>RSEF01000008.1:4432982-4455711 GCA_003993805.1 Himantopus leucocephalus
GTCTTCTCTAGGACTCCAAGTGCACTAGAGCTTTAAGTACTGAATTTCTTCTTACAGACAGCAACTGGTTAACTGGTATCCATATATAAGGGAAATTGGGCAAGAGCCAAAATAAAGGGAACTAGTGAAAGGAGACCGGGTCAGAGGAGGTGTTGGATGGAAGCCAGGTTAAAGGAGAAAGCCTAAGATGAGATGTATGTTTAGTTACTGTTTTTGAATTACTCAGAAAGCTAAGCCCCAGGAGGAACTGGACTGTAAGCTATTCAGAGCCCTTTCTGTTAGAAATGGAAGAATGAGAATCTATTTAATTAAAACCCCCCACAAATTTAATCCAGAAAAAAGCTGCTAACGTTTGTAAACAAACTTCTAAGATGCTAATGAGTACAATATTTAAGAATAGGAAAAATACACAACCCCCAAAAATAACTAGCCTTTATCCCTCAAGTCCATTCCATTTAAAAAAAAAAGAAAAAAAAATTGGTTTTTTTTCTGTAATTTTCCTTTTTGTCATTAATGACAAGGTTTCTTTGTATGATAAATAATCATAGTATGGTGGATAGGTGGTGCAAGTACTGAGGTTTAAAACTGGTATTACAGACTAAAAAGGGGTTCTCAGGGAAAGGAAACAGCAGTGCCAAACCCATACCTTAAATATAATAATTACACTGTACTCCAAGAAAATTCCCTAAGTGATTGTGTGGGATCTGAAATGTTAGTGACACCTACCAGAGATGCAGGTGTTGTAAGCATGGGCTAAGTCATGGCTGGTAAACTTGGCTCAGCCTGCAGGACAGCTTAACCTTACTTACTCATTGTGACCCAGCAAGGTCTGGGTCCCACTGTCCTATCCAGAGAAGCACAGGACTGGAGCAGCAGACATGGTCCCTCTGTGCGTGATGAGGCTCTGACAGCTGTGAGCAGCTTTTGCATCTGCGCGGCCCCAAGGCTGGTTCCAAAACAGGCTTCTATCCCTCACCATGAAAATGATCAAACCTTCTTCTCCAGGGAGCTATGGAATGTTTTAGTGCCAGTTACTGTTACCGCTGCCAATTTTGGCCTATGTGATGTTAATTTTGGCTGCATTTCTCCTCTGGATTACATATAGAACTCTAGATACTTCATTATCCAGGCTTGGCTATATACTGATCAGCATATCTTCTCTTCATTTTCACCTTAAAATTGTGTGTGTGTGTTTGTGTATTTGTGTGTGCGAACTTGAAAAGATCCCTATTATTTCACGTTATTGTCCCCGACATTGACTCTTTGGCTTTTCTGGGTAATAAGAAAAAAATCTTCAGAGACATATGTAGTTAATTTTAATTAACATTCACATTGGACTGATCTGAAATGTCATGCCTTGATAGAAAATGTTAGTCATTGCTGTTAACTTAGAGCAGATGGTCAGTTTTGTTTCTTTAAAATATATGATTTGCAAGCTTCTAGTAGAGATTTCTTGTACGAAAATAATGCATATATTCAAACCAGCCATTGTGTAATTACAGGTGTCTAAAATGGTAGTCTAAGACTAAGGTTGAGTAAGGAGAGTGTATACAGTGGAGTTGCAGGTTGAATAAGTAGACAACACACAGTGAAGTTTCACCAAGATTATCTTTCTTGATTGTGCATACATATTTGGAGTATCTGGATTCTGTTATTTTTCTCCCTTTTCCATCTTAGGTAACTATTTATGAAACTCATATTCTGTATGATTTCAATCAAATAAGAAGTATCTAAGAATTGAATTTTTTGTGTTTATCATGAAATAAAATTGGGCCAATTTGCATTTGGTTCTAGATTTTTAATGTTCATTTTAATTCTGCTTGCATCCTCATAAAAAGACCAGATGTTTACCAAAAAAAAAATTTGAGATAAGCACAGTTGTTTGAAATCCCTGTAAAACAAGATATTCCTTTATCTTCAATCTGTGAGTAGCTTTGCTTGTTTCAGTGTGAGTGCTTAAGTTAAGTGTATTTTTGTGTTCTTTGGAGTATTGAAGTAGCTTATAGGCACAATTCTAAAAATTTCACTAATATTCTTGCTCTGTAATTGCTGTTCTGTCTCATCCCACATTGGCAAGAATAAATGCATCTTCATTTAATCTTGGTTTGTATTTTCTATGTGAATAAAAATTACATGCATGTACAGTACATCTTTGTCTACTGAAATGTTCCAGATCCAACTCAATCTAAAAGCTGTTTACGCGGTTATACGGTTAATATGTGGAGATGCATTAATATATATGCATGTATATCAACTGGTTTTGTAATTTGTCTACAATGGTTGCCCTTAACATCTTTCCAGGTTTGTGGGAGATAAATATTCAACCTTAGTATTAGGAAATAGTGAGAGATACTATACATCTTGAGGTCTAGCAGCTGAGTCTGCTCAGATAGCAAGCAGTTTCGATATGCAACTGCTGTGGAAAACAACCTACTGGTATTGCCTCTGCTGTAGCGGGTAACTAGAAAGTTCTTTCTTTGTGATTTTCAGTTGTGTTATTCACCTGTTGGTCCTGGATTATATAGTTCAATTGTTTTATAGGCAATTGAACCCTCCCTATGCAATGTTGACAGCCCCGGCTTCAGGACTAGTGGGTCAG
Organism: Himantopus leucocephalus; assembly: GCA_003993805.1. NCBI lineage: Eukaryota > Metazoa > Chordata > Aves > Charadriiformes > Recurvirostridae > Himantopus > Himantopus leucocephalus. The sequence goes on from RSEF01000008.1 coordinate 4,435,582, forward strand.
GAATCTCAGTAACTCACAGCTGGGCTCAGTCTTCACACTTATCTGGCACTTCTCCGTTTCCTCTTGTTTGCTTCCAAATAACTCCATTCCTTCATTTTCATGTTAGGATTCTTCTGTGATGGGAGAGGTTAAAGAAAATACCTACAGAAAATGTAAAGGTCATTTCTACATTAGAAAGTTCACATTGGGCCCTGAAATACGTGGGGGAAAGGAATCCAGTATGCTGGAAAGAAAGGTAATAGTAAAGTGAAGAAGTTGAGTAAGGGAAGTTTCAGCTGAGTGTATGCTGGACTTTCAAGTATTGGGCCTGGTCTAGAGAAGATATGTCCGGAGTGTGGAATTCCAGAATTGGAATAACGCTTTTAGTCCAATTGTCTGTTCATCTCCATAAGCAATCACGTCGTGGTTTCTTTGGAGTGCAGTTCTTGAGGTTTGTTTATTTATTTAGAGTATTATAAAACCTGCAGATAACAAACAGTAATCTCTTGTATTTTTCACTCTGGGAAAAAAGTAGTATTTTATTTATTTCCAGTAGTGCTGCTATGGATGTATTTTCATGTACTAGCTGCTATGGATATATTTTCATGTACTACACAGGATATTAAGTTACAATGATGAGACTTTACAGGAAGGAACAGCATAGGTAGCTACAGTGTATGCATATAGCTTTGCACATAGCTTCCCCATTTATGTGTTTACATTTAAAAAATGTTAAATGTTCAAGGGAAATGTTGCACACAGATTGTACTTCTAGACATGTTCCCATTTTTTATATCTGTCTTGTTTCTACAGTCCCATAGATTTAAAGATGCCTGAATATCAACAAGATTTGTATTGTTGAGAGTTCATATTTTTTACTTCTTGGTATCCTGTATTATATCATTCTCTTTGATGTGTACATCCCATTTAGCTGCTATAGAGATGACAATTATGACCTCACTGTATTCCATATGGAGTAAGTAGGTGAGGATTGAGTAGTAACTGTTTCTGTGCTGGTATCTTCAGCAATTTGAAAAAGTGGAAGAGAGAACAAAACAGAAAAACTGAATTGTTTTCAAGAACATTTTTACAGCTTTCCATGAGACGCCAGTGGATTTCTAATGAATAAAACATGTTAATGTGTTTTTGTAAGATTCCACTAGTAACAGAAAAAGGACACACTCTTTTCAGAAGTTACTTTGGCTTTTTTTCCTCTGAAAAATTCCTGTGCCTGTCAGCCTTTCTGGAAGAAAGAAAGGCAAAGGAAGTCTAGTAGCAAGGAAGCTGATTTGGGAGGCAAGCGTCCATTTACGTACCCTACTGCAAGCTTCCTGTGAGTTCTGGCTCAGTGTATACGTCCTTCAGTTCTTCATTTGTGCTGTGAAGCTGAAACCTGTGTTCTGTTGTGGTGGTGGTGGGGTAAGATTAGCTACACCGAAATGGTGGAGCCCTCAGATACTACAGCGAGAGGGGCCTCAGAGAGCCGTAGACATCAGTCGCTTGGCAATCAGGTGTCCCTAAACCTAGGAAAAGTCTTGATATGGAGAAAGGAATGCAGGACTACCAGCTCCCATCCGTTCAAAGCCGTTGGTAAAAATCCCTTCTTGTACAGCTACGCTTGCTGTAGCAAGTCACAAAATGCCAAAAAGTTTAATATATAACATGTCAATCCTGAAAAAATGTTTTCACAAGCTGGTGTCATGTTGTTTTGCTCTTGTAGATAAATATTTTTGGAACTTCCCTATCACTGTGTTTTACAGCCTTTATTTGCTCTATTGTTATTTTTAGTCATCTTTTCTGAGAGTAGCCTTTTACAATTTCAGCTTCCTATTCCTTCAAAGTTATAGCTGCTTAGTTAACTTAGCCAAAAACCTTATCTCAATAAAAGTTTCTCTTAACAATAAATTAAAGCATTTTTATCTCTGGCTTCTCTTTATATTTTTATTGAGTTCTTTGTTTTGTTCAGTAAATGTTGACTTGGAGTTCCACAATATTGCAAATTGAATAAAATTCAAGTGTTTTGTCATCAGTTCAAGATAATGGCATCTGAGGAGGTCATCCAGGCTATTATTTGCCTCAAGGCAGATTAGTACATTTGGAGTCAGGGAAGAAAAAGGTTTAATTTTACATTTCTAATCAATAAAAAAGAAACCATAGAGCCTTCGGTTGTTCATACTATCAGTGGCTTTGCCTAAACTATGGGACCTGACCCTTTAGTGTCTCTTTGTCCCTTTGCGGGCTGGTTTCTCTGGGAAGGAAATGCAGGTGTGCTGCCCTGAGTGGCACTGAAGCACCGTCTGGTGGCATCTCTGATCTTGCAAGGCGTAGTGCAAGCCTGGTGCTGAACACGCCTGCCTAGCTGCTCAGGTGTAGCTATTGAAATTGGTGAGGATTATGTCACCGACGTAAGGAAATCTGAGTATGTCCTTTATTCTATGGCAGTATTGAATGCCATCCATAAATCTCCTAAAAATACCTGATTTCTCTCTATTCAGAGGTGGGTATACTCTGGTTGCTGTACTGTGGTTTCATGGATGATAATTTAATGATGAGGTGTCATGGCTTCTTCATGCTCAGACGTTCAATTACAATTTTTCTACCCATCTATTTCCTGAGACTGCCCCAAAAAGCAGGGCTAGGAGCTGTCTGGTGACATTGTCGGTAAGGGAACACTTCTGTGAGTAGGAATTACATCAAGTCAGTTGTATTCCGGCAGTGTGACAATGAAATCCCATCAGTCCCTGAATGCTAAAGAAATTTGTCCAGGCAGTGATAATAATAGCTTTATTTCCTGGTTCTATATTCAAATTGATTTTCTCAAAATATGGGGTAGAAATAACCTCTGTAGTTGCATAGTGAAACCAAAGAACCCGTTGTTATTGCTGCCTTTGAAAGTTAAGTAATTTTCATCCACCCTTCCCTCCATCCCCTATTATTCCTTCTCCATAGCTTGCTAAGGGAAAAAAAGAGCCGTCTTGTGATGGAAGATTGATTCTTGTGCAACTGTTAAGATTTATCAAAATGTGTTTTCCTAACCTTTGTCAGCTAAGCTTGTAGCCTTTCCTAAAAAGACTGTTGGCTGACAAATTTACAGCAATCTGGTCTGTATATAGAATTTGAATTCAGAAACTAATGGCTAAACCGTAAGGGGAAAATCTGTTCTGTTTATTGGAGAATTTACAAGTACCACCTTCCTACGTATGTATTTTTCCTCCTTTCTCTTTTCTTCCATTAAGTGATTTCCTATATTTATCTAATTATATTAATTACCTGCAAGAGGTGTTATTTAAATGTCTCCCAGTTTTCTTACTGTGACGGCAGACATCAGAGGTTTGTTTTGTTTGTTTAAAATATCTGATTGTTTTCTTTCTCCTTTTACCAATGATGTCTAAAAGCTAAAAAGGGTATATAATGCATTGAAAGGACTTCACATGGGAAAAGGTTGCATTGTTGATTATTTTTATATTTATTGGTCACAGCAGCAGTCAGTCACAAGACATGCAGTTTTGTTGGCGTGTTCTCTGTGTCTGTCCTCTGCATCACAACAGACTTTTTTTTCCTAAAATTGCTCCATTTTGGTAAAAGCTGGAAAATTGATTTTAAGTAGTTTCACGGTGCTTTCAGATGATTATTATTTCCAGAGCTGTGCTGTAGCATTCTAAGATATTTTTAAGTACTCCATGTAATTATTATTAAACAAGCACCTGTCCCATAAACTCTATTGTCCAAAACAATTACCAAGTAATTTCTGATCCCAAAGGATTTTTAATGTAAAGTGCTGTATGCATGATTCAGAGTAGTAAAATACTAGTTTTACAATGTGGTGCTCTTTATTCTAGGAATGTTTACAAGGATTACCGTTTCCTTGAGCTAGCCTGTGACTCCCAAGAGGAGGTGGATAGCTGGAAGGCCTCTCTTCTACGAGCCGGTGTCTATCCTGATAAATCCTCAGTAAGTCAAACAGCTCACTAGTTTTCCAGTAGCTGCTCTGTTTGAGTCAGAAAAAAATGATTGTATCATCTGGAAAAACACAATGTCTGCAGATATCTCAAGAAATAGTAGCCTTTTCATTGTAGTCTTCTGAGGTGATTTTGGAATATTCATAATGAAATATTTTAAGATCAATTTGCGTGTCAAATCTCAATATTAAAAAAAACCCACCACGAACAAAACCTTCTAAAATGTTATTAATTGGTTCTGTGTAGTAAAAGCGTTGAGCAATTTGGGGTTTCCTGAGCTTCATTGTTTCTATTCACGTCTTCTAAGGTAAAGATGTGCTTTGAAGAGTTTATTCCCTCAAGCTCTGTATTACAGAACTGACAGAAGCATTCCAGGCAATCATGTATATTTATTTTACTGATTCACTGCATGTTTTTTGTGTATGAAACACATGCTAAACCTTTCCAAGGGCAGTTTTACTCAGCTGATCATCATGTGAAGCAAATTGAACAGGATGCAGTAAAAAAAGCCTCTATTAATTTAACAGAAAAGACAGAAAGTCAGGAAATTGAATATGCGCAACTACCATTTCATATTTTTTGGACTTTGTTGTTTTGATTTTTAATATCAAATGAAGGTTTGAGGAGATGTACCCAGAGAGAAGGCTGACTAGCAAAAATACCTGTCATTTGAGCTTTTGAAAGTTACTCTAATGCATAGTTCACCTTTCTTCAGTAAGTCTGCTGGTCCGCTAGATTCCTTCAGCAGGAGGTCTGTTCTGAGAAATTATGCTTTGATTTTGATGGAATTTGTTTTTCTTCCTTCTTGTTTTCCATGGGAAGGCCAAGTCCCTTGAGTCCAGGATCTTGTGCTGTCTTCCATCTCTTCATCTTTCTCTTGCTCATATTTCCCTTCTACTTGTGATACCTCCATGGCTTCCAGTATAATTCTGTCTGCATCTTCTCTGGCTGCTATTCATGCAAACAACCCTCAACTTCCTCTCTTCATACCAGGTTTCAAGGCTACCATCAAAAGATAAATCAGAGAATCCTTGAACTGCTGGATTCTCCAATTATTACAGCAATAAACAGTGATGATGATAATGATGATGATTTTTTAGGAATAGTTTAAAGACGAATTTAGCAGGAGACCTACCAGGTATCTGAGACTTTCCCTTTAAAAAAAAAAAAAAAAATTACGGTGACTCTTCAGTATGTTGTCTGTCCCAGTAGCTCAGTTCCTACTTAAGACCATCAGAAGTCATTTTACAAGGATTAGTTAGGAGAGATTACCTAATTCATTACTAGGAACAAAATATTGTATTGGATTGGGGTTTTTTTTCCTTGCTCAGGTTTTAATAATGATGTCAAAAAAGCCTGTTGCTGCTTCTGGTTTAATCTTGTATTCTGTGACATGTTTATCATATTCATATATCTGTTACTTTATCTTTAAACAAGACAGACTAGTTGGATTTCTAAACTTCTCTCTTCCTGTCTCTCCCTTCCCCCTAAAAAGATTTTGTATTCAAAAGATGTTTAGAAAGAATTCTTGTTTTTGTTTAAAGTTGATCTGTCAAAGAAGTCTTAGATACGAGAGACTTCCTTGAAAGACAGAAGTAGAAGGGAGTAAAAATTCAGTTCTTCTTTGAGCTGGAATTATCTTTACATTACAAAAAGAGTGAATAGTATTGTTCCAAACTCCTATAGTTTGAATTTCACCCAGTAGTCTATTAAGCTGTTCAGGAAAGATGCTTGATGCTACTCTAGTCTTGCAAAGCACTTTGTTCCTATAGGACTAAAGGTCCAAATGTGGACTGCAAGTCTGCTGTTAAAGTTTGGAATTTTGCAAAGCAAAACCCCAAAGCCCAGAGTACCTTAGAAGCTCCAGTGGAGCTTAAATAAAAATTAGCAGAGTTTCATTAAAATCCTGTAAATACTCCTCAGTTTCGCATCTTCCTCTGACAATATAAAATAGTTTTAGAGACACCCACCCCAGTCTTTTATTCTCCTTCAGAGATTTTAGAGACTGTGTTTTTATGTAAGAGAGACTGCCAGGAAATGGCAGCAACTTGCGTTTACTTCAGTGCTTCCCCACAGCTTTGTGATCCTGGAGTTAAAAAGGCAAAGAGGTACCCTAGCCCCTTCCCGGACTGACCTTCTCGCTCTTTTTCATGTGCAAGGCACAGCTGGTAACTTTGAGTATGGAAGGCTTTGGCACTAGAAGTAGAAAAATCGCTGCTTAGAAATGAAAAATAGATTAATAGTGCTGTAAACCTGGAGGATTGCAGTGGTGAAGCTGGCCTGCTTTCTGTAACTGCCAGAGCAGTGTGCGCAGCCTGGAATTTGAAAGCTAAGCTGTGTGCTTTCATTAACAGTTCTGCTGCTCGCGTACAAGGACGCTGATGTAAAACCCAATGCAGTTGCCCCTAGCTGGGTTGCTTCTGCAGTGGCAGGAAAAGTCGGACTTTGTCACTGAATTAAAGAGATTTGTTCTGAATTCTCACCAGGGGCAAATCTCTCAACTAAGAATATTAACTTTTCTGTTGTTTTTTTAGTAGTGCTCCTTAAAGTTGTGTGTTTACAGTGGTAATGGGGCTCAGTACTTACTGCCACTAATATGAAGTCTCTATTACTAATTTAATCCTGTAAGATGAGTCCAAGGTTGTTGTGTTGATTTTTAATTTTTCCTTTTGCCTAAACAAATCTCATTAATATATTAAAAATTAAAGGCCAGATATCACCTCATTCCTCCATTTTGGTTCATTTTGCCTGCCTTCCCTGGCTTCCTGCACATGGGGATGTGCACTCATGTTCATATATTCAGTTTATTATTAACTATCTTTAATTACCCCCTCAATGTTGCTCTATAAGCCCCCAAATTCTTTTGCAGTTTGCCAAGTCACCTCCTTCCCCCAGGAGATTTGCTCTTGTCAGGACATGGGCTTTGACAGCCACCCAGATAGCAATGAATCAGTGTTTTTATTTTTCCAACGCATATGCAAGTCAGCTTGCTTGATATAAATCACGCTGTGGCCAATTCACTTTGAAACGGGATATCCATTTACCAGCTGACTTTACTGCTTGGTTTCGGGACTGATGCATCCAAACCCCTCCTTTTTTAAAAAATGACTACAACTTTGTGACTAACCTTTCCAGACTGTATTTCTCAACTGTAGGCTGCTGTTTATTTTGGCTGACTTCCCACTGTATAATAGACACTGTTCATGCCAGCTCGTGGCAAAACTCACAATTAAAAAAAAAATAATAGCACAGATGTTTGTTGTAACTTGCTCTGCACACTTTACCTTGCTAGCACCATCCATTCCTCTTCCCCTCTCCCCTAATGCCATCTCCTCCTTATTTTTATTACTAATCTAAAAGTTCAATATTTGCTTTTTAAAAAGCATTGGATCGTGAAACTTTCCGTTCATTGGCACGTTGTAGGGAGTGGTTGTCATGCAAAGGTAAGCAGACATGTTTAGTGGGTTGCTTTGCGTACTGGAAGTTCAGTATTACCAACGCACGAAAATCCCTCTGGCTTCCATCCCATCCCTAGATCATTTCAGGCCTCATTTTCTTCTCCCTTGTGTTAGTGTCCACCAGCTTCCCTGGAGCTGCTCCTGATTTACACTGGAGGAAGCAAAAGTGGAATCAGAATGTTTGAGTAGAGAGGAAATTTTGAAAAAAAACAGCGTGAATTTACAACTTCACTGAACGTTTTAAATGCTTTTCAAATGTCCTATGCTCCCCTGGAACTGTCTAACTAAAGGATTTGGTGAATGTGCTTTAAGTCAGTTCCTCATTTGGTTTGACCTCTTTCCAGAACTGTACAAGTTAGGCTGAATGCATGTAAAATAAATGTATCTAATTTCTTTTTTCCCCTCTTTCCTCCTTGCTGCATCCTGCAAAGGGGAACAACAAAGTAAGTTCTTTGTCCTTTTACAAAATCCTTTCATATCCTTTCTCAAGGGTTGTGTCAGGAAAATTGGTTTCTCTTTTGGTTCACACAACTATTGCCTGCATACTCTTAACAGCAAATTCCTATAACAAATGTGGGTGCAAAAGTGTCTTCTAGAAGACTATTAACAGCTCTTTGTTTTAATTTTGGGGAAGGAGGTGTGTTAAGTGTTGCTAAGTGTTGTTTTTTAAGGCGGTTCAGTAAGAATGATACTATAAAACAGTATTGGGACCAAAGATTATGAAGGTATAGTAATAAAGACCTTCTGAGGAAAGGTTACTACAGTCTGATGAAACTCATTACAGCTGGATTTTTTGACCATACATCAAAGCTTGTATTAACAGGCAGTTATAAAAACCCAGCACTAAAGTCTTAAATAACAGATTTGCCGGCGTTGTTGGCTAAGCTGAACTAGATCAGTGTACTGGCTTTGAAGGTGCCTTAAAATGGATGGAGGAGGGTGGGGTCAACATTTGACTTGGCTTCTAGACCCTTGATGTGTTCCAGCTGGACGGCAGCAGAAGGGTGTGGGGTGTGGAGAGGGAGAACTGAAATATGCATGGTAGGTTTTTTCTGAAACTAAGCAGCACATAAAAAGACAGTTTTGCTGATGTTGATCTGATAAACTAATAAGCAGTTCCCAGGGTTAGTACTTTATAATGCCATTTTTACTGAGCTTAAGAATGGAAATTGCACATCTCACACTTTGGAATATGATGCAGAGGGAGTTTGTCATACCACGGAAAGGAGTTACACAGCTTTTGTGCTTCCCTCCTCCCCCCCCCCGCTTTCCTGTTTTGGTACATTAACTCTTAGGAAGATGTATCTGGAGCATCAAAAGATGCTTCATAGCAAGTGTTGAAACTAGCCCCTGCAATACTGCCTGCAGCATCTCATTGCGAGCTTGAAGCATTTCTGGGGTATTTGGGAAAGACCCACATCAATTTTAAATGTTCTGAAGGTTGGGGAATTTTGTCTGCTTTTAATTTTTGTATTTTTAATCGGTTTCTGATCACTTCTGTCTCCATGGTAGCTGGGCTCGGAAACACCAAAAATTTTCTGTTTTGTTGGTGTGCCTGAGAAAAGGGGCTCTTCGTATTGGGTGGGGAGGGGTTAAGAGAAGTGGTGTATTAATGGCATGGAGAGAGAGACTTTACATAGGAGATGGTGTGAAATGTAAATGTTAACTGTGTACACTAAAATATCAAGGTGATGTTTATAATATTTCTTTACGATATGCTGACTTAAAGCTTTGCTGCTGCAGTGGATGCTGGTCTGATATCCAGAGGAGAGAGGTTAGATTGTAGATGCTACGTCAAGGGAAATGGGGATAGGTGGGGCACCAAAGAGCTCGCAGACAGCGAGTCTGGAGGGCAGGAGTTGCATGGACCAGCTCTGTTCTCCAGAGACATGAGCTATGGGGCACCCCAGGGAGGTCAGGACCAGTAGCATCTGACATAGACTTGGTTGCTAGCGTAAGGCAGGATACCCATAAGCAAGTATAGGAGAAACCTGTGAGATGTGATGACTGGTGGAGCTGTTAGCTCTCCTTTCGCTCTGAGCAAAGGGCAATTCTTGCTGTAGGTTGAGAAATGATCTCCCTCTGGCCTGGGCTGTCAGCCAGAAGGTAACTCCAAAAGAAACCTCCAGAAAACCATCCTGACCTTTCTCTTGGACCCAGATCCTTGTAAGGATTCTTGTATCCTCGTCTGTGTCTCCCCCTTCACTTTCACACAGGTCATTCATGCTGGATTCTGGAGGTTACATTGTCTCAATTAGACAGATAGAATTAACCTGCAGCTGCCTGCAGGGACTCAAACCCCGCAAACATCTTGAGATTTCTGCACCTAGTGGCGTGGAAAATGAAATAGGTAAACCTGAGAGGTGACACGAGAGTTTTTGAGAAGGGGTTGGGGGAAGACAGGAACGGCAGTTTGAAAATGATGATGGTTTCTCAAAGCTTCTTATGCAGCTTTATGCTGCTAAGCTGCATAATCCTTCCTTACTGTCCTGGTACAGATTTACTGGGTAGCTAGCTGAGCTATAACACTCCTACGAGTGCTGCCTGGTGTGGCATTCATACTGTGGATCATGGCATATGTACATATGTAAAGATCCTGTACCCACCCATTCAGATTGTGGCTGCTTTTATACCTCTGCCTTTAGCTTTACACTCTTAGATTTACAAAAGTAAAAATAAACATTGGAGTAATGAGTTCCTAAGAAAAAGTGGGGGAAGGGAAGCAGAGAGGGTTTATAGTCGTCAGCGGACTACTAATCATTTTTATTTTTACTTTTTATTGTTGCACAATCATTAACGTAAGTGAGATTTCTCACATGGTTAAAGATAAATATATCTTCAAAAGCTTTGTTGGATAAAATCTGTAAAAGGGTCGTGTAGAGTGAGGTAATGGAGACCTACCTCATTCAACGAGCACATGTTGGCAAGCTCCATCTTACTAATATTAAAACTGAACATCACTCGGCAGCCATGCGCAGACGCAGGAAGAGCGGAGCATTGCGCAGAGTTGTGCAGAGCCTTGTAGATTCAGTCCAGGTGCTGAAGACACAGGAGCTGTGCATCTTCATCAGCCTCATTTGAAAAACAAAAAAAATCCCCCCCAAACAAACAGCCCTCCAGAGCTTGCTGTTTGAAAACAACAGCAAAACCTATGATATTCTCATTAAGTCCATTTTCATTATGCTTCTAACATTGTTAGGTTAAAAGATTACATAGATGCTGTGGCCTGGTGAAATTTTGATTTCAAATCCTTAGGCACTTGAGGTGTAAAACAACAACAACAAAAACCCCCCAAAACCCAAAGTGACACTTTTTAATAAAAAGAATTCACTTTTCCTTTGTCATCCTTAAGCCCTGAGTTAATCAATCGTTTCTGCTTAATTTGAAGAATGAAACACTTTAAAGCTGAGATCAGACTTGAGAAAATTCAACTTGGAAATAACAAATCCAATTAAATTTCTTTTTGTGGATAAAGGGCCTACAAAGTTCTTATCTTCTAATTATTTTGCATTACTGTGCTTGCTGATACCCTTTACAAAGCATGTATAACTAAGTATATAAATAATATATTTGCATCTCAGTTAACGGTGTTGTCACAGTGTGGATAATACTGCACATGTGAACATTTACTGAATATAAAGTCAGTTAGTGTAATTCAGTTTGAATTTTCTCTCAAGAAAAACAGAATTCTCTTTGAAAGGAGAAGGAAAGTACTCTCCCTGCCAGGTCAGTTTGCATGTTATTCCTTAAAATACTTTGTGGTGACATATTAATTGCTTAGATTCAAGCCTGTATTTTTTTTTTTCTTGGGGGGGGGGGGGGGGNGGGGGGGGGGGGGTAGTCTTACTCAACCCAGATTCCAGATCAGCTGCTCCATTAAGAAGAGCAGTTGTCCTACTGTTTCTTGAGACAGTCCTGGAAAATGGGAACTTAGTGAAGTCAGGATACTGATTCTGCCTACGTATATGACAACAGCTCTCCCAGTTCAGCTATTTCATGCTTGGCTATTGACATGTAAATGCAGATATAGTGCCAGAAGCTGTATGTATCTTTGTATTGTAATAAGGCTCTGATGCTCTTTTTCAAATTCAGCCATGTTTCTGAAGGGTCTTCAATTACCTCCCAGACATAAACTTTGACTCAGCCAGATACTGGCTGTGGTGATGCTCTACGAGTGCCTCAGCCAGACTCAAACTGAAAGTAAGTGGTTCTGCTCTGGGATTGCTAAAGTCCGTGATCGAGTTAAGTTTGTAAACTAGAAAAAGTAAAGACTCATTTGGCTTTGCTGCATAGTAGTAAGTTGAAAAGCAAACTGTACGGGTATGTCAGAGGGTAAAATGCTATAGACAGAAGTGTAAACTGTGCATTTTACTGGGTTTACTTCCTTTTTTTTTTTAAACTAACATATTTTAGAAAAGGAAGGTATTGAATTCTAGGAAAAGAAGAATCCACGTCAGTTATGACTAAAATTGGCTGCAGGCCAACTAGGTTTAAAAATAACTTTTAAACAAAGAAGTGTTAAATTTTTTTTTGAAGTGGAAAAATGCCATAATTTTATAGACAGTGTTTCAGTCTTTGCTTTGAACAGATGAATTGAATTTTACAATGAAGTCACGGTGTAAAGGAGCAGACCAAGTGAGTGAGTGTGCATGCGCACACATGCTGGGTCAAAAGCAGTCCAAAATACAGGGAGGAAAGGAAATGGCAGGCTGTTTTTCAGTCCTTTTCTTGCTGCCTCACTGTTTCAGGGATGTGAAAACGTGTTTCAGATAAAAACTATCTTCTTGTTCTCCTAAATATTTACTAGTTCAAACAAAAACTAGATGCAACCTTGTTCCCCGAGAAACAGAGCAGCTCTGGTTTATATTTTTGTAAGAATAAAATAATTGCTGGCACAAGAGAGTTAAAAATGTACAGGGCAGGGAAAAAGAGATTCGTAGTATTGCATCAGTTGCACTGACTGTAACAAGATGCGGGCTAACGGACTGAATGATTTCAAAACCAGTCCCCGCGAAGCTGGTAACTGCCTATCGGGGTCGGGGGTTCAATAGCTGTCACAGGGTTTTACATTTCTGCTGTTAAATGGGACTGCTGACATTAAGCAAGCTCCAGGAAATTTAGAAATGAGCAAACATTTCTGTAATGTATTCATGGTGGGCTCTTTACTGTGCTTTTGGCAAAGAATCTGCATATTGAAAATATTTTTAAATTCTTCGTTCTTTATGGGGCAGCTTATTTTTGCACCAATTCCACTCTGATGAAGGATTTCATTGAAGTTTTACAAAAAGGTGAAAACTCTGTGGTTGTGAAGTTTGAGATAATGGAGCACGATTGTCAGCCCCGTTCTAGACATATAGTGAGATTTGCCCTGGGGAAAGCAATAAAGGTGACCAGCCTCTTAGGATGCTTTCCCAGCCCTGGAGAAAGCAGTGAAGGTGGCCAGCCTCTAAGGATGCTTTCCCAGCCCTGGTCAATGAGCACTGAGAGTTGGCTGGCGGAGAGGAAGGTGCTTCTGGACTGTGCTGCTCCAAACTCTGCCGCAAAGGTCCTTTGGACTCCAAGCTGATACCTGCCGCTGGAATCCCTGTGTCTCCAGATCTCAGAATAGCTGCAGTCAGGAAGGTCTGATTGCCCCTTTAGTGCAACAGTATGGGGTCACCCATGAGGGGGACCACAGGTATCACAAGATTTTGGGACAGTCCCAAAATATCTTTCTTGTCTTCCAAGTCAGTAATTGCAGAAAAACCTACTCCTGAGTAATAATTGGCAGTAAATAAAAATTGTAAAGATTTTTTTTCTGCCTAAAAATGTCACCAGGCTCACCCTTCCATAGCATTTACAGTGTAACAGGAAATGTACTCATTGGACGTGAGGGTGGAGGGCAGCTGGTGAACAGCCAGATACTTCTTTCTTTCTCATTTACAAGGGAAAACAAGATGATCAGGAGAAACTGAATGCTGTTTTCCCTGACTCCGTTTTGGACAAAAACTAAGACATGCAATGTCTAGTTTGATGCGTAGTTCGTCCTGGATTTCTTTAACCTTTGCTACCTATCTTTTTTGTGGAGATAGGTTTATACTTACTCTCCATGTGGTAAGTCAGACTAGTAAGTCACATTTTCTGTCTGTAAAATCCTCCATTCTGGAACTGCGTTCTCCACTGATGTAACTTCCCTCTCATGATATCATGTGTTCTGTTCTGTGGTCACTCCTTAGCTGCTGTCCCACCTGTTTCCCAGCTCCATTGTAACCTTTGATTGACTCATGTCTTCCTTGTCCTTCTCTGTTTGTTGTATATCGACTGTGCTGATTTTGGAGAATTGGGATTTCCCACCAGAAAAAGCTGGCTATGGACATTTTGTGGTGTTTGATCTGTGCAATTCTTTGGTGACTTTCATACTCTTGTTCCTAAACACCTTGTTCCTGCAGTTGAGAAACAAGTGGTCTTACTCTGTTTCCTTCACATTCTTTCTCTTTTAAACCCAACCTGTGCTTTTCCCCTTTTATAATCAAATTACTTGTAATTCAAAGAGAGAATTATATCTTATTGAATATGCCACTAAGTTCAAATAACATATATGAAATTATTTGGGTAGGTATAAGCCCTGTCGTGGGTAAACACAAAGTTACCATGAGCTGTTTGACCATCTGCTGTTTAAATGGTCTAAATAGGGGCATGACAGCTTGTGTCAGGCCCTATTAGACCGTTTAAATAGCAGACAGTCAAACTTTTCTGTCATATTTGTTGCACAGTATTGTCTTCACCTGTTCAACAGTTGGGGTTTCTATTCCGGGCAGCATACCTAAGGGCGTTTAGAGAAATCAAGTAAAGGAATGAATCCAGAGCAAGGAAGATAAAGTCCATGAGCAAAATTAGTCTTATGCAATGTAGTTTGGTGTTCAGTTGTAGTTGGGTGGTTTAAAACTCTGCTTGATTTGCAGACCTAGATACTTTCCAGTGGCAGCAGGAAACCCCCATGTAACAACTAGAAGTCTTTCCAGTCACAGGTCAGTAGTCCCTAGCTGCGTTCTGCAGACACTGTATAGTAGTAGTCTGTAGTTGCTTAGGACCACAGGCTGAAAACAACTGCTGTACCATAATTCTAAATTATAGTTATTAAAGGTTATCTGGCTGATTCAGATAGGAAATTCTCAGAAGCACTGTGCGCACTAGATTATCCTTATTTCTGCTGTGAGTGCAGTGAACAAAATAGCAGAGGCTGCCCTTTTATCCACTTTTGCAACTGCATAGTCAGGCATCCTCAAAGAGCTCAACCTCTTTCACATCACCTGTGAGCCAAGAGATGTGGCTGCAAACACTCAAGAGATGTGAAGTTTTCATACCAGTTCTGTGCACCAAGGAGCTTTATGGGAATAGTTCCTTGCTGTTCCTCAGCTGAGGGCTTCGATGTAGGTAATGATCTGACTCTGTGAACAGTGACACTGGCAAGAAGCCTCACATGCGTTGGTGTCTGGAGCTGTGGGACTATACACGAACCAGAGTTGGTATATTTATATATGGGCCAATGTATGTCTCTGTATGTATGTACAAGTAACCATTTTCCTATGCAAAGCTAAATTCTTACCCTCATTTGTAGGACTTCTTTACTTCTAGAGCAATGGCTTCTGGTTAAGGGCTCAATGCTGATTAAAATGTTAAAGCTAAGGCTAACAGTGAGAACAAAATACAGCATTGTCTACAGTCCTTAATGCCATCTGTGTTGCCCTTGCTGTGGTGAAAATCAAGGCTCTTGCTTTGGGAGGCTCATCCTTCACTTGTCTTCAACAGTTTGAAATCATCAACTCTCTGTCAATGTTCTTTGTTACGTACTGCTTTGCAGGAAATACCTCTTAACCTGTTGAGTGAATGCATATGCTCAGAAATGGTTTAATTCCATGACCGATCTAGGTCATGGAAAGGCTGGGAGATGGACATGGTGAAGTCAATGGCATCAATTTCCAGGGAGTTAGAATTTCACCCGTTGTGAGTGGGTGTGTTGTCCTTAGTGTTGTGTGTTTTGGGCGACTGTTGGTTTTTTCCATGCTTGCTGTAGTCTGATTAGTGTTCTGCTAAAATAAAGTTCTCCTTTCCTAGAACCAGTCCTGGCATTGTCTGATTGGGGCTGTGATTTCTGCCCCATGTCGTATTTCTTTTATTTAGTTCCATCTTATTTGTACAGTTTCTTTTGTAAGCCACAGCGTGATGCCTTTCCAGCAGCTGTTTTTAATATTGTGAATAGATACTATTTGTCTAGAAGCTGCAGTTGTGGACCAGGATCCCATTTTACAAACTTAGAGTAAAAACATGGTTCCTTGCAGTCAAAGAATGACATCAGAGAATCGATGGATAGTTACGAAACAGTGTCCTGTCTGTGCTTTTGGTTAGAGGTTTGTCACTAGCCATTGAGTGCCTCTGGCAGCATACGGTCTTGAGGCAAACTACCTGTTTGTCACCCGTCTGACTAGCAGAGGACATGGGATGTAGGATTATTTTGTTTCTAATGAATTCTGTAAAGAGGAAGCATGATTTCTCTCAAAGGATTTCTCTCTTCAAGCCTGAGAAGGCAGTATTACGAGTGCTTTGGAGCAGGTTTGGCAAGATGTCTTCCTCTTTCGTTCTTGAAAAATACCACACTCCAACATCTTTTGACTATGCACTGATTTCTTTCTGCCTGTCTTTTAAGAACAAGTGGTGATTAATCCACCTGTTCTGCTATTTACCAGATTCTCTTCACTTCATCTCTAAAATCTGACACTAGTTCATTTGAGTGTCTGTCCTTACCTGGTAGAAACATCTCAGCTTAAAGTATGATTGGAAATTTGCTCAAGTGGTTTTGTTGGGTCAGTTGTTCGAGTGATTTCAAATCAGTAACCATTGTGACCTAGCCTAGATGTAAGCATGCATAGGAAGTTCTCCATCCTTTTGTTTCAAATGATTTTACCCAAGACAGAGCAAGTATGTATATGTGTCTGTGTTTCAAAGAACCCTGGTGTCTTTGCTCAGGAATGCTGAATGGATTTCCTTTAGTGTATGCAAGTATCAACATTTTCCCATCAAAATTCAGATCTTTTCTGATGGGATCCCACTAGGGAATTGCATTTATTTCTAGGGATATGTGTCTAGAATAATCTGTGATTATTCCTTCCAAGTCTGGATCCTCTTTACTGTAGACTACTTCACTCTCCCTTCGTAGACAGTGGGTCCTTGGAAGCAGAAGCTCAGCTGTCCTGAGTGACAGGTTCCTAGGTAATTGTCTATGGGCAACATGACAGTGAAGCAAGGGAACTCAGATTTACAATGGAGTACTTAAATACACATCTTTTCTCTGGTAAGGATCAGGAATGTTTCCATTCAATGAAAGATAAAAGGATGCATCACTTCTCAGCATGACCTGTTCCTCTTTTGCTGGGTTTTCAGGCAAAGTCATTTCTGCCTGTGCTCTTTCTAGTTGAATCTTCCATTTTGGACACTGGAATGGTTAACATGACCTAAAAGATGCTCATGTTTTAAAGCAGTTACTTATATCTTACTTGCAGCTGCATTTTTTCTGTGTGAAGCTCGTGCTTCTTCAGTATTGGTGGCCCTTAGGGTGCTCTTTTGTAGGTTTTTAGAAAATATATTTCATCATACATAGAAGAGCATTGAACTACCAGAGTTTACAGATAGTCACAAACACCTGAAAGATTGTCACAAATACCCTGTTCCTTCCAAATTCAACGCCCAACTGACAATGGAAAATTACAGTTCAAATATCTGTGATGCTACCTCTTTTGTTGCTGAGCATTTTGCTAAAAACACTGCTTTACTATGGTAACTCCACAATCCCTTGGGAATAACTTTTCAATGCTTCCAACCTTCAATTTTTTTCTTGACAAGTTTCTGGCTATATCCTGGAAAATTTCTGGAGTCTGCTATGGATCTACAGCAGCTGAAAATACGGGGAGCAGCATAAACTAAAACACGTTATGTTTGGTATGAAAAGTAGTAGCTTTGGGCTGGGGAGGTTTCCAGTGCACATTAAAATGTCCACATTCACACTTAACAAGCTAAAAACTCATTAGAGAGTAAGGTAAAATTGCTAAGAAGATGCTACCAAGTTTCCACTCCGTCCTCCTGGACATCTGCAAAAACTAAGCAGCTTTGCTACAGAACGTAAGGTCTGCTTGACACAGAATGCTTTTGTTAATATTCCTACCTGGAATCTCCAACAGTAGAGTTTTTTAGTCAGTCCAAGTTCAGGCGTCACGGTGTTCAGATCTGGTAATTTGTTTGGAAACCACTGTAATTGCTCTTATTTTTATGAACTTACTTTACTGAGTTTAAAATCTCTTTGCTGGAAGATATGCTTAAAAACACACAACATGCTTCCAAAATGTTGTGCTAATTTAAAAAAAAAAAAAAAAAAAAAAAAAAAAAAAAAAAAAAAAAAAAAAANAGAAAAAAACCCCCACATAGCCAGAGAAGTTATACATTGCAAGTTAAATCCATCCCTTCTTTGGATAGAGTACTATTTCTTGCACAGCCTGCTGTGTGTCTGATAACATATTCCAGAGAGGCTGTGCTTGCAGCGAGCTTTTCATTCAGTTTCTTTGGGCGTAGTACGGCAGGATATTTGAATCCATAACATCTAGTTATAAAAGATGCAGAATGTATTGAAATCCAGGGATTTATATATCTTGAGAGTACGACTGCATGTAGTCAACAGAGAAGCACTCTCCAATGCTGTAACAAAAAACATTCTTTTCACATTTCTTCTGTTTGCATTAGACATGTCATACAAGAGCTAGGATATGAGGCAGACTTTGCGAGGAGACACGGCAGTTCTTACTGGTTTTTGGGTTTCCCAAAGAGAACTGTGCTCAGTAGGTTGTTCTGCTGCCAAAGGTTTTATCATGTGGACCGAGTATCGTAACGGAACAAACACCATCTTCATGTGTTTTTAGACATGTTATTTACTGGGGTTTCCCTGAAGAAAGCTTAGGGATTCTTTCCTTATGAGTCACTAACCAAGTGATTGTTTTTATATAAACTTTCCTTCAGCTGGTTAGAGTTGGAACACAGTGTCTTCTGCTCCTTCTGGGGTCTGACTTTTCTCTTAATTTCTTTTAATGGTTGTTCCTGCAGCCAACAGGCTGGTTTGAACCTCATGGCCTTCCCCTACACCCTCTCTGAGTTCCATAGTCTTGAAAATCGCTGGTCTAGCCAGCAGAAGTGCTGGTGGCAATCACGGTTTGTGTGTAATTCCACTTTTCAGCTTTCTGCCTTGTGGTGCTTTTTCAACTCTGCACCTTACTTGTGGCTTAGGGAGAATGTGCTGTTGACATTAGCCAAACTGGAGTTTGCATTTTATGTGCTGAAATTAAAACAAAAAGTTGATATTTGACTTCAGCGGCATAAAGGTTAAAAGCTATAAAGTACTGTGTTTCCATAATGGAAATGACTAAAGCTGGAGAGACACATGCCTTCTCTTACATACCCCTGAATCCTTTCCCACCCTCTTTTGGTGGCTGCAGCGGAGTCATCTTTTGCCAGCAGAGTGGTGCAGAGTCACTTTTAATTACCTCCTTCCACTGCTTTTGATTTCAAGCCCAACTGATGGCGCCAGGGGCTGAACCACAAGGAGATCTCCAGGCAAGTCCTGCCTATGTCAGGCAGTCTTGCCAGGCAGATGCTATACAGCCCACTGCGCTTCCTTGTGGTGTTTTTGTTACTACATTTTAAGTTTTTTAGCCTGAGACAGGAGCTATGTTAAAACCTAGTAACTCTGTAATGCGCTTGTACATGCGAAATTCTAGGTTATGGTCACCAACTTCTCTTCTGTTCCCTGACCTCACTTCAGATATTTACATACATGTACACACAGAGTATAATTATATGTATGTTTGACTTCACAGGTAACATATCCTGTATGTACAGATTTGTTAAAATGCATGGCATTATTTTAAGCCAGTAAGTATGCTCAGTTCTTTGAGTCTTTTTCATAAACCAAGATTGGATTTCTTTATTTTTACGGGAACAGGAATGGTTTAGCTGGAATGAAAATGTTCATTCCACTGCATCATTAGCTACAGGCAATCTTCAGTTGAAGCCTAGCCCATTTTTCATGCTAAAGCTCTAATAGTTTGACTATTAATCAACATGTAGGATGAATTTCTGGGGCTGGGAGAGCTTGTCTGCATGCCTGTAATTTAAGCTGAACTCTTTTTTTTTTTTTTTTTTTTTTTTNTCTTATGAAAGGAAGGTAGCCAGAAAATAAATTATATTTTAAAGAGTTTACCTCCCTCTCACCCCCTTCTACCATTCCCCTTCTGATAAACACCCCAAAAGTTTTCACTGGACGGATATGAGGATTTAGCTGGAGTAGCAGATCCTCAAATGTGTCATTTGATCCTCCAATATTTCTAAAGCAACATTATGTTAGATGAGACTAGTCACTGACCCGGTGATTATCTCAGGTGTGATACTCAGTACTGAGGGTCCAGTCCAACTTGCTTTTATCAATTTAAATCTTAATTTTAGGCTCTCAGATAAAGTTTTTCCTCCCCTTCTCCATTACAAGGAGGCTATAACCAGCAGCCCACGTGATAACAGGAGCATCGAGATCTTTAGTCAGCTGTCTACCTGCTGCCTTTTCAGCAGCTTGCTCTTTTCACGCAAGGGTCACACTCTCTTACCAAGTTGGATAAAGTTTTCTGGAAGGATGACAGAAGGTGACAAGTCAACCTGTGGGACCA
>RSEF01000008.1:4455811-4501904 GCA_003993805.1 Himantopus leucocephalus
CAGTTAACTTACTAAGTGTGTCTGGCATGCTCTGCCATCTTGCATTTTTGCTTTTTTTTGTTGGTGTGGTGGTGGTGGTTTGGTTTGGTTTGGTTTGGCTTTTTTGGGGGGGGCGGGTGGTGGTGGGTGGTGTTTTTGTGTTTTTTTTAAAGCCTTTCTTTAAAAAAGATGTTCAAAAGCCTTGCAGACCGTCATGGTTCACCTAATAAACCTGTACTTACTTGCATCACTTTTATTCCCATTTTGTTGAGGGTGGGCACTGCACTTGCTGTTCTGTAGACCCAAGTACCATGCTGATACCTTCATACTGTGATTCTGCACCCACTCCATAGGCAGTAGCAGGAGCTGTTGTGTTAGNTACCTTCATACTGTGATTCTGCACCCACTCCATAGGCAGTAGCAGGAGCTGTTGTGTTAGCCCTGCTGGGAGCTGATGACTGGATATGGGTGTGTATCAGTGAAACTTTTAGGAGATTCTGCACAATGTGTCTTTCTTTTCTGAGGTTAGCAATTTATTCCCTCACTGCTTTCCTAACCATCCTGGTTAGGAAATGATAATGATACATGAATTTTTGTTTCACCTGAAACAGTACAAGAATGCAAGAAATTTTGTCTGTGAAACCTTGGTAGCCAAAATACGTTGCTTTGAGGAACCCGATGGAAATCATCTTGTCAAATGGCAAGCTTCAGGGCTGATGACAGGGCAGTTTTCCCCTGCTCTGGTCTGGATGACAAGAAACTGCCTGTGACAGCCATGAGGAGCAGAAAGCAGTAATTCACGCTCCAACGACAGCATTTTCTCCTTTGATGTTATCAGTAAATTGCACCCAGAAATAAAGCCTGTGATTCCAGACCACAGTCTTTGCTCCGTACCTCCTCTGCTGCTTGCCTGGCCACTGACTGGTTTTCCTTTTCAGGGCTTTTCATTTTTATTCTGGTTCACTTCCCATTCCTCCTCAAACGCTTCCAAACATACAGTTCCGTTCCCTCAGATCAGTTAATCTGTTAGTGTGTGTTTTGCATAAGCCTTCACCTTCTCCAACCACGGTCATTCATGGTTCATGTGAACCATGGTTCACATCACTGTAGATTTTTTTTGCCAATAACCATTGCCCCCGCACACACGCACGGTATCTGTGTGTGGGTGTGAAGAAGTACATGCATTTGTAGGCATCTGAATTTAAATTGTGCTAGTTTACGCTGAGGTATTTTTCTGTCTAATTCTAGAGAGTAATAGGCACAAATAAGAATTGTTTAATGTGGAATATATAATTATCAGTTGAAAAATCTGCACCCTCTCAGATGCCTTGTCAACACTTCGTGTCTCAAAATGTGTAGTATCCAGAAAACTGTGGTGTTAACCTTTTCTAGTCCATGCTGAGCATGCGAAAAATCAGTCCTTTTTTTGCGTTTGCATGGGATCTTTGTTCGCTGTGATTAATAGTCCACTAACAGTGTCCAATACAAGTTCACTGCAATGTACAAAGTGCCTTTGATGCCAGACATTCTACAGTGCTGTGCAGAAACTAAAGCTAATAGTTGTAAGCCTGAGAGGACTGGAATGTTTTCAATTTACTTTTAAACAAATGACTTTATTGTGCCATTCTCACATGGGAGTAAATTCCACAGCCTTAGTGCCACATTAGACAAAACTTTTTTACCTGCTGCTTTCTGTTTATATTTGGAGAAAAGAAATTAACCTTGGTTAGGGATTGGGGATAATAGGACAGAACTATTAAACTCAGTGGGAATTTTGCCAGGGGCTTTGCTGGGAGCAGAGTGGGATGCAGGAGTACAGGATGTAGCTGAAGGATGATTTGCAGTGCAGAGCGGACTTCAGGAATTCTGTGTGCCTGAAAATTAAACTCTTGAAGGGCACCTGTAGGAAAATCTTTAAAACTGGTTTCGGCACTCCTGAAATTTAAAGGAAGTGGTTGTTGTAGTCTGAGTAAATGCTGGTGGATATTGGGAGGACGATTCCTAGTGACTGCAGTTGGAGATGGATAAGGCCCAACTTCTGGAAGGAAAAATTCTCAAGTAAGAAATGGGTGTCTGTAGCCATATAGGAATGACATCTCTTGAACTCAAGGAGAGAAAGGGTCTCTGAACTCACCACATTGCTATTGTAATGGTAAAGATTTTCAGACCAAAAGAGGGAAGTTTTGAAAGAATGAGTCTTTAATGCTTAAAGGGTGGTCTTATACTATGGATTTGTAAAAAATATAAAATACATGCCAAATTCCTAAGTAAGGAACAGGAATCCATTCAGTATTGCTGCAAGTGGGAGGCCCTCTAATGCTAATAAGTGCATCATAGTCTTCTGATAGGTATAATACAGAACCCATTCCAGTAACTCCTTTTGATCAAAATGTGAGTGTACGTTAATTACTAGCAGAACCAAGAGCACTGGATTATTTTTTTAACTGCACACTACACCTTTTTTGTACTAAACTTTTTTTTCAGTGCTTTTGTTTTGTGCTTGTTACATGGTTTTATTGCTTTATAAATCCATAAGCAATCGAGGAAAGTTTTAAGTTTTATTTTGACTAATGTTTTTACTTTGTCTATCTGCAATTCATTATTAGTTTATGTTACACGCCGCTGCATGGAAATTCAAATAAAAAACCTGACAAGTTTAGGTGATGCTTAGATAAATGCAATTGCAGAAACTGGATAATTCAATCCACTCACCTGAAAATGGCTTTAGAGCCTTTTGCCTTTCTCCAATGTTTCTAACCACTGTCTGGTCTTTTCCAAAATAATAGTTCTCTTGCTTATGTCTGTGCCATGGCTTCCCATAAAACCTCACCTCAGTTACAAAATGAACAATGTAAATGACATGGATCATTCTGCAGGGTCGTCAGAGCCCTAAAGCCTTTGCTGCCACTGATTTGGCCTCTAGAGGAAAATACACCTAAAGCTTTTGTAAACTGTCAAGAATGATAGGGAAAAGTGTCTGAGAGCTATTTCCATTTTGACTTATAAGGCAGGGAAAGTCTGTCCAGTTTGTTTCTCCTCATTTGGTAGCTTTCTTCCTTTTTCAAAAAAATGGTGTATGTTGATCATTACTGAAAAGAAACCAGTGTGCGTATAGAGGGCGACAGCTTTTGCATAGCCCAAGGCTGCCATGAGTCAAAACTGAGATCAGGCGTGTTACTCGGCAGTGCTGGGAAGCTTGTGAGGGCAAAGGCAGTGCCAGTTCCTTCCCAGGTGTTGCCTGTATGTGGTTTATTTCCATGAGCAGAACAATGATTGCGTTACAAATCTGGATTATCGAAAAAGTCTAAGATGTGTTTCAGGAGTTGTTGTAAAGCCTTTCTCCCTGTGGTGGGGAAGAAATGGTGTAGGAGAGGACAGAATAATTTTTTTTTGTTTAAACCAGGCTGAATGTTACTGGGCAGCAGCTCTCCATCCTGTCCCAGCAGCAGGTGTCCAGCTGCCCCCTTCAAATGGGAAACATGACTGCGGCGAGGGAATATCACCAGGGCCTGAGGTTGTATTAGCTTTCCACACTGGGTAGAGTAAGGAGCAATTATGTGCTTTTGCCTAAGACTCCTCAAACTCTCTGTCTAACCCACTCGCTTCTTGCCCATCCGGAAAAGCAAGCTCCTCGCTTGCAAAATGTTTAGCGAAAAGAGAGGAGGAGGGAATACGCTTAGATGGAAACATCTCATCCCCTTTGTCTCCTAAATGCCTGTCTACAGTAGAGATATGATCAGTGCTTAAAGGTGGCTCCCTGGGGGGCCCCAGTTTGGCAGGCAGACTGGTAGGGAACACGTGCTGTGAAGCCAGAGGGTGTTTCAAATGAAATGGTATTTGAATCTCGCCATGCAGGTCTTAATAATCCGTGAGTCTTTAATATGGCCATAAGGTTATAAATTCAGGGATTTTGACCTCAAAGTCTTTGAGTGTGTTTAAAAATAGCTCACCCATCCTCATTTTATCACTTCATATACTCTGACACAATTTTGGAACCTGCCTTCATCCCATCTAGCAGGGGAACACTATAATTAAGAATCAGTTTTGAAAGGCTGTTCTCTCTTAGCTTAAGGCAGAATAAGGCTTTATGTATTTTGCAGGAGATTATAAACAATTCATCAGCTAAAATTAGCAGTAAAAAGGGAGCCCCAGTTCTTTCCTGTGCTGTGGTTTGTACCACAAAGACTTAGTGTTTTTAAATCATGACAGAGCTCTCTAAAAACCTTGAAAGCATATTATATGTGTGTCACTTTGGCTCAGTTAGGAATAGTCTCACCTCTAAGCCAGAAGGCCATGGGTTCAAGTTCCATGCCCGCCCTTGGATTTAGCTGTCTCACAGTAATTTTATTACAGAAAACATTTTAAAATAGAGCCATAGGGGAAGAAGAGCGAAACTTTTATATCTGTAACTGCACTGAGAGACACTTAGTCATTAGGACGATATGTTAAACCACTGCTCTTTCTACCTAGCTTTGCTCAGCAGGCATAAGCCCTCTAAAAAGAGAGGGGCTAGCCCTAATGGTGTAGCAGTTTTTTCTCTTCTTGAAAAAAACAGTTCTAATGCTTGGGAGTGTGTGTGAGCTACTGTTCCCTGTCTCAAAGACGTTTGCGTTTTCATTGTGTTGCCACAAGGACGGGGTTCCTTGATTGTATGTTGCTGTGCAAAAGCTGAAAAATGAGAGACATCACATGAGTCTTGACTTCACCTTTTGGTGCTGACCAGTGACAGAAGGGGCAGGGGGAAAAATCAATCCTTTGAACTGAACAGGCCATAGGTGATTAAAAAAGTTAATTTGCAAAAATATCTAACTAAAATGCAAGGTGAGGGTTGTTTGTGGCAACAATAAGGCCAGGTGATCTTAACTGCAAAGGTAAACTCCATATTGTGTCTGCTTGGACCTCGGGGTAGAGTGCTAACCACTGATGTCCTTTTACTTCCCCATACAAAGGAGGTCAGAGTGACTTAAGGTTTAAACTTTATAGTTTCATTTTGGTTTGTGCCAACAATCATGTGGTCTTATAACACGAAGTGTTTATGTTTGTTGCTTACAGACATGTGTGTTAAATTACCAGAATCTCACTGTCTCTTAAATGCAATTTACTTTTATTTTAGGGAGGAAAAAAAATAAAATCTCTCATTTTCTCCTGGTTTTGTAGAACACTTAGGAAGGTTTTGGAATATTTATACAAAATGGAAGCCACGTCATAAAGCAGTATCTAATTTCATTTGGTCCAAGATTACATGCAGAATAGTTGCTCACAATTCATTTCTTCCCCTGAAAATAATTTGACCCAATAATTTTCAATTTCTGTTCTTGTGGCATGAATCCAAAATGCTCCTGGATGGAGGATTTTCTTTTATTTAGCAATATTTGTAATACCTCAGTAAAGCTCTCGGTGTTTTAAAATTCCTCGTCTGATCTGTTTTGAGGCTTTTCTGCTACAGGAACATTGCAGCTCAAATTTTTGCTTGCAAAGTTAAAGGAGTTCTTAAATGGGGAGTATGGATAGTGGTGATCATTGACTCTCTACTGGGTAAGAATTCCTGCCAGAATTTGTAGACCACTGTCACTCTGCCTGACGGAGGGCTTATGGAAAACCCATTAATGCGTATGAGAGTTTTGAATCTTAGAACATGAATTATCAAATGAAATGTTTTGATGAGAACTCTGGCCAAGATATGTTTGGCATATGACTAACATCTGGGAAAGGTAGATTTATCTATGTAAGATGCTAGTGGTTCTTGTATGTCCACTCGCTAAATTAGATTAAATACATTCCTGTTTATTAATTTTTTTTCAGATAACCAATTACTGTGGGTACTGCAGAGACTATGGGAATTGGGGCAAGAGATGGGATAATCCATCTTGTCATGGCAGGAATGTTGGCCCATATACCCACATCTGGGATGCTGGTGGGGTGGTCTGTGCAAGGCTTGAGTTGGTAAATGGTCTGTCAAAAATTAAGGTAAAGGGTGGGCTAGCCAGCTAGCCTGCGAGGGGAGGTGGCCACAAGACAGATTTCTGTACTAAGATGAGGTCCATGCTGGGAGAAAAAGATTGAGAATCCTTCCTAGAGAGCCTGGTTTAGCAGTATTGACTGTGAGGCAAAGGGGAAAGGAAATGGTGCCGCTCCAGAGCACAGTGATACAACTGTGTGAAATCAGTGTGGGTGCTATTAAAATGCCATCTTCCTCTCCCTTCCCCTTTCCTTCCTCCCTCTCTCCCGCTCTGCTGTCAGCCTGGCTGAGGAAAAGTCAAATAACGTACGACTGTGTTCCTTGGCATCACAACTGCAATTTCCCTTTAGGGACTTCAAACTTGAGAATGGGAGGTTTTAAATCTTGCTGATTCGCGCTATTCCAGCAAGCATATGTGTGAGGAGAAAGAACAATGCCAGTTCGAAACAGAAATCACAAGTGAGAAATCATTGCTGCTAAATCAGGTGCTGCACAGGCCAGTGGAAAAATCAGATGCTAAGAAAAGTAGGAAATTACTTTGTTTAGAGCTGGGAAGGTTAATGAGAGTGAATTAGAAAGTGCTCTCTGTGTATTCGGCCCCTAAGGATTTGAGCAAAGTTAGAGGGATTTATTTACTGATTATCCAGACTACACAACTGGCAATAAGATTAAGTGAGGAATTTTGGAACATGCTGACATTTCTTATTTGCATCATTTACTATGGAGATCATTTGTCGGTACTGCACTGAGTTTGTGGTGAACCAGGGCTTAGTCTGGCCCAGCAGAGACGGATCTGGTACTTCTCATGGCTTGAGGGATGTGGGGGTGAAAACAGTTTAACGTCCTCTTTTGCGTCTCGGAGAGGAAACATCAAGTTTGTCTAGGTGCTTATCAGAGGAGAATTTCAGAATATTTTCCTAGACATCATTAATTATGGAAAAGAGTGCAGTTATAGGTGACACATTGCATTAGGTCAGCTAAAAATAAAAGACAAGGCTGTAATTTATAGAGCCTCTGCATTGGACGCTGTACAGAGCTCCCCCACTACAAGGCCTCCTCCGAGTCCGTCCCTCCCAGCGTGAACACAGATATGCACGCTGCCCTTCTCCTCCTGTATTCAAATTTCTTTAAGCCAGGCTGGCAAGTACTGAAAAGTTACCATCTCAGCTGGAAGAAATGAAGGGGGACCATTGAAAAGGAGTTCAGTACAGAATCTAGGAAAAACAGAATTGTGATTTTTATTCTTTATTCTGGGTGCCTACCTCTAAAATGATCATATTTTGTGAAGAACGTGAAACTCTATATTATGCCTGACGTCTTGACGTCTTCTACACTCAAATAATGGCAAATATCATGCCAATAGTTTCTCACATCCTAGATTTTTTTTTTCCTAATGCACTCTTATAAATATGGGGCACTTCATATATATAATATTTATATATTATCTATAAAGATGCCTGAAGTGATAAGCTATGCTTTAAACATGTAATCTTGGGCAATGTGTTTCCCAAGATTTGCCTTCACCAAGCCACTGTCCATGCACTGAGCACTTACTTGCCTCATTTTAATCTCGTAAAATAAGACAATTCCTTGTCCCTAAAGGAATCCTTGAGCCTAGTCTTGTGCACTTCTGCTGGAATAAGGAAAATTTTGTTTGTGACCCTCTCTCGCGTGGTTACTGCTAAGTAGAAGTCCTCAATAGTGATCAGTTCTGCCAACATTTCTTCTATGAATGGTTTTGTTAAGGAGACAAATAACAGAGATGAAAGCAAGATGTTATTTCAGTCTTTGTGATGACTCTTAATACTTCTTCGATCAGCATCATGGATGACTAATTCTCCTGCTTTCTATTTTCATCGTCTTTGGTAGAAGCTCCAAGACTTCTATTTTCTTTCCTTCTTAGGGGAACTGCATACCACAGCCAGTAGCTTTAATCCTTTAATCCTCAGATGTCCGGTTGATTCCTCCACCCATTGATTACCTCCTTTCACAGCAAGTGATCCTGTTCCCTTCACAATTAATGTCCACTGCTGGATCAGGCTGTCTCTGGAAATGCGTTTCATGCATTTGGTAACAAACACACAATAAATTTCAGTCTGAACATATTCTGGGCTAATCATCACACTTTGAGTCTTCATCATCGTGACTTGAAT
Source organism: Himantopus leucocephalus (assembly GCA_003993805.1). Taxonomy (NCBI): domain Eukaryota; kingdom Metazoa; phylum Chordata; class Aves; order Charadriiformes; family Recurvirostridae; genus Himantopus; species Himantopus leucocephalus. Next base: position 4,463,903 of record RSEF01000008.1, read on the forward strand.
TCCAGGGTAACTCACCACTATTTGAGACTTCCTAATATCCATTGACGTCTTCTACACTGAAATAATGGCAAATATCATGCCAATAGTTTCTCACATCCTAGATTTTTTTTTTTCTAATGCACTCTTATAAATATGGGGCACTTCATATGTTGTTATGACAAGGAAATTCTTTGACTGAAAACTTTGCAAATTCCAAAGTAGTATTTGTTTTATAAACAAAGGTGCTGTTTTCCTTATGCCAGCCTCTTTCTGCTTTTGCTTGTCCAGCAGTCTGTTCTGAAAGGCATGAAGCAGCTGTTGGCCCCGAATCAAAACTTGCAGCACAGGGAGGGTTATGTAAAAGTCCTTTGTGTGAGAGATGTACATGGCAGCAAATGGTGAAATTGGAGTACAAATTCTTTGAGGGGAGATGGCTATTCACAGCAATGTTTTATTTTTTACTTGATTTTTGCATAGAATGAAAAGAGAAGTAGAAGATATTGTCTTTTTTTTTTGTATTTTCAGAAACATCTTTTCTTGTTGCAATGTTGTAAGCTCGTAATTTCATGCTGCTTTGCACCCAGTATTACCCACTGGGTGGAAGGGCTGCAAGAAGTTGTCTAGTTCTTTCCCCTGCCTCAAGGCAGGATCTCTGTACCTAGGCCATTTCTGAGGGATGTTGGTCTAACCTTTGGAGGAGATTCTGCAAGTCTCCTAGTCCATCTATTTCTGTGCTTCACTGTTCTTACCATATAACACTTTCCAAATATTTGTTTGACATATTTTTCTATCTGCAAAGACGCTTATCTCACCCCTTCCGCAGGTGGTTTCTTTTGAACTCAACAGTCTCAACTGATCTTAGCTTTTCCTTTCAGGTAATACTTTACAGAGCCCTGAACATCATCTTCAATGGTTTCCTTGGAACACTCTCAAAATGTGCCACAAATTTCTGGCGGTGAGATAACCAGAATTGGATGCACAGTTCTTGTACTGATTTTGTAATAGCAAGACATTGTTGACTAATACTCTGTTTATATTGCACTGTAGACACAGTTCCTTTTCTGCTGAGCTGTACCTTAAGTGGCCATTCTCATGCTGAATGTTTATAACTGATTTATTCCTGCCCAAATTAAATATTTTCTATTCATAATGAATTTCATCTAGATTTTTAAAATGTTTCTCCAGATCATTGTGAACTCTGGTTGTATCATCTAATGTATTCACATCCTCTTCCAGTTTCTTCTCATCTGCAAATGTAATAAGCACAGGCTATAATCCACAATCCTGAGCATTAAGGCATTAATAAGCACATCAGAAATATAGCCCATATGAAAGTCCCCTTGATAGAGTTTTCCAGTTTGGCAGTGAGCCATCAACAACTTTTTTTATGGAAGTGAGCATCCAACCAGTACCTGCAGGGAGAGCACACCTCCGTTAATGAAAATTTCATTTGAAATTGTGTCAAAAAGCTTTACTTAAGTCTTAAATATGTGGCATCTAATGTTAATACTTTATGCATAAGATCTGAATCCCTGCTCTACAAGGAGATTGGATTGATTTGACATGATTAGTTGTCAACCTGTTAAGAGCTATAAGACAAAAGTAACTCCAAATGTGTCGGAATTCTGGTTCACATCATTCCTTTCTGTCTCATAGTTCCAAATCAGCTTCTTGATTGAAGAAGGCAGGGAGACAGCCTAACGTAGGTTTTGAATGTTTGGGATCGTTAAAGCTATGTAAATATCTGGGGAGCAGTATGTGGATTCAGCAGAAGGTTTTAGCTAATGGTCTGTACTGTACAATGTCTGTAACCACAAAGAAGAATCTAAGTAGGCGATTGTTTAAACTAATCCAGAGAGTTAAATGCTTTTGAATCAAATTGAGCTAGGCTATATCTTTCTTCTGCGTAGGTATGAAGCGAGAGAGATTGTGCGTGCAAGGGAAAGCTGGATCATAACCTCTGCTTAGAGCAGTTCAAGGCTGCTAATGAAAGCATAGTAGCTGAAAGGGGCAGCCTGTGGGTGGCTCAGTAAAGGCGACAGCAGTATGAAGTCAGGACATGCTGAAAGCATGGAAGAGAGTGGCAAAGTCACCCTCTGTGAGGGAAAAGGACAGCTTCCAAGCTACCCGGGAAATGTTCTTTTTCTGCTGCTTGCTTTGTTGTAAATACACAAAAGTAATGTATTGTCATTTACTTGTGGTTCCTTCCAGTAAGAAAACCTCACTGTGTGAAGCCATCATGTGGTTTCAGCAGTCCTCTGGCAAAAGGCACGCTATGTACAGCTTAGAGTATATTAGCTAAATTATATATACAGCATCAAACTGCAATGAAGAGGGGATATCAAGAATCAGTTTTAAAGATTTAGGAAAAGGGAGGGGGGTTTAGCACAACTGCAACGTGCTGAGTGTTGGCGCATTAAAGAAACACCTTACTTGGATGGGAATATAGAAAATAGATTATACATTTAGCAGCTGTGAATTAAAACATAAATACAATCTGAGGAGAATGATTAAGTTTCAGGTTGTGGTTGTTGTTGTGAACTTGCTTCTGTACATGAAAGATATGAAAGCAGCTTTTAAATGATTGGTTTCTCACTGCAGCCGTGGACTTACTTCTCAGCATACAGAGCATTGCTTTGCTGCTGCTTTGACTTTTACCCTTTAGTCAGTCACCTTCCAGTCTGCTTCCTCTCAGTCGGTTTTAATAGAGTGCCTTTTTGATTACAGAAAATTGGTTGATATACTGCTCTAATGAAAACGCTAGACAAATGCTCCTTCTTGAAACTGACATCAGGAATGTTATACAAGACATTCTTAAATATGCTGGCAGCTGCCCTGAATGTAATGAAATCATGGAAATTAGAAGTATTGCGCTCTCTGTGTGGCCAGCTCAAGACTGTTTTCAGTATGTTACCCAGTTTTGCTGTGAATTTTCTTGGGGCATTCTTCAACATGCTAATTCTCACAATCAGGAAAATTATCCTGATATTTTGAGGGACTATTCCTTTTTTTTGGATTGCGCACAATTCCTCGTACTTACATCCCTCTGTACCACATTAAATCATTCTGGAAGCAGAGAGTTTACAGTCTTCAGAAGACTGAAAACTTTTCTGGTAGAAATGCATGTGTAGGGTGAAATCCTATTCCCACTGCAGCCAGCAGTAAAATTCCCACAAACTTAAGTTGTTTGGTTACAGTTTTTAGTCTTCTCTTGTATGATACTTTAGTTAATCCTTAATATGTTCTTAGTACAAAAGGTATCTAAATGCAGGAAAGGTAGAAGAGTAGCAATGATGCATACTTTGTGTTTCATGAGCACCTTTCCATGCAATGATCACAAAGCAGCTTCTGAAAGACAGGTGAGATCCACTGCAGAGTGCAAGGAATGGATATTGTTTTCATTATTCTAAAGTGCAGAGAAAGTAGAAGAGAAGGACCTTAACTCAACTCTACGTGTATATAAATGGAAGTACTGTCCTGGCTTCCATGTTACCTTCCCTTTGTCCATGGGTTTTTCACCTATTGCTTTTCTGTAGCTTTGGTGTATTTTCATCAGGTATTCCGAATCTGAGTTTTCCAAGATGAATCTAATTTTCTTTACCTGATTTTTAGCACTTCAGATTCTTCCATAGTTTCTTTGTTGGACTCTTACAAAAGTTCCTAAAGTAATTGCAGTTGTGTTGGTTTGAGGTAATAGTATTCCATTCCTGTCAACAATTAATAGCAGCATTAAGCAAGAGTCAACTGAACGAAAACTTAGCCCAGATTTATACGCTGTCACTTAACACTTGCTATTGGAACTAGCAAATTCTGGCTCGAGGATGAGGAGCACTGAAGGGGGACCGTGGCTGCCTTGGCTGCTGAGAAAGGAGGCACAGAAACCTGTTTCCAGCTTGTTTGTTCTCCTTTTCTGTTCAACGTGAACGTTCTGTTCAAGAGCGGTCGGAGACATGTGAGGGTTTTCTTACATATTCTGGTTTGAGTTTATTCATTACAACGGACTTGCAAAAGCCTTTCTAGAACACAGAGTGGTGGGGACTTTGGCTGTGGAGTGGCTTGCACTGAACCTAGTGTTACCCTGATGCTCAGTGAGAAAACCAACCGTTTTGAAAGAATGACACGGAGATGGAATTAGGGCGTCTACGTCACTTCTGTCTTGTTGCGATGCCTAGCTTTACCGGGCAACCTTACTCTCAGATGCTGCTGTTGGCACAATGCAGAAACGGCTTACAAAAGAAAGCCTGATAATGCTTGTAGGTGTACTGTAGAGCACAGAAATCTGTTAGAAGCAGATTTCCATCTGCATGATGCGATCCAAACAAGATGGTTTCTGGCATGAAAGGCCTTCAGTTGAGACATCAAATCATTAAGAATACTATGGCCAGAAGCTTTCATAATAAATTACTGAAAGTCATGAAAGATTGATCTTTTTTGATTTAAGAGAAAATAAATCAACAGGATGAAGTCAGCCCTATTACAGTTTCAAACAAGAGACGGACTCCTGAAGTATTATCCACTTTCTGTAAATATCACCTATGAGCCTGTATATAAAAGGTTAAATGTTTGCAGACTATTACCCTTTGCCTTAAAGATCAGAGACAAATTACTATTTTTACTTTACATTCTCTTGATGAGGATAATGATAAACATCTGTCACTTTGCTGCTTAGCCAGCTAAGAATCTTATTGCAATTGGTAATTTAAACAGTGAAGAAAAAAAAAAAAGAAAAGAAAAAATACGTGGACAAACTGCACGTTATATAGACAGTGAAGAAAAAAAGAAAGAGAATGGAAGTCAAATGCAGGGGAACTGGGAAGGGGCATTTTTGGTCTCCAGTTACTTGGCTAAAATCTGAGGATATATAATAGATGTATGATTTTCTATTTATTTGGTATTTCACAGGGAAAACTACAGTTAGTTTCTTTTCAGACATGGAGGCTAAGGAAAATACTCAGTCTGCACGCTGTGACTTCTTGGCATATGCAGTTTATTAACAAAATGATTAAGGTTTATAGGGCAGTGTGTCTGCTGGTGCTACAGAATTGAAAACACTGTTTTCATCATGAGCTCTTTCAGTGTCCTCCACAGTCCCAAGATTTTTAGGCAGCACTGCTAATTATTTTTAATGTCCATAGATTAGCTGGTTTTCCAGTAACTCATCTGTAATTAAAAACAATCTGAACTTCTGAAACTTCTTATACAAACATTTAGTTTTGTTTCTAAATGGTACATTGGATCTCATTTCTTAACAGAACTATAACTTAACAAATCACAACTATCGCCCTTTCATTTAGACTGGACTGACCAAGCCATAGTTTACAAGGAGTAAATATGAAATGGTCTTCCTGCCAATGCTGCATGAGCAGAAGCAGACCCTGCATTAGGAGATGAAACTAGGAATTTCTTTTTGGCCCAGCAAGAATGGATTTCATGCAGGAAGAAGCCTCTTTGGTGACATGTTTGCATATCTAGCTCTAATGGTCTTTTGCTAATGGCTTAGCTACTGATTTTGACTGCTCCAGGAATCTGTAAAGCACTAGTGATGTGCAAATTTTAGCTAAATGCTATATTGTAAATGGAGTTTTGCTGACAGGGGTCTGGCTGGTATATAACTAGTTCTCGTTATTCGGTTATTCACTTTTTGCAAGTACTTTCTGTTTCTTCATGTTATGCTTCTAGGTAGCAAAAGAACAGGTTTAGATTTTATAGTTCATGCTAATACGGCTTTGGTGGTCGTTTAGAGGGAGAAGTATTATATGTCAGAGTTTGGGGAAAGAACATTGTTCTTTGTACTTTCCAGGTTGAAATTCCATTCTTTTGGCATCTTTGCGCCTCAGAAAGCAGTTTGATTTTCACCAAAAGGCTACTATTCTTTTTTTTAGATTTTCTTATATTTATACAGGCCAGACTGAAGCAAAGTACATACCGTTTAGCTCCCAGTTAAAGTTCCTGCTATTTTCTTTAATTAGGTCAGCTGTTTATATACAAAGAAGTTTTTTTTCCTGTCCAATGAAAAAGAGACTTCTAATATATAATCCAGCCTATGTTATGCTGAGCCTTGAACACTGGAACCAATGGTGCTTTTGCTTTTATCCTTCATAAATCCTTTGTTTACATAGGTGCTATTCACATCTAACAAGTTTGAGGCTGAACTGTGGAATATGTCGGTCTTAAATATAATAAGAATGATTTTTACCCATAGGAGGGTAAAATTCAAAATCCAGGCTTACGGTGCTGCTTTCTTGCATGGTCAAGCTGGCTGAATCTGAGTGCTAAAAAATCTGATCATAAGTATTGCAGTAAGTGATCATTTACCAGCATGCATCTTTGTCTGAAAACTTTCTTTAATATAAAATTATGAATTTGTGTGGAAATATATAATGTACTTGTGAAAAAGGTCTTGCATCTCTTATTTCATTAACCCTTAAAGGTATGAATCTAATGTTAAACAGGCCATTACTTCATATTTTAACGTCCAGACATTCTTTGTATGAGATACGTTGCTGGTTTACTACAGTTTAAGTCCAGGGTTTTTTCCCCAATATATTTCCACTTTAGTGCAGTCTGAAAGACTTGACTTCTCTTTTTTTCCTTCTTTGTAGACTGAAAATGATGAGAATGGCCAAGCAGACAATTTTTCAATGGACCCCCAGCTGGAGAGACAGGTGGAGACAATTCGAAATCTTGTGGACTCCTACATGTCTATTATCAACAAATGTATCCGAGATTTGATTCCGAAAACAATCATGCATCTTATGATCAATAATGTAAGTAGCAGCCAGGGTTCTAAATTATTTTAACATATCTGTCAAATCTCTTATGCTCAAACACACCTCTTGAATACAGCAGCAACAGCAGCATGTACTAAAAAGAAGAATACAGTCCCATAAATGTCATACTCTTAGGCAAAATATTCCAATCATCCATAGTAGCCTGAAGTTCTGCAGCCTTCTCAAAGGCTGGCAGTCTGCCTTGAGTGCTTACTCCAAAATGCTAAAGATTGAATTCATTTACATCTTAATCAGAATATAAGTTATTATTTAAAGGTAAATCAAGGATTTTTATTTTTTTTCTGTCTTGCTTTTGATATAACAGGAAAAGGGAGTTGGGAGCTCCATCTAGGCAGTCTGTGAGAGCAACAGAGCAGAGTTGTGCTTCCTTGATTTTCAATCTGCAGCCCGTTGTTATGGTTTCTTAAAGCATTTCTTATTTTATTTGGGTTTCTTTATATTTTCAGGTTACTGTTTTCAAGGAATAAATCTAGAAGCCTTGGACACTGTTGTTTAGATAAGCAGATGTGGTTGTTTGATTTATTGTGTGTGTCTTTCTTAGATCTGAAGATTATTTGGTTAAAGAAATGGCTTTGAGATATCATTGTTTTTCCATTGCACTGGGATCTTACCCTTCGCTTCCTGGCAGAGTTCTGAATAGACCTTGTTGAAAACTAAGCTTAATATTAGTGCCACTGCTGCCATGTAAATTAATAATGGAGAGCACAGCTCCTGATAGATATGGGTAGCACCTTTTTTGTGAGGTCATCAAACCAATCAGTCTTTACAAAAACAATATGCTATACAGCAAATCTGGTTAGAAAGTAGCATTTACTTTTGACTCAGAGCTACCTCTAGCCTTCGTCTGATGGATTTCATTAGCCCTGTGGAATTTGTGTTGCCCTTCAGAGTTAGGTGGTTGGAAAGAAAATTTCAGTTGGGATTCCCTGGTACACATAATATGAGCAGAATTTTTGCATGAGGACGAGAGACATTCCGTTAACTTCTTTAGGTTTAGGGGGGAGTAAGGCTCCAAATAACACTCTAGTCGTGGGTGGTTTTTTACAAAAGAGCATGGGAACAATGGAACTCCATTTTTTTTTTCCTGAAATTGGTCATGCTCTAGACTTTATAGGATGATCATGTTCTCGCTGCTCTTTCCAGATCATAGCTATCAACTTGCTGCTTTGACTTAGCACAACTTCAGTGCCTTTTGAAAGGGCTGTTTTTTAGCTCTCATTTCATAAACTGCAGAGTTCAGTGAGCAGTTCCGTTTGAAAGTTTACATTAAATTTTCTGCCACTCACCTCCTCATATGGAATAGTTTAAGGGTCTCTGAAGTGTGTGCTTTACTCAGAAGTACAATACTATAAGAATTTGTACTTTCAATCACATCAGCTGTTAGTTGCATTGGTAAAGTCTGCCATGCTGGCTGACCATGGCACACAGAAGCAGCATACTTAAAACATCATCTACCTTTCAGTTGACCTTATAGTCCATAGCTGTGTTTGGGCTTGCTTGAATTCCTAGAATTTAAGTTTGTGGCAAAGAATCAAAACACTTGAAAGGTCTGTGAAGAGTGAGACTAGAAGCATTAATGCACTTGTTTCTGCGCAGTGTAGGCAGTAAAATACCATATTAAAAACAATAGCTAAAATATAAATTTTAGAAAATCAGCGCTATTAAAAAAGAAAGAAATGTTTCAGCTAAGATTGCTGAGCCACACTAAAAGGTTGTGCAAAGACCTGGAAAGCAGTGGAGCTGTGATAGAAGGTGGGTCCTGTTAAATTGTGTGTGTGTTCCTTGGAGTCTTCAGAAGTCCAACCCATCCACCAGGAGTTAAGTACTTTCTGTACTTTCTGCTGCCCCATCATATTGCCTCCAAAACTCTGGAAACAAATCCATCGTGAGGAGTTTGTTTCCATGACAATTGTAACCTCCAGAGTCCTCCTAGAACTTCCTTTCCACTTTGTGGGCCTGTAAATGAGCACTTACAATTCAAGGGAAGTATCAGATTCAAACTCAGTGTACAGAAAATAATTAGATGCTGTCCCTAAGCATATTTTGAGGCCTAAGCCTAGATTGTTGTATTCCAAATGCATGCCTTATTCTTCTCCTAGGGTGGATGTTGATTACCTTAAAAGAAAATACATTTACCTCACAGAACTGCATTGAGTTACCATTAACAATTCAAACAAACAAAACACACATTTCAGAGTTTGTATGGCACGGTGCCCAGGTATCACGGATTATACAAGGGGGGTGGTCTTACACTAGACAGTGTATTCTCCATAAGCAGTGCTCATATTAATCTCAGCTGAGTAGAAAATCTCCAAAGTACTTGTTACTACCGAACTTAACCTTAAGGACTGTTTTGCATTTGAGGNACAAGGGGGGTGGTCTTACACTAGACAGTGTATTCTCCATAAGCTGAGTAGAAAAGAGTATCTCAGCTGAGTAGAAAAACTCCAAAGTACTTGTTACTACCGAACTTAACCTTAAGGACTGGATTGTGTTTGCATTTGAGCCAGTGATGTCTGTTGTAGTCTGCCCACTGATGAATGAAGTTGCCTTGCAAGCCCATCTAACCCCACTGCAGAGTGACTGGGCAGGTTTTGTGGCATTGGCTTTTCAGATGTGTGCCATAGTTCAGCTTTGACCGCAGGTCTGATGTCTGTGAAGGAAAATGTTTTAAACCATTCTTGGGATTTTTCCTGTTTTCTAGAAAGGAGCAAAGGCATGAATAAGTGTCACTGTCCCTTCCTTTTCCAAGCTGGAGAAAGTGGCTATTATGGAAGATCTTCTGTCTAGTACAGTGCATCCAATTGCAGAAGAAAGGTGGTTGATCCAAGCGCTGTCCTTAATGCAGCAGTCTCCCTTCCAGAAGAGTTCAGGGAATTACTTGAGTAACTGCTAGTGGCAGACAGGGATCTCTCTTGATAATTGTCACAGGCTGATTTTTTTCAAACAGATATTTGTGGTTTAACAATGCTTTTACAATCAGCTCTGGCCTTAATCTAATTTTAGGACTACTTCTCTTTTTTTGAAGTGATGCCATTAAAATGCTCATTTCATCAAGTAGAATGTGATGCTGTTTAACTATGATATCTGTTTTTAATGTGGAGTTTTTGGCAATCATGAGAAAAGTAGTGTACTCTGGCTCTTGATCAGTACCATCTACTGGAAAACAGCATGAGACTCATGGAAAATTTTTGCAGGCTTTGCTAAGTATTTGTGTATCTCCTGTCATACGTGAATGGGAAATGACAACCAAGCGGAGGCAATATGGTTTTGTTTCCCTGTAAGATCTGTCCTGGCCTCCTTCTCATTGTTAGGTGACCATAAAGGGTCCCACACTGATGCAGTTTGACTGCTCTTACTGACCTTGTCTGAACACAAACATTGCCTTAGTCTGTCAGGACTTAAATCAGTGTTGCTAAACTAGCGCAAACCCATGTGCAAATGGAGCTCAGGTTTATGTAATCAGAATCTTGGGAATGTATTATTGTCAGTATCTCCGGCTCAAAAAAGCTTTATAGAGCAAAAAGCCAGATGAGAAAGAGATCAGAACTGCAAGGAAAGTCTCAAATGCAAGGATTTAGTAGGTCAGCAGTTGGTCTATTTACCACAGTCTTATTTAATCAGAGTACCTCTAGCTTTTTATCTCTCCTAATGTGGCCCAGGTTTCCATAACCAGGCCAGGCGTAGCAGGAAATCAATACAGTAAATTAGATTACTTGGAGACTTCTCCCTTCAGTTTGAATGTATGTGGATGGGATATTTAGAATCTGACAAAGTTGTTGGAGATGAAAAACACCATCTACAATAGGGTAAATTGTTGCTAAGAAAATAATTGACAAAGATGCTATAAAGCCTGAAAATTCCTATTCCCAGGGGAATGTAGTGTATCTAATGGTATTGCTAATAGCTGCCGTTTACCTCTGAGCCATTTAGAATTGGACCAAAATGCCAGCTGATTCCTGGGAGCTGTTGGAAAGCCTGTTTGAAATGAACTGTAAACATAGGTGTCACCTTAGAGACACAGACCAGTGTTAACTCCCAACCATGTCCGGTTTTTCAAAGACAGACACAAAAAATGGCCACAGTGCATTGTGGAGTGTCCGGACAAAACCATCTTATCCTCACATGTGAATCTTTGTCCCAGAATGTGGCTCCATAATTGCATTAAGCCCATCTGCATGCAGGCAGCTGCTAAAAGGTCCAGTCCATCCTTTTCCAGCTGCTCTGCCCAGCTGCATGTACCAGCCTTTCCTTGGGTCACATCTAGACCTCAGGCTGCTGCACCATCAGCTCAGTCTGAGTTCAGCATTTTTTAGTCCGTGATCTGACCAGTAGAATTGATGTAAGGTAGCGGGAGAAACAGATTAAATTGAGATATGTCTGTCTCCTGGTTCCATGGATCCCACACTGTATTTGTTCAGGATTGTATTTTCCGTAGGGTTTTTTTGTTTGTTTATTTGTTTGGTGGGGTTTTTTTTTTTGTCTGATGAAATAGGTAAAAGAATTTATCAACGCAGAGCTCCTGGCTCACTTGTATTCTTCTGAGGACCAAAACACTCTAATGGAGGAGTCGGCTGAACAGGCGCAGAGGCGAGATGAAATGCTCCGCATGTACCAAGCACTAAAGGAAGCCCTAGCAATCATTGGTGATATTAGCACTAGCACTGTCTCAACCCCTGCACCCCCTCCTGTAGATGACTCTTGGCTTCAGCAGGCGCGCAGGTAAGGACCCTCAAATCTGTATTGCAACGAAATTTAGGACAGGCAGACATTGTCAGCATCAGCAGCTCCCTCCCTGTCTGTCCTTTTGGGCAGATACTCCTCCAGGTCATTAATAACATTTGTGAGGGAAATCAGAACATTTTCCCACATATACGTATTCTATGGATATGTATGTAAACACCAGACAAGAATCATAGAATCGTTAAGGTTGGAAGGGACCTTTCAGATCATCTAGTCCAACCATTAACCTAACCTGACAAAACCACATCTAAACCATATCCCCAAGTACCTTGTCTACCCTTTTTTTAAACACCTCCAGGGATGGCGAGTCCACCACCTCCCTGGGCACTTGGCAAGGATACTTGCCTTGTAGAAGACCATCCAGTGGATTTATAGCTTGTGTGATACTTCATATAGCAGCCACTTCTGCCACCCCAGTTGTGTATCCACAAGGCCTCTTCTTGCAAGCTGGTACAATAATTCAGCATCTCAGGCTCCATGCCCTAGAAAATCCACTTAACAGAACATTATTACAACTCTAATATTAAAATCCATTACATTTACCTCTTTGCTCATATGTTTATTTCTGACTATCATAAGGCATGCTGTCTGTGGGAAAGGTAACTGTGAGACTGAAATATATGTGCTGCTCTGACACTGACAGCTAAGGAAAATGCCAAAAAAACCCAATTGTCAGTCATAAAAAAGGTTTTCATTTCTATTTAAAAATAATGAAATGAAATAAAATAAAGTAAAGCCCACCTTACTGAACTTCTTAAATCTCTCATGTTTCACTAGATCACCTCCTCCAAGTCCCTCAACTCAGAGGAGGCCTACATTAAACAATCCCCCAACCAGACCATTATCCGGCCGAGGACCCGCTCCTGCAATCCCATCTCCAGGCCCTCAGTCAGGGGCTCCCCCAGTCCCGTTCCGGCCAGGACCACTGCCTCCATTTCCAAGTGGTGGTGAAGCCCTTGGAGGACCTCCTCAGGTTCCCTCTCGGCCGACCCGGGCTCCTCCCAGCGTCCCAAGGTAAGGTGTCTAATCTTCCTGATGTGGTGGGCATGGTTCTCTCTCTCTAGCATAACAGACAGATTCTGCACTGTGTCGGAAAGTCAAGCACCGTCGTTGAGAAAGTCTTGTAACAAAGCAAAATTGGACATTCCCTGCAGAGAGTCAAAGGTGTTTTGAGGAACCAATTTTTAGGACAAATATAACTTTTTGAAAAGAGAGAAAGTTTTTTTCATCAAAAAAAATATTCCAGTCAGTCAGTTTGAAGACACTTGATTATCTTACATTAAGAACCCCTCTTCTGGTTGTGTTATACCCACGTAAGGGTTCACAGAGAGAGAGGTCATCTACCCCTCCACCAGAAGAGGGACAGGGGTACAACAACTCACTTCTGCCACTCTGAGTCCTCACCAGAGGAAGCAGTGTCTCTTCTGGGAGAGAACAAGAACGATCCATGTAGAACCAGTGGAACAAACTGATAGGAGTCTGATTCTTATTCCACCAGGCAAGTAATTTACAGCCAGTTGAAAAGAGTTCATAGTTGTCTAACAGTGTATATCATATGGTACAAAACAATTAGTTAAGGAACAGGATTTTCACCACTAGATCATTTCTTTTCCTTCCCAGGGCTTTGCATTTATCAGTACTTTTTAAAGTGGCTTTGCATATTTTGTAATTTTGTGTGGCATTAATGGCTTTTTTATATAAGTTATATGAATAAAATGTCCTTAATATTTATTTTCACAATGACATAATACACGTAACCACTCCAATATATATACACACACATATATATGAAAGCCTCTGATTCCGAGGGCTTTGGTAACTTCCTGAATTATGAGAGGCATGGGCAGATTAGGTAATTTTGGAACAAGGGGTTTCTCCATTTCTAATAAATTAACTGTTACATTAAAATTAGTCACAGTTTGGAAAAAAAAAAAGTTAGATAGAAACAAAAAGAAAAAGTGCACATTTTCAATTTTAGAAATAGTAATTGAGAATAGAAACTTTGGAGAATAACTTTCTTTTAAATAGGTGAGATCTGTTGTAGTTGTCAGTAACTTAAATTTGAGGCTAATTATTTCTAATATAATTACCCTTTATAATATGAAGAATAAATAAATGAGGTATATCAAAGGAATTAAGTATTTTTATATATTTACTGTGAAAAGGGCATTGTTGCATCAGCACCCAACGATGAAATGCACTTTTTCATCTTAGTGGATAGCCCATAACTCCCAGTAGGACCACTAGGGAGAAACCTAGAATTGCCTTCCTGGGTACTAAACTTTGCGCTGAAAGGGAAGAAGTCCAAGCAGCATCCCCTCGCTGGGAGAGCCTGGGACTGGGCACTGGCCCCAGTGTTTCCCGTGTGCCATCAGAGGATAAATCACGTACTAGATACAGAAATGAGGTCCAGTGTTTTGTCAGTTGTACTACTGGAGAGAACCATAGCTCCCTGGCGTCTCTCACCTTGCCTTGCAAATCAGCATGTCTCCTTTGTCCTGCCTGGCTGTGATTTTGCATGAACACTGCTTTCTTGAGGTGGCTTGCCAAGAGCATGTCTGATGATAATCTTTTTGATGCTAAAGTGATAGGTGGGATGGAGACCAGAAAGGAATTTTCTAGGGCACAAAAGACACTTGGGTAAGCAACCCGCGAACAACTCAATTCTTGACTGCCACTGGTGGCATGCAAAGCAGTGGCTGATAAAGGAGGTCAGTGTTTTTAAAATGCTGTAGCTGGATATATAATTGAATGTATGACTGCCTGACATTTTTGTGGAAAAAATATCTGCAATACACATCTTCTGGACTGGATCCTAGATGTCTTTTTTAGAGCCATGAAAGCCTCAGACATAAAAAAATCTCAGCTGCTTAAGAATGAAGGAAGGGTTTACCATTTTGCTGAAACTTCAGGTTTCTCCTGCTGACTAAACTCCAAAAGAGGAAATCCCAGGGAAGGGGCTGCAGGGGAAATCACCTGAGGGGGACAGTGTGGCCGGCTCCTGCGCCTATTAAATGTTTCTTTTGAGCCCTGGAATTTCTGCTACGCTTGGTCTGGTTTTAATAACAGCCTTCGCAGGATCATAGGAAATTGTCTCAGAAAATGGGTCTGAGATATTAAAAGGGAAAAAAAAAGTAGTTTTGAGGAAGAGTTCTTGTGGAAACTTGAGCTTTCGCTGTGACTTATTTTTGAACTGGCGCTCTGTGCTCTGCTGCTCTACCACCATTTTCTGCAATGATTACTTGAAGTGTCAGGATCTCTCGTATCTAGGGAAATAGTTTAGCTTCCTGAGAAGAAAGTTGTATTTTTAAAGTTCATCTAGCTTTGCAAAGGAGCTTTTTGTAGCAGCCCCCGTCTGTGTCACATGGAGCTGAAAATCCTGACGTGCTGAAGAAATACAAGCTTTCTATTTTCTCCTGTTCTGCCTTAAGATAAAAAGACAGTTTTCAGGGGTAAGACTTGGACTGTCCTTTTCCAACGAGTGGCTGAGCACACATTTGGTTTGGAGAATTGGGCGCCTTATAGTAAGATACAGCCCCTGCCTTTAAAAAAATACTTTTTTTTCCTCAACTTTATTAGNAAGACAGTTTTCAGGGGTAAGACTTGGACTGTCCTTTTCCAACGTGGCTGAGCACACATTTGGTTTGGAGAATTGGGTGCCTTATAGTTAAGATACAGCCCCTGCCTTTAAAAAAATACTTTTTTTCCTCAACTTTATTACCATTTAATCAAAGGAATTGTACAGAAATCGTGAGCTCTCAGCATTTTCTCACTGTTCCTCACTGTACAGGGAAAGGAAAAGGGTTAGGGGAGCAGGAAATAATTTTCTTCCTTGCTTCGCTCTGATTCTAAAGCTGTTTTGGGTTATGTGCTCTGAATATTTCTGTAAGGAAACAGAAACTATTTGCATGATACATGCCTCTCTTAATTAATCCCACTTGAGGTGGGTGGATCTCTCCCAGCAAAGCCTGTGAGTAAAGGCCCCTGGCTTTAAGGGCTTGATGCCAAAGCATATATGATTTGTGAAATATTCCCCACTGCCAGAATTTAGATTATTCCCCCTCTCTCTTAAAAGGCTGCAGTAGTATTTTGAAAGAAAATGCAGCTGTGTGCTCGCTTTGGTAAGATGGCTTTAAGCAGGCACTAGAACCACTTCAGCTTACCATGATGTGTGTTTGCCTGCCTGTTTGGAAAGCCTGATCTTGACCAATTTTAGTTCTGCTGCGGATGCTTTGATTTATGGCTTTTAAATGTCCTGAATGGGAATCTCAGCTTTGCCACAAGGAAAACAATTGAATTGGAAATGTTTTTCTCCTGGCAGCAGAGCCCATGGTGTTAGTGGGGGTGGGAGGGTGCTCCCCTTTTCTTTCTGTGTCCTGCTCTGCAATGCTACTGTCGATTCATGAAGGCTTTCCCAACGAAGCACTGGAGATTGTTATTCACTTTGCCATTAAAACATACATGACCCTGTGCAATGTGGAGCCCTGGGATGTGGTTAAACAGAGGTCTTGAAGGGCTGGACCATCCACTCAAGCACGCAGCAACGTAAATGCTCTCGAGCACTTGTGTCTCACCCTCAGGCATGCTGGTGCTCGGTCCCTGGGGGCTGAGGGTGGCCTTTACATGTAAGGCAAGCAGCAGGGAGAGAATTCATGTTGTGCTGTTCAAGAACAGCCCCATACTCTCCCTACGAGTTACTTCAACCCACAGCCAGCCAGCAGGGAAGGGGTGATGGCTGCTATGCAGCTATGTTTTATTACGCCACTGAGGCTAATTACATGACCTGTTGTGTTTGTAACTACGTTACATCTTACAACTACATTGTAAGCCATCATTATGTATTTCTGCCAACCCAGCACAAACTTATACTTGACAGTATAAGTTGACAGTTAGAAATTTCCAAAGTCAGAAGCTCTGTAGGAAGCATCACTGCCTGACGTTTCCTGGTCCACAGGCTGTGTACTCAGCTCTTTGATTGCCGATTATCAACCATTAAGTAAGTTTTCTGTTGATGAATGTTTATGGATTAGAGTTCTTTGGAAAGATTTAATGTAATGTCTAACCTTGTGCATTGAATGATAAGGGGATCCCTTGCAAAAAATTGCACGTGACCCTTTCATTAAAATCTGTCATAGAGCATAGGCGTACATGGCCAGAAGGGTTATCCTGCCTTAGGCTGGGAATCTCGTCTCTTCTGAAAGTTTGACCTTGCAGCATTAGAAGCTTACTACTACATTTTTTTTTAATGGAATATAAATAATAATCAAATAGCCATTGCATCAAACTCTTCTGGCAGGATGAATAAGTGCCCACCTTAAAGCATTTGCCTGCTGAGTTGGATGGTCTCAATCTGAACACTGAAAGAGAAGACCACAGCTCCATCCAGCAGAAGCATCCATTTGTCCTCTTTGAATGGATCTTCAGTGAAGGTTATATTCAAAAAGTATAATCCGCAATTAGGAGTGTTTCATGCAAGCAGAGAGACAAGTGTTACATGGAGGGATTTCAAAATCCTGCTCAATTTCAGGAGAAAAAGAAAGCCAAAGAATAACTAATTTAATTCTGCATTTCAGTCTGTGATCAAAACAATATACAGCTACACAGGTGATACAAAGCCAGAGCCCGCCACAGGAGGGCATACTGCTTTTCCATAGTCAGTATGTTTCCAACTCTGCCTGTCCAAGGACCCCAAAATCACAAGACTTATGAGAAAATCAGTTACTCTTTCTGTGATTTCTGCCCTGGGGGTAGAGACCCCTGTGTAATTTGTTACCAGTCTAATTTACATTTCTTGTTGAAATGCACACCCAGTAATAGGTTCCTTTTGCTGCTGGCTGCTTCAAGCTGGAGTCTATTTATTTTCCCTTATCTCTTTGAAAGGAGCTCTACTTTTTCCCCTCTTCCACTGGCTCCTTTATCACTATTTTCCCTTTTTTCTGCCCTTCCCTTGCTGTCCCTTTCTTGACCATCCTGTTTGCTTCCTCTTTCACCTTCTCCCTTCATTTGGTTTCCTGCCCATTACATTTGTCTCCCTTCCCCATGTATTCCCTCCTTTCCTTCTCACCGTCTTGTCTTGGTTTCTTTCCAACTTATCCCATCCCTCGCACCTTTGTAAATCTGTCTCCTCTGCCTTGCATTACTGTCATCTTTTAAAGTTTTTCAGACAGTTTTCAAACCATGAAATGCAATATTTGGCAATCTTTCTTAACAGCAGCCTGGTGTCAGTGGCTGTGACAACCATTAGAAACACTAGCTACACTACTTAGAGTAGCCATGCTGCCATGTGCAAAACCAGTTGAGGAATACTGGTCATCTTACCTAGGGTGTCATCTTGCAGCTTCAGTCCTAACAGAAGCAATGAAAGAAGTAGCATTCTGAATTAAGATAAATATTGGAGGGATTGGCCAGAATGCAGGTCACAGCAGGTTTTAAAAACATGTAAAATATCACAATGCAACAACTCTTGTGGTTTCATTATAATTCTGCAATACCAGTCTTACGAGAAATTTGGAATGGAATTTGCACAGAACTGATTCTTCAGCTGCCTGAACTGTAATGCCGTGAGAGATACAGGAGGGTCTCCACTTCTGCTCCAGGAGCTTCACCGATTGCTGCCCCTAAAAGGATGGCTTTCTTCTAGACCAGTAAAAGGATTTTGTTCACTGCCTGCCTTCATATACCTCTCCTCCAGACGATTGTCCTGAAGATCAAATAAGACAAAGTTCATGGGATGTCAAACATTGCAGCCTGGGTACCTACATCTGTTGCCGCTAACTAACTCCCATCAGCATCTCCTTTCATCAGCCAGAGGCAGCCTCTCTGCTTCCTATCTTCAGTGGTCTAGGAATCTTCTGATGGGCGATACACTATGACAGTTGAACAAACGTATCTGAAGAGTCACTTGTTTTATGTGACCTTTAGGTTTGATCTTATTTATTTTATCTCACGTAGTTTTGATTGTCTTTAGTATTGATCCTGAGCTACTTGCTCTGGCCTTATTCACCAAAAGTTGTTTTTAAACGAGGTAAACTAGGAGAGATACGTTTTATTGGGACTGTTGCAAGTTACTGTCAAAGTTCAGCGAAGTGGATCAGTCTGGGAAACGGCTCTTCACTCTCTTAGTGTAGACCAGTCCCCACGTGGTGGGGAAGGGTAAGTAAAAATGATGCAAGAGAGAGGAAGACAGAAAAAGAAGGAACCTGAGAAGAGTTGGAAGAAGTGATTCTGGGATAAAGATGATGTTGTGAGTGCAGTCCTCAAACACAGTTGAAGTCTGCTTTGGGAGTGTCAGCTGGTGAACTGAATGAATAAGTAATTTATTCTGTTAGGTATTTTCAGCAAAAGCTTTTTTTTTTTTCCTTTCTTCTTCCTTAGCCTTTTCTCTCTCAAGATACTGTTAGTAGAAGGAAGTGGTTTTTATTTTTAGCGTCTCTCAACTTGAAAAAGGAAAGTAGAGTCAAACAATAGCAAACGTCGTTTGACAAAAGTACAAGAACCTAAAGATGTGTTTTGTCCCCAGTAATTATTTAATCTCATAACGGAGTAGTTTAATAACAGGGTGTGAAGCAGGAAATTTCTGGCACTGTTTGAAAGAGTGGGCAGAATAGCAGTGCATTCCTAGCCTTCCTTATGCTAGAAGAGAAAATGTATGACAGTAAATAGAGAGAAAGCAGTGAAGATTTGAACTTCCTGAACCTGTGGGCATCTTGAAAGGCTCTCCTTGAAACTCTCCTGTCCCCTGCAAGCTGCATTGGATCGTTAATGAATGAGGCCACTCAATGGCTACATTAACAACAGTGACACTGATAATCACGTTAGTTGTCATCATGGACAAGAAGAGGTGCAATTCCAGCTGGGCCTGACAACCGGAATGTTTTCTCCCTTTCTTGCACCAAGGTAAGTAAAGAGGAGAGAGACAAAAAGTCAGAGGAAGGTCAGAGGTGAGTAGGAAGGAAGAACAGAGTGGGCAGAAGTAGATGTGGTGTTCAAAGACAGGGTACATGATTTGCATTGATGCTGAACAGTACAGCTATAGACAGGCCAGTACACAAAACTTGAGCTATTATGCAAGGATTACATGTTCCTCCTGCTGATTCTGGGGCCCTTCTGTTGTCGTCTTCTGTGGACGGAGGAAGGTAAAGCAGCATTCTGAATGTATCGCTCAGCGCTCCTAACTCTCTCTTCTTCCATGGTCAGTTTTGATCCTCTTGACCATCCTGACCTAGTGTTTCCAAAAGGATGGGACAGTTCTTCACTAATGTGTTGCACGCTTGCTTACTTGACATGTTCCCTGCTGAAGGAAAAACAAGAACACATAGTTTGTTAAGAATAATAGTCTTTCTTGGTCACTCCAGTGAATTAATTTTTTTGTTTATTCAAGCTGAGTTTTCCATATGACACATTAATTCCCTGAAATGACAAATTTGAAAATGCGACACCCACATAAACACACAAACATATTTGTGTGTGTGTATGATAGATGTTAATTTATGATGGTCATATAGAAAACATAGCTTGAGTTGCAAGTAATAAATGAATCTAGTGGAGCATCATATTTTGGACCTCTGCCTCTGAAAGGAGTATCTGTATTAAGTCAAATCACACACAGTGGAACCTCAGTAACCCTAATGCTTTGGAACAGTGTTAGCATTTGAATTAATGGAGATTTATATTGCTGCAGTGTGGTGGTGGCTAGTGGAAGGATACATTCTTCCCATTCACTCTTACTTTTTTGTTTCTTTCACATAAAAGAAATAGGCATTAGATAAAACAGCATAATCTAACTCGCTTACACTTAACACAAAAATTCTTCCACTGATGAGTATTGTGCAGCTGGGTCATTTGAAATAGTGAGGTTCAGCTGTATGTGTAGCTGTGCAAGTATCTGGCAGTACAGTCGCAGCACGCCCTCTATGCATTTGTGGAGCCTGATACATACGTGTTCAGCTCCAGAGCTACTTCAGAACTGGCATGCATCCTCCAACACCGTGCTGTGTGCCTCAGTGCTTCCGTTCCTGACTGGCCTGCTGGTAGTAATCCTGTGGGCATGCTTACTAGAGACATTTTACGTTTGACAAAATGACATTGTTCAGTACAGAAACAAATCTGAGAAATTTTCACTCTCTTGGACCATTATGTTCGGGTAAGGGACCATATCAGACAGAAATTCCCCAACTACTCTTTATAACCACCATCTCCTCCTGATTCTTGTCCACGATTCCTGCTTTTCTCCTCCTAATGTCATCATCCTTTTACTGCTTTTCCTACTTTCTTATGACCTGTGTTACTAGTATCAAGTGCCTTTCCTCCACTTGCTTTTCCTACTTTGACTCAAGATCCTTTCTCCTGAGCTGATATTCGGGAGACTCCGTAGTAGGCGTGCTGCATCAGCTGTAGGCCAGAAAGAGTTTTAAGTATGCATAGACTGTACACTAACTAATCAGGCGTAAAAACCATGTCTTCCCTCTATTCTTCAACCATGATGGCTACAGTAGTTTCACTTCTGGTTTGGATTGTCTGCCAAATCCAGAAGCTGATAGAGGTTGAGCAGTACCATGTAAAAGTTAGATAGGTTGATATAAGAGCCCAGAAGAGTAAAGGCTAAGCTGTGTGGGTTTCTCAGGATCTTACTGAAACAGTGAAAACTGTATAAAAATAAAATTAGTCAAGGCATTTATAACTATTCCAAGAATAAGCTATCTAGTCTCTCTAAATTATCACCCAGATGAGAAGCTATATTTATTCCTCACCTGAAGTCACTCTTTTATCCCCTTATTGTATGCCTCATATCCAGATTTGTATTGTCACCTAAAATAAAATTTGCCTGCAGTCAGACTTAAAACTGCATAGAGATTTTTTTTCTTCTTAAATTCTTCAAAGACAATGTCACGTATCAGGGTACTCCGAGAGGGCTGCATTATAGGGAAACCAAGGTCATGGAAAAGGGAGAGAATAATGGACTTTTGTTTACAATTTCAGATCTATAGGATGTATCATAAAATATAGTTACGTGCCTGCCTTCTGCAAGTGTTCTCTGGTGGATGAGAATGTAAAATATAAGTGGAAATGAAAGCCTTTTATTTAGAAGTATGTTTGCTGCGCTCCGAGAAGAGAAGCCATCTTCTTTGAGTGGGGCCCCCCATGGTAATTACAGCCATGCTTTACTGAAAGCATATTTTGTAGACTCTGTGTGTGGAGCGATAGCACTTCTCAAAAGGCAAATGCTTGAAGAGCTCCCATATGTTTCTGATCGAATTTTAAGTCTAGACTTGCTTTATTTAGTTTCTTTTGCTCTGCATTTGCCTAGCTATAGCTTTTAGGAGTTCTTTTAAAACTGGAAAAATGGCGTGTGCTGCTTAGGTTAAAAATAAATGTAAAACTTTTCCTTTTTTAAAAAGTTTTTGCATGGGGGTAAGAGTTATCCTCCATTCAAAACCCCACTGAGCTCTTCAAAGAAGGAGTCTCTGCAGCAACATCAGGGAGTTATTAAATACATACTTAGGCCACAATTTTCATTGGTAAATTCTTTATGTCTGCTTAATGTGTGCTAGTTAGAAGAACTGATTCTTTCTGCAGACTCGTTTACTCAACCCTGGGGACCTATGATCCCCTGCCCCTTTAGCACTAACTTTTACAAACACTGTTTCCTTTTTTTTTTTTAAAAAAAAAAAATAAAACCAAACCAAAACCAACACAACAGGCTGAGCCGCCCGTTAAAGGGGCCAGGCGGCGGGACTCGGCCCCAAAACTCAAAAAACCCAGCTGAAATGTTGGAGACAATAACCAAATAGGAATTACCACTGCAGTGACATTTTTATAAGAAAGAGCTTTCGATGAATCGGGAGCCGCCTTTTGGGGCCTGGGAACAGCTCAGCAGCATGAATGCATCCCGGGGCAGTCGGAGCTGGTCCGATAACGCAGAGAGAACGCGGTTCACGCCGTCTCCACCGCTATCATCTTCTGGCCTCAGACTAAACATTTAATTGGGCTTAGTCACATATTTACTCACTGACATGGCAGCTAGTGCGGAGCAGGGATCTGGGGGAGGTTGTTTTTCTCTGGTTTTCCCCTGCTCCTGTCCACAGCCAGGCTGGAGCTCCCCCTGCTGCTCTCCTCTCCAGGTTACTGCCTGTTTTCTCCACTTTATTCCACATGTGGAGGGGTCTGGCAGCGCTCATTTGTGTAACCTTTGCTCAGAAAGCCATGGTGCCAAAATCACGCTAGGCATTCCCTCAGA
This sequence comes from Himantopus leucocephalus, assembly GCA_003993805.1. Taxonomy (NCBI): domain Eukaryota; kingdom Metazoa; phylum Chordata; class Aves; order Charadriiformes; family Recurvirostridae; genus Himantopus; species Himantopus leucocephalus. The sequence continues at coordinate 4,486,652 of RSEF01000008.1, forward strand.
CCCGCGTTTTTCGAAGGTGACCAGAGCAGAGAGGAAGGTGGGACTACATTTGCAAGGAGCTGTGTGGTGCTGGTTGCCGGCTCGGTTATCTCAAGGTGGCGGTTTGGGTGCCCGGGCTCCTGCACCCCTCCATCCCGGGGAGTGCTCGCACTGCCAGCCACCACTCCAGGCGTAAAGGAGGGGGAGAGGCAAGTGATGGGGATGAGATTGCTTTTAGGGGAATCCTACTCCCAGTGTAAAAACAGTCACAACAGTCCACAACTTCTGGACTTGTCACCTTGGCAGGGAAATCTAGTGACAGGCAACTTCTGGGCTTGTCCTTTCCCTCACTTTGACTTGAGCTTTGGCTCCTGCCAGTTGTTACTGCATGCCAGTGGCTATTGCGGCCAAGGTCTCTTCCCCGAGCTGACCCCTGCGCTGTGCTCTGTGCACAGCCCCTCTTGCTGCCTTACTGGCACTGGGAACCAGAGACTGCCCAGGAGACCGTCAGCAGCGGGACTAGAGGTGAATTGTGCTTTTGCAGGTCTTTTCCCAAGCCTTGTCTTTTCCCAAACATCTGCCATTCCTCTGGAAGGCACCTCCGATTTCCAGGGTGCAGCTCCCACTCCCCTAGTCATGGTGCGTGGGGTTAAGGAGCTGGAAGGAAGCCCTGCGCAACTGCATGGGAGCCAGGCAGCACCTTCATGGGGGGGCAAAGGTGAGGGGCTGGAGCTAAGGTGAGGTCTGCCTGTTCCTCATGTAAGTCCCTGCCTGTACCAGTTGGGAAGATGCACCCAAGTGTATGTATGCCGAGCATCCCAGATACACGCGTGTGTCTCCACCAGGAGGTATTCATAGTGGGAATTGGTGGGGGAGAGCTTGTGCTGAGGGGTCCCCTTGCTGAGAAGACCTGCCTGTGGGGCAGTGCCGCAGGGAGAGCAAGGCTGGCAGCAGGCAAGGGGAGAGGCACTGCGCCCCAGGCCCTCGCAGCGGCTCCTCCTCGGAGAGGCGCCCCTTGGGGGTATCAGCTTCTCCTTGAAGTGGCACTCTGAAGTGGAAAGGAGAGCCCACTGGGGGATTTTTTCTGTTCAGGTCTGGACTGAGCTTGAATGAAAATTCCAAATAATGGTCAGGGTGCAATAACAGCTCTGGTTCAAGGAGGAAATGGGGCTCAGACCTGATTTTGGTTCAGGTTTGGTTTGACTGATTATATCCAGGAAATCCTCCCACTGTGCTCTCCGGTTTCTGAATCCTGCTGGGCTAAATAGCAATTTGACTAAATTACATTATTTGAATCTAGTGTGCTGCATTCAACCTGGTATTAAAATGCATGCTTGGCCTTCTATCTTTTAAATTTGATATGAAGACAGCTGTATGCATTTTCCCTTGTTTGTAAATTGTATACACATGATACGATGTTTTCAGTAAGCGCTAAACAATGCAATGTGAGGCATTTCAACAAAGGAATAATTTAATGCAACCCAGCAGAAATGCAGAGCCTTAGAAGTGGTTCTTTATGAAACTACAAATTTTGGAAATGGGTCCAGAAGACCTACACTGGAGCAACACAAGAAACAATAGTTAACACAGTAACATTTTTTCTGTAAGAAAAATACACCATGAAGAAATTATATTTTGCCTATTTTTTTAGCTTGTTGATTTACTTGAACGCTTCAGTTGGCATATTTTGTATGCGTTGCGTGTTAGGGATTAAAATTCTCCTTTCTTCACCAAAAGAGAATATTGTCGTACAAGATGCACTTTGAGCCAAGCAAGACTTTTTTTTTGTCAAGTGTAAATTTGTCTCTCATATTATGTTCCAGTTCAAAGAAGATTAACACATTGTTACATTCTTTTCATCTTCTATTTAGCTTTAACAGAATGAGACACGTTTCCTATGTAATCTGCAGAGACAGGAACTGTTCCTACTTTCATAGGTGGAGGACAGTGTTAGAGAGGGCTGCACGATTTGTCTTGGCCATGAATGAAGTCTGCTGAAGCTGGATGGGAACTGAAGAGCCCTCAGCTCCCCACCCTCTTCAGACCCCGGGTTCATGCCTCTCTTCGGGCAGCTTTACGCTCTTGTGGTGACCTGGGCTGGGTTAAGGTATAAAGAGAGAGCTGGTACTTCCCATTAAAGAAAATGGGGAGCAAAAACACTGTGTAAAAGATGGATTGGAATAACTGCAGCAACAAAACACTGCTGGAGGGTGCTGGGTAGCTAGCTAAGGGAGCAGTCTGGCTGTGAGGAACAGTCTCTTAGGTATATTTATACAGCACGAAGCAGTGCCAGGCAGAACTGTCTTGAGCTAGTGCAGGCGCTGGAGGCCAAACAAGTATTGTCATCTCAGATTCTGCCCAAGCTTTGCTCAGCGGTGGGGGTGTTTTAGCCCAAGTGGAATGCATTAACAAAATACTCATTGGAACTAAGCTGATGGGGTTATCTCCACACAGCACTGATATGAACTGTGTACCCTAAATACACACAAAAATGTAAAAGGCAATTACGTAGCCACCAGAGAGAATCTGTCTACAGCTCCAGCAGAGTTGGTGTGTCATCCTTGGACGAAGTGAGGGAGGGGAAGGTCTCAGCCTGGACTACCTCTGCTCAGCCTGGACTGCAGGTGGAACATGCTTAGGGATGGTACTGCTGCTATCTAACCCTTGCACTGTGGTCTCTTATCAGATGATGCTGCAATCGGAATTGAAATGCAGGGGTTTGCAATACACAGGAGCCTGTGCTGAAACAGCTTTGAAACAGGGCAATAAAGACCCATAAGCCCTCCCAAAAAGTCTGAGAGTCCCTTAGCAGTTACTGAAGTTGATAGAGGAACACATTAGTGGTAAATGAATGAATCCAGAAGCCATAGCCATGGCTAGCATTTTTATTGGCCATTGATATAAAGCTTGAAATTTGTGCCTCAAATTCAAGCACGTTGGCGTGGCTCCAGTTGGCCCAACTGTGCAAGAAGCTGCAGGTTTTCTGCTTCTGCAAATGGCAGCTGAAGTCGCTGCAGGCTGTCTTCCCGAATCCAGCTGGCCACTCTGAAACATGCCCGTAAGTCTGCTCTGTGGCTGTCCAGGCTGGGACTGACCCCTGAGAAAACAGAACTGTGTGTGGAGAATACCCAGGCTGCGGACCAGAGAGAAGAGCTGTCTGATACCCGACAGTTAAGGCATGGTATGCCTGTGGCAAACCCATCGCTTTCTTCCCTCTTGTGGATGCTTAGGGCTGTCCGTGCTTCATTGTACACAGAAATAAGGTGGTTGTGTTCAGGTGCATGTGCATGTTCACATAGCGACAGCAAGGGGTGCTGGGTTCGTTCTCAGTGTTTGTGCTTATTGTTTCTTCTCTCTTTCTCTCCAGTCGAAGACCACCCCCTTCACCTACTCGGCCCACTGTAATTCGTCCGTTAGATTCATCCCTGTTAGACTAAAAGAAGTTTCTGGCATGTCATTCATTGTTAACCAAATATGTGGAAGCAAATTGCTTGATAACTGTTGCAATAACCAATGTATAGTTGCATGTATGGACATCTATAGGCAAGTAACCAATTTTACTGATATACTCTCTGTCCATTCCGCATTGTTTCTGAGGTCTTAAATGTTTTGGGAAGGTCTGTGCTGCCTTGACTTTTCCTTTTGCAATAGCTGATGTTCGCTAACTTACTGACACTCGTGTTCACCCAGGCAACTGTGCTCAGTCTTGTACAGTCAAAGGAGGGCTTGACTTTGTGTGTGTTTTGTGCACATGTTGATTCGATCTGTTTCTTTTTTTCCTCTTATCTGAAAGGAATCTTGCTTTTGTACCTTTCAGGTTTTCTGTCATTTGGAATTACACAGTTATGCCCATTTTCTTTTTGAATGGCTAAACTGGGCAGAAAAAAACAATGTGGTTTCTTACCAAGCTCTTCTGAAGGCCCCACACTTTCATGTCTCTCATGCAAGAAGCTCGCTGGATGGCTGCTTCTCCTATAATTTCTCCTTATCCAAAGTCTAGTTTTTAAGGAATGTTGTTAAACAAGAAGGGTGTGTATAGGACAATATGTGTTTTACTTTATTTCCACATTGGTGGCTGATGCGTAGGGTTGGGTGGGTGGTTGTTAAGGACCAGGCTGCAGCGCCCCAGCTTGCAAAGCTCAGTGTGGAGCCACTGTCTCACCCCGCAGCAAGGATGCGAAAGGGCGGTTTGAAGAGCCATTACGTGACAGAGCGGCGTGTACCAGCTCGCTTTGTCCTCTGCTAGTGCTTGCTCACATTCATACTCCCACTGAACTCATGGGAAGCCCTGTGGGTACATGAGTGCATGTAATATGTATAAATGTACTGCACGGCAGGATACGGAGAACTGAGCGTTGCTTTTGGTCATTTTGTGAAACAGGAGACACAGATATAGATATATGCACAGCTGTAAATGGGCTACCACTCCTCTGCCCACTGTGTGAGCCAATTCACAGAGCTGTGGCCTAAATTTGCATCTGAGCTTTCCAAGGGTCTAGGTTTGATTTGAGATATTTATTCATGCCAGTTGATAAAGTTCCACTATGCCCACTGTATAAAGATTTTCTCTTTGCATATCTTGGAGTCCCGCTCACCTCAGATTAGGGTCGCTTTTCCAGCTGGGTACTGAGAAGTGCTCAGCTGTGTATCCTGGCAATGAATTATTTCAGCAGATGTTCACTTGCAGAGGTCCTCTCTGCCTATTGTTTTGCACGTTATATGTGTTAATGAATTATAAAAACCTTTTGTCTTAACTGCATTACTTCACTTTAAACACTTAGGGTCAGTGTCACCCTTATAGTTAAAAATTTACTGAGTTAACAGAATTTGGCCTTGTTTCTTCAGAAAATATGAATTGCTGTTATTACAATTATGGTTACAGATCCCTAGGCAAAGCAATTGGTGGTTTCAAAGGCCCCCAGTATAATTAGTCTAATAAATTTATTTATTGAGCCTGCATGTAGGGCTTCAATATGCTTGTAGCCCCATGGTTAGGAAGAATCCAATCAAAGAGCCACAACCAATGGGGATTTTGCCTATTAAGTATTCCCAGACTGCCGATTAACTAACAGTTGTGCTCACTACTGAAGCAAATTGTGTTTCAGCTTGCATAAGAGAGACAAGCTTGGGAAAGCATCATGATTTGTATGTTAGCTTAACTTTAATTTCCTGTCAACCTCATACTTGTGACACGCACCTGGGGAGTCTAGAGGTCAACATCTGAAGCACAGTGAAGATGGAGTTTGTCAGAACACCGGCATCTTGGTGATCTCAGAAGACTGCTTAAGTGGCTGGTGTTTGTTTGGAGAACAGGCCCAGATCTCCAATACCGAGTGCACAGGAACAGCTTTCAAGGAAAAAAGGTTGCAAACCCAATTAAAGTCATTTTGATTTTTGATAAAAAAAAAAAAAGGAAAACATATTATGATGATTTTTCTCATGTTCTACACTGTTTTCCACTCTCTGCTGTAACATTCAATCCATCTACTAGATGTATTTTTATAAATAGCTATAGTAGTCCATACTGTTGCCTAACCAGCAAACCTGTATATAGTTTATCAGAACTCTTTGTTACTCACTGGCCGCTGCCTGCTGACAGAAAGCCAAGCTCTGCGCCTCTTCCACTTCAGCCACCGAAAATTGTGTTAACCCCAAATTTTGAGATTCATTCAGTGATATTGCAAGGCCATGGTCTGGGTTTATCCCACCGTACCCTAAAGACTCGACTTAGTTGTCCAAGGTCACCTTTGTTCCGTGGAAAGAGGCAGCACCACCAGAAGGTGATTCAGACCGGTGTGGCTGCATGGAAGATGAGGGTGGTAACGCTGGTAAGTTAGGAGCCTCAATTAGATGACGCAGGTCCTGGCCTAAAAACATGTTTTTAAATCCTCTGTACTTGAGACTCCTTAATTTACATTAATGACTGTTTCTGTCAAGCATAAGGAAGTAGGTAGCACAATTCAGCACTGCCCTTAACTCTGCCCTCCAAGAAATTGTATTTCTCAGCAGTAATCTTGAATTGTAAATGAAGCTCTCAAGGGTAGCTTTACCTGAAAGAGAAGGAGGCAGTGAGGCGCCTGTGGCCCCACTGTCAGCACCATCTGGTTCTGCGCTTAATGTTGAGGTCGTGGGACACAGCTGCACAGCCCTCCTCCCTTCCTCTACATCCTCATTCAGATCACATCTGAATCTGGCCCTGTACCCAAAAAGTAACACTTTTAGGTGTGCAGGTTAATAATTAACCCTGAGTGCAGATCCAGAGTTTGATGATTTTACCTCTAACTTCTCGCATATACGCTTTTCAGAATAAACTACATCGAATTGTTATTTCTAGGAAAAACGTTAAGTGCTTCCCAAGAAATTGCCATGTCCAATTGAGTAAGTACTGTCCTCCCAACCTCAGCCCATTTCGTCCTGCTGTACAGTGCCTGCAGCAGGTTGGTTTGCCCTGCTTGCTCCTGATGCTGGTGAGTCCCGTCTCTCCTGTCCCTCGTTCTCAGAGGAGCAGCCTTGGCAGCAACTTGCTCCATGTCTGAAGGACAGCAGGACGAGCGCCCTGTGGATCTGCTAGAGGCACTGGCTACCTCCAACTGGCCACTGCCCCCTCTGCAGATGCCCTTCCACAGGGTGAGCTAAACCTGAACTCCTGTAGCTGAGAAGCACGGGTTGCTCTCCCTTTCTTCAGTTCTCTCTGGCAAAGCTCAGAAGATTGCCGGGGAGTAGTGGTGCTTAACTCCCGTTAAGCAACAGCAGAGTTCCTGATCTTATGTGAAGCGTATAATTAGCTGGGTGATGTACGTAGCTAAGTTTCAGGAGGGTGCTCATCTAGTATTGCGTTTAGGCTAAGCCTGAGTCTCTGCCTAGAGAACATGTTCCTCCTCACCTCGTCATGGCTGACCAACCGCTGAAGAGCTTGCGTGTGCCGTAAATAGCTCTTGGCCTTTAATCTCAAGGGATCTTGTGTTAGGATTAAGAAGATTGTATGTTCAATGAAAATATAGTTAATGTGTGTTTATTTTATTGCTGATCTTGTTGCACTTTCTGAGTGAGCCTCATAAAAGTAGATTATTTATTATATTAAAGGAAATAACATTATAGGTTATGGCATTTCGTGTTAAAGCATAACATAGAAACTACTATACTCTCTATCGCAGACAGCTACACTAAACAACGTGTATACAGCATATTGAGATTACTAGCTAGTTCTGTCTTTCTGTCTTAAAATAGTCCAAACCTCCTGCATTCAAAGCAGACCTGTTTTGCACCTCTGACACCGGGGAGGCATCCAACCTCTTGGTGTGCTTACGGCACAGTTCCTCCTGCTGTGGCATTGAACCTCCTCCCTAGGCTCTAGCAGAACAGCTCCCTTGTGTAAATGAATGTTACTTTGCCTGTCTTTCCTCTTGCTTTGTCTGCAGGCGAGCTGATACCGATGGCTCCTCCCGTCCAGACAGTCCTCCACTCTTGCTTGATATATGATTTGTCCCGTCTTGCCGGCCGTTTGCTTTACTGCCTGTCTCTTTACTTTTCCAGGATGGTGTAAACAATGACTTCTTTTTGTAAGAAGCAAACGTTTAATTTCTTTCTGAATTTTGCTCTGTATGTTAATGCCCTACTTCATATGAGCCAACGCATCTGCCTTTGGTTTCATAATCTGTAAATGGTTCCTCGTGTTGACCTTTGAGCACAGCAAGTCGATTCCCAAAACCATGGTCATTGCTGAGCATCACATACACCTGCTGTAAAAATGTTATGCTGCATTTCTGAACCTGAAATAAACTGTAACTCTTGATGGGCTTTTATTATTACTTTCTGGATGCACATGAGTGGTCTTCCGTCTCTCGCGCCATCACCTCAGCATGCCGCACTCCAGCTCTGTTGGGACTGCAACGAGGATTTATCGGAGATGCATGTTGCATCGAGATCACTGGAGATATCATTAAATGGGGCGAGGGGGGAGAAGTAACCCATGGGAAGCATTCAGCCTGCTGCCCTGTTAGGGGCTTGGAGTGCTGCAGAGATGTTTTGCTGGGGAATGGATGAATGTTTTTCAAGCCATACCTGGTATTCATTTCATTGCTGGGGAAAGCATTGTTTTGGGGGGAGATTCAGAGCTGAGCAGAAAGCCAGACGGAGTCCTCCAGAGCAGGAGCTGGAGTAAAAACTGTGCATGTGTATACTCTATGTCTGGAAGGGATTTCTCCCTAAAGTGGTTGTGTACGAATGTGCAGATGTCTTGATTACTCAGTTCCTCCTTCAGATCAGTATAAGCCAAGTAACCGGAATCGGTGCTTGGAGGAGATGGTCTGTATGGCACAACAAGCACAACAGCTGCCTGCGGGAGAGGACGTTTCTCACTGAGCGCAACAGTCACTACGTTGGTCCTTAGACAGGTTTTGGGAAGGGGGGGAAGCAAAAGGTGGGATGAGCAAAGCACCGATGTCCCCGTTGTATTCACGTGCTTGCTGTAACATTTTAAGAGAATTTTTTTTTTAATAGCCTTTAATGGCTTTGCCTGAGGCAGTCTGTGTACTCCCCCTCAGTGATCAGCAGTGTCACATGTGTCCCGTCTGGCTGGCGTACGTTCTGTACCCCTGTACGAGTTTGGTTCCTGGCATGTTGGTCGGTGACACGTCAGTGCCGCACACTGGGTAACAGCCGCTCTTGAACCACTGCACTGGGCCATCCATCAGCTGCCAAGGATCTCTGCTGCCAGGGTTGGCAGTAGATTCAGTGCACTGCTGTCACCCATGTTTATAACCTTCCCCAGCAATGTCCCCTCCAGATACCCCAATCCAGCCCATCGATCCATCTTGTTTGAGCATTCCCGATTTCATCAGAATCTCACTTTAAAAAGGTCTACTCCAAGAACAGTGTTTGAAGCAGATAGTGGTGCAGACTGTAAGGTTGGCTGGGGAAGAGCTCTTCCAGAGGATATTATTTGCTTCAAGAAAATTAGAAAGCCTGTGACCAGCGACCTCCACACTTGTGATGTGATTGTCCTAGTTCTCTGGCGCCAACGAGTCAGATGGGAGGCGGTGAGGATGAAAGCGGAGGCTGTGCCAGCTGATCCTAATCTCACTCTTGCTCTTTTCCTTAATGTGCATGTTCTGTGCCTTTTTCTCTTAACCCATTTTATTAAGATAATTTTGTATACGAGTCATTTTGTTGTATCTTGACCTTTTGTTTTAAATCTCTTCTCTGCCCTGCCCTGTGAATTTTGGGTCATTTTTTGTCTTTTTCCTAGGCGACCTCCACCAGCTGTTCCAGGAAGATCGTCCTAACACACGCATTTCTTTTTTGTTACACTCAATCTGTCTTTTTTTTTTTTGTCCACAATTATCTTTAATTTGCACTAGCCTATTTGTAAATGAAAGATTTTATTTTCAGATGTCAATGATAAGCCTGGATATAAAGAAAATAAAAATTCTGATTACAAAATGAGTGTGTGCTGGTTTTCTATTGAAGGGTCTACCCAGTCCTTCTCAAATGGAGCCATTCTACCCCATGGAAGAAATTTCCTGGGCTCTGTGGAGATTCTCACCTTCCCAGGTGGTGGAGGGAGGGATGTTCTGCTGGGATTCCACCATTGCTTCTGAATTAATTAACCACCAGGATTGCTCCATATAAATGGCTTTGGCTTAGCCTTAGCAGGAAGAATAGCCAGCTGCTTTAACAACAAGAGTCTGAAAACATGTCTAACGCACCAGCGGCAGCACCTGGCTGAGCGAAAAGTCAAAGGAGAAGAATTGCAGCAGTCTCTAGACTGATGAATCTGCACAATTATAAATAAAGCACAGCTGCTCTGACCATGTTTTTCAAGCTAAACCTCTGAATTCCTTGCGAGCCGAACTCATTGGAGCATCTGAGCTCAAATAGCTGTAAGTAGGTACCTCTGGGATTCCAAATGTGTCTGTCCCTATGTGAAAGATAAAATCTGTGATTTAACATTTAGAAGATGTCCTTGTTTTGGGTGCCGGAGAAGTATATGAAGAGTAAGTCTAAAAAAAAGGGAAAACTGATGGGTTTTACTGACTTTTTTTCCTTGCATGAAAACAAAGATGGGATGTCTCAAACCATTGCAGATAAATCAGAAGGCACTGCACAGATATGAACTGGAGCATCAGGACTCCAGCCTGTTGTTTCAGGAGCACAAACCAGACATTTCTTTGTAGTAGGAAGTTCACGGTGAGAGGGAGCTGCTCAGGGGGTGGGGGCAGGAGAGTGGAGATCAGTATCATGTTTAGATGGGGCCTGACAACACACAGGCTGTGTTCGGTTTCAAGCCAGGTCTGACACAGCTTTCCTGAATTTGGGTGGTTCCTCTTGCTCCAGCTGATTTAGGTCCTTGCTGACCTCTTATATATACAGGGAGCTGCTGAACCACCTCTGTGTGCTGGTAAATGCCAAGCGCTGAGTTTGCTCAAATTATAAGGGGGTGCAAGCCCACAGAGCTGTAGAGTTACCCAGATTTTTCCTTCTTCTCACTTAGACTTTGTCTTTTAGTAGAGTACAACAGAAGAAACAGCAATGGCATTAGCAAAAAGGGGGGGAAGAAACCCCCAAGGACAGTAATTTTTAGGAAAGGGAGATAAAAAATCATTCCTGCTCGGCCTTTGAACAGCATGTGCTAAACTAGGAGTTGCTGGAGCTGGAAAGCGTACCGTCACGGGCAAGGTGCTTCCCAGCACCCTGGGAAAAGGGAGAAATGGAGGCCCCTAACGGTCCCGTGAACATGACTGTCGCAAGAGTAGGGGATGAGGAGGGGAGCTCAGACTGGCCGTATCTTTCATCTGTGGAACTCACTGCTGTCAGGTACTGAGGCCAAAAAAAAACCTCAGCAGAGTTCAGGATTTGTGTATTTTCAGGACTACTGCAGAAGTGACAATGTTTGTACCCAGCATCTCTTAAGGAGGTTCTGGCCGTGCTTCACCTCTCAGGTAAGAGGGAATAGGAAGAGGCTGAATTTCACAAGCTGCTTTTTTTTCCAGGCTGTTCAAAAATCTGTTCCACGCTGGGGGAAGCTCTCACTGTGTTGCCTCTGGCATGCGGCATCGTACCAACAGATGAACCAACATCAAACAAAAGGTGGCTGACATTTTAGTTGTATGGCCTTACTTACAGCACCCCAACCAGGAGCTACTGCTGTCCTCCTAGTCACTAGCTGTCCTCCACGCGTTAGGCTGTAAGGCACAAAATTCTTCCTTGGAGCATTTTGTGGTGTTGAACTTTTCACCGAAATCTTTACCTTCTTCTGAAGTATTTGATAAAAAATATTGTTGGAAATAAGACTCTGAACTTCATGGTTTTCTGGTAGCTATTCATAAAATCTCCCAAGTAGAAAGATAAAGGTATTGGTGTGCTGGAAAACCTTGGCGGGCTCTTTGGCATCAACTCCCGGGATAAATTTTCGAAGAAGCTGTTTAACCTTGTCTGTGCTATTTCCAGCCTGCCATGGTACGCGTTCTGTGGCTAGGTGGAGAAGGCTAAGGGGGCATTACACGTCCTGGGCTGCTTCTCAATGGATGAGTTAGGACCAAAGTCCTGTTTTGGCTTGGTGATTACGGTGGGAATTGAAGAGATAAAAAGATCTTACCTTCAAAGACTAAAGCTTGCCTCTTTCCAGGCTTCCCAGATTCCAGTCTCCCACGTGGGGAGGGACGTGGGCCCCTGACAGCACGGTGTGGGTGGCTGACGCTTGCTTTTCCCTGCAGCAGAGGCTGTAGATGGAGATTCCAGACGGCACGTGTCAGCAGCTCCCCCAGGAGCGAGGTTTATCCCCGGCCAGTTTACAATTACTCGCATTTGGCCAGCTTCAAATCAAAAGAAAATGTCCCACTGAACTACTCGATCTCAGTGGACTTGGAAACTTAAAGAGAAAGAAACTGCACTTCCTTGTAATGCAAAATAACATTTAATTCTTTAGAGTTGGCTGATGATGATTTGGTTGCATACAAACTGAGAAGGACCTGTTTCTTTGGTCTCAGTGTGTGCTTCATCAGAGAAGCTGCAGACTGGTATGCTTGGGTAGCGAATGCTCATCCAGTGGTACTGCCGAACTGGGTATAGAGTTATGGCAAAGTTTTGTTCCGTAGAGCACATTCTGACCTCGGGCATAAAGACGTATTCATAATGATGGTTTATTCGTCATCTTAAATAATTTCAGCAGTATTGCAGAGCATGTGTCCTCAGGAGAAGGTCAGAGAAGTCCCAGGGAAACTCTGCCTGGCCTTTGCGTCTCCTCCTCTCCTCTCCCTGGCTCTCTCTTGTGTTTTTCCCGCCTTCAAAGTTGCTTTGTGCATCCAAGCCATGGACTGGGCTTTGTATTTTCATCTCCCAGGTTAAGGGAGAGCAGTGCATCTGTGCGGGCAAGCTAACGGGAGGGCTAAGCCTTTCCCCAGGGGATCTCTGGGCAAGGACTGAGGCTATGGAGGAGCTGAAGGGAAGGAGCTGGGTGGAGCAGAGAGACCTGGGGCTGTGGGCAGGGTGGATGGGACATGTCCTGCATCCTGCCTGCAGCTGGGTGGATGTCTCCTGCTGAATCAAAGGCCAGGCATCTGCATAAGGATCCGAGTTCCAGCTGCAGCAGAGGCGACGGGGGGTGTCTGTGCCCATTTCCACCTGGGTAGTTGATGTTTGCACTTTTCCTAGCCCAGTATTGCTATTGAGTATTTTGGGGGGAAATATTTCTCTTTGGGGGAATTGGTGCAGCAGAAACTCTGCTTTCTTGGAGCCTCTACCATGATAGACATTAGAGACAGGCACCAGGCTGGCTAGATTTGATTTACTTTTGATTAAGACTCGAGCCTCACCCTACAGATGGACTCTGTGAAGCGACTATGGATGGCAGCATTATAATGGCATTAGCCCAGTGCGAGATGGGGCATCCTGGTTCCTGAGCAGCTTTCTGGGAAACCTCCTTATCAAAAAACAGTCGTCTTTCTGAAGAACTGAAAAATGCCATACTCACTGCAAGCACCTGGCTACTTTGCGCTCCCTGCGAGACTGGAGCACATGCTCTAAACCTACACAGGTTTTCTTTAATTAAAACCAAAATGAGATGTAGTCGTCACCATGATGACAACAGCAACATTTAACACTTGGCAAGAGCTGGAACAAAGCACCGGAGGTGTTGGGGACTCGGCTGAGGATTGCTTATTTCTGAGGAAGCCCAAGGAGCGCATGGCAAGCGCCCACTCACTGGGGTGAGATGCCAGTGCTCAACGGGATGGGGTCAATCAAAGCAAAGAGCTGCACTTCTGCAGCGCTGGGTTTCCAAAAGAGAACTAAATTTCACAAAACCCTGGGTAATGCCAAACGCATCCCTGCGATGTGGGGCTGGGGCAGGCGCGTGCATCCCTTCCCTCCCGCCGTGCCGGCTCCAGTGGGCTTTGCTCCCCAGGGCAGTGGGAGCAGGGACAGTCCCAGATGGGAACAGGGAAATGGGAAGCGCTGGGGAAGCCCTCCCGGCACAGGGCCCACTCGGCCTGGCCTGGCCTGGCCTCCAGTGGGACTGGTTTGCTGGGAGTGCCCTCTGTGCTGTGTGTGTGGTCCCGGACAGACGGTGCCAGACAGGACCTCGCTGTGTCCTGACGCCACTGTCGCAGCAGGCTGGCATCTCCCCAGCCTGTGGGTGCACCCATGAACATCTGTTCTGAGCTCCATCCCTCTGGCTTGGGCCAGATCCACCTCTGGGAGGGGGACAGAGAGGGGAGGAAGGCATCTTGCCTCCTCACCACCCCCCTTCCTAAAGGATTTAGGGTGACATGGTGCTCAGCAGCATCGTGACGCTATTCTGGCACCAGTGACCACCGGGGTGCAAGTGAGTTGGGGTCAGCACTGCACCCATCCCAGGTGCCCTTGTGCTTGGTCCTACGGCTCCTGCAGCACCACTGCCCCATGCACTGCTGTCCTGCTGGCAGCAACCCTCACCCAGCCCTCTCCAGCCCTCCCGGCAAGGTGCTGTCAGTCCCCATCACACACATCGAGGTCTCTGGGGCTGAGGACCTCCATGGCCATGTTGTGAGGCACATCTGAGCCAGATCTGCATTTCTGTGTGGCTTTTTTGCTCAGGGGATGCACACACCCCCCCACCCCCAAACGCACGCATGGGTCTGCGTGGCCAGAGCACGCGCTGCCCCTCTCGCCCGCGCCCCGAGCTGCTGCATGGGCCGGCCGCTCTGTGGGGTTCAGCTCCTTCCCTCACCAAAACCAAGCAGGTTGGGTCTGGAAACAGATGCTGAGGGTAACGCAAATGTGGTCCTCACTGCTATGCAAGAGTCTTTATTGGGCTGATGTTCTCCCCCCAGGGCTGTCCCCCAGCCAGGACCTTTGCACTGCTCACAGCAGAAGGTCCCCTCTCCTCCTGGGCCAGGCCTACATGAGGAACCTGGAGAGGTCCTCCTTGATTTCAGCCTCATCCCATGGCCCATGGATGTTGTCCTTGAGCAGCTGAAGGCGGATGAGGCAGTAAGGGCAGAGGCAGGAGATGGCGAGCAGCAGCGAGGCAAAGAGCACGGCGCCCACGCTGGAGACGGTGGCCAGCCCCGCCAGCGCTGCCAGCGCGAAGAGCACCGTCACCCCCACATAGCATCGGGGTGTCTGGGCCTTCAGCTTCTTCTGCAGCATGGGCCAGAGGGCGAAGATCTGCATGGCGAAGGTGACCATGACGAAGGCGTGGAGAGAGCGAGGCAGGCGGGAGGCCAGGCACACTGAGGCAAAGATGGCCATGTTGAGGGACAGCGTGCTGGAGACGATGGCGGCGTTGGCGCCGTAGTCGAAGAAGATGAGGTGACCGAGGAGCATGAGAGCTGACATGGCGTAGATGGTGTCCGTGCTGATGGACTCCGTCAGGGTCTTCAGCACCGGCGAGAAGCCATAGGTGAAGGCGGCAAACACCAGCGTGCTCTTCAGGTCGGCCCACCGCGTCCGCCCGCTCTCTCGCCGCCCGGCCCCGCCGTCCACGGTGTCGAAGAGGATGTAGCCGAGCAAGGAGGAGACCAGAGCCGCCCCGAAAAGCCCCTGGGGGCTGAGCATCCCGGCGTCCATGTACCACCAGGTGACGACGAAGACGCAGACGCTGCAGAGCTGCTGCACCACCGCTCCCGACTGGAAGACGACGGCCCCGTACCGGTACCGCCGGGCGTGCACGTTCTTCCGCAGCTCCTCCAGGAACCGCTGGTCCACGTAGTTATCGGGGAAGGGCTGCCGCTCGTACAGCACCTTCTGCCACCGCCGCCCGGGGACCGGCTCCATCTCCCCGGGCCGGGCCGGG
>RSEF01000008.1:4501915-4553388 GCA_003993805.1 Himantopus leucocephalus
GGGGGGGGGGGGGGGGGGGGGGGGGGGGGGGGGGGGGGGGGGGGGGGGGGGGGGGGTGGTCCGTAGACTCAGCCGCGGCCCCGCCGCCGCCTCCGCCGGGCCCCGGTGGCGGCGCAAGGGACGCCGGGGGCGCTCGGGGCTGCCACCTGCCGGCGGGAGCCACCGGCAAACGGTGCTGCTGATCCCGCAATACGGCGGCAGCGGCTCCGCGCCGGGATGGGGACCGGGGCACGGGGACTGCCCGGGCCAGGGAGGACCTGGTGGAAGCGGGAGGGATGAGGAGGGGACAGCAGCGTCGGGCACCGCCAGGGCTCGCCGGGGCTGCCCTCCCCTCGCCCTGCGAGCGGGCTGTTTGTTCCCTGCAGCCAGTTTTGGGGAGACAGCAGCCCCCAGCTCCATGCCGGCATCTCGCCATCCCAAGTGCCACAGGCCATGGTGGCTTCTGCATGGAGGTGCTGCTGGGGCTGTCTCGCTCTGCCTGTCTCCCCAAAACGGCCGGGCTGGCAACCGCAGGAGGTACCACCGGCACCGGCGGGAAGGAGGGATGCTCCTGCTGTGGGCTGGGCGGGTCTCGCCGTGGTCCCGGTGGCAGCTGTGCCCACACACCATGGTGAAGAGCACTCCCGGGGGACCCTCCTGCAGCCCCAATGCACCAGCCTTAAGCGGCCATCAAGAAGGACACAGCCAGCTGGTGGGATGTGGTATGGTCCTCTCTCTGCTCCGACATCCCCGTGTGTGTCCTTCCTCGCTGCTCGGCGAGTGACCCCGGCCCGTGTCGCAAGCCCCACTCCCTGTCCCGGCCCAGCGAGGCACCTGCTTTTCTGGCCAAACCGGGCTCCAGCACCCACGTCGGGGAATGCGGGTGTGATGCTGTGAGCGTGGGTCGCATTTCCACTGCAGGTCCTGCCGGTTCGCAGCTCCCTCCTGCCCTGCTCCCCGAGCCTGCCGGCACCCTCGAGAAGCGGAGCAGGAGGAGGAAAGGGAGAAGTCGCAGCTAAGGACCGAGATAGTGTCCAGCGAGGGGACTGGGCAACAAAAAGGGACGAGGGGAGGTTTGACAGAGTCAAGGGGCGTTTTCTCTAAGTGTGTGTGTGTGTTTGTGCTCAGGCCAGAGCCTTCCCAGCCCCGGAGAGGTGCTCGCTGCAGAGTAGCTGCTTACTTTGGCCTCACCCGAGAGGCCTCAGCCCGGGGTAGAGCAGCCCTGAACACTGCCCTGTTTGTGCTTCAGGAAGGAGTGTTCATGGCCATCCTGTCACGGTGGGAGCAGGCAAAAGAGCCGATGGTTGTTCCGCTCCCCCCCCCCCCCCCCCCCCCCCCCCCCCCCCCCCCCCNTTCCCCCCCCCCCCCCCCCCCCCAGCCCTCACATGTTTGCCTTTGCGCGGGCAGGAGCCAGCCAGCGCCTGCCGCAGGGGACTCTGCAAGCAGGACCCCACCTCGTCCAGATACGTGCAGAGCAGCAGGTAACCCCCACACTGCTGGTGTGTCTTTGGGATGGCCTCGGGCTGAGGAGGTGGCCCTTTTTAAAATGTCACTGTGGAATGGCTCAGCCATTGCACTTGCTCTGCAGGGCAGAGGCATCTGCTCACCCCGGGCAGGTACCCCATGACAAGGGGCGAAGCCAGCAGCCTCCAAGCCAGGAAGGAGCTGGACTCAGTTTTAGCTGCCCTACCTAAAAGCCCCAGTCCCTGCGCTCTGTACGGGGCCACACGTGTGCCTCCGTGCTCGTGCCTCCATGTGCACAAGCCGGTGCCCACAGGGACAGGGAGTGCTGCCAACTCCCGCAATTGCTGGCATTGCCTTGAACCCCAGGGCCTGGGAACTCGAGATTTTGAACAAAATGTTGTTCTCCTAAAGTCACAGAGTCTCAGAGGGTGGCGTGCCCCCTCCTGCCCCGCTGAGAAGTGCCACAGCCACCACGGTGGAGGGACACCACCTCCCACGGGCATGGGCAGGGCAATGCTGTGCTCTCGCTGCCAGTGGGTTACGGCAGGTTTGGTTTGACTTGGCCCTGGGTTCTTGTGATGGGTAACAGTGATGCTCTGGGGACAAGGAACAGTGGGCTGGGCTGGGGTGCGATGCTGCCTCCATGTGGTCTGGTCCATCTGGAAACCCCAGTGGAAACTGGGAGAAGAGAGGCGAGGGGTGCTTCTTGTGCCCCTTGAAATCTCCTCTGCTTGTGGGCTACCAGAGTCCCCCTTGGAGGCAGGGAGAGGCTGGAGACTGCTTCTGGTCAGTGACTTGCAGCATCCCTGAGCTGCGCCTGGTGATGCCAGCCATGACGGTGGCAAAGCAAAGCCCCTCTGGACGATGCCAGTACAGCAGCTGTAGACCCCCTTGGGGTACCCACCTCCCAGGGGATCTCCCAAGGGGATCACCCTCGTGCTGGCTCCACACCCTTGGCAGTGCTGACCAAGTGCCAAGACCCAGAGGGCCTGGTGCCCACTTGGTGCTTGGGAGACCCCAAGAGGCTCCAGTGCGAAGCAGCTGCCGCTGCCTGTGCTGGCTCTGTGTCCCTGTGGGAGGGGACAGTGTGTGCTCTGCCACGGTGTGAGCATACCACCCACAGTCCAAAGGGCAGCTCAGCCCTGCCCNCCAGTGCGAAGCAGCTGCCGCTGCCTGTGCTGGCTCTGTGTCCCCGTGGGAGGGGACAGTGTGTGCTCTGCCACGGTGTGAACATACCACCCACAGTCCAAAGGGCAGCTCAGCCCTGCCGGGGTGGCCCAGACTTTGCCTGCAGGGGAATGACTCACCTGCCTGCACAACAGTCTCAGGCCAGCCACAGGACCGGCCACGTCACTGGCACCGTCCGTACCTGCCGGTCAGAGGGGGATGTGTGCCGTGGAGTCACCCCTCAGCCCTCCTGGGGCTACGTGGCCAGCAGGGCTCGCTTGGTGGGGACGAGCAGTAGCTAAGGTCAAGGATGCAAAAGCCCTTTGTGAGCATCTTGATTCCCACTCTGGATTCCATGCAACAAGACCTCCCTCACCCCACGATTAGGTGTCCCCAAGTGCCACTGGCCTCTGGAGAGGTTGTAAAATGGAGAGAACTTTGAGGCCCTCTGCTGAAATGCAGGGATGAGGAGCTGGATGCTGTGGCACCACAAACTCTGTATATGTCAAGGACCTGCTGGCTTGGCTGTCCCTTGCCCTTTGCAGAGGGACCCCACTGCGGATTTGTTTAGTGTCTGCCAGGCTCCGAATATTTGAATACGCTGCTAAAGCTGTTTGGAAGCAAGGCTGGAAAAGGTGACGGACTGGGACCGAAATAGCTGTGACTGATCTAGGCCTCCACTGGAGATGTTTGAATATCAAAGTATGGAGGGCGTTGCACCCCCCCACTGCCGGCGCGGGGCTGCCTCCAGGTGTGTCTGCTTCTCAGCAGGGTGGGACTGTCACTTGTGCCGCAGAGACATAGGCTTCAATATAACTAAAGAGCACACCCTGCTTAGGTTTGGAGCTTGCCTGAGGCTGCACGGATGAGGGTGGATCCTGCACCTCTCCGTGTCCCACGGCTGCGGCTCTTCCCCTGCATCCCGCCTGCGTCACCCCAAGGGGGACAGGGCTGCCCCAGCTGCAAGTCCATCATGGCGCCGGCAGCTCTGCAGGCTGCCTCGCAGTGCAGGCTCCGTCCTTCTTGCCATCCCTCTGCCTGCGAGGGTTGTCCCTGGGTTGCTGCGGCGGAGCTGGCTCCCTCCATGGGCCTGGGGCAGTGGCACGGATGGGGCTGCCTGTGAGCGCAGCTATGGACGCTCAGGCTTTGTTTCTCTGCCAAGCGATCCCCCAGCCTTCCCCTTTGACCCCGGAGCCCAACCCTCCCTCCTCAGGAATGTTTTTCAGGGGGGAGGTTGGCGCAGCTCCAGCTGCTGAATTTTTCCATGCCCAGAGACCGTCTCCTCCCTTAAATGGCCCCATAACATGGGCTGCGTCTGCTCTCCTGCCATCACCTATTTAAGGATTTTTTGGATTCAGTCCCCGGCACGGAGTGGGACGACACCAACCCAGCGCCTCGCAACTGGGCTGAGCCCCGTGGGGGGATGCTGGGTCACACAGGGCTGGTTGCCCTGGGGTCCCCCACAGTGGTGTGCCCAGGTACTGGGGAGTCCGGTGCTGCTCCAGCTCTTCCAAGCATCTCTCTTCCCTGTGTGCAGGTCAGATTTCCTGGATCCAGGTCTGCATCCTGGTCCTAGGGGGACTGGGCCACCAGCAGCATGTGAGCCAGCAGTGGCATCCCCTGAACAGAGGCACCCTTGCCATGGGCAGCCTGTTCCACCGAGGAATGCTCCTGGGCCCACTCAGGTGCAGCTCCTGCCCACGGCCTCGCTGGCCAGATCCATCCGAAGCTCCCCAGACCCCCCTGAGCCTTCCTGCCCTCTGTAGCATCTTCCACCAGCCAGTAAGCCTCCCTGCGACCTCAGGTGAGGGATGCCCTGTCCCATACAGGCTCAGCGAAAGGCTCCGCTGGCCACAGCATGGCCATGGTGCTGGTGCTGCAGCCAGCGCAGGGAGCATGCCACAATCCCTGTGGGTCTCCATCCTGAAGCTGGACAGCGTGGGAGCAGCAGGAGCTCCTGGTGGGGACATCACTGGTTTCGGTGTCAGAGCTCCCCGTCCCAGGCACGTCATTTTCAGAGCACAACCTGCGTTATGGAGAGGAGCCTGCCCCAGGGCGCAAGCCAGGACCTTGCTGGAGACCCCACGGAGGCATTCCCGGGTGAACGGCCCCTGGCCAGCACAGAGAGGACCTAAATGCTGGTGAGTCACTGTTTTCCATTGTGGCAGCATCCTAGGGGCACAGGGGACAGGCTGGGCAAGACATGGGGGCTTGCCGGGGAGAACAAGGGTGGTGGGATGGAAGACAGAGCAGCCAGGGAAGGGGGAAGCTTTGATAAGGCAATGAGCTGAGACTAGGAGGTACCAAGGCTGCTGGAGAAACTCAGCGATGCTGCTCAGGGCTGGGGAGAGTGGTCCAGGAGAATGGGATTGGGTCTGAGGAGCCCAGGCTGGACCAGCATCTGCCAGTGCGAGGTTTGGGATTTGCTGAGCCTGTTGCAGGGGGAGAAGGATGGGAAAGCTGCTGTGGAGCTGGGCAGGAGAGACACGATGTGGAAAGGCACACACTTGCAGGGACGTGACCTCTGGCAGACACAGCCTCTGTGATGGCTGTGAAACTGAGCTCCCTCGGTCCTGGCATTCCCTGGCGGTCAGCACGATCGGTGAAGTCCTGTGGCAAAATGCCCTCCCCACTGCCCGTGGTGAGCTCCGGGGAGAGTGACAAGCCGGCCCGGCTGGGGTCCCAGCCAGCTCCAGGGCAGTGGGTCAGTAGGGTCCCATTTTGTAGGGGAACTCCATGAAAGTCAAGCTGTCACCTAGTGAAGATGGTTTTGGCTTTTAGTTTAATTTAAAAAAAAAAAAAAATCCCAAGGAAACTGCAGCCAAAAATGACGTCAACAATGTTCTCTGCCAGCTGCAGGGTGCTCCAAGGTAGGACAAGTCCAAACTTCAGCTGCCCAGGTAAGCTCAGCTCAACCCTTGGCCGTACGTGGCACGTCCCTAACGCAAAGACACAGGGAGGAAACCAGATCTTGGGATTAAAAAACTAGAACCTGCCTGTGGGACCTGAGCGTGGGTTGTCATGGAAGCTGGAAAGTGAAAAATGTCCAAGATTTGAGATTTGGGAGCGAGGAGGGTCTTATGGTTCACACAGGTGCCCCCAGGATTCAGCAGAGCAGGGCTGGGGCTCTGGAACAAAGCTTTGCTGAGTGGTTTCTGACTCCGTTCCCCTTTGTTTAACCCCAAATTTGGAGCATGGGGATGGGATGCAAAGTGCTGACCCAGCTCTGCCACAGTCAGCAAAAAGGCATCAAGAGCTGCAGGTGGCAAAACACTGAAAAACCCAACTCCCCGTAGGGCGAAAGCAACATACCTTTGGGGAGAGCTGGTAGACAAGGTGGTGGTTGCTGGAGCCACATGCCAGCTCTCCAGCACCAGCTCTCCATCACCCTGAGCCTCATATGGCAGCCACTTCCCTCTCCTTGCAGCTCTGGGACATGGAGCAAGAGGCACGAAGGGACCTAGAGTTTCCTACCGAGGGCTCTTCCCTCTGCCCAGGGGATATTTTCACTCTTTAGGCACAAACAAAGCCAGAAATAGATGGGGAGGGGGACACTGGATGAAACAGTGTATGCAGACAGGCTGGCTTTTACAGGAAGTGTAGCTGGGGAAAAATTTGGCATGGGCAGATCAAAAGAGGTTGTAAATCAATGCTTTAGCTTGGTGCGCTGTGAAAGGATCCTTCTGTTGTGCTCATCTTCCCATTTGACTAGTAAAGAGGCATTTGTTCAAACACAGCATAGCCTCAGCCTGGAAACACAGTAGTTTTGGAGGAGATATTCGCCCCAGGAGCCCTTCCTGCCCTCTTCCCATGAACATCTACCTGGAGCCTCCAAGCAGGAGCTGGCGTGCTTGGGAAAAGTGGTGCAACGTCGGGTCCAGGTATGTTTTGTGCTGCTGAAAACCCCCAGCCCACGCAGTGCTTTTCCCTGCAATATGAGCTCGTCCTACCCCAAAACATGGGGAGGAGGGTCCCCTGGGCCAGGCCCTACAGGACGTGCACATTCCCATGCAAGCCCGTGGGTCCCTGAGGAGAGCCACTCCCTGTCACCGGCCGCCCCCTCACCCACCTCCCTATTTTTAAACATCTGCCAGAGAAGGAAGGAGCCAGGTGGGAATTTGGGTTATTTTAGTGCTCAGAAAAAGGGGAAGGGAAGCAGCTGAGCTCGTGGCGTTCCCTGTCCATGCCCGGCCATCCCTTCTTGTCTCTCACCCCCACTACTTGCATCTGCTGCTCCTGCGGAGGCTGTGCCGTCCTCCCGGCACTGCTGCTCCAGGGCCCCAACCACCCTCCCACTCCCAGGGGGGGCTCTCGGTTTCAGTATTGTGTTGAGCAAGCCACGGATGTGCTGTCCTGCCGGATCACACGCCTGTGACGTTGCCCACTTTGGCCTCAATTTGCATAGGGCCACGGAGGAAACTCAGCGCCGTGTTGCACTGGGTGCTTTCCCAACCCCTCCTCTTGCCCTCGGTGCTTATGGGCAGCTTCAGCCCACGCTGTCCTCCCAGAAATAAAGCCCCAAAAAAGCTCTACGCCTCCGTGATGAAGTTTTGCTGTTTCTTGGTTTCTGTAGCGAGATTTGCTTTCTTTTTTCCCAGGGGGGCTCAGACGGCAGCTGCCAGGAAGCACCAGGGAGACCAGCAAGCGCCCACCGCAGCGGTTCACCCCGTGGGGCAGCCACTGCTCCCAAACGACATTTCCATCATGCGACCGAGAGTTGATTTTGATTCTCTGTATCTCAGCTGCCAGTGGCCGTTTGGACTTTCCCTGTTCCATCACACCCCCCCAGATGGCAAGAGCAGTTCCTTGGCTGCCACCCGCACACCACGCTCAGCGTTGTCTTCTCCAGCGGGCAGTGGCTTCTGCACCGGGGGCATGGCATCGAGCCGAGATGCTGCTGAAGGTCGTACCTTGAACGTCTGCCAGCTGGGCTAGGGGAAGCTGGTGGGTCCTTTCTCCTTGAAGCAGTTTTCCATCCATTCCCAAGCACCAGCTGTAGGAAACAGTGTTTACCGTCGTGTGGGGGCTCTGCAGTCCCGAAACAGGGCCGGGAGATGCTGTGGCTTCCCAGTGCACCCTGCCTGGGCATCTCTGCTGGAGCAATCATTTTGTCTCCTATTTCTAGGCAAAGGTAAAATTCAAACGAAGCCACAGGAAATGAGCAAACCAAATACAAGTGTTTTCAAAAGTGGAATTTCCATTTCAATTAATTTTCTTCATCTGACTTAAAGTTTTGACTTTCAGGTTTTGAGTCACTGAAGAGGGGCTGAGAGCCAGGCGGAGGAAATCTCTCTCCAGACCCAGCTGTGCCTCCCTGAGAGCCACGTGAGGGGTCTGAAACTGCCTCAGGTGGTCCCGGCTACGGCTCCGTCAGTGCTTTTGGGAGCCGCAGGACTGTGCCATCATCTACCCGTGCCAGATTTCAAGGTTCTTTCAGGTGGGATTGGGGCTGGCTGGCTGGAGATCAGAGCAGCCACTCTCCTACACCAGGTCACGCAGCCCCTGCCAAGTGTCACTGTGCGCCATTGTCCCTGCCTGCCAAGAGGAGAGCTGCCCGCCGCTCCTCGGCGCCGTCGCACACCACTGTGCCGGCCCACGTTAAGTAAACCTAACGAGGCTCTGCACAGAACAAGCGTTTCGGTGACCCAGCCTGCGGGTAACTGCAGTCTGATCGGCTGGTCACTGTGACCACAGTCGCAGCCTGGCAGCCCAGCGTGGCGCCCGCCAGGTTTTAAAGGAGGGGTGTGGGAGCGGGAATCAGCATCCATGCAGGGGGATGTCCGGGACCCACATTTGGGATGGCAGACACACGGCCCCTCCCTGCGGGACAGCACAGTGGCCCCAGCCCGGCAGAGGCGTGACACAAGCAGCATCTCTGGTGCAAACTCCACTGACGGTTTCTGCTGCCTCAGCCCAGGGGTGAAACCTTGCAGCAACCCTCCCCAAAAATCCCATATCGCGGAGACAGTTTATTGAGTGATGAAAGAGCAATTATCAGCTCAGCTGGAGGCAGAGTTGCTCCTGTTTGGTTTTGCAAGAACCACTCCAGCCTCTTTTTCTTTTTTTTTTTTTTCTTTGCACCGCATGTTCCCTCTTGGTGTGAGCTGCAAAAGAAATAAAAGAAATTCGGGATTTTAAAAAAGTTTTACACTGGTTTGCTGGATTCTCTCCTGCAAGTGGTTAACGGTTCATCTAAAGTCAGAGGAAACTCTCTGAAGCAATCTTGCAATTTACAGCTTTTCCTTTACTAAATAAGAAACGGTCCGGAAATTAAACAGGAAATTGTGTCTGGAAGGAACAAAAGTTGCGTTGTCAGAACATGCTTACAAAAGATTTACTTTATTTTAACCAGTAAGGAGCCAAGATCAATAGTCAGAAGAGGAAGGAGTTTGTGCGAATTAAATCACATGTGAAAAAAAAAAACCCACTTGGGAAAACAAGAAGCCTTTGTGAAGAGCAGATACAGATGAATGGGAGAAAAGGCTTAGCATGTGCAGTGACCAAATGCTGGAAAGTGCTGAAGGATGAAGGCCCAGGGTGTAACCCAGGACCAGGTGTCTCTCCAGAAGTCAAACACTGCTCCATGGCCTTGCTGCCCAAATCTCTGGGAGATACTCAACAGCCCGTCCAACACGTCGGGTCCATTTGAGTGCTGGAGTGCAATGGACAAGCATTGCCCCATCGCTGCGCAGGGTTTCCAGGTAAAACAGCAGCTACTTTTCTTTCCTCCTGCTCAGGAACACCACACCGAGGTGCCCCTTGGGTGGCTACCTCCAGCTCTCCCTACCCGGGGTGCCGAGGACCACGACACGGCTTTTATTCCCGGTCAGCAGAGTGATGCTCGTATCTCTGCCAACGCAACCGGTTGTGCTTTGCATGCTCAGAGTCTTCTGTGCCTGCACATCAAGGCTGCAGGCTTGGCGAGTCCTCCCCACCCAGGGGACGCAGGTACGTGTACCTTTGGGTGACATGGTGGCTGGAATTCAGCCCCGCAGCAGGGCTAACCATTTGTGGGAACTGCACCAGCTCACCTCATCCTGGGATTTGGCCAAAAGAAATTTGGTCAAGAGCAAGCCAAAACCCCGCTGAAAACGTGCAGTGCTTTTTGAGACTCCCATGCAAGTATTTGCTCCCAGGTAACCCTACAGTATATTGGGCTTTGGGTTAATTATGGGCTCCCGTTGGGAGATTGGGTAATCTCTATTCTTTTTTTTACCATTATACTGCTCATCTTATCAGTGGTTGAGAAACGAGCTTAGCAAGTGCTGGTATGTGGGTATGTCAGAGGTGATGAATTGAAACCTCTGTCTAGCTGATGGTACCAGGCTCTTTTGGTGAGCGCTCATACCTGCTGCTGACTGATTCGAAGGGGTTTTTTCTCCGGGATCCTGACCAGTCACCATAATGGTTCCCCTGAAATGATCCGTCTTCCGTGCCAGCTCTTTAGCTGTGTTTGGTCTAAGCTGTATGTGATTAATCCCCAGCTGCTAACGGGACTGTGGCATGCGGGAGCTGTGCCAGTCGAGAGCAGCCGTATGGCCTGAGCAAGTGTGGCTTCACAGCCTTTTCCCCTCCTTTAGGGGGAAAGCTTTTGGCGAGGAGGCTGGAAGAACGACTATCCTGGGAGCACAACAGAGGCTGACAGCGGACACGGTCCCAGCTGTACGCTGTGGCATGGCCCTGAGCAAAGCACCGCCTGCTAGTGCCGAGGCAAATGCTCTGGCTGGAAATACTTAGCAATGGGTTAATAAGTGTTTACTAGCTCTTCTAGCAGACAGCTAAGCAGTTGTTTAAATTTATAATGCCTCATGGATGGATTTCCCTAGTGCTCTGCTCCGGGTAATCCCCAATGCGCAGAGTTTGTGGCCGGGGCTGTGTTGGTGGGATGGGGAAGTGCCCTCTGCCTCCTGGGTGAGGTGGCCACAGATGAATCCTCTGGTTGGAGGCAGGATGTCGGGTGTGCAGGTGTATGCCTTTCCCGGCATCTCCCTGTGCCAACACGCTGCTCTTACTCGAAAGGGAAGGTGTCATAACTCTGGCAGCATCCATGAAGGAGATGAGTCCTACATGCGTCCCTGGGGTTCATGTCCCGGCAGGAGGCAGAGGGAGGCAGCTGCAGCCGAAGCTCACGTTTCCCTGCCTCTCTGCGGCACCCTCCAGCCCTGAAGGGGGAGATTTGGGGCACTCCCTGACATGGTTAAAACAGCTGCGGGTGGGATGTGTGCTGTTTCTGCGACGGCTCGGGGAATTTCCCATCTCCAAGGCAGCTCCCAGGGGCCAGCACAGAGGCGCACCCTGGGTGCAGAGGCTTTCTGCATCTGGGTATGGCCCTGCCGCAGGTTCCCAGAGGCATGGCTGGGCCCTCCGCACCACATCTCTGCTCACAACCCTCCCAAGGACAGTCAGATGCCCCCACAGCCATGGATCCATGCTGCCGCTGTGCCATGTCTTAGCTCCAGCGCTGCAAAAGGCTGCAGAAACCCTCACAGCAAAGGTGCTGGCTCATGCCCCGCCGGTGCCACAAAGCAGCTTCTCAGTGTTTTTCAGGACTCGCCTCACTCCCATAACCGGTTGGGCTGCTCCTGTGTCATCCCCGCTCCTGGAGCGACAGGACCTGACTGGGGAGTCCAGCGGCACTGGGGCAGCCGGGCTCACCGCTGACCCGCTGGCAGAGCCGCCAGCAGGCTCTGCAGCGGGCACTTGCACCGGGGACGCAAAGCAAAGCCGCTCGCTGTCAGAGCCGCCCTCCTGGCCACTTTCATCTCTGTATGATCTGTACTGTGGTTTGGTGAAACCATTTTCCTCTGCTAGAGGTTCACGTTAAATCCTATGGGCTTCTTCCAAAACTTACCAGTGACTCACACAGGAATTTCCTCCCATTCAACTTAACAAGTCACAGCCTTATCCAGCGGCTCCATGCCAGGCTTCTGGCTAAGCTGCAAGGTATGGGGCAGTGGGCGCTGCTTTGCACCCTGGCTTGCTGCCCCATGCTGTTATCCCACCATTTTCCAAAGAGACATGGCAGAGATCCACCCGGGATCCTCCTGCGACAGCCCCCTCCTTGGGCACTGCAGGACAGGCTGTTTCTGTCACAGGGCAGCCCACAGTTTGCTGGCTGGGGGCGTTTAAACCCCAGCCTGTGTGGAGGTGGGGCACAAAGCTGGAGCTTCTCGCTTTTCCCTCCTCCTCAATGTGTTGGCATGCAGGCCTGTCTGCTGTCTATGGCACGCGGAGCTCTCGGAAGGACGGGGGATGCTAAGTGTCAATGAAAGCACAAAATTACAGGGTGAATAATCAGGAAAAGAACAGACACAAAGACTCTCCAGAGGTTTCCACTGCCGGCTGGGAACATTTACCCGCAGCTGGCCGACTCCTGCTATGCTGACCTGCAGCTTGGCAGCACCAAGCTGAGCCCTGCAGGCACCCCCTCCTGCTTGGGAGCACCCCCGGATGGCTGTAAGGGCCTGTTGATGGGTCTGGGCCTGGAGCTCCTTTGGGGAAAACAGCAGCTGTGGCCTGGGAGGGCCCTGCTCCTGCAAGGATTGCCGCGATCCACACCCTCCCGTGCCTCCCTCCAGGCAAAGCTGTCCTTCCTTGTTCAGAGTTCTGACATGTGCACGTTTCCAACGCGGCATGCTCATGACTAATCCACCGGTGCCTTTCGGGGCTGTCGTAACACCCTGCAGGCTGGGAGAACGGCGCACGTTGCTGCTCGCTGTGGCTCTGATCATGCTGTGACAGTGGGAACCCCAATTCTGAGGCTGGTTTTTTTTGGGAAGAGTAAGCCGCAAGAATGGTTTTCTTGGCTACCGTAGCTCAGTGTAAAGCCCACCTTACAACGCCATGCTTCAGATGGGCAGATTTAGGCCTGGCTATCTATGAAATCCCTGTTGTTTTGATAATAACTGTTTTGTTTTTCTACCAGTCTACACAAACGCACCAGTACTAGGGAAGGCATCTCTCTTCTGTCCTACGTGGGGAGCAGGTGCCTGTGGATGCCAAGATCGTGCTTACAGCTGCCTGGCCTGTATTCTGCCGAGCATCTCCCAGAGCTCCCCCAGCTCCAGCCATTGGAGCGAAGGCAGTGCCAGGGAGGGAAATGGGGAAGGTCCATGCAGGCAGCTGTGGGGCTGGGGAGAGATGCTGGGCCAGCAAGGCTTGGCCAGGCTGCCAGGTCCCGAGCACGGCTCCTAGGAAAGCGCTCCCTGTGCAGGCCTCAGGACGTGCCTAGCCAGCTGCCATGCAAACCCTGGCTCAGCTTTTGCTCCTACAATGAATAAATGTGCACAAAACCACCTTAAACACTTCTCTGGAACCCCTTGTGCAGATAAACACGGGCCGGGCTGCCATCCGGCTGCCAGCGAGCGAAGCCTGAGCCCAACCGCCCTTCACGGGCTCCCTCAAGCCCCGCAAAATGGCGGCGAGGACCCTCGGGCAGCAGCAGCAGACCCCGCCGCGCCGCGCTGCACCGCCCTCCCAGGCGGACTACAGCTCCCAGCAGTCCCCGCGCGCCCCGCCTCGCCCTCTGGGAAATGGCGTTCCCCCGCCCACTCCGTGACGATTTTTCCGCTGGGGGCCTCAGCCAGCACCAATCAGCGCTCGGCTCTGTGGGGCAGCCAGCAGAGAAGCCTGATCAAAAAAAAATTAAGAAAAAGCTGTCACGTCGGAGCGCCGTTCCTTAAAATGACCCTCGCTTCGGAGGTAACGACGTTCCTCGCGCGATCCGCGGCCCCGGCGTTTACTGTCAGCAATTACTATGGCAATTTCTCTTTAACGGCTTGTTTCACGTGGACACCTCAGAGGGGGTCCTTGGAGGGGCGGGGAAAGAGAAGGCCGCTCTCTTGATTCGCCGCCGCGCTGGAGGCGGGGAAGCCAATCTGCGCCGGCAAAGGGGACTGGAGGGCGGGGTCTGCCCCAGATGCGTAGACCATTGGTGGCGTCGGAACCAGGGGGCGTGGCGGAGTGGCGGGGAGGGTGACGCGTATCCTTCCAGCTCAGCGCGTGAAGGGATAAGGGGCGGGGGGCGGGGGGGGAGGGGCCCGGTTCAGGCGGGCAGTAACGGCCGCGCTCGCGCCGCGGTGTGCCGCGTTGCGTCGGAGCCGCGCTCGCGCCGCGCGGGGGGAAGGGCCGCTCTAACGGTCGTTCCTCCTCAGCGGCCGCCGCCGCCGCCCGCGTTTCTCCCGCCGTCCCTCTGCCGGGGAGGATGCGCCGCCTCTGCCCGGCCGCGGCAGGTAGACGGGGGCGACGATGAGGGAGCCGCCCCGCCGGCTCCTGGCCCTGGGCTCCTGCCTCTTCCTCTGCGCCCTGCTCTGGTGAGTGCCGGCCGCGCCGCGGGGCCCTCACGGCGGGGAGAGAGGCTCCTCCGAGGCCTCTTGGGAGGGGGGTTGTCCCGCCGCTCGGGGCTTCCCGGAGAGAGAGAAGAACGGCGGCGGACCCCGCCGCCGGGCCCGCCCTCAGCCCTGCCGCTCTTCCCGGCAGCCGCTCCGGCCCTGGCGGGGAGAGTGCCCGGGTCGGGGTGTTGGGAGCCGATGGTCTGGGACGCGCGGAGCGGGAGGTGGAAGCGGAGGTGGTGCCATTAGGGAACGGAAGATGCTTCCCTTCGGAAAAATAAGAATGTGTCAGTTATTGTGCAGACAGCCCGCGGTGTTGCGCTGAGGGAAAGGCAGGTAACAGCTCTTGGGAGGGTAATTCCCGCTGCTGTGAATAATAGTCATTTGCTGCGTTCGTGGAAACAAGGGGTGTCAGATACGGAGTCAGCCCTCAAAGATCAGGGGTTCAAACTTACGCTGTATGCTTCCATATGTATGTTGTTGTCACTCTGTGCTTTTAACGCGAAAGCTCAGTGGCTTTTCCATTTTCAGGGTGAACTCTGGCTGTGTTCTCTGAAAAAATCTCGATGCCTTATTCTTCAAACAGATTTTCTGTGACTGGCTGGAGTCGTGTTAAATTGAAGCCAATGAGCCCTTTCGTTTTTGCATTGGTGATGTCTTTGAGTGTTGTTCATGGTGATTACCTTACCCATACGTTGTTCCAGCATCTTCTGTTTACTTTGGNCGTGTTAAATTGAAGCCAATGAGCCCTTTCGTTTTTGCATTGGTTATGTCTTTGAGTGTTGTTCATGGTGATTACCTTACCCATACATTGTTCCAGCATCTTCTGTTTACTTTGGTTTTGAACTTCCTTAAAACGTGGCATTTATTAGAACGCAAATATTAGGAGAATATGTTTCTGTATGGTAAGTTCTAAGCTTCTTAAACTTTGGCCTCCTTTGAACTCCATGACTCACTGTTTGAGAAATGTTAGCCAGTTTGAACAGCAAACTGCAAATATTGAAAACTGAACAGCAGTTGTTAGAGATAATTGTTTATCTGGTGTATTATTTTAACACGTTTCCTGTAAATTGTTTAAATAGTCTATTTAAAAAAANGTAAGTTCTAAGCTTCTTAAACTTTGGCCTCCTTTGAACTCCATGACTCACTGTTTGAGAAATGTTAGCCAGTTTGAACAGCAAACTGCAAATATTGAAAACTGAACAGCAGTTGTTAGAGATAATCGTTTATCTGGTGTATTATTTTAACGCGTTTCCTGTAAATTGTTTAAATAGTCTATTTAAAAAAAAAAAAAAAAATGAAATAGTCTTGAAGTTCTGGGTTGTCTCACAGTTGATCCTGGCTGGATGAAGAAGGGGGAGCCCAGGCTTCTCTCTGTACGGAATCAGCTGCAGATCTGGTGCTGACACTTGCGTTACTGGGTTCAGATAATCCTGGAGCAAATTTGGTTCATGTCATCACATTTTTATTTTCATGAGACAAAACAATGAGTCTAAGAAGTGCTTGAAAACTCCATTGCTGTTTTTACATTTAGCAAAATTTTAAAAGAGAAAGCTCCTAGCCATACAGGTTAACTGAGCTGTGAACCTGATGTAACTGTCTCCAGACAGCTTTTCGTTTAGTTGTTGAACAATCTTAAGTTTTTTTTCTCACAGAAGGTTCTACTTGTTAGGATTCCTATTAGGAAGACAGTTTTTGTTTCTTACTGTGTCCTGAAGGCTGATAACCTGTTTCTGCTTTGAGGTAATATGTTAATGAAGGTATTACCAGTTTAATGAGATATGGACAGTCAGAGTAATTTTTTGTTGTTGT
This sequence comes from Himantopus leucocephalus, assembly GCA_003993805.1. Lineage (NCBI taxonomy): Eukaryota > Metazoa > Chordata > Aves > Charadriiformes > Recurvirostridae > Himantopus > Himantopus leucocephalus. The sequence goes on from RSEF01000008.1 coordinate 4,517,668, forward strand.
GTTCTTAGTTTGCTGTTTTGACGGAACTGTTTTCTTTAAGAAAAAGTTCAGATGTCTATTCCATATTGATAAAGGCATGTAATGTTCAACTAGTTGAAATAACATACTTGTTCTGTAAGGCCCAGGCAACTTCTGCATTCATCTTGGGTATGGTTAGGAAAAAATTAAGCTGAGTTTTTTCTTATTTCTTAATAGAGATTGCTCTTTCAAGCAGTGTCTTAACTGATTTTGGAGCTGGCACTAGAATATCCCAAACCTTTTGCTATTTACAAAAAAGTTCAGACCGTGTGTTCACCCTGCTGCTTTTGATTAAAGAGCCAGTAGATTAATATAGATTTTGGGAGTACAGCTCTAGATCTCTAGTCTCTGTGGTCCAAACATAAATTCACATTAGAGTGTTTTAAATGCTCTGTTTGCAGGATGGCATTGTGGCTTGCTTTAATTTAGTAGCTGTGTCAGATTTGTAATTGCAAAGTCTTGAAGTCTATTTAATTTCTGCCTTGTTGGACTATGTAACATGACAAATTGTGATGTTTATAACTCTTTCCTAAAATGAAAATCAACAACTTTATTCACATAAGCACTTAAGAAACTTCAAGTAGTAAATGGGAGGCTTTGTGTTATAAATGTTGGCATCTGTGACAAACGTTGGTTTTTTAAATTTAGTTGTCTTGAAATGTAATCTTCAAAGGATTTGATGCTAGTAGGAGAGAAGCTCTTGAGGAGCTTCTTACAGATGAAAGTAGTGGTCAACAGATGAACAAATTAAAACCAAGAAAACCGGGGGAAAAAACACAAGACAACAGAATTGCTGAAAGAACACTCTCAGGGCTGTTGGAGTCAATATTTTTTTTTTAAACTTGGACTTTGTTTTATTTCTGGATAGACAGTTGCTTTTTTCTTTGATGAAACTAAGCTTAAAATAGGATTTTTTTTTGTCTCTAATCATGCATTTTAAAGCTTGCCTAAAGAAGTTTATCGAATGGAGAAATATCAATTGTCAAAAATCAAGTGGGGGCAAAAAAGATTGATGTGACCGTCTTTTAACTGGAAACTGTTTAAAAAGATCTCATCCTGTGAGTTAAAAACACAACTGTGTGTTAGGAAATGCACAAGAAATGCAGAAGCTTGAGTTGAGGGATTTGTTAGCTGCTGTCTTTTAATAAGGGCAATGTGGTGCTCATTGGGAGTGCAGGATCAGAGAGTAACAGGTACTTGAGGCCTTCTGAAGCAAACTGTGCATGGAACAAATGCAGCACTCTGACAAACCTGAGCCAGCGAGGTTGTTCCAAGTAGTTCAAAAGAGTGGGATGGCTTCATGGTTTTAGAGAAATACTTTTGATGGAGGTAAGGCTTAGGAATGTAGTGCTCTAAAAATAAAACACATCTGTGCAGTCTGAAGCTTTGACTGTATGTGACAAATGACTCCTGTTGTCCTGAATTTACAAAGATTTTTTTTTTTATGCTTCAGTTAATCCCTTTGTGTGGATGATCATAATATAAAAAAATACTTCTAGAACTTGTAGTGCTTTGGAGTTTGACAGTAGACAAAGCTGAATAAGTGGAGTAGATTTAGCATCTTCTAGGGAAACTAGAACTATCTGAATTGAGATGAGCTGTGACAGTTGTTTGAAGAGTAACCTGTGTAAATTGTTCTGACATCAGCTTTTGCCTGCTGTAAGCTGCAGTTTCGAAGTGTTAGCTATGAGTTTAATAAAGAAATTGTGCATGTGCTAATTTGTCTTTCTGTGATTCATTCTATCCCAGAAAGTGCTTTGCTCATCCTGATCTACTTAGCTTTTATGAAGTCTTTTATCATCCTCTGTTTTACAACTACGAGGAAAAGGAAGATGGGGATTAAGTGCAATGTGCACATCAGGGTTCCTTAGTTGTAGCTAAATTGTGAGTATACTGCATCAGTAAAGTAAGGCTTGTATCAAAGTGACTGGGCAGCAAGATGTGCTGTTTCTGATGGAAAACCCCTAGTCTAGCAGCTCTGACTCTGAAATCCATAATGAGAGTGTACCCTGAAAATTGTCAAGGTCAGATTGGGTCAGTGGCATAGCCAGGAGTAATGCCTAGATACAAGTACATTGGAAGGGCGTAGATTTTGATATTGCTTTCTATTCATCCTTGTAACACTAAATGTGAAGACTTATGTGAATTTTCATGAGAGAAAACATTTCTGTTTTTGGTTTACATTAGTCTTCTACATTTTTGAAGGTGTGCTTGTTTAGAGCTTCTGTAATGCAAGAAGAGCTCTGAAAAAAAGTGCTGTATTGGCAGTGTGATAACATCACTAGTGTTTATTTTGCAGCTCCTGCCCTGCACAGGCAAAAGCTATGCAAAACAGATTAGAGATCACAGAAGTAGGGGTTTTGTTAACTGAATATTTATTGGCCCTGACTTTTGGCTTAAACCTTGATCTTGCATCTGTTAATAACAGAAAGGTGTTGAGTGGTAAAGTTGGGGAGAGGCTTGTGTTCCAGTGTAACACACCTCTTATCATAGAAATCCTCTTTTCAGCAGAGTATAATGTTTACATGAGACTGCCCTAATGATCTGGATAAAACTGCTTGTGTAACTCGCTTGTACTGGGGCTCAGAATTTTATCTGGTGATTCTCCTTTTGTGTAATTACTTAAATCTTTTCAGAAGACTGATACTAAAATAAGTGCTGTGTGCATTTTATGGTAGGAAGAAATGAAGTGATTTGGGCACTGTTCATATAATCAAAACTTTTGTTCCAGGCATCAGATTTCAGAATGAAGAGTATATTCCTAGATATGGAGTATCTTTTTTGGAAGTGTCTTTGCTGTGTAATTAAGGTTGGGGCAAAAGATGCCTTGGAACTCTTGTGCTCTTAAAAATCAGATATTCATATGTTTAGCTTGTAGTCTGCTCAAGTTGAAGTTGCTATATGCAAGCAGGGGCTCTGGTGTCTTATGCAAAACAAATGCTTGGCTCAATCAATAATTGAATATTTACCATGTAAAATTACTTGAAAATCAGTGAAGTGCTTTCATGCAGTACCTTTTAAAAGGTTTGCCCTGGAAACTTCAAGTTTGTTTGTTGTGCAGGTGATGTACTAAAGTGGCATGTACTGCCTCAGGAGATTGCTGTGTTTATGTGTAAGACCCTGCCTATTGCAATGAGATGTACCTTACTTCAGCGCTTAATTTCAACTTGTTCTGAAATGTCTTTCTCTAACCTGTAATTAGTTCTTTTTCACTTTAATGTTCTTATCACTGTATTTTGCAGAATACTTTTCGGTTTGCTTTTCTTGTCTTTAGTTTTCATTACTAATGTAGCCCTTGATAAAGTCTGCTTCTTTCAAGGGAAGGACATACAGCATCTTTTAAAGTCAACACTTGGAGGTGCAAACAGCCCTCTGACTGAAGAGGGTGTTATTTCTAAGCATGAGAACTTTTGGCTGAGAACAGGCTAACATAGAACTGCAAGTGTAAAAACTTTCTTGTAATTCTTGGTGAAAATAGTGATCTGGTGTAACAGACTGATCCCAAAGTTAGTGCAAAGAACTTTTGCTCGGGTGAGTGAAAAATGTTGGTATAAATGACTTAAACTGGGTTGGAATATCAGTAAAAAGTTCCAACAGTTGAAAATTAGCTTAGGTGCTCAAAGGAACGTTCTTGGTTTGGCTGAGTTTTGGAATGGCAATCAAGGTATTGTTGAAATCCTTTAAAGAAAAGTCTATTAAAAATACATTATAAAGTGTCTGAGAGTTAGGTGATAGCAGCTTTACAGTGATCTAGGGCAAAATTCATGTTGCTAAATTTATGCTAGAATTCCACTCCTTGGCACTATGTTAAGCTCTGTTGCATTTACAGTGAGTTTCAAGCATGGGGAGTTGGTGCAGAGCAGCTGATGATGATTCTGAGCCTACTGTTGCAGCATGTTACCTGTGTAGACAAGCTTATGAATTTAAGTGATGAGGGAAATCTTCAAAGGTAACTCAGACATTCCTACAGACTCAAAAAGCTTTAAAGTTTAATCACAGTTCATGGCTATTCTACTATTTTCCTGTAGTCTTTGTGGTCAGTATCAGGTGTCACTGTATTTTTCCAGAATGTGTTCTTTTCTCCAAACTCTGGCATTAAAGATAATAACTACAGTGGGACGATGCAGGGAGATTCTTTTAAGCTACAATCTTCAGTGCAGTGTTACAGAAGAATCACTAGGAACTGCCTGTTCCTTTGACCGCTTCCAAACGGACACCTTTTGAGGGCTAGGGTTTGTGACTTCTGTCCTGCTTTAAGTGCCTGAAATAGGGTACCTGGATACTCCTTTCAAGAAAGGAGTAAGAGGTACGTGTTTCAGTGTTACTTTGCAGCATGTGTCTGATATAGGCTGTTGTCTGTTATGGGCACTCTATCAAAACAATATGCAATTACAGTGATGTGAAGGTGGCTGTTATCTCAGTAGCCTTTTCTAGGAAAGGGTGGGAAAAAGATTGGTAGCACTGTGAGAAAGGAATGAAGAGGTTTTCCACTGTTAGCCCCCGTCCCTGATTTCTGTTGTTTAACTTAGGACAACAGTGGACAGTCATGGATAAGTGGTACATTCTCCCCCTATCTTGGATTTTTATATCTGAGTATACAGAAGCTCAAAGCTAACTTACTTTCTCACCCCATAGAAGTTACTGGTGTGTGTCCACAATATCAAGATCAGACCAGGGGGTGTAGAGAATACGTGTGGCTGAAGGTGGGATGCCGGACTACCCCTTCAGTTAAATCTGATAAAGTATATGGTGCAACTGTAACCTTGTTTTGCAGTCTGCATGCTAATGCATTTAAAATGCTGAAAGACAAATTTTAAACTGATGGTTGGAATCTCATTGTCTGAAGCTATGAAATTCAGTATTGTCAGAAGTATTTTTGTGTTGGGCTCCTCTGAATAAGTGAAGTAGCTGTCTTTTGTTTTGCATTCCAGTTAGGAGACAGTTTGGAGAGCACATTCCTTGCAAAGAGTGGGCAAGATACTAAAAACCTAAATTCATTGCAAAATACAATGGATTGGTAAAGGATTTTCAAAAAAGCTCCAATTTCAGTTGATTTAGGTTTTCTTAGCACATGAATCAAGTTAGTGGATAGTGGTAGGAAATGAGATGGTATCAGTGCCTTGCTGGCAGCATCCTTTCTTAGTCTAGATCCGTAGACCTTAGTCTTCAGCTTTTTTCTCCCTTAAAGATCTATCATAACTTTTAAAATTATCTTAGTAATGCATACTGCTCTTCTCTAGTAATAAATGGCTTTTAAATGAATGATGTGGGGGTTTTTTGTGTGTTGTTTTTTTTTCACCAGCATTAAGGAAGATTAACAGTTCTTCATTACATTTATCAATACTTACTTCCACTTCACATAGAGAAATGAGTGTTGTGTCTGGGGAGATAGTGCTAAAGCAGTCAGTGCCTTGCAAATAGCTTTCCTCCTCTGACTGGTTGAAATAATGTCACTGTCCTAAAAGCTGGTCTTCATTTTTCTAAGAGATTTAATTCATTCTGCGGGCCCTTTTAAATGCAAGTCCCTCTTGCTGAATTGTTCCACTAATCCACTAAGTTACTGGGGAGAGGGTGAGGGTTCCCTCCTTTCACTGTTTTTTCTGCATTACCAGGGGCTGGAAGGCAGATTGCTGACTCGAGAGTCTGGTTTTGCATCTGCTGAGCTCCTTGTTCTTACGGAGCCTTCTTTCTCTTTGACAGCTAGGCTAATAACGGCAGTCACAGACATGTAGGGTTTGTTCAAAGCAAAAGGTATCTTCTTGCCTTCCTCTCCCTTTCACAACTTCTCTCATTTTTTTACCTAATCAAAATTAAATTATTCTGTAATCAAGAAGGTAAGCTTCAACCAACAAATAGGTGCCTCTCCCCCATTCATAGGCCTGCTCTGCTGGCTCTCTGCCCCCTAGGTCCAAAACCCACCCACCTTCTCTTGCACAGGCCTATTCTGAACTGATCCTATGAATATTTTCAGTAGAGAATTGTCACACGGCAGGGACGGTGACATCTTCGTTCTCCCTCTTACGTCTTGGGCACTGGCGCATCTGCACCTGTTGGTAATACAACCCTCTGAGGTGCAGAAAATGTCAGTGATCGTCCTAGAGAGAGGCTATTCCCTGTGCGTTCAGGGACGGCTTTGTAATTGTTACAGTGGTGATAGCTTCCTTTTTATTTTTCCTTTGTTTAAAATTACTCTGCCTCACAGGTGTCAATGGTAAACTGTTTTGAACTGCTTCGCTCTCTGGTGTCCAGAAACAGGTCTTGTTTGGGGAGAATTTAAGAAAACTCTTGAATCATTTAGAGGACAGATGTTTGAACTGAATCTTGTGTGAATGTCAGTGTTTTTGTATGAAGTCTTTGGAAAGGAAAACTTAGGCTGTTTTTCTTTGGGAAGAACAAACTGTGGAAAAACTGCTCTTACCTTTAGATTTTGCTAATTTGGATTTTTTTTGGTCAGCTGTAACTTGAATGATTAATTTTTCTTACCAGTTGTTTACTTTCTACTTGATTTTTATGCTTGTCAGAAGAGTTACAGGTTTACTATCTCTGACAGTCTTCTGCAGCCTCTTTTACAATTACTTGCAGTTTGAGCCAAATTTGAACTGGACGGTCTTTCACATGAAACCTACAGTGCTACTTCAAAACCACCTGCACTTTTGAATTTCAGTGCGTTCTCTTTCAAAAGCCTAACAGCCTTCAGTAGACCATAACCAATTCATATAGCAGTAAGTATAACTACCATTCAGATAGGGGGGAGCAGACTTTCTGCTTCAGTGGAGAACCACAGTATGTGCCTTCCCTGTGAAAAATAAAGATTCTCCCCCCCGCCTTATGTGTCTGAGCTTGCAGCTTTTGCTTTTGGGTTTGCGCATATCAAGCTGAAAAATTCATGGCGTACCAGAGAAAATAGCTTTTAACCTACGTTAATGATGATACTAAAAGACTCGTGCTTAAGTTTCTTTGTTCTTTGAGATTTAATAGCAGCTGCTATTTTGAGTCATACTTAGCAAAAATGGAGCTATTGAAAACTTCTGTATCCTAGTAAGTCACTAACTGTTGGCTATGTGTTTGGAACAATCTCTTCAAGTATTTCTACATTGTTATGTCATTTGAAGATATACCTTGTACCTGAGGCAGGATATCTAGTGACTAATCTCCAGTACTATTTGGACATTAGATCTGCTTGCTTCCAAATCAGCATTAAAATATTACTCTCTTGTCATGAGAAAGGGAAGGATGTATTAATATATACAGATGCAGAAGCTGCGGTGTTTTCACTGGACATACCGTGCAAGTTTACTAAACTCAAGGGGAATTCTGTTATCTGTAAAGTAACACTTAGGTTTTCATGTTTGTTTGTCTTTGTGTGTGTAGAGAAATGCTTAACAGAGGTGCTATGCTTTTTGGCAGTTTTTTCTATTATGGGCTATATCATTTATCAGCCTGTGGCTAAGGACACCTGCTGACTGAATATGCAGAATGCTGAAAGACAGAAGAATAAGAGAGTGGTGGTCCTGACAAGGTGATTAATTTGACTTCACACAGAATGGATTGTCTCACGTGGCCTTGCATTGTGTGGATTTGTGTTCTTAATGCTCTGTCAGAGCTTGGTGGCAGCAGCTGGATGATATATCCTGCCTGCTGCATCCTCTATTGCAGTAGGGCTCAGGTTTTCCTGTGGGTGCACGCACACATACACGAAATGAATTCTCAGTCCCCTCCCTTGCTTAGGGGGTTCTTGGGAGACTTGAGGCATCATGTTTGAGTTGGGGAGTGGACTGAGAAGAATTTCTGAAAATAAGCACATCGGATATTGGACATGGTTTATGTCAGAATAGCTTAAATCTCTGAGCTGTCAAACTGCGTTCTTCTGAAAGCTGCATTCATGCTCTAATAAAGCATGATTTTTTGCATTAAAAGTACCGATATATTAAGGCAAGAAATGCATGCCTTTTGTGCTGAGTGCTTCTCGTGACTGCAAGTGCTAAAGTAGTTATTAATGCGGTTGTGAAAATATACCTTGTGTTTTAAAATGCTGATTCACAGCCAGTGATATCTTTCTTTTTCTACATTAAGGGACTTAATGTTGCTTTATAGAGTTCATTGAAGATTCCCCCCTTAGTGTAAGCAAAATAGGAAATAACATGTTTGTGTGCATGCATAGTAAAGGGGTGGAATGAGCTACAGTATGTTCTGTATAATTATTGATCTTTCTCTTGTATTTTTATGAAGAACAAGGGAGTCACTATAGCTGGAAAGAGAGACCAGAGGTACTAGAATTAAGAGCATGAGAAAATTTCTCCCTGAAATGGTTGAAACCACTTTTCAGAATAATAATGCGAAGTATTTTCATAACTAATTTTTTCCAAGTGAGAGCTAGGAAGTAAGGCCATAAAAGTCTGCTAACATTTCATTCTGTCCCTTAAATGTATGTCTTGTGCTTAGGATAAGACAGAGGTTTGATGGAGAACTTAATACAAACAAGGAACTACGTGATGGGATGGGAATTTAAGATGTGTGAGAATGCATACACCTCATTTTCAACTTAGCTGAGATGTGAGACTTTGTACCTGCTACAATATGTGGTTATAAATGTTTTCATACCCTTACAGTCAGTGCTTTAGTTTCCGGTAACTGCAGCTGCTTCTGCTTGACTTGAGGGCTTCTATTTAGTTTAGAGGAAAGCTGTTCCCTCAGAGATAAGAGGAATTCCTGAGGTGCAGTGGGGCTGAGACAGACCTGGGACACCTTATTTGCCCATCTCCAGAACAGTATGTCTGATCCCACAAGTTCCTTGTCTGCTGTCTTCTGCTCTTCTAGTGGTAAGAAACCTGGATTTAGAGTGGCTGGTACCTTGCTAACACTGCCTGCTGATGTGGGTGGAAGAGGAGCAATAGGTTTATTAGCTCTACAGGAAAAGCCTGATTTTGTGATTGCCTGCAACCTGGAGAAGTAGTGCTCCCTTGTGTATGTGTGTGTGTATATATGTATGTGTGTGTATATATATGTATGAAACTGGTTTTGGAATTTAGTACTTGACTGTGGTCTGTTGCAGCATGGGTTCCTCCTTGGTGGAGGAATCTATGCTGCGTATACTTTGTAATAAAGGTGATCTTAAAGTTTTTAAGACAGGTGGTAATTCAAATTCTCAGTTGAGTAAGTGAATCCAGAACTACTAATATTCTTGTTATGACTGACTGTTAAGGCTATGTTTTAGTTTTCAAAACTTACATCAGAAGGCGGCTGTATCCAGATTTCTTGTATGCCTGAAGACGTGCTGTAGACCTGTGTCCTTTTAGGAGGAGGAGGCGGCCCTTTTTTCATGGTACAGGGTGATGTTTGTGTAACTTCCCACCGCGGTCATACTGATCACCTGGCTGTCACATAAACAATATTTCCTATAAAAGTGTTTGTCTTTAAAGTGGTAGGTGACTCTGATGTTCCAAGTATAGTTGAAAACTCCACAAAAAGCCCAATTTGCATAGCATTTTGCTGGACTTATTTGAAGTCTGTGTGAAGACCTTTGCTGGCCTTGGGGCCTCCAAGCCTCATGGTTTGCTGTACAGAAGTTATCTAGGATGTATAGGGGCCATGTGCTAAAGCAACAAAATGCAAGTGTTTGTATAGATGTTGGCTGCTTTTCTATGGAAATAAACCCATTTCTACTGACAAACAAAATTATTTGGAACTGAAAGTACAAAACAAATCTCTATGGAGGTTGTAGATAAAGCCAGCACCTGTTTTGCCATTTGTCTCTATATTTTCATTGCTTTTTGCATGGGCCTTTTGTTTAATATACTTATTTTCTCTAATTCCATTAAATATGCTTTGCTGACCGTACAGAATTTTCTCAGGTATGATCTGTACAAGGAAATAAGGAGCTTTATTTTTTTAATCTGTGGCTTTAATTCTTGCTTAGTAATAATTGCTAAAGATATCCCATTCCTCTCTCACAAAGGATATAGTTGATTCATATTCTTTCTAACTTGTGGTAACTTAACTAATTTGTGTCAGCTTCCACTTTGTGACATGGTATCACCTCAATAACTGTTTTGCCAATACTTTTGTCTTTTGGAAGTAGGAAATTTGTAGTGTTTTCTGTTATTTGTTAAATTAAAGTCTTCCAATAGTTTTGATAAATAAGTATCTATGAACTGTACCTGTCTATTTTTATTTTTTAGGCACCTCATGGGAACAACTGAAAAAAGGTTAAGGGAGACAACGCTGAGGGAATTTTAAAATATGATTTATTCATTTTAAATCAAGACTTTAATGCTCTCTTTTTTCTTTTTTTTTAATATAGGCTTCCTATTTGGCATGTCTTTTGTAAAGACAGTCTTTCATCAGCAGTGCAATATGCTTCAGGTGATGCTTGTGCCCTGGCAAATAATGATGAAAATGTCCAGGAAAAGGTACGCTGAATAAATCATCTTATCAGCTACTCAGTCTGACTTGATGGTAAATTAAAGAAAAAAAAAAATTGATTCATACACTTTGATTAAATAGTGTCGTCTTGGCCAGAATGTTTGATATACTCAGTTGTTCTGTGAACCGTGATGCTGTTTTCCCAAGTTTTTGTTTTCCTTTACTTAAGTTTGTTGCTGCGACAATACAGCTGGATAGATTAAGGGGGTGGGGGAGAAACAAATAGTAAAGCTAGGAATGGTGGCTCAGGTTTTTTTATTTTTGTACCAGATGTCAGAAGAAATGGTCATCAGGGATAGTACATGGCTCTGTAGAGACCAGGATAACAGCTGATGGCTTGGATAAGTCTAGGCCACAGTTATGCCAGTTGCATCTGTGTTGTGTTTGAAAACCCAGTGCACAAATGATTGATCTCCTACATAGAAGATTTAAGATTAATTGGACGTGTTCAAGACCAGGCTGGATGGGGCTTTGGGCAACCTGGTCTAGTGGGAGGTGTCTCTGCCCATGGCAGGGAGGGTGGAACTAGGTGATCTTTAAGGTCCCTTCCAACTTAAACCATTCTATGATTAAGTCAGTATTTATCAGTTTTCCTCCCATTTAATAAAAATTAACAACATTAAAATACATATATGAAATGCTAATAAACAAGATTTTGTCCCTTTCTTATTTACATTACTCAGCACTTTAGGTTAAATTGAGTGTAATTGTCCCACCCTAATCAACTCAATACAAGTTTCTGCATATTACAGTTTCATAGTGAGTTCCCAGGCAGTTGAGTCATATCAGAAAGCCGTCATAATTTCATTTATTTGCACAGGTAGAGAATCAGTCCTATGATAAGCATGGGTAGTATTGATGTTACTGGTCTTCCCATTGCCTCTGTCAATCAGTAGTAGTGCTAATCACGGTTCTTACTCCAAGAAAGTTTTTATATGCCACGTCAAACCAGGAAGATGTGTTGAGCATTCTAGTTGATTCAAGTGGAGAGCTGCCTGACCAGAAAAAAATACTTTAAATAGTGTGGGTTTCTTAAGCATTCCAACATCTAGGGTAGCTGTATTTTTTTTGCCAGCTTGTGTGGCCAAATAGCATTCAGTTCTATCTATTGTTCTGGCTACCTGAAAAAAGTCCTGCTCAAGTTTAATGGCTGATGTAATAAAACAGGAAAGATCAAGTAAGCTTTGAGACTGAGAAGCCACTGGTGTGTGTTTTCCTACTTTTTTTGCAACATCTTCCCTTCATTCTAGTAAGACAGCTGCATTCTTAAGCTGATTTCTCAACTTAAAACCAAAGATTTGAAGTATACTGTACTTCTTACTCATTAAAGAAAAATCTCTTGGGTGTATGAGAGATCTCCAGCATGTGTCTGTTACTCCTAACTAGGCTGCTGGAGATCTACCGCTCAAAAAGAACAGTCTTGCAGCCTTTGGTCAGTTTTCCTTAGATCATTTGTCCTTCTGAGGCATTGATGCTATTTAATCTTACCGACTAGGATGTGAGTTAGTAATATTTGGGGAAAATGTTGCTTAGCTGTTGTCTTTAAGATTTGCCTGCTCAAATTTGTACTTCCTGCTCTTCCGGTGTATACGTTAACTCTCTCAAATTGATACGGTCATGTAATCTTGTATAACATAGNTAACATAACAGCCCATTTTGGATCCAAACACTAGCACTTCTAGCGTTCGGCCACAGGATTTTAGGTAGCCCTCATAAGAGGAGGGGTGTGTAAATTTCTACCAGATTTCTTGCTGTATTGCTCAAAAATAACTTGTGTATGTTGTTGTCACAACTTAAAAAAAACAAGTTTGAGGGTCAAGTAAATTCTTGTTCTACAGTCTGGTGGTTTTAAAACATTTTTTTCTCAAAGGTGTATTTTTTTTTTACTTTGTGAATTCACTGTACTTGATTATAAATCTTTAGTTGTAAAAGAGAAAGCTGCTTTAAAAGGTTACAGCAGACTTGTGAAATTAGTTCTCCTGATAAGGCTGCTATAACCGAAATGTGCCGAGTGTTACTTTTTTAATGGTTGTCTGTTGCAATTCATCTTAGGATCATTTTTTTCCCCCCTCCTCCTGTTTTGGGCAGCATGGAGATAGGGAGCATTTGTCAACATGGGAAGTCACAGCAGAATGATTAGCTTTCCTAAGTGCACAAACTGAATGATTTGAGACAATGCTAAAATGGTCTTTCCTGTGAAGATTTAACTGAATTGTTTTAACTTGCTGTAGTCTTCGTACAGATGACATTTTAAACATACATGGGCAGTGGCTCTGAAGATTCATATAGCTTAACTTCTTGTGGATATTGTGGTGGTTGTGAAGGTAGTATTATTCAGTCTGTACCAAAGGTAACTCCTCTTACTAGAATAGAAGGCCTGTGTTACTGCATACTTACTGTTGTTTTACCTTTAATATACAAGGGGGAAGAGGCTGTTCCCAGACTGGAGTCTGAGCATGCAGACTCAAGTACAAGGAGTTACTCTACAGAAGAGCTGCTTGATGACTTCACAAAATCTGACCAGGCAAGACTTTTATTTCATTGATTGTCTCCATACACTCTTCAAATGCTTCTTGGATTCAGAGTCTTTCATTTTGGTTATCTAAAGCTCGTAGTAACTATCTATCGCATTCAACTTGCACGTAGTTGCTGTCAGACTCATGTTTCCAATGAACCGTAAAATGTGTGAGCTAACATCTTGCAATTCCCATGTGCATAAGTAATAATAAGAGTAATTTAATATATGTAGGTACTGACTAAACAAATCTTTCCAAGATAAACTAAAATTCGATGTTATAGGTATGAATGTCTCATAAATAAAACGTTAAAAAAAGTCTCACTGAGGTCACTTAAGTAGATCAGACTTGGTGATCGTAGCAGTCCATTTTAGCTTTGATCCTTCCTGGCTTTTGTCAGTTTCATTTTCTTCGTTAAAATGGAAGAAGTGCCATTGATAACATTCAGTCAGTGCTTGGATGCCAAATGTTACAAAGCCCACTGTTCTAGATGATTTATTTGATATGCATTTTTGTGTTTTGTAGATTACAAGACAATGTATGTAGGACGTACTTCTGAATATGTATTGCATGGTTTAGATATGTAGTTCTGTAGTAAAACATTCTAGACCTTTTCGTGTTCAGTTAAATGACTTGGAGCAATCCAGCTATTGACAAGAGGCTCTTGTTTAATAGTATTTAGTATTGTTTAATAGTGTTGCTGAAGAGTTAATCTGACCTGTTTCAGTGGTTATATACTCTTCCAGATTCAGCCTTATTTTGATGATGCTGTGCGAGGGCTTATGAGAACTGAAGAACTAGAATAAATAAGGCTCAAGACTACTAGGCTCTTGGGATTGATAAGGGATTTCTCTTTATTTGGTTACGATGTGGAATAGACTTGTAAATCATTTTGGACCTCCATTGCAGTGGTAAAATTGAAAATCTTCCCCAAAATCAAGTTTAGGATGAAAATAGTAAATGTAAATTTTGTTGTAATGGAGCTTGCAGATACAACCATTTATTTCAGTTGCTGAAATATTCAGGCTTGTTTTCTTGTGGCTGTCTCTTTATAGAGATGTATGGTTGAGGAATCTGTTGCACATGCCTTCTCCAATTAATATTTTTACACTATTATTGCAGACTATGGAAGAGTGTTGCAACTATCCCAAAGTAGCACTGAATACCACCTAGGTTTATGAAGAAAGAAAATTTATTTCTTAACTCTTTTGGTCTTTGGTTTTCAGGTTCATTGATGACAGAACTCTAAACTACTGAACTATGAAAACTCCATACTAGATGTTATTGTATGATGCTTTTCCTGTTCACGTTTTGAAAAAGTATGTTCACGTGTAATGTTTCCACAGACTACAGAAATGAGTGAAGCAAGCCAGCCTGAAGTTGAGACTCCACCTTCAGTAGATTTAAATGAAGCTTCATCTAGCATAGTTGCAAGCACTGAAAACATTTCCAGTTCACCTACCTCAGAGATACCTCCAGTCTCGCAGCCTGAGTAAGCGTTTTTATTGTATTTTTTTGGTCTTTGAGAGAATATCACTTACCCTGTTGTTAAAAGGATTACCTCTTTAGGTTTAGTAGGGGTAAGACTAGACTGCTACACACGATTCTTTTGCTCTGCCTAGGTTTATGGTGTCAATGCTGATAGAGTATGTTATCTTTTAGTCAGTGCATGGATTAAGAGTTGTGTACTTGCCTGGAGTGTCGTAGTATTGCCATTGTCAGTTTCTAAGCTGCTGCTTTGACAGAAAAAAATCCAATGCCTTTTATGTGCTAGATAATCTGTACTATAAAAGCCCTCAGGTCTTTACCATCAGGATTTCTGTTCTTTATTCTTTCCTTCTTGTCCTTGTCCACAAATGTGCTTTCCCATCTATGATAACAAGCATCAAGACTGCTTCAGTGATGGCCTCTGCTTTCATTAAAGGATGAACTTTGCAAGATTTTACTCCAGGACGTGTACCAGAGCAGTTTTAAATAAGTTCTGATATTGAGAGTTTTGATGAAATCGCAAACTTTAGTGTAAAAGCAGCCAAGACAGTTTAATTCTGGTACTTAGTAGTGTGTTGCAGAGCTACCTCTGCTGCAGGCTGTCTTCAAGAGTTGATGTGCTTAATTTTGTTTCCCTTCTTTTGTGGAATGCTGTGCTATCAAATGTGAACTGTAGTATGGAAATTCATGTGTATATACTTCTAGGTACTTCAACAAAATTCTCCTGGGCTTTTTAATATATGCTAAGGGGAATATATTATTCTGATTGTCTGCTGATAAAGATCTAGTATTTTGGTAGATAAAAATTTATGAAAAATGAAGTGGACTTCTCTTGTTCTTTAGTGTTTTGGGTTTTTTAAAGAGTCCATTTTTTTTCTGGTTTACCGAATTTCGTTTCTTTACCATAGAAAAGGTCTGGAAATCTTGTCTGCTGACTGATCTTGTCTAGTCTGCTAGGGCTAATGCTTAAGCATCTTTTGGTACTTCAAAAGTGTCTTAATTGCAAGTCTCGGAAAATCAACCTTCCCAAATTGACAGGTTTTATAAAGCAAAAATGGAATGTAATTTCAATGTGTTTCTTTTTATAGCTTTTGTTGACTGCTGTACTGATTTGTTTGTGTAACGTATTGCAAGTCCTACTGGTGCCAGGTCTTAGAAGGGGATTCAGGGTCCTATTTTCTCTTGACCATTCAGCTTGGTATCTTGTGATTGTTGAAAATAGTCTTGCTGTCTCTGAAGACTTGAACTATGAAACAAATGAAAATGGAAGCTTGTTTTGGAGCACCTGATATATTGGTTAATGCTTGGCAGTAGTGTTCTGACAGTAGTATCATTTCCAGGAAGAAAGGGTAGAATGAGTATAGGACAGACGCATATTTGTACATTATTTCAAACTTCAGTTTAGCTTTAAATAGTAATAGTGGTCTCTTTTGTGCAGATTAATATCCAAAAGAGTTAACAAGATCTTTAAAAAGACTCAGTTGCATTTGTTATCTTTAGACAGCATTTTTTCCTCTTTAGATGCTGACTCCCATCAGCGTAACGAAGTCCAGCTCCCCTAGGTATTATTATTCTGATATTCCAGCAGGACCTCTTAGTCAAAATATTCTGGAATTAATTTTATGCTGAACTATTTTTACTTTGTAATGAATCTTTTTTTAGGACAGCACTGGTTGTAGCTTTTCTGTGTAGACCTAATCTGCAGAAAATGTCTTGAAAAATAATCTGAGCTCCTCTTCTGGCTGCAAGTAAAGACAGCTGTCATGCAAAGTGAGCTTGATAATGCACTTCATTTGTTAGTAGCTTTGCCTTTAAAAATTAAAGTACCCAAAGGAGAAGGAGTACTACAGCTTTTAGGCTTGTGCTAGTCACGTCCTGCCAAAATTAGTTACTTGAGGCCAGTCAGGTACACCCTGACATCAGGGTATTTTTAAGTTCATACTTGTCCCATACTTTAGTTAATTGATAGTTGTTCATCTATCTGTCATCTATCCACTAAGATCAAGAATATGTGGAGCTCTTTAATTTTAAGTGTAGTGATCAACCTTACTTCAGTCATTAATGTGCTACATGCAAAGCTAAATTGTGTGCATCTTGTATGTGTGCGCTTTGAGGCATTCAGAGAAAGTACTCCCTGTTTGTAGCCAATACACTCTTGTATTCCTAGTGTTTTAGATTTTGCAACATAGCGAAAAGTCTTGAATACTTACGAGTTTCTTGTTTCATACTGTGGGAACTTTTATAATATGACAGGTCTAAAATTGGCTCCCTGTGTTTGTTATGGCTCTTTCTGTTGGTGATCGTAGCAGTCAGAGAACCAAAAAGATCCCTTTTTAAGTTGCCGATGTGCTGTTTGTGTTTTTGCAGTTCTATACCATGATACTGGATTAACCTAGTTTGCTGCTGATGTTGAAGAAAGCTTATGTTGAAACATAGGAGGCAGAATAAAGACTTCTACTTGGATCTGGTTTATAACCTTCTAGATCAATATGAAAGTAATCCCTGTACTAGAGAAGGGAGGAAAGTCAGAGAAGTTATTATTTGTCCATCTCCTCCCCAGCCATTCCATCATTCCTAAAGAGCGTCTAGGGAGGCTTTCTTTTCATTTTTTGCCATAGGTTTTGTCTGATGCAGTGCGTTCAGTCTTTCTGGGAGAGAGGAGGTAAAGCAGTGGGCAGATGAGCTAGTTCGGGCTGTTGATGCAGCTTGGATAATGGTCTGCTGGGTTACCTCATTTTTATTACACTAGCAAAAAAAAACCTAGTGGAAAGGAAGTCTGTCTGGCTCTGCTATATATTGGTATGCCACACCTTTTCTCCTCTGGTTTTAGCCAAGTTCTGTTCTGACTACTGCCCATTGACTTGGGAACATTAAGAGCTTTCAGCAATGGAACTCAGTCTTGTTTTAGATTCCTTTGTTGAAAGGAAAAAGAAAATTGCTGGCAGTCACATAATTATGGAGGTGGTCTTAGTTTGTAGTGATGATGGGCAGAATTATCCATTGCAGTGTTTGGTGAGATGTTAGATGAGAGATCTGGGAGATGAGAAGCTAGCTTTGTGTTCCTTTGCTGGGACAAATAGGCTGGAAAGGGAAATTCTGTTCTTGCATGGGTACAGTTGAGAATGCAGTTCCACAAGGGTAGCATACTTCGTTCCTCTTTTCTCAATTATTTCTGTGAGACTGTTGCTTTTTTAAAATCTTCAAACATCTTTAGTTATGACGTTGATTATCAGGGTTACTTGTATTATCAGAAGGGTAAAAAAAGCATATTATTTCTTTCCCTTCAGTGCAATAGAAAATTCCCGTGCTGATATCCCTGTAGTCAGCTCTAGTGAAGCTGAGCAGTCAGAACCTGACTGTGATATTGGTGGGACACTTGAGGCTGACCCTCAGAGTGAGCCTTCCTCTTTTGTCAGTCCACCAGAGAGGTGAGTATTGAAGTAGGTTGTGAGTCTGAATAATTTAAAGGTAACTGTTCTTTTCTGTCCTGGCCTTGCAACAAACATTTGCATGTGCTTGCTTATCTACCTATTTGTGTCTTTAATATTGCATATGGCTGAAAATGTGATCATTTTATAGGTCCTAATACTCTTAAAACCTTCAGCCTTGCAGGTCAACATATAGAGAACATATCATCTTCACATGGCAAGGGAAAGAAGACAAAATCTGAGTTTGAGTCGAAAGTTTCAGCAGCTGAAAAGGGGGCAGATGAGCAAAAATCTGCTCTGAACGCCTCAGAGAACTTAAAAAGGGAGGTAAGCAGTGCTGATATCCACTCAATACACACAGGAGCATAATGACCTCTGTTAGCTTCTCGCCTCTGTTAAAGATGAGTGATGCCCGTCATGTTTCTGATTGCCACTGTATAAATGCACAGCCCTCACATTTTGAGCATGGTGTGCAGTTCTGATATTGCCATCTCAGTAAGGGTATAATAAACTGGAAGAAAAGGGCAGCAAGGCTGATTTGTTGGCACAGAACAGGGGTTTTTTTGAGCTAAGTCTCTTGAAATATTTTGGGGAAATCCAAAGTATCTGGAGCAGAATCCAAAAGAAATGTTCTTCGTGTAACGGATAGTTAAGTTGGGACTTCCTGCAGGATGCTGTGGGTGATGAATTTTTTTACATAGGTTTAAAAAAAAAAGGCATTGGGAGGTGGGTGGGTTGTGTGGTCCAGGTAAACTTGTAGAAGAGGAGTCTGGGGGTTGAATGTTGACTGAGTCAGGAAGTTCCTGAGTAGCAAGCAGATGGCTAGAGGCAAAAATGACATTTGGAGGAAATACAAAAAATGTTTGTGTTTTTATTCTTTCCTAGGTATATTATTTGGCCACTGTTAAAGTGGGATACTTAGCTAGACAGGTCTTCTATACTTAACTGTATGACGGCTTTTATGTTCTTACTGTGAGGCACTTCCTAAAGCTTAACATCTTTTAAATGGGTAAAGAATGATCAAGGCCATGGCAATACCATTTTTTTCCTATTTTAGGATCACATTTAAACTGTCACTAATAACTTGGATAACTCTCTTTTAAAACTGAGAAGTTTTTCCCAAGATTATTGAACGGAGTACAGTGTGCCTTAAAATAATTACATGCAGTCAGGAAGAGTCTTCTAAAGAACTTACTACAAACAAATTGGTGTAAACATTATTAAAAAAAAAGGCAGGATTTTCTTTATTTAACCTAATGCTTTTAAGACTGCACTATAAATAAATATGACATCAGGCCAATGACGTAATTAAGCCAAGAGCATGATTTGGCATTGCTTACTCAGTCAGATTTTTGACTTACCACTTTCATCATAGCCTAAGGAGGATCTAATATCCTGAACTTTCTTGGGAGAGGAAGATATGGGAGCTTTTTAGGTCCTCTAATTTCTAAATACATGTGGGGACATATTTTTGTATACACCACATCTAAAGTTCTGTTGCGGTGTAGTCATGTGAAAAATTCTGTTGTCTCTTTTGTCCAAATATGTGGGTTTGGCTCTTTTTTGAGGGCTTTCAGTTGTAGAACTAGATGTGAAATAATTCTTGCTTTAAGTGCAGAGAAAATGTCAACCTACAAAGCAGTCATTCTGGAAACTACCTGTGAAATGTTGTCTACAAAATAACCTCTACGCTTGAAATGTCTAGCAAAAGCTTTTTGCATATCTGGTGGTGTGCTGGAAATGTTTGTCCAAAGGAGAAGTTAAGACTTGAAATGGTGTAGCATATGGTTAACTTAAAAGGGTTGCTGCTTTGCCAGGCAAGTCCAAAACATGATTTCTTTGATTATTAAACATTAAATAACAGATTTTTAAATAATATCTAATTCTGCTGGTTTTTGAGGTGTTTGGGAACTCCAGGGGACCTCTGGAGTTCTGTTGTGACCAACATTAATATTAGATGATTTCTGCTACAGGGAAAACTTTTCTCCATAGGAGGAAGAAAAGCAAAAATCTTGAAGAAAAAGCAGATGTTTTATGAGACAGAATGCTTACGTTTTACTTAAAATGTATTAGTTTAGCCACAAAAATTACCAGCATCTCAGTGAAAGAATCTATAATTCTGGGAGGAAATCATCACGTGTTTTTTCTGTCTTGTGAGCTTATCTAGGCACTGTTTTTAATATGGGTTCAAATAATGTCTCTATTAGCTTGATGAGAGCGTGCTTGCTTTTTTTTTTAAGCATTGAAGTTCATCTTTGTTTTAATTGTTGGTACTGAAAAATAGTCAGAATTGGTGGCTTGCTCTTCTGCAGAAAGACTATAAGAAAACAGGAGAAATTGACCCTACATCGGTGATAACTCCAAAGGACCCTGGAGACATTCCAACGTTTGATGAATGGAAGAAGAAAGTCATGGAAGTGGAGAAAGAAAAGAGTAAGTTTAGGATTCATTGGTTTGGTCTAAATACAGACCACTTTCATCTTGTGTCAGATTTGAATAGTGAAACTGTCTCAATTTGGAATGCGGCCTGGAACTTCATTTTTCTACTAGAACTATATAATTAATAGCACTTATTATATAAAAGCAGTGAGCATAATTTTCTGAAAGTGACAATACAGTTTATGTGGTTTGATATAGTAGCAATATTTTCTTGTTCCTAGGTCAGTCAATGCACCCTTCTGCTGTTGGTGGGCAGCATTCCACAAAAAAAGTCCAGAAAAATAGAAATAACTATGCCTCTGTAGAGTGTGGTGCCAAAATTTTGGCAGCGAATCCAGAAGCAAAGGTAAGCATTTACTGATTATTAGTGTGCATTATTTCAGTTTACTCTTACGCAAGAAGTAGTACGAAGGACACTTAAAACTGAACAATGATGTCTGAAGTAATCTTTTATTTCTACGTTTGGGTTTATTGTGATTTTTCATTTATAAAAATGGGACATAAACTATGATCTGTCCCTTTTTTTAGAGGGATTGCTATAGAGAAATTGATGTCTTTTCAAGTATATTTGGAAGGGGGAGCAGAGTCTACTCAGTACAGAAATTTAACAACTGAACAAAGTTGTGTTAAACGGCTTGCCATAGTAAATAATTTGTGATTTCCCTGAAGTAGTATGGGATAGTATCTCCTGTATATTATCTTGCTTCGAATGTTGTGAAACTTGGTATTTGTCTACATAACTAATATAAAACTATTATTTTCAGAGAGGGGGAAAAACCCTTGGTGCTGCGTTAGTATGTGCCACAGTTTAAAATACTTATTCTCTTCTTTATACAGAGCACTTCAGCTATTTTGATGGAAAATATGGACCTTTATATGCTAAATCCTTGCAGTACTAAAATCTGGTAGGTTACTGAGGTTTGTTTGT
The DNA here is from genome assembly GCA_003993805.1 of Himantopus leucocephalus. Lineage (NCBI taxonomy): Eukaryota > Metazoa > Chordata > Aves > Charadriiformes > Recurvirostridae > Himantopus > Himantopus leucocephalus. The sequence goes on from RSEF01000008.1 coordinate 4,538,907, forward strand.
CTGACAGGAGTGGTTATGGTTTTCCATTGCGATGCGACTGTATGTGTCCTGTGGGACTGACTTGACCTTGGTGTGTCTTTGCCTGAAATTTGTGTGTATGGAACTGACGGATTTAGCACTAAATACTTTATTAGGTCCCCAATAGAATTCTATCTCTGGTATTGAGAAGTAAGATTAAGGGGATAACTTTATTCACTTTAGGATTTGTAGGTTTTTTTGTAATTATAATCTTACAGAAGAGAAAGCACTGAGTGTTCAAGTAAAGATTTTGGTTTCTTTCCCCAGCTGTCAAGTAATTGTAGGACATATGATTAGAATTTACCATATACTAACCGGTATTTCAGGTGTAGTTTAAATGATGTTTGATATCCGTAGTTTTTAGTTCTGTGACTCGTTGCCTTTGAGTACAAGATGGATGAAAATTCTGTAGCTGCAGGTTCTATCTAGAGTTAATAAGCTAGATATGCAGGTAACTCACTAGTGATTTTGAAGGGAGCAACAAGTGACGACACTTTATTGTACAGTATTTTTATAGTGTTCTTTTATACCCAGTGAAGGATGCAGTAGCAAGGTAAAGGACTGAGGATTGTAATTGTAGAAGGAAAAGTGCTTTTTTTTTTAATATTTCCTTTTTGTCTTCAAGGTTTGTTATTGAGCTCTGTGAACCAGTCCAAGTAAAGCAGCTTGACATTGCAAATCATGAATTATTCTCTTCCACTCCTAAAGACTTTCTGGTGTCTATTAGTGACAGGTATGTTATCAAAACCCACCCTTCTGAATGAAAAATGAAATAATTATGAAATGAATGGCTTCATAAAACATAGTCTGCGTATGCCTGTTAATATGCAAAGTGGAACTCATTGTGAAATTACATGGATTTTCTTTGTGTATTATCAGTTAATAGCATTTTTTTTCCATGGAAAGGGGAACTGTGAGGGCCTAGAATACATGGCTTGAGTTCTATCCATGCTTCCTGTGGTTTTTCTTTTCTTTGCCACCTTAAAAATGAAAAGGAAAAATTTGTTGAAAAGTAGCAATGAAGCAGCAGAAATTATACAGTAGCTAGGTAGTGGATGGCAGATTATAAAATGAGCATTCCTTAACAGAATGCCACTGGGGTTGTGGGCTGTCTCATCCCTTGTCATTCAGACCATTTTCACATGGCTTAAGCTGTCTTCAATGCTGAACTCTGTCCAAGCCTATCCAAATTATTTAAAAAGAAAAAAACATAGTGGTACACCATTGAGGAATTGGAAGGGGTAAGAATACTACTGGTTGGCCCAATGGCTGGTTGAAGGGTGGCTCTGTCATGTTTTAGGCAATGTTGCACCCCCACTGCTTTCCAGGAGTGAGCAGATTATTCTGGTGTGTGAAAGAGGAGACATTCACACAGTGCATCAAAAAACCTCACTTTCTACTTCAATGCTTAAAGCGTGTAGATTCTGACTTTCAACACTTGGTCTGTTGCCTAGTTTTAACTCTGCTTTGCTCACAGGGTTTTTTTGAGCTTGCTTACAATAATATTTACAATCTGTCACTTGTGTCATGTTCTTCAGTGTTCATCTGAGGTGACTTTTCAGTTCCAGAAACTTTACTGTAGGCTGGCTGAATTTCAGGAATTTGATCCAGTATAGAATTTCATCCTTTAAGGGCTTGCACACTGTTTTAAGTATGCAAAGAGGTACTGCTGAGGTTTTGTGTTGGGACTAGCTTTATCTTGCAACTCTTCTTTCCATAAAAAAAACATATTGCTGCTATCTTGCAACTGAAAAAAAAAAAATTATTCTGTGAGAAGGTGTTTTGGGAAACTTCAGTAAATGTCTGTAAACGGTGGGTTCTTGCATTTCATTAGCTGACTCCATTGTTTATTTTCCAGGTATCCAACAAACAAATGGATTAAATTAGGTACTTTCCATGCCAGAGATGAGAGAAATGTCCAAAGCTTTCCTCTAGATGAACAGATGTATGCAAAATATGTTAAGGTAACTTAACGCTGCAAAAGCATCCATGCTTCTCAGGGAAGGAAGGGTTTGCTGGGCTTATCCTATATAACAGAGCATCCAGAGAAATGTGTTATCAAAGCATACTTTACCATCAATTATACTAGTTTCATTAGTGGCCCTAGTGTGATTGGCCATGTACTGAACCCTTGTCACACAATCACAAGTATATTACCTTCCTCATAAAGGTAACTGAGAGGATCTTGGGAAGCACCTATTACCTTGTGTCCAAGTGCATACTGAGTTGATATCTGAATTAAGAAAAATCCAGACAATATTCTATTCTATTTGACTTAACCAACTTCTCCTGAATGTAATATTAGAAGTATTAACCTGTTTTGTCTCTTGGCTGTAGCCACTTTATATATATATAATATACGTACACATATGAACTCCCTGGAGCACAGATTAGAATGTGCATACTTGATACTTTTGTGCTGTATTCTGCTATATAGTTTTAAGTGAATCTGAAAGAGTAAGCATTTGGATTAAAGTCTATTGACAAGAATCAGAAGTGCAGCTTTGCAGTTATTCAATCATAACTGCAAGTCATGCAAATTATTTAGGCTTACTGCTACTGGAGCACTTGCCATGATTTTTCTGCCTTCAAAATAAGTTGCAGCAAGCTATCTTTACTCAGGAGACTCAAAGAGAATAAAACTCCATAAATAATGTGGTACTTGGGCTGGGATAAAAGCTTTTGTGAAAATACTGGGATGTAGCAGAGGTTTAAATTCAAATAAAATACAGACCTTTTAGGTCCTCTCCAGTGATGTGTTATCTTCCAATTATGGAAAAAAAAATTTGCTTTGTGCTACTGAATTATGATTTGTGCTTCCATGAAGAAGTAGCTATGAATGATAGTTATCTAACTTCACTACTCAGAAATTCTGCATGAGTCACAGGATAAAGATTTCATTTATTTTTAATTCTGCTTTCTGGCTGAATTAATGCCTTAAGGTAGCTGGAATCTTACTTGTCACCGAAGTTCCAGAATTATACTAGATGCTTCAGCACTTAATCCCTTTGTGGATACAGTGTTCTGCCTTGCATAATGTAGCATGGTAAAATTCTCAAAGGGTTGGTCTTGTAATGTTTTTCTTTATAGCAGAAAAAGTAAGCAAGTTCTAAGTGTGCCTAGTCTACAGAAGTTTGAGTCCAGAATTTTTTTCAAAAAGTGGGATTTTTTTTTTGAAATGGCTTAATGAACTTTTTAAAAAAAGAATTTTTATGTAAGAGTGCTTTTATGGGAGTAGTTATCTTGATCTCATGTGCGGATTGTTGTAGTCCTTCATTGGTAGTGTCCACATAGTGGTTTAATAAATGCATTTCATACTTGTAAATGAATTTAGATTAAATAAATATCAGTGTGTAGTTAAGTTCTCACTAGAAATACACAGATGACTGAAGCTTCCAAATGTATTATCAGATGCTCTATACTTTTTCTTCCTGTAGCATTTCTGTAAATTGAAGCATGTTATATTGAACTTGAAGCAGTGGCAGTACATAGAATGCATGCTATGAAGGTTTTTTTTTCCTTTTGAGTCACTTCCTGTAATCTGTGCTCTTTAAGGGAAAAAAAATACACTTAGTAGATTTAACACACTTCAGTATTCTGTCTGCAATCATGCTGCCTGGAAAAATTGAATAACTGGTTAAGTTCATCAATAAAACACTCGTTGCATGTTACCTTCTGTCTGCAAGGTACAAGGGCTAAATGAAATTTTGCTACCTAAGGCAGATGTAGTATTGCAACTTTATCCTTCATAACTTGTCTTCTTAGGCATTTATAGTACTGAATTAAAAACAACAAAACTGTAGTTGCCTGTGGCATGTGTTCAGCCTTTGTACTGACATCTTTTTTTTTTCTCTTTTCCTTTCTCTCGCTTCAGATGTTCATCAAGTACATAAAGGTTAGCAACCTCTTCTTTTGGAATGATGAATGCATGGGGCTTGGGGTGTTTTCTACTGTGGCTCAGCACTTTAATGCATGGCAAGAACAAATCTTTCAGTCTTTTCTGTTATGGGCAATCTACAAATCTCTTAAGTAAACAAAACTTGGAATTTCAAGATTGGATGTATATGTTAAATGAACTCTTGACTCTGTGGGTCATTGGAGTTTTATTTTAAGTATCTTTTGTTCTCTAGGTGGAGTTGATATCGCACTTTGGATCAGAACATTTTTGTCCTTTAAGTCTTATAAGGTAGTATCTTAAGTGTTTTGCTTTGTCTTTCTACCTCCTTGCAGTGAGGATTAGCGTGTTGTAGTAATAGATGGGCAACAGATTGTAGTTTCCAGTTTATTTGGAAATACTGTGAATTGAAGTAATCACCTAACTTACTGGCTGTGTAGCATACTTCACATCTGTTTAAAGAAGCTTTGAATCTTTGGATTTGGTTCTCCAGTATGTAAGGAATAGTTTGTGTGTGTGTGTGGNGGGGGGGGGGGGGGGGGGGGGGGGGGGGTGGTTAGGAGCACGAACAGCCTTACAGGAGGACATGAGCATTTCAAGGCTGACCAAGTGAAAAAAGGAACAAGTGGTGAACTAAAAAGAGCAGGTGTGGTGAGTACTTTTGGGAAGCTGCTGTGTTGCGTGGCACCCCAGGTACATACAGTTAGTAATGCTTGAAACATCTAAATCGGAACTGCGTGTGTGTAGNCTAAATCGGAACTGTGTGTGTGTAGTTCAGAGAATAATCAGCCTCTGTACTGCTTCTAAAAAAAAAAAAAGTTCCAGTTCCCTGTCAAAGCTACGTCAGGATTTGAAGCTGGGAGTTCTATATTATAAGCCAAATCATGTTTTCATTTGACAAGACCCCTTTAAATTGGATTGATTTTATTTGATTTTGGCAGAGCAGCTCAAAGAGAATATAGCATGCTAAGTGAGGTAGTCATGAATGCATACGCCTAAAGTTAGTCAAAGGTGAAGCTGAAAAGGAGGTGTAAGAGCTCGTGGGGAGCTTAAGACAAGGAAGTCTAGGTATGAGTTCAAGTTAAAAAGGAGGAAAATTCTCTTTGGAATTACTAGAATTACAAACAGAATCTTGTTTTTGGTAGAGCACTTGAAAGCATGCAGTGGACTTTGTGGATACAAGTTTGAGAAAATAAGCATACCTGCTGCTTGTTCTTGGTTACATGAAGGCAACTATTGCTTATCTAACTTATTTGCTACATATTATATAATGTTAATATTTATTATCTAATTATCAACTATGTCAAGTAGTTACATGTCTAATAGACTAATACTAGGTTTTTATTTTAAAACTTTGTTCATAGGGTATTTGGTACTAGCATGGTTGAAGAGTATGAAGAAATAGCTGATTCTCAGTATCAGTCTGAACGACAAGAACTCTTTGATGAAGATTATGGTAAGCAAATAATTTCTGCATTTCTAGCCATTCAGGCATGTCTTGTGCTAGCCTGGTGGCTCGTCACTTCCTGCGTATGTTAAATTATTTGACTGCTAAATTTACCCTTAGTCTTGTTGGTAGTATTTTGGCATTTCTGGGCTTATCCAACAATCCTAAGTTTTAAACAATGTATTGTAACTATTTGGAGAGTTACTTTAAAATGCTAGTAAAAAAAATCTCTATTTCACTTGGCAGGCTAGACAATAATACCTTCATGTGCTCATAGTAGTAAGGAATAACTAAAATAATCAAAGCAGCTTATACAAAACAGCTTTATTCTTAGGGTCCATAGGCCATTTCCTGAGATTGTTTGTATGATCAATGCTGCAAGCAGTTGGGAGGGTGCTTATTTTGGCTTACAGGCTTTGTGTTTAAATAAATGTGAAAACGCCTACCTCCAACCCTCATGAGGAGGAGGGGGAAGAACCCTATACAAAGCTCAATGAGCTGTTTGCTGCATCTGTGTCATGAATCCTGGGGAACCATGACACTTGAACCCTGAATCTCTTTGGGTTTCTCATTGCTTGGAGCTTGATATTTCTGTATGTGATCTCTGACCTTTAATTTTATTTCTGTAGTTTTATTTTCACGCTGTCAAACTGAAATAGTTGAATGGCATGTTAAATCTTGAGGTTTTTCTTTGCTGGTGACACATTTAATTTTGATAGTCATAAGTGTTCTTCTTTATACATAGATTATCTATTGGATTACAATACAGGGGAAGAAAAATCTTCCAAAAACCTCCTTGGTTCTGCTACAAGTGAGTATCATTTATTAGAAAAATTATTGTTGTGCTGAAAAAAAAGAGCTAATAGAAAGAAGAATGACATTTTGTCATGCAACAGCTATGACTTTCACATTTTTCTGCTGAAACAGTTTATTGTAATTCCTATTTAATTGCATAGGAATAAATAGTAACAGTTTGAAGTTGGCGTATCATTCTTAGTGTTCTAAAAATACAACTTTCCAGTTCTAGTGATCTCTATTTCTTGGAAACTTTGCTTTCTGTACTTAAGGATCCTGAGCACTTAAAATAATATGGATGTTACATAGGGCTGTAAACAACCAGTACTAAAGTGCTGTAGAACCTTAATTATTCAGAACTCGGAAATCTGTGCTTAATTAAGGTGCCTTATTTTTAGGAAGCCATATAAAGATTCACTTTGTACAGCTTGAAAGGAAGGAATGGAGAACATTTTCTGAGAAGGCTTTATGTAAATATAGTAGCTTCCATGTTCTTAAGAGTTGTATATCTTTTTGAGAGAGCTAACGGTTCTTGACTGTCTCTTGTCACTTTTCCATTGGAAAACCTCAAGGTGTGTGGTTGGTTTGGCTAAGAATACTTTGAATGTTCAGTTTAAGTGGTATTATCTGCTGAATGATTTAGGATAATATCAGTTGTCATATAACTACTTCTAAAGAGCTCTTACACTGTACCGCTCTTTCTTCTGTCCCAGGAGTATTGCACGGTTTAGTGCACTTTTCAAAGGGGAACTAGATAGTGGAAAAGACAGTTTATTTCTAAATGTTAATCTCTCACAGATGAGAGAAAGCAGTATAGTCTTCCCAGACACTGTTTATCTCTTACCTGTGACTTTCAAAGTTTGTTTTCAAGCTGTCTTGATGAGGTGTATTCACATGTTCTGTCTGCAAGTGCTGCATTACAGGTTTTTTTGTTTGCTGTCTGAAAAATGCAGTGACTTTTCTATTGGTTGTTTTAGAGTACTAAAGCTGAGATTAAAAGATTTGAAACACCTATTACTGATAGTGCTGTAGAAAGTCAGCTGAGCACTAAAACATTGCAGTGATCATTATTTAGTTCTGGCTGGTGGATCTCATTATTGAGACCTTTCATCTGTGGCAGGGTAGTCAGTCTTCCTTTTTTTGGAAGAAATACTGGGTGGGTGTTATTTTTTTGTGGTGGGTTTTTTATATGTGCATGCTTGGACAGATGTGATGGGCTTCCATTTTGCATCATTTGTCTTAAATAGACAGATACACAGTGAGGAGGAGGGTCCTCTGAGGAGGAGATAGCAGGATTCTCAGACATTTGTTTTCACAAGAAGTATTTTGCAGTCTTCCGCTAGTGTAACCTGTGAGGGCAGCTCATTGTTCTTCCTCCTGCCTTTCTCCTAGACTTGGCAAGCTTCTATACGGACTCTTAATTGTCACTCCTTTTCTGCTTCTCCATCAATAATAAGAAACCATTCATACTTCAAGTTTAACATCTTTTGTTTGTCATGACTTTTCAAAGAACACAGGCCCAGATAAATAATGTAATTCAGGAATGTAGTTTCTGACACGTTTTGGGGGAAAGGCAGAACCAAGGCTTTGAACAGAGCTTCCTGGAGTCTAAGAAATTTGTCATTGCTACTAAAATGCCTCTCTAACTTTATCAACTTAACCATGTGACACACAGTACAGATGTATATTGGTGGGTGGGGGAGAACTGGACAAAATTGGGCCAACTTTTAGTGTTTATAATAAGGTGCGGTTCCCCTGTTTCTTGTCTTCTAAATAAGCCTGGCAATGGTGTTTGTTTTCCATATCAAGACCAAAGAGTTAGATGTATCTAATGTATGTGCCAATATAGAACATCTTTGCATTTACTTCTGTGAGGTTTTTTTGGGGGGAAATGCTCTTCTACTTAACAGATCCTTAGCAAAAAAAAATCTATGCCAGATCTGTGGATATTTGTTATGGTTTCCTTCCAGTTGCCTTGACTGATCTAGATTGCGTTTAAGCAACAGATTGTAAAGTGCAGATTTTCTTCTTCAAATCTTAAAATATTTAGAATTGTTATGTTGCAGCAGTGTCAGTCGAAAGTAAGATTCAGGATTAAGGAGGGGAGGTTTGATGCAAAATGACAGAGTCCAGCTTAATTTGAATGAATCTGTAGTTTTCTGTGTCTGTCCTGCTGTGGACATCCTGTGTTCAAACACAGAATTCTGTCTTGCTTATTTAGTGAATGACATTTCTTGACTCACTCCTTCAGTCCTATTATGACAAATGATCCACCCTGTCTTTATTAGACCTCTTCCATTTGAGTGTTCAAGCTTGAAATCTCTGACTTGGGATCTCCCTCAGTGGTTCACACACTCAGATTGTCAGCAAATTCCATGCTTAAATATTCTTCTGTTTGTCTTACTGTTCCCTGGTTTCAGTGGACTAATGATCAGTGAGTACTTCTCACTGGTGTGAGAAGATCTAGCTGCTAAAGGCTAGATATGGGTTGTCAAATATAGATTTCTAGCTTATAAATTTACCCTTTAAAAGCAACAGATGCATCCAGTATAATAGAATGACTGGATTTTTTTTATGGCCTTATGTCGTGATTTGTTTCAAGCAAGTGTTACAAAGAGCAGATTGCTCAGTGGTGCTAATTTCTGGGCCCTCTGAGTATGCCCTCTTTGATTAGTTGTTTTCTCTTTCAGATGCTATCCTAAGTATGGTGAATATTGCTGCTAATATGCTTGGAGCCAAAACTGAAGAGTCTTCTGAAGCTGAGGGTATTTTTTTTTTTTTAGATTGAAAGCATCCTGGAAAGTTTTAATTTCTTTTTGTTACTGTGTTTAATGGAGTTGGATGATCTATGTTTAAATGACTTTTTTCACCTTTTATGGCATATCTGATTAGTGCCTTAGAATTCTTACCCTACTGACTGTGAGAAGTGGAACAAAGATGCTGAATTTTCTGAGAAGGGAACCGATACAAAGTTAACGTATCTTTGTTCAGCTATTTTTGGAGATCTTTACTCTCTGTATTATCCAGCTTCAGTCGTAAAGTCTTAACTTGCTGCTTCTTCCTGGAAATACTTTGAGACTCTCCATAACATTGTATACATAAACTGTCAGTAGCACTTTCATTCAAATAACTTTGACATCTACAGTTGATTTGGTATGGCAGTTAATAATCTAAAAAAACCCAAGAACACCCCAAAATTCATTGAAAACAGACATGGTTCTCGAATTCTTATGTTCACATCTTTCTCTTCCCTGCAGCAGGGAACAAAAGTGTGTCTGAAAATGTCACTTCCACCCCTGCAACTTCAACAGCTGCACCAAGACTGCCTGAACCGACTCCTGTTCCTTCACCAGAGTAAGTGATTGGTGTTGGGTTTTTTTTTCAGTGTGTTCGTAGCAGAGACTAACATGCACCAATCTGGAATCTTTGGTAGTAGAATGTTTAGATATGGCACACTGCCTTAAACAAGTGAAAAGGCAAGTATTTGGGTGACATCTGTAGTATGGTAATATACTAACCAGGGAAATTCATTGCTTTAGTTACTGTTTATAGGTATTTCCATTATGATATGTTTTGGTTTAACACTTGACTAAATGTCAAAATTCATCACTAACTCTTTCAATTGTTTGTTTTACTTTGTTTAGAAGAAGTAGGAGGAGTGTTTTGCTCTTGACTATTGCAGATTTCTTGGGTGAAAACTGACTTACTATTCTTCCAGGTTTTGCAGGTTGCCTCCTGCAAGGGAGGCTAATTTGGAATGTAAGTTGTATTGCTGAAGCTTCAGTTAAATTGTATTGAAAAAAATTCTGTGTTAGAAGCTTACCTTTTTTGCTAGGCTCTCCTTGATGAAAATATGTATGCAAAGATACAGAATTACATTAGGAGGAGTTGTATATAGATATTCTATGGGGTTTATTTCAGTTGATTACAATTGCTTAGAATTGATTCGCTGAGATTAGCTTTTAAATGTTAAGGCATGACTTGTGCTGTATTTAGTGGTTTTATGGTTTCCTAGTGCTCTGATTATTGAGAGACTGAGGAAGGTCAGTGGGAAGGTTGTGATTCTTGCATTTGACGATTGCAGCAGAAGAGTAAGATGCTTGCTATACAAGAACTTAGTGATATTTGAATTGGTGACTCTTTTCAGGGGTGAGGGAAAAGGGGCAATACCTGATTGAGAAGGCTTGCTGTTTTAGAAGCAAGGGTTGAAATAGTTTGTTTGCAAATCGGGATTGAAAACCACCAGAGAAAATTCTAACTTACAGAATTTCTGACTGTGTCCAAACTGGCCTTTGGTCACTGGAATAAGCTTCACTAATTCTCTCAAAGATCCTACTTTTGCAGTCTTCCAAAGCAGGCATGTAAAACTGTTGAAGTAACATCCCATCTTAACTGTTTCGTTGTAGACTTGTTACTACAGATATTCCACAGATTGATAAGGAGCAAGTAATTGTGGATTTGACAAAAGAAAGTCCTATTGTTCAACTAGTACAAGAGTATGAAGAAGATACAAGCCAGTCAACGGTAACCTTGCTGCCCAGTGATGATCAGGAAGAAGAAGCATCGGCATGGTTTGAACTTGAGACAGAAAAGTACTGCTATGATATGGCAACAGCATGTTGTATTTCCACCTTTTCAGAATATCTGTTTAAATGGTGTTCAGTTGCAGTAGCCATGCATCGGCAACGTACTAAAACTGAAGGTAAACAAGGGCAAGATTACTCTGCTGATGTTCAGCAGCCACAGACAGAACTGACGGAATCTATACATACGTCAATAGAAGAGACTCTGCCTGAGCAATTAGACAGCAAAGTTGAGAGACCATCTGGATCTACTGTTGCAGTTGACTTCAGCAGTGTGGTTCATGAGGAGATCAGTAATGAAACCACGGACTTGATTGAACTGGAGCCAAGCCATCCTCAAACTGTGTCTCAGTCTCTCCTCTTAGAAGTTACTTCTGAAGTTAAGCTGTTGCCAACAACAGACATGGTGTTGCAGCCTGTAAAAGGAGATGCAGGCCAGGTCGCACCAAGGGTGACTTCCCAGGTGGATATAGCTGAGATCAGTGCAGAAACAGAAAAGGCTGAGAGCTCTATTGCAGAAGAAAAGCCTGTAGCTTCTGAGACTATTGTGGCCACTGAGGTAAAAGAGATGAGCACAAGAGAGACTATCGCTACTCCAGTGATTTCAAAGCCTCCAGAGACTGTTCTGCAGCCTGAATATACAGTGGGCACGTTAGCCAGTGATGCTGAGGAAGGAAAGGAAAGCACTCCAGAAGTGCAGAAACCTGTTTTGCCTCCTCTTGAGTCTTCTGTATCTGCTGAAACGAAGGATGATGATCAGGCAACTGAAGAAGCTTTAATGGCGATTCCAGTCTCTGGGGGACCGCAGAGAACAGCTACAGACTTCTATGCTGAATTGCAGAATTCAACAGATCTAGGCTATGCTAATGGAAATCTTGTTCATGGATCCAATCAAAAGGAGTCTGTCTTCATGCGCCTTAATAATCGCATAAAAGCCCTGGAAGTAAACATGTCTCTCAGCAGCCGTTATTTAGAAGAACTTAGTCAGAGGTAAGTCTGAGGAAGACTGGTAAGAGTCTACCCTATGTAAATGTGATTTTAGCCAACTATACAAAGGAACATACATATACAGAAGGTAATACAGTGGAAGCTGAGTATAATCTAAATCATAGCATAAATCTTCATGGAAAACTGAGAAAAGTACCTCATCCTAGGTATTGATCGGAGACCTAGATGTCTGTAGGTGGCAAGGGTTCCCTTTCTGTATTTCAGATACAATTATGTTTATTTTGTTTTGAGGAATATTGCTGTGGGTTTTTTAAATGGATAAAGTGTTGCCAGGATGTAAGCGCTAATCCCGTCTGTAATGCTTTCAACAAAAGGGCGCATCCTCCTGTTGCTGTTAAACTGAATGACGCAGCCCTACAATGCTGTGTTTACTGAATTGATTGTTTCCACTTAAATTACTGTTATTTGTAATAACTCTTGTTGAAGAAGGGAGTGTGGAGAGGGAACCCAGAATTTTTTGAGGGATGTATGTAAATTAACGTTTATCTGTGATGTTCCTTAGCTGTAGGAGAATCAGGAAATTATACCAACTTCAGAATTGGTTCCAAGGAAGGGGCTCTTTGTTATATTTACTGTTGTGTTTCTCAGCAGTCAGTGTATTGTAGAGAATTCTCCATAGTGAATTCTAGTTAACTGGTGCTAAGCTTTAAGGTGTTGAAATAGATTTGACTTTAATCTTGGAAAAAAAAGTAGAACACATCCCTGTTTTATGTTTGAAACTTAAAAGGAAATACCATTGACATTTAAATAAAACTTCTTTGGACAAAAAGAAGCTTTCTTTTTTGCATAGTGGTTTTTCCTAAAGACAAGTTTAGTGCTAGGAGTTACATGAACTGGCATTTCAGAACTTTACACTCTTTGTTTTAGGTACCGAAAGCAAATGGAAGAAATGCAGAAGGCTTTCAATAAAACAATAATAAAACTTCAGAACACCTCAAGAATAGCAGAAGAGCAGGTATGTTTTTTTGGAGTACTTAAGTGGTTTTGTGCTTAGGAAAGCTTACTTTTAACAAAGAGTTGCAAGGAGGTGCAGAAATTCTTTCAGTTGAAGATTTTTGTTAGCTGCATATTTGCCCTTTAAAAGCAACTCCATTCCTTTTTTCCCCTCTGTAATAAATTTGTAGGTATGTTCCCAGTTGTTTTAGAATAAACCCATTTCGAGGTCTCTTTTCTGATTTTTGTATTTGAAGAAAAAAATCAGTTGTCAGCTTGTAATAGCTAAAACTCTTAAATGTCTTTTCGTTGAAAAGTTATCCAGGTCTCTTCCAACCCTTGTTTCTTGGTCGTAGCTGCACTCAAACCCATTTTTTTTTAACTTAGTTTGTTTTTCATCTCTGACTTGAAGTTTAGTTAGTCAGTTGCCCTAATATTGCTGAAGAGACTTAGTCTCTAGAAAGGGAGAGGGGTACCGTAATGGCTTATGCCAAATTTGCATCTGAAAGCGTAGTGCATGTAACAAAAGCTTTAGTTCATTCCTTAAAATGTAATTTAAGGAAGTGGGAGCTGAAGGAGGTTTTCCCTGATCTGCCAGCCTAGATTTCCTGAGCAGCTGTGAAATGTAGCGCTAACTGCCATGCTGAATAATCACTAAAGCAACTGTGCACATGGCGTAGCAGGCTTAATCCCAAACTATCTGAAAACTTCTGAAATGCAGTCCCAGGCCTTAGTTTGTTCATCCATCAACAGTAAAGAAAATCACAACTTCCCTGAGATCGTATGCGTACTCTTTTCTGCTTTTCTTGAATAATATCAAATGGTGGTCAGTCTGAGGTGCTCCTCTGGGTTAACCTCCCCAATATTCTGCTCACCTTTCTTAATTTCTTGTAGGCTTAAGAATTCTGTTAGGGCTCTTTCCAGGAAGATGATAGCTGCAAAGTTCTTGTTCCTGGCTGGCTTGNCAATATTCTGCTCACCTTTCTTAATTTCTTGTAGGCTTAAGAATCCTGTTAGGGCTCTTTCCAGGAAGACAATAGCTGCAAAGTTCTTGTTCCTGGCTGGCTTGGGCTCCTGTCATTATGTAGCTGGCTACCTGATCCCAGAGCAGAATCTATGCATCAGCCCTTAGACCTTAGCTCTGTGTGGTCATCTGCATGTGTATTTTGTAACATGGCAGTACTCAACTTCCTGATAGCCATTACATGGAGCTGGCTACTTAATCGGCCTTTAATGAAGATAGCAGAAGTCACTGTAATGAAATGCACATGGCATAATGTTACAAAATGTTATTTGATAAGTAAAAATATTGATGTTTTTGTGTGTATATGACTAATGCTGCTTTTAAGCAGTTTCAAATGTTATATGAATGTTGTGTTGAAAACAATGCTGAATAAGTCCTGTGGCTACAAAATGCCTGGCTGTCTCAGAACACTAACTTGGTATGTGTTGAGGGTATATGATAGTGGGTACCTGACAACTAAATAGCATGGCCATGACTCTCTTTAATACAGGATCAGCGCCAAACAGAAGCAATCCAGCTGTTACAGGCACAGCTCACCAACATGACGCAGCTAGTTTCCAATCTGTCAACAACTGTGGCGGAATTAAAACGTGAGGTAATTATAATTCAGCAATGTGGCACAAGAACTCAAAGGAAACAGATGCATAAACATATCTTAATTTGAAGAAGCCTGGAGTCTTTAAATGAAGCTTTTCATTTGAGAAGTTGTCTGTAATGTTGCTTTCAGCCTCCTTTAGTAGCTGGCCAAGGGAGGGAAGGAAAGTTTGAGTAGCTTGAGC
>RSEF01000008.1:4553488-4581221 GCA_003993805.1 Himantopus leucocephalus
TTTTTTTTTAATGGAAAACCAACTGTGCAATTCATTTTTTTTAAACATATCTGGAAAATACCCTTGGATTTCAGCTTCCATATAATTGTAGTAAGCTTCATCTGCCAGTCTTCAGAAATGAACATACTAGAAAAAAAATCCTGCTAAGTTGCGAAATGGAAGAGTATTCAGAAAGATGAAACTCATGGAATCAAGTGAATATAATGGTATTTATTCTGTGAAGTACTTCAGTGTCAGCTGATGACAAGCATCACATAAAATTGAAATAGTATTACATCCATGTCAACTGTAAAACAGAAGTTACTTGCTTAATACACTTTCTGAAAGTAATATACTTTCCATAAGATAGGCTTGAATGCTATTTGCAAGGAGCAGCTGCTTCTTTAAGTTATGGTAGTACCATAGTCAGTGACATCTTGTCCTGTATTACCAGCTAGTGGTTTTCAGCCTTCACTCCTTGAGTGCTCTGTAGCCAACAGACTACATCAAACCTCTGAAAAAATACTCAAATTTAAACAAGTGTTTGGTGAAATTGAAGGAAAGTAACTTGAAAACTTGTCAGTTGCATTCTTTTAAAGATATTAACCTTTAAAAGGAGAGTAATACTATAATTAAATTATTCTTTGTCTTTAACAACTATAACAAATTCTTCCAGGTTTCTGATCGACAAACCTACCTTGTGATTTCTCTGGTCCTCTGTGTCATTCTGGGCTTGGTGCTTTGTGTGCAGCGGTGCAGAAGCACATCTCAGTTCTGGGAAGATTACCTCTCAAAAATTCCCAAAAGTAATCACTACCCTAGCCCCAAAAGGTAATGTATTTATATTTGAAACTAAATTGTTCCTGCAGCTTTTATTTGATGTTTCCTAAATCTGCTGGGACTGGCACATCTGCTTTAATTCCGAGTTTTCTTTCTGCAAACTCAAAATTGATAGCAAAGAGCCATTACTGCTTTGTAGTAACACTATCCTAGGAGCATTTTGGGGCTACCAATCTTAACATGCCTTGATAGCTTGTTGCAAAGATAGTATTGTGTCTTGTTTGCCAGGCTTTCTGGGCACCTGAGTGAATGAGTGATTCGGTCCTTCTGCCAAAGATGTTTTTTTAATGGAAAAATGCATATGACAAAGTCCTGAGGAAAAATGTGTTTAAAAAAGCTTTGTTGATTTTTTTATTATTATTATTTTTCCTCCCCTAGATGTTTTTCCTCCTATGATGATATGAATTTGAAAAGAAGAACCTCTCTTCCACTGGTCAGATCACAGTCTTTTCAGCTAGCTGGTAAAGAAGGTATTATTCACATACGATACATCTAGTCTCTAGTGTTTCTCTATTAGTGCTATACAATGTGTGTGTAACTGCGAGTGTATGAAAATGCAATTGCAGGTTAATATCAAAGTACGCTGGATTGTAGCAGTTCATGTATACATTCTGTAGGACAAGGTGCTTCATGAACCTGTTACCACACACTCCCAGAACTGTGCTAAATTACGCTAAAATGTTAAATGTAGTCTTAGCATCTGTAGAGCATAAACAATAGCATTCTTGGGGTTACTTGGGGTTAGTAGCAGTCCATGCAGGCATTCAGGTCTCCAAAGCTATGAAGCTTGCAGAAAGTGGTATATTTTTTTCTTTTAATACCAGATGTGGAAAGTCTGAATGCCGTACTTATAAGAAGTCCCGCTAGCCTATCTTTGAAACTTGGCAGACATTTAGGATCAAAACTTATCACCTGTAGTAAGAAAATTTGGACTATTTATCTTGGTTTGGGTGTAAGGAGTGATACGGTCTTTTCAGTATTCGTGTTACACTTAGGACAACTGAATTTGGATTTCTTAGGCCATCGTAATCATGCAAAAACAAAAGTGCAGTTTATAGTAACTACCAAGTATGCAGCTGACACTGCTTTTCTGGGTGCAGCACACTTGCTTCACAGGTTTTTGCACTGTGAATAAAACTGCATGAAAACTCTTGAGCTGAATTGGGAACGTGTTGCAATAGAGACTAGCTAAGGCATAGACCTACGTTTTTGCAAAACTGCTTTTTCTGAATTCTCCCCTACTTTGGCTTGGAAGAATGACTTACAAAGCCCTGATGGAGGAATGCCAGACTGGTCTCATGTCAGTCTGAACACCTGTGTCCTTGATAGGTACACAGGCTTCTAGTATCTGTCCTGTCCTGGGCAGGCTGCACATTGAACACCATTACATTGGTAACAGTTGTTGTAGAAGCTAATTCTTGCTGACTATTGTTCCTTTCCCCTCTAAACTCTGCACCTCTCCTATGGCCTAATCTATCAGGAGATCAAGCGTATATCACTGACAGCTGACATGGCAGCATAGAGGAATTTCTCAGTGTTGACCTCACTTTCAGCGTTCACGGGTTGTACCTCCATTAACTTATAACAGGAGCAAAACTGTGTGATAAGTGGAATATTTTGTCATGCCATTATTTACTTAGAATTGTGTTGTCCTAGAGCTGGCAGTGTCAGAACTACTAAATTTGTGTTCCCTCTCTTTACAGTGGATCCAGAGGACCTGTACATTGTAGAACCCCTGAAGTTTTCCCCAGAGAAGAAGGTACAGTGGCTGTAGGGAAGGCAGTCTGAGCTGAGTGTGTTTCTGCCAGCAGGTGGTGCATGTCTCAGCTGCTCTCCCTGTGCTGGTTCCTAGGCTTGGTTTTTATGCTCTGCTTGCCTTCCAGAACCTAACAGTTTCTCTTTTTACTTGTGGTTTCAGAAGAAGCGTTGTAAATACAAAAGTGAAAAAATAGAGACTATTAAGCCGACAACAGAGCCTCTGCATCCAATAGCCAATGGGGAAATTAAAGGAAGGAAGCCGTTTACGAACCAGAGGGACTTCTCTAACATTGGGGAAGTTTATCACTCTTCATATAAGGGTCCTCCATCCGAAGGAAGCTCCGAAACATCATCACAGTCTGAGGAGTCCTATTTTTGTGGCATTTCAGCTTGTACGAGTCTGTGCAATGGACAGACCCAAAAGACAAAAACTGAGAAGAGGGCTATAAAACGAAGACGGTCTAAAGTTTCAGACCAAGGGAAGCTCATAAAAACTCTAATACAGACTAAGTCAGGGTCAATGCCAAGCCTGCATGACATAATCAAAGGAAACAAAGATATAACAGTGGGAACACTTGGTGTCACGGCAGTTTCTGGACACATCTAAAACTAGCTGAACTTCTCAAACAGGAGAGTGTTTGTTCGTTTGAGAACAGTCTGTGGTATTCTGTGGGAGGATAGTGGGAGACGAAGAGCTCAACTAATTGGAAAGTATTCAGAAATTTGGTTTCTGCCTTTTTAAATAGATGGGATTGTGTCAATCTTGGCTATAAGCTGCAGCTTTACGAGGCTGATAATTTCCTATGAGAACAGCTTGGGGGAGGGAGGGCAGGGTTCATTTTATAAAGGTTTTTTTTCACAGTTCCTGGGGCAGAGATTTTTTGAAACCCAGTTTGTTGGGTGGAATAGGGATAAAAGCCTAATCCTCTTCCTTTAGCTTTGTTCCTATTTCTTGCACCTTCCCATATTTATGTGCCTTTTGTCTATTTATAATGCCACTGGAAGAGGGGAGATACAATTGTTTGTCATTTGATTTATTTTGTAATTTCTCTAGCTTTTTTTGAAGATGCAACACTACAGTGCTGTAAAGGGACATGTGTTGGCCTTCAGCTGGACTCAGTAATGTGGACTGGATACTGTAAAAATACTAATAGATGGACTTGCCTGACTAGATTCTGGTTTTGCAAACTCGGTTGAGGAAAATGTCTCACTAGGGGTGGTAATCATGTTTATTTCCACCTTCAGTTACAAATCAGAGCTGTAGTCTGATGTACTAAATGAATGACAGTTGCTCTTTAGGATTTCCTCTGTGTGATGGGATCTTAGGCTGATGAGTGCATTCGTTATCTAAATTGCCTGCTGTAGTTCTCTGAAGGAAGTGAATGGGGAACTCTCGCCACGGCTTCTGTGCTGAGAGTTCAGGAAAAAGCCTGGCTGAAGAATGCGAGGATGAGCTGGTGTCGCTGGGCCGTTCTCTGAGCCAGCTTCGCATGGGTTGAGTTTGCAAAGCCTTGAAGTCTGACCAGTCAGGTTGGTTCAAAGTGGGTATTTCCATAATGTTTGCTTTTGTATTGGCTAACAAATGTGCAGTGTTTGTATGGTTGGTATTTTCATATTCAAGTGTTTTTTATTTTGACTGTGATTGTATATTTGGATACTATAGGATGTGTGATTGCTGAAATGTTGAGTGTGTATCTGAGTGAGTGGAACAAAAGGTTATTCCTTTTGGCAGGTGTTACAGGTTCACGTTGTAAAAAATAAGTTAACTTATTGAGCACTTTTAGTGGTACCCTTTTTAACAGATCTAATGCCTTTCCTGGGTATTGTATGTAATGTGACTTATTTAAAGCCTTTGGTTTTTTTGCTGCTTTCTTGTTAGTTTATGAATACTTTAAGGTGATGTACTTTTGGAGTTGATCTGCACAATTAGCCAGTCAGAGCACATGAACCAGACGTGTTGAACATGAATTCAGAAGGGTTTCAAACCTGGGTGAGGAAAATATATACCACCTGAGTGCAGCATACAATGTTGTGGAACAAGAGTATGTAACTACAGACCTGTAGTGCCATTAGAAACTGTGAATTTCCAAATAAATCTGAACACTTTGTCTTTAATTTACTGGCATTTTTCCTTTGAAAATGAAACTTGCGGCTTAAATTCTTTGAGAAGGACTAGTCTTTACATTTCAGTGCAGAACTAGGACTGGGGTCCTTTGGGCCATACTAAGGAGCTCATGAACTTATTTGCTAGCCTAGGTGTGTTTGTCTATTTAAAAAAAGAGAGAGGGATGGGGGGAGGGAGGCTGAAGTGGTGCTTTCTCTGAAAGTTCAGAAATCGTGGCCATGCAAAACTGCTAGAAAAGTTTCCAACAGGTCTCAGGTCACATCTTGACCTTGGGGATTCTTAGAAGTGGTAGCTTTTTGTGAGAATGACTGCACGAAATCACGTTTTGGTACTCAGAGCTAAGGTTTGTGAAGGATATAAAAGGCCATTAAAAGAAAATGTTGTATAGTTATTTATCATTTCAAACCAGAGTTTTCAGCTTGAAGTTTGCCTCTTACTAGTCCCTTCCTCCTAGCTTATTCCCAGCAAGCATAGCGGCACTGCATGTGGCCAAATGCCAAATTCACTGGCTTTCCAGGATCTACTGTTGTCAAATGAGACCTCCCCAACACTAATTTCTCACTTGAGTGTCTCAAGACTCTCTGCTTCATCATAGGGAGCGCTATGATTTTAAAAAGCAATTGAATGTGGTGTTTGCTGGGGGGCGGGGGGGTGTTTTTTGGGTGTGAGGGGTTTTTTTTTGTGGTGCAGGGTTTTTTATGTACTGGCCTTCCTCTTGATACATTGCTTGTAGGAAGTGTGCTTTCCTTTACTGCCCTGGCAATCACTGAGCTGCTGTTCTTGTTAATAAAATCAGCTGAAGCTGGACATGACTGAATTCTTAAAAGAGCTCATCGTCGCTGTCTGGCTGTAAACCAATGACTGTCAGACCTAGAATATGCTGATAGGTGTAGAATGAGGCCAAATGAATTGTGATGCAATATGCAGGCAACAAATGTATTTCTAATGGGGGAGGGTATTTTTGCTTTGTTCTAGCTGGCCTGTAAGCATTGGATGAAAGCAAATTTGGTTGTGAAACTGAAGATGGTGGTGGTCATGTGTATTTATCAACTATAGAGTGTTAGCATATAACTCTGGGGCGAGGAGAGTTGCCTTTACTGGAAGCAGTGGTTCTGTGGATGGCCAGAAACTTTCCTCCCCATCCTTTTCAGTTTTGCTGTAATGGACAGCTTCTTACTGTCTTCCTGTGCACATTTGCTTCCTAGACTGGATTACCCCAAAACACTGGTGAGCAATCCTTGAAGATCACTTGGGAATTACAGTTGAATTAGCAGCACTTCTCAGTGCTTCCTTATGCAAGGGGAGTGTATTGTTTAGTAAGTGTTTATGTATATATCCCCATTCTGTCTTGGGAAGGTGATACTTAGCCTCGGACTAGAATCCCTTTTTACTGGTGCTCTTCTGCTGATACGATCTGTTTTATACCTTAGATATTTGTAAATCTGAGTAGGTTGTGCATGCTTAAATTCCAAGCATGTGTTCAAATTTCCGAGTTAACAATTTCAGATGTGAAACTAAATGCCTTATAAAAGTCTTCTAATACACTGCGCGTTCTATATATTTTAAAAATTGGGCATGACTTAGATCTCAGGAGTTGCTGCATTCTGGAAGAATATCAGCGATAAAGCTTGTCAGGTAATGAACATGTAGGAAATATGCTATGGGAATAACGCGTATCCTAAGTGGACAGAGCAGAGCTCTGTGGTGAAAATACGGTTTGAGGCCACATGGCTTCAGATTTCCCCTGGAGATGTGGCAGATGCCATATGTCGTAGGTAACATAGGGCCAGAAACTCTTCTCACTCAGGCTCCCATGTTTCAAGACTGTTTTGAGAATACCTGACAGCGTTCCCACTTCTGGAAGTGTATACTTTACATGGATTTGGGGGTAAATGTTGTCATGGGCTGTGTAGGTTTGCTTTCCTGAAAGCTACTTTTTTTTTTATTCCTAAGACGTGCTGCCTCTGGGCTCTGAGCCAACAGGAGCTTGCGTGAATTCAGCTGGTGTGATGGGCAGCAAAGGCGTTGCGTACAGTGCAGGCTTTCCTAGTATTTTAAGTCTCTGGCTGGCAGAAACTTGGGTCGTATGGTAGAAAATCTCGGCCTAGGTGGTGTTTTGTGCTAGATCAGGGCAGGTGGCTGTTAGCAGCAGTGACTCCTGTGGGTGAAGCACATCTATCATAGAGTCACTGCTGACGCATGTCAGCCAAGGAGTGACTGTCACATTCTCCTAAGTACGTTACCTAACCATTTCGACTATGGCTAGGTCTAAACTTTCCAATCAAAGCACAGGTTATGCTTGAGCCGCTGAGAAAACCAGCATCTGAAGGAACCTACGGAGCTGATTGTGCTATTGCAACCTCAAGAGTGTTTGTTCTGGTAGTAGACTGGAGATTGAACCACAGCTTCCGTCTGCTGCTGCCTTGCCGCTTTTAATTATTTATAACCACTTTTTTAAAAAAAAAAGGCTCTTAATGTCAAGTTCTTATTGCTTAATGTTATGCTTTCATGTGGGCTCTTGAGTCATTTTTTTACTTCCAGTTTTATTAATGTCACACTGACTCTAACTTTCAAAACTTGATTCTTTGGTGAAATCAAGTCCCTCTTAAATATGTCATAATCTTTATATAGTCATAATTGTTTCTAATGAAGACAGCTTCTAAATCTTGACAAGTTCCTGTGGTGCTGTGGGTACTTCAAGGGAGGGCCTAGTCCATCTAGTGATACTGCAGAATGAAGTTGGACAGTTCTTGGTGTAAAATACCAAGAAACCAGCATGCGTATGCAGTAGTGAGGACTGCATCCTTGTGGTCCTTGAGCAGGCCTTGAGCCCAAGGTCAAAAACTATTTAAGCAACGCAAATGTTTCTATGGGAGGACAGGTAGTCACAAACAGACGTGTTGTGTAAGTGAATTACTACCCATGTTTTGCCAAAAGAAAGTATTTAGGTTATATACATTAAGCATCAGAGTGGAAATCCAGTATTTTTAAGATATGCAAACTCCACTAGCTGTGTGGTATTGGTAAGTAGAGAACTAAAGTATAAGGTGTCTTTGTGTGGCTTCTGCTTTTGCCAGCTTGCAGTGCGAGATGAAACAAGATGGAACAGCTTAGCATGCTTCATTTAATTAGGTACAAATATGTTCCGCTTCATTTGGAACAATTAAAGTGTAGAGCCCTGACCACAAAGTGCTGTGGGTAGGCCATCAAGCAGTGCGTGTCTCATCTGGAAACCCTGAGTGTCAAACAGTATCAGGTACTGCTGAAGAAATTACTGGGGTTTGTAACAGCTTGAGAAGAATTAGTGTTCCCGGAGCTCGTTTAGATAAAATGCGTTAGCTTAGGAAAGGATAGTGGAACTCATGAATCTTTCTTACGTATCCCTTCTCTAATTTGAGAAGAGTAACTTTAAAAGAAGCTATCAAGGAGCTTTCTGCCGCCTTACTGCTGTCTCATATTGGACACACGGACTGGGAGCTACAACTGGTCTTGCCTGTGCTGCTTTTCATTAGAGATACTAATTAAGTCACAGATTAGAGGTATGCCTTTTGGTAGGGAATGGAGATGAAGTGAACTGCACTTTGTGGACCTAGAAGTGGGAATTCATCTTGAGGCTTGTTTTTCCTTTGTTAGATGTGGCAGCTTGAGCCTACATCCAGCTGCCGGGCCCTCTGTGAACTCACAGCAAACAAGAATCCTTGCCTGTGATTTTTTTAATTTTTTTTTTCCAGAAAAATAACTTGAAGCAGCTAATGAATATCTTTTATTACTCATAATACACACAGTTACTGCTGAAATGTCAAGGTTGTGTACATTACCCATGAAACCACCTATAGCTCAAAGTTAAATCCCAGGAAACTCAGCTGAAGGTCCCTCCTGGTTTTGGGAAGTCATCTGATGTGGGTCACTGGTGTCAGTGTGCTTGTGTAATGAGATGGGCACATCTGGTGTATGGTTCTCCATATGCCAAACTGATGCCAGAGGGCCTGAATTTGCTTAGTGACACAGAGCTGAGGTGTGATCCTGGTGGCACTCAGTAAAGATCTCAAGGTAGATCTTGGGGGGTGGGTTGTTTGGTGTTTGTTTGTTTGTCCAGCAGAGCCAGCCGGCCGAGGCTGGCTTTGTGCTGGCAGCCTGGGAGAGGGCATGGACCCTGCTAAAGGGCTTGTGAATGCAGTTCTCGACTGTCACTGGGAGGATGGGAAATCAACATCTGCACATTCGCTGTGGTCTTCCTTGTAACCTCCCACCACCTCGTTCAATTTTCTCCCATGACTGAACTATTCTATGTTACGAAATGACCTGCTTCTCTCTTTCTCGGATGTTTGCGCAATGAATCCCATTACCTCATAACCACTATACCTCACTTATTTGCTCTTGTTACAGACACAGAAGAAATAAAATCTTACTCTGCTGCTTTCAATTCTTCCTCTTTTTCTCAGCTGCTTTGGCTCCTTCCCAGCTTGGATTCTCTGCTGCCTGGGGTCAGAGCCCTGTACCTCTTCTGCTGTCTCCAGGGCTGCTGTTTGTTGGGGTCATGGTGAAGGAGAAAACAGAGCACCTTGTTTACTGGAAGGGGACCACATTAAGCACTGCAATGCCAGGCCAGAGCTCTTAGAAATGGATTTTGAAACCTGATCTTGAGTGTGAATATGTGACTATCTCCCGCCTGAGCTGTTGGCACCAGGACGTGGCTTTACGCGTGCCGGAAATGCTTCTAGCAAAGAGAGCAGTTGTTGAGGAAATGAAAAGCGTCACCTTTGTCTGGGAAACTGAACTGTTAAAAACATGTAATAAAGAAATGACAGTAAGATGTCAGTGCTAATTGCAAAGGCTGGGTGAGTTCTGGTATCTTCCACGCCCTTCAAAGGCTTCAGTGGATGGAGATTCCGCTCCCTTTGGAGGCAGCTCTTGCAAGCATCCATTCCAATATTAAGTCAGACATCCACATATCTTTTGCGCAAACTCCTTCAGCTTTGGCTGACAGTGCCTCCCTGGGAAGGTGTTTTTTCTGTGAGATTCAAGAGCCCTCTGCTGCTGGATATCATCCCTCTTTACACAGGTTTTTCACACCCTGCCCATCCCTCCCTGCCGATCTGCTCTTGAATGGACTAAGTTGAACGCCTTTGCTGTCTGGCAGTTATTAAAACTTCTTCCTGAGCCTCTCTGAAGTTGAACATGAACTTGCAATGTGGGTTCTGGGACTGTCTGTAGCTGTCTAGTGCTATATGTGAGCTCATACCTATGGGAGCCCATGGGCTTTCCCTGCTGGAAGCTCATGTCCAGCTGGGTAGCCTCTCTATCCGTCTCAGAACTGTGTTTTCTTTCTAGGATGTTATCATCTTCTCCTCCGCTGACTAATATGCTTAAATTCAGTGGGTCACATATTATTTTCTTTTGGAAGAGTTTGATCTGTAGTCTTTGTTTCTAGACTTGTTTTCTTCTGATTAAATTCTTTGTCATCCTGGTTAACTTTGGATCTGTTACCAGTTATTTAAATCTGGAAATATTACTGGGGTAATATTTTGCTTGGTCTTCTCCAGATCTGTGGTAAAGGTGTTGAAATAACACTGTGTTGAGGACAATCCCCAGAGGAAAATCAGAAGCGTTGTCCTGGATGGTGCTCTCAGTTACTCTTTCCACCATACCCATCAGTGAGCATTAATGGGTACCATCTCTTCTGCCAGCTGTGGCTGGTCCTTACTGGTTTTGCAGTAGTTGCCTCTCCTGGTTTAGCCCCGGACTGTGAAAGGTTGCCGAGGCTGTTAATATCTCGGGTTCGTGTTTTGAATCCTGTTTTTCATGAATGCGAACGATTCTCAGCTTTTGCAGTTGTTCTTGGGTGTAACTTCTGCAGCCTTGTGGGCTTTCAATTGTTGCTTTTTAGCATTTCCACTAGTCAGTAGTGTAATAGAAAATATTTGTAATCACTTTGACAGACACGTATCTGACCGTCCAGAACCTGATGAGAGCCTCGCCTACACAGTGGATTTTTAAAATTTTTTCTGTCAAGTATTAGATATAGATCATTGCTCAAGTTCTCCCTTCTTTGGTGTATTTCAAGAAGGCCATCCTTTTGTCCTTAAATCTACTGATGCAAACTTTTGGCTGCTGACTGATTGTCGCTGCTGCCTGACTCTCATTGCTGTCAACATAAACTTTAACATAATGGTGTGTATTGTTGTTAAAAGCTCCCACCTTTCCTCTGGGGGCGAGGTGGGGATGGAGAGGGTTCTTCTGAGTAAATCCTCTTTTTCCATCTGTGTAATGGTGGCTTGCCTTTTGTTAGTTTTGGCAGAAGGGATTGGTTTTTTTGATAAGTGTGTGCAAAGTGTTTCCACTTGAAAATATTACCTCCTGTTCAAATGTCTGATAAGAGTGGTGAAAACTGGGTGTGGGCATCTTGCAGACTGGGTGAAGGGCGGGATAAGGAGGCAGGGAGACAATACCGATGCCCCTTTTGTCCCTCCTTATGTCCTCCTTTCCTGCCCATCTATCCTTGCCCCATATTTTAGGAGACCTTAACCTTGTCTTAAATGCTGGCTCAAGGCCGTCTAGCAAAACAGATTCATGTGACTTAGGTGCCTATCTACAGCAAATTGTCCTGCTATTATTTTAAAAAGCCCTGTTAACATTGTGTGTCGCTCGAGCAATAGGAAGCCAGCAGAACACAGAGCCTGCAGGCATTACGGCGTGCGACACAGCCACAGCCCCGCTTGCCACTGTCTTCCAGCATGTATCATCTTGGTGATCTCTGAAGGTGGTGACAGGGGAAACAGAGTGTGACAGCAGGAACCAGCACAGCAAAGACTGCAAGGAAGGGAGAGGTCTCTGAAAGCAAATGATTCTTTGATGGTAAAATAGCCCCAGTTTTTGGCTTGCCACCGCATGTGGCATTAGCAGGCTCTCGACCTGAGCATCGGAAAGAGAAAATGCAGTAGACATAGCTGAAATGGCTTTCGTTGGTTTCATCGTCTCTGCCCTCTCACCCAGCTATAAAAAAAAAAGCATCTTGGTGNAAATAAGTACACTTCTGACATTTAAGGGAGGCTGCTACTGTGCCCAAAATCCCACCAAGCCAAGCTGTCGGCATGAAACAGTCAGTGTCAGAAAAAACTTGAGAATGGACCCTCCCCAGGCAAAGCTGTGTGCTCAATGGCTTTTGACATGCTTGTCAGCAATGCCTCCAACTTTGAGGAAGTCCTGGGCTTCAGTCCCTGCTCCCTGAGCCGCCGTTGTATTTTATAGCAGTTGAATGGGCCACAGAGGGCATTAAAGAAATGGGAACTCCCTGACACCCTTGTCCGTGTTGCAAAGAGCCACGGGCACGCCGTGCTTACTGCTCTGAGAGAAAGGGAGCGCAGGCACTGACTGCTGAGCGAGGAGCCCGAGTGGGTGGTGAGTCCCCCCCTGCACCCACGGCAGCAGGAGGGCCGGGGTGCCGCACAGGCAGGGTGGGGGAGAGTGCATGCTGGCAGCTCCCTGTGCCTTGGAGACATCTCTCTTTCTCCATGCCCAGCACTGGCTAGCAGGCTGGAGTTCACCACGTGGCACGGGAGGTGTGGAGCTGAGCCCAGCCCTTTGTGAGACCCCCTCTTGTGATGATCATAGGAGTGGATGAGGACCTGCCCTCAGGCTGGCTGGGGACTACCACTCTGGGATGCAGAGAGGACCGAGTGAGGGTAAGCATGACCAGGTTTGAACCACTGAAGCTGGATTTATGTTGCTTTTGTGTCTTTTATGTCAGAAACCTAGAAGTACGAGGAAGAGCCAGACAAGTTGCTGAAACCTCTCGTGCTGCGGATCACTGCTGCAGCAAACGGCTGTGGTGAACATCTTCAAAAAGCAGTGGGGTGTCTGGCGGTGCAGGCAAGGCTTTGAGGACACGTCTGACTTATTGGTGTGGTTGGAGGCAAAGCTGAACCCTTGCTTTGGAGAAACAAGTGTGCATATGTTGTTAAAGCCTGCTGTTCTCAGACCCCCATTTTGATGTTCAAGATCAAAGCTTGCATGTTGGGTTCACTTTCTTCAGCCACAGAGGAAACAAATCTCCAGTTTGTCCTTGTATTAAGCATTTCCTTTTTTCAATCACTACCCCATACAAATGCACACTTCAGTGTGGGTCTGTAAAATGGAAGAGCAAACTGCTGTTTATAATCATTGTGTGCAGCTCTAAATCTGGGAAAATCTCACTTAGAAAACCACTTAGAAACCTGCAGTCAATGAGGAATGGAAATTGAGAAACTGGAAACTGAGGAATGGTAATGTCCCTGTCTCTCCTCATTATGATTTTGTAATGAGCTCTTATTGAGTGCTGGTCCTTGCAGCATGGCTGGGATTCTGGATCCCTTCTTGGAAGGCAAGAGAAATTCTACCAAAATGAGTAGCACGGTGTCTACCACAGGCTTTAATCACAAGTTACTCAGCCAAGTTAGGTCCTGCTGCAGTGCTCAGCATTGTCCTGAAGAGATGATAAAAAAGCCCTTCCCTCTCTAAAGCTTCTTCAGGATCGAATCATAGAATAGTTAAAGTTGGAAAGGACCTTATAGATCATCTAGTTCCAACCCCCCTGCCATGGGCAGGGACACCTCCCACAGGTTGCTCAAAGCCCCATCCAGCCTGGTCTTGAACACTTCCAGTGCTGGTGCTTCCACAGCTTCTCTGGGCAACCCTTTCCAGTGTATCACCACCCTCAGGGTAAAGAATGTCTTCCTCATGTCTAATCTACCCTCTTTCGGTTTAAAACCATTACCACTCGTCCTATGGCTACACTCCCTGATAAAGAGTCTCTCCCCATCTTTCCTGTAGGCCCCCTTTAGGTACTGGAGGAGGACTGTGGGATTGCAGTTAGATTTGCAAAGGTGAGAGGGGCAGCAGAAGCTGCCAGAAGAGGCTGCTTGTACCCCAAGGCACTGTGTGTTTCCCACGTTACAGCACATTGCTGGTTCAGCCTGGCCAGTGCTCTGCAGTGATTTGGTGTGGGTGAAGTCAGCTCACTGAGCCGGCTCTACTTGGGCTGTTAACACTGGGGCAGCTCTTCTGAGGCTGCAGCAAGGACAATGTGCTCCCAACCTCTTCTTGGTTAGCTCGGTCTTT
The DNA here is from genome assembly GCA_003993805.1 of Himantopus leucocephalus. Classification (NCBI taxonomy): domain Eukaryota; kingdom Metazoa; phylum Chordata; class Aves; order Charadriiformes; family Recurvirostridae; genus Himantopus; species Himantopus leucocephalus. Next base: position 4,567,287 of record RSEF01000008.1, read on the forward strand.
ATCACAGTGGGATGGTGTCTGTGACCAGTGTTCTGTGACTTGTGATCCGTGCCCTAAGGAGGCCAAGGAAAAGGCAGGATGGGCAACAAACAGCAGTAATTAATTTGTCCTGTGTGAAATGAAGCAATTCCCCAGCACCCACAGCCGCACTTGGGATCGGGTCTTCATCCTTCTGCCGAGGGGAGGAGTCCTCAGCTCTGCCTCTCCCCTCTCGTGCAGGATGCCAGAAGTTTTGTCATTCCTTTCGTTCTGCTTGTGGTCCAGGGCACCGCAGTGGAAAAGCAGCTGCCTCTGCCCGAGTGGGCTGCTGGAAAGGGTGGTTGGCTGGTGGGTGTGTGCAGGGCTGATTACTCAGCCCCCGACTGCCAGCGCAGCCCTCGCGTGCCCCACAAGCGCTTCACTGCAGAGCGCACCTGCTTCCCGAGCCTGGCCACCGAGCGCGGTTTTGTGCGAGCGCAGTCTGCCGCCGGGCTGGTCCCGCTGCGTGTGCATGCTACCTCGGTGTGGGAGGAGCAGGCGGGTGCCCCGAACTTGCAGCTGAGGGCGGAAGCTCTTTGGGGTTTGCTGTTGATGCTTGAGGCTTTCATAGAGTTGCAGCATCTGAGCTGGGTGTTCATTGCTGGAGTGATGCAGGCACATAAAGGCAGAGCTGGGTCTTCCCCCAAGGCTCAGTCTGGGACAGCCCCGGCAGTTTTTGGCTGCCATATGGAAGACCGCACCAAACACATCCAGCCCATCCCGCTCCCAGCCATGCAGCAGAACTTGAACTACGTGTACCCCCAGATCTTTTGGGTGGACGGCTGTGCTAATGCAAGCACTTCCTGCCCCCCGGCACCCCCTGCCGCTCCTTTCCCACCACCAGTGCCCGACCGGAGGAGAAAGCCAAGGGACAACAACAGGGAAAGGAGGAGCGCCGGCTTCCTGGTGATCTTCTTGCTGATCCTGCTGGCCCTCGCTGGAGTGGGGCTGAGCATGTTCCAGATTTTCCACCTGGAGAAGGAACTGGCTGAACTCAGAGAGGTGAGGTCCACCTGGCTGGTCACAGAGGCTCTGGGGACAGAGGGGAAAAAAAGAAAAACTTAAAATTGGGTCTGAGATACTCAGGTGGTACAAAACTCCCCAAAGGACAGGCTAGTGGCGTTTAAATGTCTGCCATGCCAGTGTCAGTGAGGTTGCTTATTACTGTGGGAGGCTGCTCTGTTGGTGACTGATAGATCTGGATGTCTTCATGTTTCTAAGCGCTGCAAGATCTCTCTCCCTGTATATTTCTTAGCACTTTGCAGCTCCCCATGGAGCACCCAGGATTAGCCACAGTCAAAGATAGTTCTTGGCTGCTTTAGATGATGACCTTATGGTCTCAGTCTGCTAAGACTCTTTGTCACTCTTCTCTTTTTGACAGTCTGCCAGCACTGAACACATCCCTTCAGCTTTGGAGAAACTCATAGGTGAGTTGATGCACAGGGAGGAGGAACTCCTCTGTGTTAGCATGTGTGAATGCTCCTGTCAAACTCTTCCCTCTCCTCATCAGGGGGCAAAGGCAGAGTTGCAACTCGGTGCTCTAAAGGTCCTGATTTCATTTGCTTGGCTGGAAAAAGAGCTTTCTCTCTGGGGTGTGGGGATGGGGTCCTGCATGCTGCCTGCTGGAGTGCTTAGAGGGGTCAGCCACAGGTTTCTGGGACAGTGTGCCTCTACCTTGGGGCTTCCCAGCCCCAGTGGGGCAACAGTACTGGGTCTACACTGCTGTAAAAGTGAGTTTCTGGCTGTCCTAATATATAGCAACAACATGAGCAGACGGAGGAAAATGGAGACAGGCGCTGCACGTGTTACTTTTTTCTTTCCTTATTCTTTTAACATTTTGGGAGGATGCAGAGGGTTTCATTTTCTTTGGGGTGGGGGATTCATTTCCATCCTTGAAAGCGCAACTTTTTCCTAAATTATTTTAGTACAAAGTCTCACTGCAGCCAAAGCTAGTTGAGAAGAGCCTGATTACATGTGGGGTTTTTTCTTTTCGAAATGTCATTTCAGTGAAATTGAAACTTTCCACAAGAACCTGCCACTTTTTCTAAATTTCATTTAGGAAAACACCAAAGAGTTTCAATCTGAATGGAACAACTTAAAAATTGTATTTTAAACTTCCAAACTGTTATTTTACTCTTACATTCCATATTAATGTTATCAGTGAGGACAGCCCTTTTTAAAGATGGCCAAGTCAGAGAGAAATTCTCAACTCTCTTGACAATTTTTGCTAGATCTGAAAAGATTTTTTTTCTTCCCTTGAGGATTTTTCATTAGCAGGAAAGTTAATTTCATTTCAAGTTTGTTCTCATACTAAATGAAAGCAAATCTGGAAATAGCAAAATTATCTGGAAAGGGCAGTCTTGCTTCCCATCAACTCCTATATCAATACACTTTGTAATCTATTTCTTATGGGAAGACGAACTCTCACTTTAACTGGATGCTCAGTGCTCTGATCACAGGCTACTTTAGCAGTAGCTGAACGTAAGTCTTAAATAGTAACCCTGAATTTCTTGAGGGGGTATGGATAAATAAATAAAGCCAGGGAAACAGTGTAAAAGAGAAGGGGGAGAGGAGACGAAAACTTAATTGGCTTGAGAAAAGAAAAGGCTGCTTCTAAAATTTGAGAACTTGATGCTTGGAAGTAGATGCTGAGAAGGGAATGATGGAGTGGGATAGGATCCAAATACCGAGTCACTGTAACTGGCCCATCTCCTGGGGACTCAAGCCCTCCAGGGAAGGCAGAATTTTCCCAGCTGTGCTCTGCCTCTCCGAGGACAAGGTCTGCCTGGCCAGTGGGATGGAATGCAGGATGTCTCAAGTGTCTTCTCTGATCTAGTTGTAAGGAGGGTTGGTACTCAGCAGATAGAAGTTTACTGCCATGGATACATCTGCCCTCGGCAGTGCTGGACTGGAAGGTGGCAATAGAACAGGCTCATCTATGACAGGACAGGAGCAGTCACCTTGGCATGGGCCAGAGATGCTGGGTAAAGGGGAAATAGTGTCCCTCTCTTACACCCTGAGAGGCCTCTGCTTGAGCTCGCCAGCCAAGCCATTTCAAGATGAAAGCTCTCCTTGCTCTTTTCCCTTGCTTGTGATCACATCTGGATCCCTTGCTGCAACTCTTCCTTTTTAACTCCTTCTTTTGCCCTGCAGTGTTTGCCCAAGCACCTCTCTGCCTTGCCACACTAAGCCCTGTGCTGCTCTGAATCTGCCCCATTTCCGCTACATGGTTGACTCCCTTCTGCTCTCTGGGCTGGCTTCTCCATGCAGCATATGGCTAATGTCTTCCCTATTTTTGTGCAGGACAGAAGGAGCAGTCAATGAAAAATGAAGCGAGAAAGGCAGCACACTTAACAGGTATGTGCTGAGCACCCAGCAAGATGTGGGACCAGGGCATAGGGCAGATATGGCTGGGGTAAGAGGGTGGCGTGGTCATAGTTGTGAGGTGCCCACCACATGCAGGCTTTCCTGTCTTCCGTTGGTAACACCTGTGCTCTAACAGTGGAAAGTTACTCCACAGCTAAAATATTCCCCTCATTTATGCTTTTCAGCAAGGGCTCTGTTTGTTGGTTTGTTTTTTGGTTTGTACCCAGAATACGCAAGGCAGAAAGCTGTCAGAAGCAGCTGGTGTTGAGCAAGGTGAAGGTGAGAGCTTCCACCAGCATGAGGTCAGGGCGAACTTTCCACGCTGAAGACAAGGGCTTGGAGAACAGTTGCCTTGTGTGTTTATTACTCAAGTCACAGCTTTTGTCACAACAACTGCTTGTACTTACTGCACTTTTTCTCTTGTTTTGGCTTCCAGGGAACCCTGCCCAGCAGGACCTCCCTTTGGAGTGGGAACCCATCTCCGGCCATGCCTTCACCAACGGCATTCAGTACCGTGACCAGGGCCTTGTCATCAATGAGACTGGCCTGTACTTTGTGTACTCCAACGTGCTCTTCCGGGGCAGTGTCTGCAGCAACCAGGTGTTGACCCACATCGTCTACAAGAAAAACCCGACCTCACCAGGCAGCTATGTGCTGATGGAGGACAAAGGCATCAACTACTGTACAACTCAGAAAACGTGGGCCCGGAAAAGCTACTTGGGGGCTTTATTCCAGCTCAGGAAGATGGACAGTTTGCATGTCAATGTCTCCAAAATCTCTCTGGTTAATTTTGAGGAATCCAAGACCTTCTTTGGCTTATTTAAGCTTTAAATGGGGCTGCTTAGAGTGTGTCTGGCAGCCTCCCCCACATACACTATGTGTACATGAGGGGTGTGGTGGCAGTGGCCAAGCCAGGGTCTCATACCACGAAGCCCACCAAGAAACTTATATTTTGGCCTTCAGCGTGAGAGGGCTCAAGCAACTGATAAAGGCTTGAAAGCAAACCTCTGGGAAGCAATGAGGCTTTATTGTGTCAACCTGAAGAGAATCGCATATTTTCCCCTTTGGAAAAATACCAAAAAAATCAAAACATAGCGTGCTGAAGACCTTGTTAAAACTCACTACTTGCAACCTGAGAAGATGCTGGTGCCAGGGGCTCCAGATGGTGTCATGGTCCTAGTGAGCTTGGGCCAGCAGGTGTGTGGGGACAGCTGGTGGGCATCAAGGAGGCTCCTCAGGCCAGGGCCGTGGGTGCCTGAGCTGCACCGTGCCACACCACAGGCAGTGATGTGGAAACAAGTAATATGGAGGCCTCAACTGCCCTCCCTGAGCCATGGCTGGCCACCCTGTCTGGGCACTTGGCACTGTGACTGCTGTACAATGGGCACCTGTGTGCTAGCTGGCTCGTTATGCATGATGTTTGTTTTGCGTTAAGTTATCAACTGTTCCCATCCCAGAAAATGTCCCCCAACCCCTTTATTTAACTCATCCCAACTGCCTTGCAAGGAATGTGCCAGAAGCAGCAGTGCCCTGGAGGGGGTCCTGACCCTGGAAAGAAACTATGACTGTGCCATGGTTGTGGGGCTGGTGGGGAGGCCACGTGCTCTGCTGACAGGACCTGAAGAACACGGCGGTGGAGGACAGTGGGGCCCTAGATGAAAGCAGCATCCCCAGCCCCCTTCCCACCCTTTTGACACATAAGGGTGCCCCATGGAGATATGGTCCTGCCACTCCCTGCATGGTGCAGATGGGGGCATGCTGGCCACCATCAATGGCATGGCTTTGGCTGACCTCCTTGTCATGGGACGTTCTCTCCTGAGCAAAACACAAATGGTAAATAAAGGTATATTTTTCTAGTAAGTGGCACTTACTTAGTGATACTTACTTAGAGTCCTCTCCTCATTTGGGGCGGCAGGCTTCTGCAACGACCAAAGCCCTGGAGGCCTCTGTGATCATGGGTCAGCACCTTGCTGCTTCTCCAGCAGCATGGCAGAAGTCTGGCAGCCTGACCCCACTTCGCTGTCTGCTTGGTGGGTCACAAGGTCCCCGCCATGGAGCTTTGTGTTTCCAGCATTGAAACATCAGGACTTGGGGACCAGGGAGGTGTGATGTGGGCAGCACAGACCAGGCAGCCCAAGCCCTGTTTGGCCATCACAAAGGGAGCTGATCTCAAAACGCATGCCTGAGCTTGAGCGGAGCCAGACACTTGTTGCTGAGCAGAAGTGCTGCTGTCCCCAAAGGCACCATGCTCCTCTGTGTGCCCTCTGGCCCCAGCAGCACTTCCCACGTGGAAGTCTGAAGGGCAAGGAAGGGAAGCGGCGCTTTGGTGTTAAAAAAATCCACAGTTTGTTCACTCTGGTGTCTGTCCCAGGGCTGTCTGCCATATTTCCACCAGGCGGTACACAAAGGATGCGGCTGTGGTGCATCATCATCTTTGCCTGTGGTCCAGCCTTCTTGCAGCTCTGATATTGGTCACAGTGAATAATGGCTCTTCAGCAGCCCACAGCACTTATTTCCTTTTCCACGGTGCTGCTCTCCGCTCGGTGGTGTGTGGCCTGTGGTTTGCTCTTTCTTGCTTCAGGGAAACCTATTTATTCAAAACTTAGAAGTGGACTGGCTACTGGTGCAGCCAGCATGAAGTGAACACAGCACCTCTCTGCTCATACAGCTGTTGCTGCACTCAGATCTTTCCACTGCATTTCTCGGGATCGAAAACACCTCAAAAGGTCAAAGTTTTGGAGCCTTTTTGCTTGATAAATGCTTTCTCACTGTCCCCATCACGTCCTAGTATCAGAGGGGCAAACCACACAGTGCGGGTATGGAGGTGCTGGATCCAGACCCTGCCAGGAAAGGCTGGAAGTTGCTATCCTCTTCTGATGGCTGTTTGTGCTGTGTTGCTTTCCTAGGGACCAGACATCCAGGTTGGGGAGTGGGCATCGGCACCCGCACATGCCCGCAGGCTTGCAGCTATTTCTGTAGCACAACTAGCTGAGCACATTGCACGCTTCCAGTCTTTACTGGCGAGCATCTTGGAGAGAGACAGGGAATTCCATGCCCAGAGAAAACTCAGGCTGAGATTACACTCTCTGCTAGTTCTGTATTGGTGAAGGGCTGGAAAGCTCCCAAAGGCTTTTATAAGTCAGCACACAGTAACTCATCTGGACTGTGAATGCAGTCAGCTCTGGGGCAGGATGCGGCAGTTGCTATTGCTGCACATCAGGAGGGGGCAAGGATCTGATAGTTTTGTTTTTGGGGTTTTTTTTTTTTTTAAATCTGAAATGCTAAAGGCAATGCAGACCTGCGCGTTTCAGAGACAGTGGCACAGTGGGGTGGACAGTCATGTTATAAATAGCGCTGGGATCTCCTGAGGTGGACAGAGCTGGCTTATCCTTAAGGCTAGGTCCTGCTAGGCTCGCTCCAGAGTCAGACAGCGGCTGTGACTGTGTTGAGTCAGCAGCACGGCTGCCAGTAAGACACGTGTTTCTGCTTTGCAATCCCTTCCTCAAATATTGCTCTAAACTGCCCAGAGCATAATCAGCTACTTAGCTTGTGGGCTCCCAATAAAGATTTGAAGTAAGGTTGTGACAGGATTATATAATTTCAAACCGCACAGAGTCTATTCGTCAACTGCTCGTGCCACAGCGGCTTTATTAAAATCATCTGTTTAGCAATGAGCTCTCCATTTAGTGAAGTACTTATTGCTACCATTAAATACTTAACAAACATTTACTGCTGCCATTATTAATAGTTCTTAGACTATATTTAAAAATATTTAATAAAAATATTCAAATTATTGACACTTATTATTGAAATTATCAAGTATTTTCTTCCCTCCCTAGCAAGGGAAGGGTGTGGGCACTAGAAAGGATATCCGAGGTCTGTCAGCAGGGCTGGCTGTTGTGATGTTTGGTTTTTTTTCTGTCTTGAGGAAAAGAAGCAATTCTTCCCTGCAGGTCATGTTTCTGGCTTGCAGTGGTCTGAGCTGACCTCTTCTCTCCTGATGGAGCAGCCTGGGCCATGTGTGGAGGTACCCCAGGGTTTGGGGCACCAGGGCTCCAGAGAGACTCTCCTCTGTGGAGAACATGGCTGACAAGAAGTGACAAGCCCAGGTCACCTCCTGATAAGAGTTTTCGGGTCTGCTCCCACTGGCTGAAGGTCTTCTGGGGTTCACGTTCTTTCTTCCTAGGCATAGACACGTTTTCCTATGTGATCCAGCCTGAGGGACGTGGCCAGCACTGAGCCAGCGGGTGCCTTGCAAGCACACAGACAGCTCTCGTGGTCAGCTGAACCCTTTCCAGGAGATGCCTGTGCCTTTGAGTGTGCGGCTGGCCAAATCAGGGCTCTGCATGACACAGAAACATTTGTGCTGCTATGTGGCCAAGCACAGTGAGCTGCTTGACAGAGATATGACCTCTTTTGTGGCTGATGCGTATCAGATGCTGCATCCTATTTACCTACACCAGTGGAAGAAAGGGGAAGGCAGCATTCTAGTGCCTTAAAATCCTTGGGAAAGCTCAGCAGGTACAGTAACCGAGGTGGTAGAAGGGACTGCATTATAGAAAGGACTGTATGAGTAGGGTCATTGCTGCTTCTACGGCAAAAGTGCAGTGGAAGCAAAGGGACGCCCGGTGAGCTCTAAGAGACAGAGTAGAAGCAGAGGGCGAGGCAGGATGAGCAATGAGCAGGGCTGATGTGCGGTGGGTGCTGTTTCTCACAGATCTGTGGAGATGGGAGGTGGGGTGCTCGCAAATAGCCCTGTTCAGTGCCTGCTACAGCTCTGCTTTCTCCAGCCAAGAAACCCCGGTCAGAGACGGAGAAATATCCCCTGGACAGCTATGGCCAGCATCCCTCATATCAACACTGCATGCTGCATCCGTGTGTCCTGACTCTTTACCAGTCTGCGGTCACTCGTGATGGGGAGGAAGGTGACTGGTGCACAGCAAAGGCCTGAAGGACACCTGTAATGCAAAAGTAGAAGGAGCAGTTGCTGATCTCCGGCATGTGCTTGAGGCATCAGGGTGTCAGAGGCAAGAAATGGAGCCACAATGTGGGCTGGGTCTCGTCAGGCTTGCTCGGATACACATCTTGGCTCGGAAACCTCACAGCTTAGTACTTGTAGTTAGCTGGAACTGTCGCTGTTGAGATGTGTTTTATATGACTGTTTCTGTAGCCCTCCCAGGGAGAAGAGAGAGCATGAGTAAGAAGGGAAGAATTGATATGTCTGAAGCCACTCAAATCCTGTGAGTTCAGACAGAAACCTTCTATTTGATCTGACAAGTTTCATTGTTGCTTTGGTTGCGTTTTTGGGGGTTTATTTATACTTTTTTTTTTTCTTATTCATTTACCTGAAGCCAGCCTTGGGCTTTCTAAGCTTCTATTACAATGTCTTGTGGGTTTACTTCTTCCAGCTCATGGAGCTATAAAGACTCTGCCAAATTTTTACCAGGTTGAGAAGGGGCACTGGCCAGTGGTTAGAGAGGGGAGAAAAAGGGAAGGGAGGTAAACTTAAACATCGCTATTATTTTTCTAGTACTCCGACACATGGGCATACTACGTCATGGTTACAAAAGTGTAATTTTAAGCATGACTAAGTGACTGAGGTTTAACGCAGAAAAGAGGATAAGGTGAGTAAAGGGAGAGGAGGAGTTCTGATGCAAGGTGAGGCAAGTTGCATGTGAATAACTTGTTGATTTAATTTAAAAACAAAAGAGAAGAAGAAAAGCTTGACAACTTGTTGCTGATTCATCTGTCGGGGTAACACCGAGAGTCAAATGTTCCGTTCTCTGCACATGACCGAAGCCCTGACACAGAAGATGCGGGACTGCAGGCTGTGGTGCAGGAGACTGCTGGCGGTGTCTTTCACCAGACAGAAGTGGGAAGAGATGCTGAGTTCCCTGGCCCCCACCTGTGGTGTGACCAGCAATGCTGCTTTAGGATCTCACTAGCCGGCACTGCTCCGGCTTGTTACCCCTACCAGGACGCCGCCAGTCATATGAACAGGCACATAGGCTTTCTGTTGTGAAGAGTCAAGGTTTTTTGAAAATAAGCTGCTCTTTCCTCTGGGTAGCAAAGAGACAAAAAGCTCTAGATGGAATAGCAAACCCCAGTGTGCTTTCCTCTGTCTCAGTTGTCTCGCCATTCCTCAGCGGGCTCTGTATGACTGAGCCCTCTCTATGGAGAATCAACTTCTCTCCCGCACTTACAAACCATCATAGAGATTTCAAATCTCTCTCTCTTTTTCCCCATACTCCACAACCAGTTTCCTTCAACAACAGTTGAAAAAGTCTCCTTGCCCAGTTTCCTTTTGTTATTGGGTATTCCTCCGGTTCCCCTTTCTCAGGTCATTCTTGGGGAGTGAAAACCTGCTGGTCAGCTAATTCTCTGGGACGTTCAGCTTGGAAACCTGCCCTGGCCAGGGGAGTAGCTGGGCTTTTGAGCCACCTGGATGACTACCAAAACTGGACTGTATGCTCTCCTGAGCCCTGTGGTGGGGACCTGCATTTCTCCTGGCGTTGCTAGTCAGGCTTATGTCAACACAGAGGCAAAAGATTTCAGAAACGGGCATCGGAGAGGGAGATTTGTCTCTCCTAATTGAAATAGTCTACAAACTAGCTGTTCATGATGGAGGTGTGATGAACATGAAATTCCCTAAGCAGGGTGCAACCTGTTTATGGCTGGTGCAATTCTCAGCTATCATGGGGTCAAACAAAACACTGGTACAAGCTGCTCAATCTCAGCCCAGGCTCTGAAGGACATGCTGACAGAGTGGCTCACTACCATTCTCTTTATCCGTGCTCCCGGCTAAGGTTTCTGCATGGAGAACAGGTATCCAAGATTTGGCTTTCATTAAAGTCCTGAAAGAGAAATCCAAACCACGGAAGATGAGAAATGCTTTAGCGACAAGAAAGGATGTAATTTGCTCTAATTCCCTGCTCGGTTTCGGGAGGGAAGGACTGGGAAACGTTCAGCATATTCAGCAGACAAATCCCATTGCTGCACTTGGTTTGAGTGCAGGCGGGTTGGCTGGCCAGTTTTGAAATAAGCAGCAGCAGTGTGCCATTGCAGCCTTTGCGGCGTTCCTTGCTGTTGTGCTCTGAAATTGGTACTGCACGTCCCAGCCATCGAGCGGTCCTGCCAGGCTGTGTGCGTGCACTGCTTTGCTGCTGAGAGCTAACTTAAGGGTGGGATGTGGCAGGGAGTTATTGTGGCTTAGCCCAGCTACTGTCTGTTAGCAGAGCTGTGGCCATAGCAAGCACGAAATTTTTGTCAGAGCCTTTGAAGTTTTGGGGGTGGAGGGGCGTTTCTGCCTCCTGCTTGCAGCTGTGCTTGCTTGTTTGTCTGAGCTGCCAAGGACTTGAGTGAGGAGCTTTGCGAGGGCTCCTCTGCTGCCCTGGCATGTGAGTTTGCAGCGAGGGTAGGGAATGACTGTTTTGAAGGTTTGCTCGAAACTCCCCACTCGCATCCTGTGGAGACCCTGCTTGCTGGGCTGGAGGAAGTGACTCAGGCAAGGCTGCTGAAGGAGAGAAGAGGGTGGTAATTTCTTGATCCAGCTCAAACCTCCCTTAGGTACTGTCTCCCTGCCCTCGAAGTGTTGATTTTGTCATCGTATGCATTTTATTCTGCACAGAGGGGAATTCAGTGGCAAGACATGGTGTGATCCATCTNGGCTGCTGAAGGAGAGAAGAGGATGGTAATTTCTTGATCCAGCTCAAACCTCCCTTAGGTACTGTTTCCCTGCCCTCGAAGTGTTGATTTTGTCATCGTATGCATTTTATTCTGCACAGAGGGGAATTCAGTGGCAAGACATGGTGTGATCCATCTGAGTCTATGCATCTTCGTAGTCACTGAATCTAGTGCCCTCCCCGTCACAGAATGTTTCAGACCTGGTGGGATTGTCTACACAGTGCTACAAGAGAAGTACCAGTGCTGTGCACTGGGCCTAGAGATATGGGACTTTCATTTTGATGCTAGCGTAACTTGCTGGTCTGAGTGGTCCCCATTTCCAGAGTGCACATAGGATGGAAAAGATACGGAGATGGTTCCCTAGCCTGGGATAAAAGCCCAGGGGAGCCTATCCTCAGTGCATCCCCTAAAGTGTATCAGTGCAATGATGGCTAGTGGCATCAAGTCTGCTTAGGATGCCAAGGAAAACCATGCCACAGAACTCCTCCTCACTCCCTCTTGTGCTAGGAAACGTCATTAGAAAGGCTTCTAGGTGCAGGCTGTAGGAGACTCCTGTGGATCTTGTAATTTCTGTGGGGTTTGTAATTTCTACTTTGTTAGTTCATCAGACAGACTGAGGAGAGAAACAGAAAGCACGAGAAAACCTGAAAATGGGCTTGGGACCTTGCGCTGAGGGGCAGGGGAAAGCCTGTCCTGTCAGGGAACAGGGCACCAACAGTACCCATCACTGCTGGCACCAGGCTCTTCGATGAGGGCTGGTGGTGGCCGCAGCTCGCAGTGGGTACTGGGAGCTTCTGCCTCCATGCACTGATTCTTCTCTCCTGTGGCACCCTGGCCTGAAAGGTCTAACCACTATTTCCAGCCAGAATTGTTCCCCCCCTCCCCCCCCCATCATTTGTCTTCATACAGACGAATTAAACAAATATCCATCCCTGTTGCTGGAGGGAGCTGGAATATACACTGAGGGAACGAAGTTAGAGAGCATGGCAGCAGACTTCAAGGCTGCCACTCTCAATTCTGGTGTGTGGAACTGTTGGGGCTGAATGCAGACCACACCAAAAGCTGTACAACCACTGAACTCTGTGGGGAAAAAAAAAAAAAGAAATCCTAAAATTGGCACCTGATAGCAGCACTTTCGTTTCTCTGTGCTTTAGCTCATTGCCTGTAAGTCATGCTTAGCACCTAACTTTATGGGACACTGTGAAGAAAAGCTTGCCAATTTCTCCACAGTGCTCATATTGGGGTTATGATCAGCATCAAAAGTGCATAAGGAAATGATGACAGCGGTGAGTCTCTCCCCTCCACCAACCTGCAGCCAGGTTGAATAGCACACTGAGCCCTCTGGAGAGAGAGAATAAGGTTATATGAATGAGGGACACAGCTTAGAGAAAAGAAACCAATGTTTATTGTCTTAAATCATCGACTCCCCAGGGACCTCACTTAACAAGTGTTGCTTTTTTTTTTACAGCCTTCTTGGGAAGTTTGACCTCTTACTTGTGACCAAATTGCTCTCCTTCATTTTCTTGAGACTGTTTTCTAGTGATTTGTGCCCTTTGCAAGTCTGATACCACTGCTGAATACTTTGCTTTTGCTCTTAGGGTGTGAAAACCTCTTGCAGAACCATTGAATTGTCTGTTAGCAGTATGCTTCACATAAGTGGTTTAGAAATTCAGTCCTTCTTTAACCGCTTTTACTCCTCTCATTCTTTACTTCTCATTTCCTCTGTGAAAAAAAGAAAAGAGGAAAAAAAAAAGGCTGCCCCCCATAGCCCTACTTTTAAAAAGTGCTATTTCCTGTGGTCTTGAAGAGCACATTGAACAAAGAAATGTGAACCTGAAGTACCTTGTGGCTCTCTTCCTGAGTGTAAAAGGGAGCAGGTAGGTGGTGAAGCCACGTGCTGTTTTCCAGTAACCCCCCAGCCTTGTGTGGATCTGCCCAGTCAGCAGGGCAGCGTGTCTGTCAGGAATCCCTCCTTCGCCACACCACTGCGCAGGGTGGTGATCTCCAAAGGCCCTGTCAGCACTGCTAATGTGTCTCCACTGGAGATGCAGACAAAAATGCTGCATTTTTTCCCTCTCAGCATCTCTGTGTGCTGAACAAGGCCAGCAGATTACCTCCCTGGGGGGACCAGGGCTGAGCAACATTCCAAGTACTCAGACTCCCACCTGGAATATGCAATAGAAGTGACACATTTTAAACTTGCTAGAGGAACACTCCACACACCTCTGAGGCTTTCAAATTTAAATAATACATGGTAGTTGTGGTGGGTTGACTCTGGCCAGCTGCCCAATAGCCACCCAGCAGTGCTTTCATTCCCCCTCCTCAACAGAATGGGGAGAACATAAGATGGAAAGGCTCGTGGTTGAGATAAAGACAGATAAAGACAGGGAGATGACTTACCAACTACTGTCACAGGCAAAACAGAATCGATTTGTGGAAATTAGTTTATTGCCTATTGAAAGAGATTTGGATAGTGAGAAACAAAGACAAAGCAACACTTCCCACCACCCCCCACTTTTTTTCCCGGGCTCAACTTGATGCCTTCGTTCCCAACTCCTGTACCTGTCCCCCCCGAATTGGTACCGGGGGATGGGGGGCTGCCATCAGTCCATAACAGCTCCTCTCTGCCGCTCCTCCCTCCTCACACTTTTCACCTGTGACGGCATGGGTCCTTTCACAGGCTGCAGTCCTTCAGAATAACCCTGCTCCCGTGTGCTCTCCCTGGGACTGCAGGGGATCTCCTCTCCCTCCTCCTCCTCCTCCTCCTCTGTCCTTGCTGTCACAGGGCTGTTTCTCACACTTTGCCCTCCTGTTACGGTTTGACGGACCCATAACTATTTATTGTCATTTAGACAATCATTCTATCAC
>RSEF01000008.1:4581321-4654795 GCA_003993805.1 Himantopus leucocephalus
GTCCCCAACATCCCCAGTGGCCTATTTGGCCTAAACCACGACACCCAGTTTCTGATCCTACCCTGACAGATGCAAAACAAACCAGAGGATGCTGCAAGCGTCATTACAAGAGTCTCTTTAGTTCAATAGCTCTTCTGCAAAAGGAAGTGACATTTTCCTATGGTGTCTTCCTCCTGACATTGAGTTCATCATCCTCTTCTGTTTCTCTTAAAGAGAAGGGGGGGAAAAAAAAAGCCATACTAAGCAAATTACCCAAATCTTTGTAGCATAGCAAGGATGAACTCCAAATAGGTGCTACTCAGCTTGCTGAGGTTTTTTGTGCAGTGTTTTCTTATGTCGCTCATTTTGGCTAAGTCAAGCACGTATGAGTCCCCTACAAATAGAAATTTCAAGGTTGTGTCTGCGTTCTTGCCATATAGATAGGTGCCCTACGCTCCTACTGGCAGATTTGATTTGGAGTGCAGAGACTTCTTGTGTCTATAGAGCACATTTTGGGTCTTGAGTCTTCTGGGACACAGAGCTGAGCGATGTTCAGATCAACCTTTCAGACAGGGCCTGGCTCGTTTCCTTTCACCGTGTTGTGCAACGATGCATTTAACTTCCAATATCAAAGACTGGTGGTGCTGTGCAGCTGTCTGAGAAAGGTCACCGAAAGCCAGAGGAGTTTCACAAAAAACATAGATGAATAGTTGACTCGGATTCACTGAAACGAACAAAACTCTTCTCTTTTTCTTTTAGAATTATCTGTTTTTTGTGAAACTTGCTGGTTTTGCTGTGACCTTTATCTTTTACTCAGTCTCAAGAGGCTTTGTTTTTGCGTGCACGTGGGGAAGGACTTTAATACAGATAGAGTTCACATCCTGTGCTTGATGCTGCAGGATGGATTGAGATTTCCTGTGGCAATCCTGTCACCATGGCTCCCCTTGCCAGCCTCTGCTGTTGTTGGTACCACTGAGTGGGAGGCTTACAGCTGGCAGTCATGGGTGATGTTTCAATCCTGCATCTGACTCTTGTGGCCTGGCAATATTGAGCTTGCCTGTGTTGCTTTAGGCTGTGCTAAGCCATATATGTCCTCTGGGGGTTGTATCCAGAATCCTTCCCTTCACCCATGCAGAGTGGTGGGGAGGGAGGCAGGCACCCCTTCTGTGATTTGATGCTGTCAGGCTGAAGTTTTTCTTGTCCACCACTAACCAAGAAAGATCTTAGAAGATAAAAAAGAGCTTTGCCTTCTGTATGAGTGACAAAACGGCAGTGTCTGAGGCCGTTCATCAACCTGGCCAGAGTTTAGAGAACTTTGCTGGCATCTCTTCTATCCAGCTACAGTGCCAGGCAGACATGGTGTTAGTGTGGCTCCTGTATCCTTTTCTTGTAGCACAGTTTATCTTTTCTGTGCGTGACCAACTAGGTAAAACAGATGCTTGATGAGGTGTCAAGAAGGTGCTGGTGTAGAATAGAGAGTAATATAAGGTTGTGATGCCCTAGATATTTTTGGGGAGGGGTGGTATTTGACGTAAGAGGTCACGGTCTCAGGTGACTTTAGGGTGCTATTAATAGCCTGTCAAGCATAACACCTTGCTTTGAAACCAGCAGCTATTGGCTGTGGCAGCTGATGGGCTCTATGTGGGTTCGTGGTTCCCGCAGACGCCACTGAAACCGGTGTTCTTGTCTTGTCACTGCCATCTTGAGAGAGGTTGCGGAGCACGGTGATACTGTGCTGCAGATTGGAGGGAATGATCTGTTTAGCTGGATTGTTTTCCTAAGATATCTGCTTCCCTTTGAGAAATTGCACGTATATGCGAGTCATGCACGCCTAAGTTTGCAACAAAGGAGGAACCTTTCCCTGGACAGAGTGCCCTGGCCATCAGCAAAAAGATGTCCCAGTGCTGCAGGGTGGGCAATGGTAGGGGGCCTGGGTTCTGCCCAGATAGCGTGATTTTTTTTTTTTACTTTTTTATTTATTTATTTTTAAGAAAAGTGAATTGAAGTGCTGGTTGCAGAGCAGGCTGTCCATGGTCTTATTTCTTGCTGCAAAGGGATTGAGGTGGCCTCTTGTTTTTAGTGTTTTGCGGGCTGGTGATGACTGGAGATGAACAAGTTCCCCAACTGTGCCTATCCTAGCCCAGGAGGCATGTGCCCATGGGGCTTGCTTGCTCTTTGACTGCAATTGTAGCCTAGAGGTCTGAAACATTAATAACCTAATCAATCTGCATGGTGTGATTGGGTGGATCAAGTCTAAATGCATGTAAACATCCATCTTTGTTTCCTGTAGCTTTGAAACCAGACAGGAAGCTGGGAGGACAAGGTTGATCTTGATGAAAATGTGGGTTTGGGACACTCTAATACTTTCAGAAGCCTGTAAAGAAAGTACAGCCTAAATTCCCAAATAAATCCAAAGAAGTTTCTTTAAATATATGCTTTATGTCTCACTTACAGTTACAGGAAGAGCAGGTGGGCTCCTGCATCATTTTGAAGCTTGATGGGGCCTGAGTCCTGGGTATCTGGAATGCTTATTCAGAGATTTCCCTACTTCCATATTGTCTATGTCATGTCTTTCCAATCTGTCAAGGCAGAGAAGTAATTCTCAGAGCACGTTCCGATTGTAAGAATACTCTAGCCGTTTCAGTCAGTTGACTAGCTGATTGGATAAGGTGGTGTAATTTCTGTGGGTGAAACAAGGACCATGTGCATGTAAACAAAGAAGAAAGTTGCCTGGATTTAATTAAAGCTATGATTAAAAGCTTTGTACATCAAACTGAGGCAGAACTTGGAGAGGAACCCTCAGAACTTGGGTATGCAGTTGATTTAAGGTACCTTTATGTGAAGTGGTTGCGTTTGCTGAGCAGCAGAAAATGTGTCTGTTGGCCTTCCTTAATCATGGGTGAACAGTGTCTGGGTGCAGGCCGGTCATGCGCTTTCCCCACTGATGCATAAATACACTTGTGTCTCTCATGATTCACAAATATTTATAGAGGTATGGCTGTCAGGCCACAACTCTTTAAGTCTGCTATGAGTTGGTTTCAGCCCATTAGGAATCAGTTAGAACTGACTGTAAATAAGTAATTCCTTAAGAGAGAATGAGCATCTAGAGTATTTGTGCCTGTCTGGCTTAAGTAGTTGAATTGCGCAACTTGCATCTCACCAGCATAACTTGTTTTGCCCCTTCACCCAGCTGGATGTCATTCAATACGTAAGTCCACAGGAAATTAGTCCTTGTTGGAAAAGATGGGGATTGCTAAAAGGTGCACTAAGAGTTGCTCTACTGGGAGAAAACCAGCGATATCAAAATCAGAGCTATTGAGGTGGCTGGAGGTGATGAGTACTCCTTATCTACCATTTTCATTAACTCATCTGGATCAAAAACCTGGTGCTGGTTAACAAAATGTGCTTTGGATAGATGTTAGGAAGCAACTTCAGCATGGCGAAGGGCCAGAATATCATACCAGGAATGCTGAGACCAGAATAGTAGAAATGGGAAATGGGCTGAAACTCAGCAGTATAGTGTGCAAGGGCGCTTAGTGACTAATAACAAAAACCTATTCTTAAGCAGGGGCCTCATCAGTTAGAAAATACTGAGAAGGAGAAAGATGTCAGTGTACTGGCTGATCACAGGATGACTATGAACCATCAATATGACCTTCTTGTGAAAAAGGCAAATTTAGTGTGAGGATCCACCAGGTGAGTTGTGATGGTCCCCAGTCCCCTCTCTGCTATAGTTGTGAAGAATGACAGCGTAGATGTCCAAGGATGCTGGACATCTATTACACAAGATCTTGTTGAAAGGAAGCCTATAAGAATCCTAAGCAATATGAAAGGATTGAATGTTTGGAAGGGACAGGAGCCTAGACTGAATGATAGTGCTGTCAGAAGAAGAAAACTGTGAGAAATGGTGATGAATCTATTTGGTCTGCAAATTAGGAGGTTTTCTAACCGTCAGGGTCTAGAATATCCTCCTCCTAGAAATAGAAGTGTCAAGAAATCTGACCTTTCCCTAAAATTACATGCTACAGGGGACTAAATGGCAGGCCCATAATAGCACTGGATTGGCTTTGGTGGTCCATAAGCTTTCATCCAGTTCAGTGCTACCAGACAAGCTGTTGGTTAAACTGCTGCAAGTTTTGCAGATAGTTTGTGAGCATGAAGTTAATCAGTGGAAGCCAGTTTGCTGAAAATACATGGAAGCAGGCATTTGTAACTGCTTTAACTACAGAATTTTGCAGGGATTTAAACTAAGCTTTTCCAAACTGTGTGTTCGCGAGCCCCAAGTTTGCTGAGGCAAATAAGCCAAGATGGATCAAGCGAACATTGGTTTCAGGATAGTGGCCCTGCACACATTCATGCTGATTTAAGTACACGATTTGAAAGCTTGTGACCAGATGGCAGAGCTGTGATTTCCCTGTGTTGGTAAGGATGATGATGAAGAAAGTGAGGGATGCTCAAAGAATTCTTGCCTGGGTGGGGTAATTAAAAACTAGACAGAGATTTGGAAAGCAAAGATGGTGCTTGATGATCCATGTGTGCTTGGGGTGGTGTGTAGCTGCTGACAACCTTTCTTTGAACTGATGCTCCTGCAGCCATGCTCCAAGACAAAGCCTGTGTCCTTGTCATCATAATTGCTCTTACACGAAGCAGATGTCCACTGACTTGTCCATACAGGTTGGATGGGGCTTTGAGCAACCTGGTCTAGTGGAAGGTGTCCCTGCCCATGGCAGGGGGTTTGGAACTAGATGATCTTTAAAGTCCCTTCCAACCTTCTATGATTAAAATACCTTTTGCTTGTATTGCTAACTCCCATTCAACAGTAGTTTCACTTCTGTATTTTAGCCGTGGTGTAATTTAAATAGGAAGAGTCATATCTGCTGGAGGAAAAAACCTTTTTTCCTTGGAGTCAAAAGGGGCTTGGGTGGTTTTGTTTAGGTCAGCTTGGCAGGATCAAAAAGTCAGCAGGCAGCCCTAAAAAAATTAAATTTACCAACACTGCCATGTGATGCATGTTCTGCTGTGGTACCATGCAGGGCCTGGGGATGTTGCTTCCTCCTGCTGCTGTGCTCCAGCAGGCTGAGCTGAGCAGGGGACCGCAGGGGACAGAGATGGTGCAGCTCACCCACCTGTAGCCGGAGCACAGCGCCCTCAGGTTGCACCTGCTCTGCTCTCCTGTACATCAAATCCAGGGGTTTGCTCGCTCTCACCTAAAACCCTGGGTGCATCCATGGTCTGCTTCCCTAAATTGTGAGCAGAAGAGGGGCTGTATTGGTTCAGAGGGTGGCCTGAAGCAAATGATTGTGGCAGAGCATAGGAACAGAGAGTGAGCAGGTGGTAGATCTCTGCAACTCCTTCCATGATCCACTTTCTATACCACTTTGCAGCTTTTACCTTAGGCTTTTACTTAGGCTTTGAACCTTTGTTACATTCCACGCTGGCCCATTCTCAACCAAGCTAAGCATGTTCCTATTAAGGAACCCATTTAGTACCTGCTATAGTACTGATCTGAAGCGGTTTCAAGTTAATTGCTCTTTAGAGCTCAGGAGATGGTTCAGGAGCTTGCTCTGTTTGTGCAGCACCTAAAACTTCTCCTGATGGTGTGGGAGGGGTAGGGTTCAGAATGAGAGACCTGAGTGCTTTTCCAGCAAACCAGGTACAAACAGTGCAGTGTCTGCAGATCACTGCTGCTCCCTGCAGCAACATCAGGAGTCCTCACAGAGAGAAGCATCTGGTTCCCACCAGTGCTGTGTCACCTAACTTCTGCCAGGAGCCCATCTATGGCACCTGGTCCCACAAATGGATACCAAAGGCTTAGTCATCTCCACTAAGGGTCCTGATGTTGCTGAACCTGTTGCAACTTGGATGGAATTAGAAATGGTGGGAATTTTTTATTAAAAACATCTCTAGTAACGTGGAGTTAGAGGCACTGTTCACTCCTGATTGTGGAAATTAAGATTGCAACCCAAAGTACTTGTTTCAAAGTATTAGCTGATGTCTAGCAGGCTGTCCCTTAGCAAACCCAGCATTTCTTTTGATCATCAGCTTCTGTGTTTCCCACTTGTTCTGAGAATTTTTCCAAACTCCCCGGGTAGCAGCTCATTCTCACATTGCTGCTTTCTGCTGAGTTTATTTTCCATGGATGCCTTTTCCAGCCCCATGTGGCTCCACTGTGGCCACTGTCTAGAAACAGTACCAAGCTCAGAGCGCCAGAGGGTCCTGAGGAAGCAGGACCGATGTCCCCACCTTTTTGTTTGCTGGGAATGGTTTGGGCTGCAAAAGGCAGCTGGAGAAGCTGGAAGCTCCCAGCAGCTCTCCAGGGCTGATTTCCTTGGTTTGGTTCCTGCCACGCTCATGTACCACCTGGCAAAAGAAGGGGAAGCTGCTGGAGCAGGCTGGGAACAGTTTATATGTGTCCTTGCTTTTAACTGAAGCACAAAGCAGTGGGTATCTAGACCTCGCTTGTCTCTGTGTTAAAGTGGTACTGTTGTTTGAAGACACTGGAAACTACTGTTCTGAACACAGCTGGAAAGAAATGAGCTGGTTTTGTGTTTTAGCAACAGGGGATATTTCTTTCTTGGAGCCATACAGGCATGTGTCAGGGGTTCAGTGGTGGGTAGGTCACACTGAAATATCTTTTAAACAGAAATCCCCGTTTGGAGAAGTTAAACTTTGTGGGTTTTATTCTTTTCCCACTTGCATCCTCCTTTCTGAGATGTAACTTTGCTTAGTTCATTGGAGTTATTCTAACCCCCCTCAATGTGAGTAAAATCAGGAGGTGCTCTAAATGCAGCTCTGCGCATGTAGCAACTGTCAAATATCAAGCTTACTCCTAAAGCCACTGGTTTTAAAAGAACCACTGGAAAGTTTAGGATTTCACTTTGACTCACACTACTTTTCTTTTTATGTGAACATCACTAAGACTCTTCTTTCTTGATACAGATTTGAGCCAACAGGAGCTGGGATAGCCCCTTTGATGGAGCAGTGTGTTTGAATTTCATAGGAACTTAAACAGACTCCAAGGTGAGATAGTTAGTTAACTCAACAGCCTGTGTGTTTGTTTTTGTCTCAGGAGAACGTTTATAAGTGAAAGTAAATGTTAGACCTTGTGTTTTCCCCATCCAGATACTGAAATGATCCAGACACCTGACTTATAATATAAAGGCTGACTTTCCAGTAAGAATTTGTATGTTGTTGAAGTATGTCTGAAAATAGAGTGCAAGAAATTCTTTGGGTCAGAAAAAGTTGATTTTTCTACAGTAAAGTCTAAATAGGTCAGACTTCCTTTAGTAAGGGAGTATGCATTATTAGAGATAAAGAAATTGAAGTGGGTACAATTTTAATATTAAACCAAGAAACATACTGAAACTTAGACTTGGCCAACATACTGAAACTTAGACTTGGTTTAATATTAAAATCGTACCTACTTCAGTTTCTTGATCTCTAATAAGCTAGACCACATCTTTAATATCAAGTCACAAGGAATCTGTTAGCAGTGCTGTTTGAACAGAGCCTTGGTTTCATACCATGATGATTATGAGAAACATACTGAAACTTAGACTTTATCAGAAGATAATTAAACAGTCATCTTTATTTACTGTAAGGCTTCTATGTTTTCTTTTCTGCCAAAAAAGAAAGACTACTTGGACTACTGACACTTGTTTATGTAAGCGGAAGGTAGATGGGTATTTATCTGGAAATGGTAACTGCCAATTTCAGCTGGATAATTCTGATTAAGGAGGTAGTTTGGGCCAGCAATACTGAGGGTTTTGACAGATGAGCCTGTGACTAACTGCAGTGCTTTCTGGGGTTGCCAGCACAACCTCCACAGCTCTCTTAGCTTGAACTGTCACTGGAAGTCATTTTAACCTATATCCTGTGCTAAGAAATGTAGCCCTGAGCTCAGGTGCCTCTTTGTGTATGCTCCTGGGAGAAGAGCAACTCCTTCACTTGCCCCAATGTCTTGCTCTGTGCAAGAGACCTGGGCCTTGTTACCTGTGCTTGGGTGAACTCTGCAGGGCTGCTCGTCTTTAGCATCGTACAAAGGGGCTGCAATGCTCACAGGAGAGAAAGCTGGCTTGGGGACCTCAGCAAATCCAACACAAATCTAATACCCTCTCTGTGCCTCAGTTTCCTGAGAGATAGGAACAACAAAGCTTACCCTCCTATTAACAGTTATATGAGGGTGAATCTGGAGAAAAATAATGAATGAGAAATGTCTGTAGGTTCTACACGTGACACTTCATGCAAATCAATGCATTGCTGCTTTGCAATGGAATTTGTACCACCCTCTGCTTGGCAGCTTTTTGCCTAAATTGACATCCCTGGTAGAGAGACCTGTCTGTTCCTTTCTAAGGAAACTACAGGGTGAGGCTCCATCACCCCCTTCCTTGCCAGCGTGAAAGTCCGACTGAGTGGGAGTTTGCCGTGGCATTTAGCAAGGCTGGCACTTAGCACAGGCCGAGTAAGGACGTGCTCAGGTAAAAGACCAGCGTGGTAGAAAAGTTGTTCTCTCAAACAGCACTGTCCCCAAGCATCTTGGTGCGAGGACCCCAGGGGCACGGCTGTTACTGCACCAGGAGAAAGGCTATGCAGGAAGGGCAGGGAAGGCAGGGCAGTCCGCTTGCTTGCCATGCTTCATGTGTCTTCCTCTGCACCGGCCCAAGGCCGGCTATGCCATGCTGTCTGGCAGGGCTGGGAGCTGGTGCTTGGATGTGACAGGGTAGCGTGACACAGGGAGTCTGTGATGGTTCCTGGGCACAGGGAACTCGTTTGGTCTTCGCCTCTGGCAGGTTTTTCCACCACTTCTCAGTCTGCAGACAAGGTGCAAGGGCAGTTTGGTGCCTGTATACTGTGCAGGCTCTTGGTTTCCCAACCGTGACCAGCAGCAAAAGGCACTGCAGTAGGTGGGTCACACCGGTGATGCATGGGTGACATCTTCCCACATGTCTGTGCCTGGAACAGAGGTACTTAGCTGGAGTGAAGCAGGTGGTGACACATGGGAGTCAGACTTGGTCTCCATGCGAAGATACTGAAGCAAGTCACGGAGCTGCCAGTGTCTGAGTGGTGCTATCCCTGAGAAGGGAGCTTGTGCCTGAGGAAAGACATCCATATTCCCCAGGCTTGCCCTGGGCAGTGCTGACATAGGGAAGCTTGGGGGCACAGTTAGCTGCTTCTCCACTCATCAGCCTTGCAGTTGAGGTGCCCCTGTCCTTCCAGGACAGCTCCTGCTCAATGAAAAAACATACTTAGGAAATCCCAAAACAATGGTAAGCCTCAGCACACAGCCTCGACTTGCACCCAAACCCTACACTCGCCAGTCTTGCAGTCATGATGCCCTTGTCCTTACAGGACAGTTGCCATTAAACCAAAAAACATCCTTAAGAAATGCAAAACCAACAATAAGCCTTAGCACACAGCCTGGACTCGCGTCCAAACCCAAAGTGGAGATTGCATATGCTTATTTGAATTAGTCATTCCAGAGTGTGCGCTGGTATTTGTTTTCCTCCCACAAGAACCATGAGTGGTTTTAACAGATTTCATCTGCCTCGGGCTTTGGCTCTAGGAATAAGTCCTGACGGAGCCAGTTTGCCCAGTTTGTTGTGGTTCTATTCACAGCATTCTTGGCACCTCTTCTTCCCTTGTGGTTCAAAGCTCCCTAAGTGATAACACTGGAGCACTGGCAACGGGATCCAGTGCTCCCTTTGTGGCACTGAGAACAGAGCACTGGAGGAAGGTGTCTGCTGGTGCCAGGAAGAAATTACTCTGGAAATGTGTCTGGGCTGCAGTTGACTTGGGCTTGCAATGGGTAAGATATGCGGACTGACACTCAAACTGATGGTGGCAAAGTGGCAAACAGAAAATAGCCTATGGCAGTTGTGCAAGGGAAAGAGGATCTAGTCTTTCTCCACATTCATGTGAAGGCCTTTATTTGACTTCTTGCCCAAGAAATACATGATTTTCAATCCCTGCTAGTTAATTCCTGCAACTTATCAATTATTGGTTAGTGAGGCCATGAAGCGCATGTCGCATGGTAGGGAAAGCTTGACTCAGGTTTCCCAGGCCATGGGATATTTTGTGGGGAAGATTTATTTTCTGAAGGTTGCTCCTGACAGATGCACTGCCTGCCTATGCACCCTCTGAGGGGTTTGAGACCTGGCAGCTCTGCCTTCAGCTGGACAGGGAGTCCAGCTGCTATTTCAATTTATCTGTATTTTTAACTATATTTTTGTCATTTAAATTTATCTTCTCTCTACACAGATAGACCTTTATTTACTTATATGTATTAATTGAGCAGGCTTTTGACACTTATAGATAATGTTCTTTGTAGACACAGACCCATGGCCCTCTCCGTGCTTCTGGCAGAAGGGCAGAGTGGTGCTGAGGCTCTGGTTCATCCCTCCTCAGCCTCTCAAGCTGGGCTCGGGCACAGCCTGGGCACATCCCAGTCACTTGCTGAGAAAGGGGTGTCAGATCTACCCCACACAGCAGAGCTGCGGCCGCCTCCTGCTTCTACCCTGCTTATGGCTCTTCCTGCAGACTGCCAAGCAATGGTGCTAAAGCTGCAGTGGCCATTCTGGCACTGCTCACAGCGTTTCCAGAACAGCTCAGAGTTTTCCACTTACTTGATTTTTGTGTGAATATCTCTTGGTTATTGCAGAGCACTTGGAGGTGATCTTCATGTCCCAAGTGATTGCTCTGTGTAGACATACTCTCCCCCTCTCAGTAGGTGGTTAGGGTAGTGACGCAGTGTCTGTGGTGTTGTGGTTCAGGATATATTGGCCTTTGATTCTTAAAGCGGTCAGAGCTCAATGTCCTACGCAGCCAGAGCAAAAATTTCCTGCAGTGATCCGTTCCAGCCAGTGGAGATGCTGGGGTTCCTCTTGTGCTCGCGCTTGACTATGCTCTCATTCCCCAAGGCGATTTGGGGCTGCGTGCAAGTCAGGCAGAACTGAGCCAAAAGCAACGCCTTGAAAAATTATAGTAATCGCAAGTGAAACACTGATGACTTTGCCAAAATCAGCACACAAGTCACCTTTAAACCATAATGAGCTGATGAATTTGATCTATGTCAAGATAAGATTAATGGCTTTCAAAGTGAACAGTTTCCTTCTGGTTTTTTGTTTATTGCCTTTGTCAAAATATTTATGACTTAGCGTCCTTCTACAACACATCCAGCTTCCTCTGTACAATTGCAATCCTCTTGATTTCTTGTTGACACCAAAAATAATTGTGAAAATTATACTGCTGTTCTTCTAGGAATTCCTGAAACAATACTAATTGGAATGTAATGTCATCTTGGACTGTATATGTGGAAGAGAGAACATGAATGAGTGAAATTTAAAGCATTTACTCCAGCTTCTCTCTATGGCATCAGAAAAGGGAATGCTTCTTTACTTGTTTTTATTTTTCTTTTTTTTAGGACTTGGATCTTGCATTCACTTCCAATATGCAATTCCCTAGGCAAACCAAGTTGTTTTGTTGTGTTTTTAATTTGCCAGTACCCCTCAGATATGTTCTACTGCAGCAGTGCTGTGCTGCTTATTAGGGCTCTGGACTTGCCAGCTCTTTTCCAGTCTAAACGTACATGAACTCTGCTACTCGTCAACCTGCTACCACCCTGTGTTGCTAATAATGGTGATGGGGAAATACATGCCCAGGCTCTGGCACGTCACAGGGACCTCTGCATCTTGCTGTTTTTATCTGCTGGAATTTCTTCCTAGTGCCTCATAGAAGAACTCATTCTCTTCCTGTGACATCTCTGTGCAGAAATCTTTTTCACGTGCTATCCTATGTGGGTGGGGAAACTCCCGGGTTTCTCTGGTTGCCACTTTTCTTTTGCAGCCAAGACAATGCAGAGACCTTGGGAGGATGAGCAGCAGGTCCAGAATTTCCACGCAAAGAAGCAGACCACAACAGGGTTATGAGCTTTGTCTGACCCATAGCTGCTAACACGTGTAATGAGGGATGCCCACTGCTAGCGTCATTCCCCATCCTGCAACACCAAGCTGGCAGTCTTTGACAACTACAAGTCAACTGCAAATTTGCTTGGAACATGCAAGTGAACCTGTCAGTCTTCTGACTGTGCAGCCATCATCATTACTTACTAGCATGACTTAGCTGTGAGCAGGAAGCATTGCAATGAGCCAGACATAATAGTTGGTTTTCCAGGAATGGGGATCCCCAGCTGCACAGGAGCCAATAACGGATGCTCACAGGCACCACAGTACAAGCAGGAAGGATGTACTTTCTGCCTAGCATGCTGCTCCCTGTCTTCCTGCAGGTCTTTCTTATCAGCAGAGGTTCACAAACACCAACAGGGGAGTGACTGGAAAAGTGCAGGATGCTGGAGTGCTAAGAGGATCTAGCTGAGACAAGGTTAGACCTTGTTTCTCCTAAAGAAGTTGCAATGAGTAAGATGTCTCTATTATTTCTGTTCTTGAGAGTGGGAGTCTCTGCTCCCAAATGTGGCTCAAGAAGCAGTGTACCTGCTGTCAGATGACTCGCAACGGAAGATTGAATTCTGTAATTAGGAATACTTGAAAGATGGTGGCATATATCTTAGACCAGCTGTTTCCTGGCACGGCTTTTGGATGATGGTGAGAACCTCCAATTCCTGAGCCTGGTTATTAAACTTTGCAGTCCTCATGTGACTAATGTATTCAGGTGGAGTAATCTGCAGAGGGTAGTGCTTAAAATCCTAGGAGTCTGGCTAGAATGAGTACAGGTACCATGTCCTTGCAGTCCAGGGAGAGGTGGAAATCTTTTTCAGTTAGGGTCTGCACTGTAACTGTGTTTATTCATTAGCTGTTGATGCTACTTGCTTCTTTTTAGGCTTTCTGAAAGTATGAATGAAAAGGAATTCGGTAATAGTGCAATTATTAAATAATTTAATGAGGATTTTGAATATTTTAATATTCTACCACTACTGTTGTTATCTGTTACATGTGTTTTTTTTCCTAGTGAAGCATGTCCCTTAGAAATGAGTAACAAAAATCCCCAAATATTTGCAAAGTAAAGGCGGTTGCAACAGCTAGCCCATTAACAGGCAGGGTGCCAGAGGATCTTATTAATGCGTGTGACTGGATAAGAATATGGCAAATGAAATTTGTTACCAATCACTGCAAAGAAATGTGTGTGGGAAATCAGAGCTTGCTCTAGGGATATATGTTGGAATCATTGCAGATAGCTGGCTGAAAACCTCACCGCAACTCTTTGTTTGCCTCTTCTACTCCCACTGAGAGCAAAGTGAAACATAAATCCATATTGCACCCACATCTGCAATGCTGGTGGCAGTTTTGGCCAGTTTACCTGAGAAACTTTACAGTAGAGCTATAAGAATTAGAGAAATGGGCAAGAAGGATGATGAGCTTTCATATCCAAGGTGACTATGTAAAGCTTTTTGTTTAGAAAGAGAGAATTGTGAGGAGATGTGCTGGAGACTAGTGCATTTACCAATAGCGAAGTGAAATATGTTTCACTCATGATTGCTCATAGTACAAGTGCAGGGGCATATGGTGAAATTATTCAGCAGCAGGTAAGTCAAAGGAAGTAGTGTTTCACAACACACAATCCAAGTGCAATGAGTTGCTACAGGATATTTTAGAGGCCGGAAATATACCTGGTCATAGGGGCTAGATGCATTTGTGGACGAGATCCCATGTCTGACTGCTAAAGACCTCAGCTCAAGCAGTCAGCAAATTTCGCTTGCTGGGAGGTGTAAAGTGGGGTCCCATACAGTGCACACACCCTTTTATGTTCTTCCTGAAGAATCCACTTTTTGTCACTATCTGAAAGAGGATATTGGGCTAGATGGACTAGCTGTCCTGGATGAAGACCACTGTGAGTGTGTTTATGTAAAAATTGAGAGCATTGTGTTGGACAGTGACGTTGTGTGGACAGCTTTGAAGGGAAGGCTTGGTTTTTTGGGAGAAGATGTTTGACCACCAGGTAGTGCTACCTCTCTTCTGCTGCAGGCACTTCCTATTGTGACCTGGGAAATACTAGCAAAGTTCACACAAGTTTTACCTATAAAGGTTGATGAAAAATCAACACAGGAGTCTTGCACATGCATTAACAGACTGAGGCCTCCAGGGAAAAAGAGACAGTCTCCCAACCCGCTCCCTGTTCTACTTCATGGCATCAAGCATGGAGCATGAACACTGAGATCCAGAAGCAGACATCTCAGAGGACAGTAACTGAGTAGAGCTGAGCACCTGTTCAGAATAACCACAAGACGTTTTTTAACAGCTGCTGCATGTTAGTAGGAATTACCTGCTAATCAGCCTGCAACTTTCTTAATGTCTCAGGTTTTGCAGAGATTTCTCTCTGAGAGGATCCCTTGTAATGCTAGGTTGTCTTCCGTTCTTTGTCTTCATGCTTGGATTGCACGGGGTGTATGTGGGCAGAATGAGAGGAAGAGGAAGGAAGGAAAAGGAAGCCTCACAAAGTTTTTGTGGTTTCACCCACAAGAGAAGCCAGATTTCCCCTATTTGCATGCTGTCCTCCTCTCTCTGGGATAATAGCTACCCTTCTCAGAAAGAGATGGTGTGTATTCCCTGGTCCTGTGAGCTTTCGCCTCAAGTCTGTGTTGTGAATTTGCATCTGGTCTTGGAAGGCAGGGTTAGTCTGCTGTTAACTTTTCATATATTTATGGCTTATGGAGAGTGTGTCTTTCTGTTGTGTGAGGTTCCTAAGAAAGCGTTGAAGATCTGTCAGGAATCTGTGATTAAGTTGGGGATTTCATTGATTCAGTATGTTGTAAAGCCTTAATACATTAAGAAATTAATCTGATGCATGGAGGTTGAGAGATTCTTAGCCCAATGAATCCTGATTAAACTTCCTGTTAAGAAAATGCTAAGAAAGAGTTTGCTGCTTGAGCTCAAAAGATATGCAGAAGGATGACTCATACACGTATCCTAATCCTGATATTCCTTCCAAAGCACTCGGTGCTACCTACTGCTAGAGGCAGACTTCTCAACTACCTTTTACTGTCTGATCTTGTGCAGCCATTCTTGTGCACATATATGTACAGTGGTCAACAGTGTATAGTTGTTTGCAAATACACTTTATCTCCCCTTCCTACTAGGAGACTGTTGTACAGAAAGATGAGTGCTGTATTAGTGTGATGGACAAGACAACGGTGTAGACCCTCACTGCAGTAAAGGAGGTGTGCAGGGAGACGTAGTTACATGTGCCATTCCCAGCTGTGGTTTTGCATGCCAAGGTGGGGTGCTTCACTCAGTCCTGCACTTCAACGCAATCTATTTGATGTTTGACTCCACTGCCCTGTTTGAAGGTAGCTTCTGGGATTTCTTCACCCTCAAAGTGAACTCCTGTCACTCAGACAAAAGTGAAAGTGGGATGTTGGTGTGTTCAGCCAGCCAGCTATGCACAAATTACAGGGTGTCCAGCTCTCACAGAGGTGGATGGAGCAGCATAGGGAGTCAAGGAAGCTACACGCGAGATGAAAAGTTATATGCCAAGCTGAAGTCTTTAGATTGCAAGGGCTAGAAAGTACAGTTGTGAAGGAAAGCTGTTTAGATTTTAGCCGAATGACCGGTGTTTGCTACCTCCAAAGTGGGTGTAGGGTGGTGTGTAGTGTTATATGCTCTCTAGAGTATCGTGTGACTTTGCTAGTAGAGGATCTGTTGCCTCCTAGATGTGTATAATAGCTTTGAACGTGGCTGATTATATGGCTTCCATATATCTACTTGGTGCCATACAAATAATTTTTGCAGTGATATTGAAGAGTGCACGATCAGGTCCTGGCTTGTTCATCCCACCTGTCTACTGAAATCAGGTAGCCAACATGTTTCTGTCTTTTCCAGTTTCTCCACACATTGCAATTGCATGGGATATCTGCATTTGAAATATGACTTTGCATTTGCAATGTGAAACAGGAAGTAATCTTCTGTTTTACCATCTTTGCCCTCGAGTTTGCTGCCTAGCATTTCCACCTAACCAGGTATGGCTGTAGTTGTCAAGTTACAAGTAAAAAAGTTGGTGATAATAAAGTTGCTTTCAACATACATAGAGCTATGCTGATTCACTCTATAGAGAATCTGACCTTTTATTAGAGGGTTTCTGATGATTTGACCCTGTACTTCAGTGTTGCAATGTAGAAAGTAATCTGACTTGGATACTTCTGTGAAGACTTCTGCTTCCCACCCCCACTGTAAAAAATGCTACCTCCTTGAGTTTGTAGGGGTGAATTTAAGGAATCAAGAACTGGGAAATTTTGGTTCTGTCCACTGCTGAACCAAAGGACTCAGGTTACACCACTTAATTACATCTTTCTGAGACCACCACCTTTGTCCACTTTATCTGTATGCGAGTGCTTATTTATGTGAGTTGGATGCTGCCACCAGCAGCTTTTTGTATGATCAGTGATTGACATTCCTTTCACATACAAGCAGATAATCTGCACAATTGTTTAATGACTGGAGTGTCCCTCATCCTGTAAGTTTGACTTTAGAGAAATAAGACCATTATTACTCCTCTCCTCTGACCATTGTGTAAATTTGTGTTCAAAATGTCTTTTAGAAGTAGTATGGGTAAACATCTCTAGTTTAAAGCAGGAAGTGTAAGTTGGCATAGTCTGTATTGGGGAACAAACAGATGGCATTAGATCAGAGGGGGAAAAAAGTAAGAAAGCATGAGAAAAGCTGAATAAGCCTGATTCTTCATCCTCTTTGCTCTGATATGAATCAGGGACAGGTCCACTGGAGTCAATGAAGCAGCCTGATTGTTACGAGAGAAGTATCTCTAGTATGAAAGAAATTAGATCAGATTGGCCTTGAAACTCTTCTGTAGTAAAAATACTTGCGAAGCCCTCCTTGATGTGTGATCAATATGCAAACCCCACCCCAGGATCAACACTTACTAGTACACAGTGTATTAAAGCTACTTATGAAATTGATTCCTCTAATGGTTTTTTATCTTGGAGAGAGAGGAGTATTGAGGCTGAGAGCATGTCATCCCACAAGACTGTCGTTCTAGAACTGCCAGCCAAAACTTGTGCTCTGCTGCTTGTTGTTGCCTTGGGGCCTGATTATTCTCCTCCTTTAGCTTTGTATCTTTGTGGTTTTATTTTCTATTTTAGGAGCATTGCTGCATACTTACTGGAGGAAGGAGGTAACAGCTATTTCTCTCACTTGTTTGTTCTTTTCATCAGTGTTGCCAGCACAAATATTTATGAAGATCTATTTGTGCACATGCAGTTGTTGTTCTTTGAGGGTCATTCTAATCTTTCTTTTCTCCTCTTTTCTGCTGATGCTTAATAGGCAATCACGTGTCGATTCTGCAACAGATTTAACCTCTTGGCTTTCCATTCAGACCTCTCTTGACCTCGAGGTTTGAAGCTTTGGTCTGCTGTGTTGCACCTAGCTAAGTATCCTTTGCTTCCAGGCGTGTGATCAAACAGCTGTGTTAACACTGCCTTGTCATCATTGTGCTTGCTCTAGTCCTTCCTTAGAGCTATGCTGTTGTTTTTGTTCCAGGGAAATTAAGGTTAACTGTGCAATAGTTGTGCCAGCATCTAAAATGACCTGTGGTGGAACATAAAACCTACCTTATATGTTTCTACCCTTTTATTAAATGTAGGGTTGACAAGAAACAGGTTTTTCCGTGCTTCTGGTGTGTCATCCCTCCACTGCTGAGGTGTGATGCCTGTTGGCTCTTGCAGTGTGCTCCTCTGCTACCTGAATTTCTGGTGAAGTATTTCAGAACAGTGCGTGTAAGAAGAGCTTTTGAACAGTAGGAATGATTTTATTTTCTCTCCTTAGTGTTTTTGAATTTCAGTGAAGTTTTGTCACAGAAAGGTGCAGTCCTTTTGCAAGGCAGATGAGATGGCACAGCTCATGTAGGGGGAACACACTGCGATCCCTTAGTTACAGGTCACTTCTGTTGTTTTCCTCATCCAAGTTAAACCAATGTTTCTTTTGATAAACATATATATGAAGACAGGTCTTGGATTGCTAAACTGTGCATTCCCAGAGGATGGCCCTGCTGGTGTCTCCTGCAGGGAATGCAGTCTTTCACTGAACAGGGGTATGATTCATCCTGTAGAAACAGATGGTACTGGAGAGGCTGCATAAAAAAAACAAACAAACAAAACAAACCCACACAACCCCCCCCCCCCCCCNCCCCCCCCCCCCCCCCAACCTACTTTTCTATGGAAAATGTGAATGTTTAAAGATACCATTTTTGTCCTGCAGTGGGAATAAACAATCTCAGAGTGATTTGTGGAAGAGGGATATCAACAGTTATTTGAAAATTGCCTCATTACTTGCCTTGTTCTGAAGGAAAATGTCATCATGTTGTGATCTCCCAGCTGGAGCTTTCTCTCTTAATTTGCTTCGGTGTGCTCTAAGTGATGTGGTGTATGGGAATTTGCATTTGGGAACAATTCCTGTAAAGTCTCATGCTAATGCTACTGGAGAGGAGGCTGGGATGCACTGTGGGAGCTCATAAAGATGAACAAGATGAACAAGTAAAGCACTTGGATGGCAGCTCTGGTGTTGCATCAAGACCTTTCAAGTTAATATAGCTGAATAGTAAATTGACCTAGAATAAAAGTGTTTCAAAAAACTGCCTTTTTTCTGCCTTGGAGAATCTGACGAGAAACATGGCGCTACAGCTTTCTAGAAAGAAAAATTATGAGGTAAAAAATCCTGAATTTTCCTAGGGAAAATTGGGCATTTTACATTTTTCTTGGGCAAAAATGTTCCCCAAGTCTTCATTACCTGGAGAACATGGAAGAGAAAGCCTGTGAGGAAGATATTTGCATAGAATAATATTGCCTGTTCCCTTGGATCCTGGCAGAAACACTGTGTGGCTGAAAGCCCCTGCATGAACCACTCCTACATCCTCTGGATGGTCCACACTGACTCTGGTTAACAGATGGTAGGGAAAAACAAAATCTGTGCTCACCTTCAGGTGGAAGGAGGAGTATGCTGCTTGGGAAGACTCTGAGCACGAACAGGAGGACTGGGGCTGTCTGTCTGCAGGTGCATTGACAGAACACCTTGTCACTCAGACTAATTTTGGAAGGTTGTCTTGGGATGGTTAGAGCTAGAGTTTTAGGAAGCCAGACCATCTGAGCAGGAAGACGGTATGTCTACTAGCCCTAGGGACATATTGATAAGTTGAAATAATTCTTTATTTTCTCAGGGACTCATAACTTAGATCTGGTTGTGAGCCAGGGGCTCACGGAGCTAGAAGTCCAGCTGACGGCAGACTCCTTTCCGTGCTGCAATAAAGCTTGAGATCTATGTGAATTTTCTACTTCTATCTGGGCCAATCCAACTTCTTGTACTGATGCAGTTATACACCTTAGTTTCCAATGAAGAAGTAAATCAGCCACAGTGTAAGAATTGTGTTATGTCTTGTTGTCTTAACTCAACAAACTCTCACAAAAGAGCGCACCAGACCGTGTGGCAAAGTATTCTCTATAGCGGCTCTGGACCCTGCCCTCACACCCATCTAAAGGAGCTCAGGACCTCCATCATTAATTCTGAGCCTGCAGGAAATTGTGTTAGGTTTTGCTAGTCCTCTGATAACTATACAGGATAACTGGTTTGAGCAGTTGAAAAGGCAGCATTTTTTTATAGTTCTATAGTTTTACAGTCCGTTGGCTAGGGCAGTTGAAGACAAGCTCAGTTTTGTATTACACTGGATGACAGTCAGTGTGAGTGAGATTGTTGAAGCACTTAGAATTTATGCCTTGCTTAATCTCATCCTGGACAGCAAGGATGTGTCATCTAGGAAACCATGGACTGAGCAACAAGAAAGGTAACAAGAAAGGAATGACCCTTTGGGAAGTAACTGTGTGTCCTCTTTAGAGGAGCGCTGATATCCTCAGGCCATGTCGGAGAGCTTGTCCCACCACTCACACACCCAACATGACCATCTGTCAGGTTGTTGTTAGGGAGAGGAAGAGATGGGGATGGAGGGAAACCCCCTTTCTTTGTGGTGTGACTTAGCATTATTACCATGGTTGTATGACCTGTGCCTGAGAACAACGTCAGAGTAATATGCTGCTGAGTAATATGCAGAGTGCTGCTTGGGTTTGTAGAGCCAGTAGTCAAGGACCATGGCTGGGGCTGCACGACACGTATTTGTCTGAGCTCTCTGTGGGGCTTGGAGGCTGGAATTTCCCTTGTGCACTTTGCTCAGAGGGTGGGGGAGCCCTGGCAGTGTTAAAGCAAGACAGCCCCCCCACCTTATTCCAGCACAGATGCTTCCTGCAAAGGCAGCCCCCATGCTGTAGGTCTGCAGAATGCATCTGGGCTATGACGTGGGTGACACAGATCAAAAATTCTCCTGGAGGTATTTGCTTGAGCCCTCTGCAGCATAACTGCAGATTTACTCAGCTGCACAGGGTGCCATTCCCATCAATGCCTTCATTGTAAAAGACCCACACGTGGACGTTGAAAATTTGCAATGATGTTGTTGGATCGTGACACCATGGGCTGTTAGGATACAGACACTTGAAAACTAAGCTTCCCCTTACTCCTTGTGTTTGAATACCTCAGCAGCAAGGTAAAGAGACACAACACATCCTGAAAAGAAGTGGAAAAGTTGCATTAGTGTTCTCTCAACTTGGTGCTAGGTCCTTCCCAAGTCATCCTGCAGGCCAGTGCTTACTCTTAACAGCTCCCTGGGCAGTAATGAGAGTGGGCAGTTCAGGGCACAGGGACGGAAGAGTTGTCCTTGAAGCTTCATAGCTGTAAGAATGCTAATAGGAAGAGAATTTTCCACTCTAATAAATGGAATCAAGTCAGTAAAACAGAGAGCTTTATTTTTTGGCGAGTATGACAGTCCAACAGGATTGCGACTAGTATTTTGTAATTTTTGCTGCTTCTCATTGACTTCTCAACAAGCTTTTTGATCAAAATCTATTTTTGTCTCTGAACGTACCGGCTGAATTCAGCATGCCAAAATCATTAAAGGATTTCTCTGTAGAAGCGAGCCTTTGTTTTCTATGATAAGACGGTTTCGTTGCGCAGCAAGTATTAGTTTGGGGTCAGACTTATTTTTGATAGAGTTCCATTTGCTTCAGTGGCTTTCAATCAGTATAAATGTGGTTTAACTTCTTTGTCTGTCATCAATGATGTACATTTTCTGCCTTTGGAACGATTATTAAAATCACAGAACAGTCTTTAAGCTATGAAAACTACCCTGGGTGATGCTTACCTTTGATGTAGGGCATCCTGACCTAAGAAGTTAGCTTATGTTAATATTATTAATGTTAGCCTTAGTTAACTAATAAGGAACAGAACACTGTGTTGTTTGAAGTCCCCTTCGCCTTAATTAACTAGTAACGAACAGGACACTGTGTTTGAAGTCCCTATTCTCTGGACACTAATATCTAGGATTGATAATGTATAGGATGAGTTATTTGACAACCTGGCAAGATAAATATCCAGCTGGCCAACTTGGCAACAAAACTTACTTTTAAGAGTTACTTTTAAGGTATCCTGAAGTGAACTGCCTTCATTATAATACTAAAAAACACACCAAGAGGGGGCAAGAAGACCCTTCCCATGCACAGGCACAGTGATTGAAGAGAATGACACAGCAGATATAATTATATGTAAATTACTAACCAATCATCGTAACTGGGAGTGGAATACCTTGTAATTTTTGTGTATAAATACGATGGGGAAACCAGCTTAAGGTGTGCTTCATTTGTGGAATATCCTCCTAGCACCCAGGCCTGAATAAATACAGTATCTCGCCTGAGCATGTGAGACTGGTTAATTGCATGCCAGGCACGAATCCTCTTTTTGGACAGTGCCTTCAGTGAAAGGATAGCTAAGTAGACCATCGAGGCTATCAGTGGTCAGTCACCAGGGCAGCTGGTGCTCTTGGACCCTAAAAGGTGGAGAGTCAGTAATAGTAGTATTGTAGCTATCCTCTTGTCTGGGCAATGAAGTCCTCTGCTTGCTCAGATACAAACTACTGGGGCAAAGTGCTGTTGTACTTATTTTCTTAGTTGGAGTGAGCAGAACTACTTGATTTGGTGTATGCTCTGATGCCTGTGCAACAGTCTGAAGGCAAAGGAGACTGTAAGACTTAATCTTGACTTTGGAATGTATTTTGAAGTTAATAGCAACACGGAATAAATAATATGATTATCTCTAACTTCTGCTTTCCATACTGGGTTGATCTTGGGTAGATGAGTATCCCACAGCTGCTGAGAAGAGTGTTGCTACAAGTTAGAGGACAAGAATAAATCACCTTTACTCTATGGCAGCTGATTTCTGCATTTTACAAATTCTCAGCCAATTCTCTGAATCAAATATCGAAGTGGGACTAAACTGTGCTTCTTTGCTGGGTTCTGTGAAGGCAGCATGAAGGAGGAAGTGATCTACTACACAGGAGAACTGCTTCAAGTTTGAGGGGTATCAACCATCACTTGTTGGGAGTCTATTCTTCACAAAAATAGGAACAACGTTTTTTGTCACCAATTGTTTGACTTCTTGGAAAGCAGTAGAGGTGCAGCTGGCTCATTTTCTTATTTTTAATAACAGCTGAGGCCTCAGCTGGAAAACCCTATTTTCAGTTGTTTAAAACTTGGACCACCTTAACTGTCTGAGTTGAAATTTAATACTGTGACTTGTCCTGCAGCAGAACTTTCCCAGGACACTGGGACCCAACAACCTAGTGGCGTCCAGGCCTAGCTGAATTTTGTGGAGAGCAAGTGTCAAAGCAGAGCTGTCCAAAGACTAAAAGGACAGCTGTGGGAGGGGATCACAACCAGATGGGTCCTGAACTCTTGCATTATAGCAGGATTTTTTGGCATTGCGTGGCCTTGAGACCAGCTCAGTCTGTTTGGCATGGCCCATCCATTTTGCTGTGCACTCTTGGGAGGGAGCTGCCTGCAGCCGAGTTCTTGTGCCTGTCAGTGCTGGTCATCAGCACTGTTCCCAGAAAAGTATATTCTGGCTTTTTTTTTTTTTTGGACAAACTACTTGTGTCACTAGTGTGCTATGCGGTCTGCCCACTTCCAAACTGTCCTGTTCCTTTCCTGCTATTATTTCTGTCTGCATCTCACAGGGTTGTACTGCTTGTAAAGTTCTCTTGCTGCTATATAGTGACAATTACAGAAAATCCTCTGAAGAGAAGAGTAATTACCCCTTTTTAGTGGAAGTTTTAAATAGCATGCATTAACAAGACCAGGGTTGTCTATTAAACAATGGGGAGGAAACAAATGCCAACTAACACTCAGTAAATGATCATTTGGCTGTCCTGTGTATGATGACATGATAATGCTTAGGGGAAAACAGTATTTTTAGAGGTAAGCAAAAGTTATATCATGAGAAAAAAAAAGAAAGGCAAACTGAAGTGGCAAAGGCAAACTTATTTCAGGTGTTTCCTGAATCTTGCATTACTATTAATTTTTCCATGTGGTTCTAATTTTGTTGTATGCTTCATAAAGGTAACTAAGAATTTTTCCATAGTCTGTCTTATCTTTCTAAAATGATAAGCTTGTAAGGTGAGAAACCTGTTCTAGTTGCAAGAACAGTTCCTCTGCTTTGTGGTATTTTATCCATTTTATTAGAAAAGCAACAGGTATTCTAAATAAGCAACAAGGTTCTGGAATGATGCTTTTCCTGTTCTGAACCCCGAGGAGAAAAAGGTTTTTAGGAGCTGGGTTAGTTGGACACAATGTCCAACAATCTTCCCACTCCCATTTTCAGGTTTTCACATCACCTTCATGCTTCCCTCTGCTCAGCAGCCCAGGTTTCCTCCAAGTGAGAGATGGGGAACTTTTCATCTTGGACCAGTGCTCAGCCCATGCTGTTTGAGTCTCTGAAAAGCACTGCCACTTTAATAAGCAGCGATGACAACAGGAGCGTCTAATGTGGAAGTTCCCTCTTCCCAATTTAGTGATGTCAAGCAATTTCATTTCCCTACTGAGGTCGGGTAATTCTGGGGTTGCCACTTTCTCCAGCTTTCCCATGATGCCTGCAGTTGGTTACCTCAGATCTTTGGTACAATGTGCAAAAAATCACAGTTGTTGAGGAAAGATTTGTACTGAAACCTTCAGCTTACAGGAGAGGGAAGATGCTTCTGCAGTCTGTCTTGTTCCCCTCACAGCAGGGAATGCTTTGGTAGACAGAAGATGCATCAACTTGTTAACAGTGACCTGGCTGGTTTGGATGAGCTATCACTTTGCAGTTGGCAAAAGCTGGCACCTGGCACCTGAGCCCTGACAAGCCACCGGTTTCATACTCCCATGAGTAAACTCTGTCCAAAGCACTGGTTAGTATCTAGACTTCTAATACTGCGCATCACTTCTGTGGATGACCTGGTGCTTCCCGCAAAGGCAGTTGCTATGGGCAGCTTTAAGGAGGTGAGATCAACCTCCTTAATGTAATCCTGCCTATTGCTGGTTCTTCCCTGGAGCCCAGTTCACAGCTGTGAACAGTCAAG
Organism: Himantopus leucocephalus; assembly: GCA_003993805.1. Lineage (NCBI taxonomy): Eukaryota > Metazoa > Chordata > Aves > Charadriiformes > Recurvirostridae > Himantopus > Himantopus leucocephalus. The sequence continues at coordinate 4,605,742 of RSEF01000008.1, forward strand.
TCACCTCTTGCTGCACTAATTGCTCTCTCCTGGCAGTCTGCTTTTGTCCTCATCTCCATTTGCTAGTGCATTCAACTGCAAATTCATTTGAATATACATCAAAAAATCAACTGCTGCTGTGAAAAGCCTTTTTTTGTTTGACTGCCTTGTCATACCAGAGGCAAATCCTCCATGTACAAGGTCAATGTACAAAATAAACTCAGCGGGGAGAGGAATCTACCCTGGCTTTTATACACATTTTAAAACTTTTTTTCCCCCTAAGTCACAGTTCTTTTCTTCCGAAAGGGCAGCAACCCCTGTCCAAAGGCTGTACATTCATGGGAAGTGCGTAGGAATGTCCTGTCCCTCCAAGAATGAAGCTTCTCTCATTCTGCATGCTTTAAGTAAAGAATTTCAAAATGACTTAACAAGTTAGCCTAGATAATCGTAAGGAGCAGAGGAACTGTTCCCTACTGTGGTTTAGGACTGAGATCAGGCCTACTCACAACATCTAGGGGCAAAAGTTCAGAAGCCCCGACACCCACAGCAGTCATGCAATTTCCTCTGGTGCAGGACTGATGAGCATTTTCTTGTTTAGAAAAAAATGATTGTTATGATTGCTGCTCATTATAGTCAATTGTGAATAATGCTACTCATAATAACGACCCAGCCAAAGTATTTTGGCTGTTATGTATGTGGCAAGTGTTGCAGACCTATGTTGCAATTGTTTTTCATACTGGGCACTTTTGACAATGTCATCTTCTAAATATGTTGTATCGTAAATATAAAACCGAACATATGGTAATGGCTTTCTTATGATAAGGTTACAGGGGTGAGGAAGTTTCAGGAAAGCGGAGATGGATTAAATGCTTAGACAGATGAAATAAAATATATTGCCCATGGAACTGAGCCTTTTTCTACATCTGAAAAAGTTTTATTTTTTGGCTTCATGTTGGTCTTTGGTGAGCAAACAGACAGAAGATTGTTCTTTATTCCTTTCTTCCCTGCCCATCAAAAACTGCAAATAGTTGAGAACTAGCTAGCCCCATCAGGTGTTGGGTTAGGATATGTCATGCCTGCTTTAGGGATATGGCATCCCATATTGCTTTTAACAATTTTTCATCTAGTCACTCATCGCTAAATAGTGCAGTGCAGTATTCTGACACTTTTTTTATTCTTTTATATTCTGGTCAACTTTTTTTTAACCACCTACTTTTGATGGTAGCTTCTATGATTCATTAGTAGAGATAGGTTTTTCTCACACTTTATTTAGGGCACCAACTCTCAGCGCATACTTGAGGTACTAGCTCAAAGGAGGAGAATTCATTCTGTAATAAGTTCAGTGAGCCTGAAAGACAGATGGGAAGTGGTGATGTGCAACAAATATTGGAAGGACTCAGATATTACTCTTCTTTATGACTTTATGCTGGTTTGATGCCTGGTTTGGACAGAGAGAATTACGGCAGGTGGGGGAAAAAATATAATTGAAAATATCCAGAATGCATTTGTTTAGCAAGACTCCAAAGAATGTGGCCTCAGTGGGATAAGCTTTTTGTATATCTCCCAGCCAAATGCAGAATTTTAACATCCATCATTCTTTCAAGAAAAAAAAAAAAAGGATTTAGTAGCTTAAAGATCAAAAGATACAACAAAAAGATATTTTGTTTGAAGAATAAATTAGACAAGTTTTGTCTGGAATTAAGAGACATATTTTATCAGAGTGCAGCTAGTCATTGAGACAAATAACATAGAAATGAGCTGAGTTTGTCATTTTAAGACTTTAAACCAAAACATATCATTTTTCTAGAGGAAGAAATTTGATTAAACTGTAAAACTACAGCTTAATGAAGGAATTAGCTAGCATATGGTTATATGACATAAATTGGGATAATGTCATTTAAGGTCTTTGAATTCAGTCATCTGACTGTAAATTCTTCTGATAACATGCTTATGCAACCGTATTTCCCAGACTTAATGGTTTGGTAGCATCATATACAGTAATATGTGAGTTCCCACTGACTCGACTGTGTTTTGGCCTCTTGTTCTTTTGTGTACATGTTAGATGCTACTCATCTAGCATGGTATCAGAGCTGTTATTACTCGTTTGAATTCCTCACTGTAATGACTTTAAGCACTGTGGTTTGCATTTGGCAAGGGTATGTTGGCAGGCTATGTTGTGAATATGATCTACAGTCATTCTGAAAATCACGTACTTTCTCCTCTTTTAAGAAAGAAGATAATTCTTCATGTTCTTATTTGAAGCTCAGCAGGGAGTAACTCTTCTGTCCTTTGCCATGCGTGGACTATATATTGTCTTGTGTTTTGGTGAACTGATTTATGGGTGACTTTCAAGATGAAGCCACAGAAAGTAGGGCACCGGGAGACTGGCAGGCTTCCTTCTGATTTAGTAATCACTGTTTAGGAGATAGGACAGTTGTAGCAAGTTTAAGCGGGTTTTTCATGGATCACCTACTGTGGCATGTGGGTAGCCTGCCAAGCCCAATATGGACAGATACCTCTGGCAGGGGGCGTTGATCTGGCTGAGTGCTCAGCATTTACATTTCAGAATTCCCTGCCTTTGCCACAGTATTTGTTGTTCCTTGGATCAGCACAGATATTTCCCAGGAAATACTACCAAAACTGGTGAAACATTACCAGAACTATTAAAAGAAGCAGTTTTACAGTTTTCAGTAGGTGCCACAGCACTTGTCTTTAACATGGCCGTAAGATTGAGATCATTTTAAAGTTTTATATATATTATACCACTCCATCAGGCATTTCCCTCTTCTCCATGGTCAGTTTTTATCTTTGTCTTTCTTTTAGCTTATCGGCTTAAAACAGTGGGGAATTGCACACATAGTCAAGATTGATCAGGCATAGTAAATTGTAAGAGCTGGTTGTTGTGGCTGAGCTGGTCAGTGGTTACGTGGCAGCTACAAATGGCAGGGAGTCTCTACTGCCCTGTGCCACTAGGCTAACTTGCTTGCTTCGGTCCTGACTTTGATCCGAGCAAGGAGAACTGCTTCTCATGTCCAAACTGGCCAATCCTAACACATTGAAACAGACGTAGTTAGAGATCTCTTCTGTAGTAATGTCTTGTCTAAACTTGCAAGCTCAACTTGAACCACCACCTTTTATTTTTGCATATTACTTTAACATCCCAGCCACATCTGTGTGTATCCCTACTTACAACTCAGACTAGTATTTCTTTCAGTTTTAGGAGTCACAAGTTTGACGCAGAATCTGTCACTGCCATCTACGAATGCAGACAGCAACAAATATGGTTTTTAATCTGCCTGTTACCTAGACTTGTTGTGTTAGCTGGAGTGCTACATGGGGGAGGAGAGGAAAGAAGTGAGGAGGGAGGAGATGGGACAGGTCAGTGAGGAAAGAGTGGGGAAAAATACATGAAGTAGCAATATCTGACTTTTGTCATGGTTATTTTCCTTTTAACTGCATAGTTCATTTACCAAGCTTCCTTTCTTCTTTGTGGCTATGTAAAATCCCCATTCTGTACCCGCAGTGGTAACACTTGCCCTTCAGCTGCATCTGTGATATCAAGAGGCATGTATGCTGCTCCAGCAGCAGGGGTTCTTCTGGCCGTGATGTGGGATGCAGTGATTCAGCAGGGAAATCAGTGCAGCTGCATCAACTCTGCAGTATGGCAAGTCTGGTAATGTAAAGAATGCCTTGGTTTTAGCAGCCTTTTGAGGGAGCAGCATCACCTGGCAGTGTCAGCAGTGATGAAACCAGCAACAAGGTTTTCAGAGTCAGGGAGATATTTTACTTTTTCCCCCTTCACATTTTGTTGTAGTATAAGGAGGTATAAGGTGGGTGTTGGTCTCTCTTCCCAAGTAACAAGTGATAGGACAAGAGAAAATGACCTCAAGTTTTGCCAGGGGTGGTTTAGATTGGATATTAGGAAAAATTTCATCACCAAAAGGGTTTTCAAGCTCTGGAACAGGCTGCCCAGGTAAGCGGTTGAGCCACCATTGCTGAAGGTATTTCAAAGACGGGTAGATGTGCTTAGGGACATGATTTAGTGGGACTTAGCAGTGTTAGGTTAATGGTTGGACTCGATGATCTTCAAGGTCTTTTCCAACCTAAATTATTTTATGATTCTATTTATTTACAGCCAAGCATGCCCATACAACACGATGCATTCTGTGTGGGAGCCTGCTGTATCTGGTCATTCAACTCATGTCCACTTCATTTTGATGCAAATAGTGTCCGGTCCCTGAGAGAAATGCTTTATACCTCTTTAGGAATTGGGCTTTGCACCCTGTAGGAATCAAGCAGTGCATGTACAGTGCAAACATCCAGCACCAGGCGATAGGAACCTTCTCATTTCTGAGCTGCAGGGACCTGCATGGCTTGTGCGCTACAGGAGAGTATCAAGTCAAACCCACCAGCTGTGGATGACGCTGTGTGTGCTGCCTGTGGTTCTGACGATCTTAGGCTGCTGGGCTTAAAGCAAATGAAACTGTGCTTATTATCTTTTTCCCTGGAGCTTTGCTAGTGGATCTGATCCAAGTAATTTTTTTCTCTCTCTCAGTTTCTGGGATGCTAAAATCTGTTTATTCCACTGGATAGGGTGGGGAGGTTATTAAAAGCTTGTAATGCATTTTTAGATTATTGGCTGGAAGATGCAAGGTCAAGGGAAGATCTTTTGGCTATTGTTTTACTGTGAGAGCAGAAGAAGCAGATGAACAGATCTGTATGTGTATATGTGTCTCTGGACTGAATTAAGCACATGGTCCATCTACCCCAGGTTATCATCTTCATCATTGGCCACCACAAATTCCCTAAGAGAAAAGTGAAAGAAACCTTAGGGAAACTGTTGAGTTTTTCTGCAGGGAGATTGCTTTTTGTTGTTCTTAGCCTGAAGTCAATGCATGTCTTGGAGAAGCAGAATCTAAATCTCCTGTGGAGTTTGTTTTAAATCCTTGATATAACAATCTTTGATATAGATTCTCATTCTGCAGTAAATTTTACATCATTCTTTCCACTTTGCCAAGACCTTATCCTCTGTGGCAGCGTGTCCACAGGGAATCAAGTAGTAAGTAGACAGGAGCTGTGGACTTATGAGGAGTATTGCAGGACTTTGGCCTGCCATGTAAACCTGTGTCTAAGCGCTACTATTCAGCAAGAAATCTTCTTCCCTTGCAGAGGACAATTTGTGCTTTTTTATAGGCATTTCTCATGTCTTACCTGACTTTCTTAAGCTAGAGTTAATAAAGCATAAATAACACCAAAACCAAAAAACAAACAAACACCACCACCACCACTCCCCCCAGTATCTAAAATAAATCAGGGGTCCACATGAAGCTGGCAATGTGTACTTGCAGCCCAGAAGGCCAACCATATCCTGGGCTGCATGAAAAGAAGCGTGGCCAGCAAGTTGAGGGAGGTGATTCTGCCCCTCTACTCTGCTCTCGTTAGACCCTACCTGGAGTACTGCATCCAGCTCTGGAGCCCCCAACATAAGGACATGAACCTGTTGGAGTGGGTTCAGAGGAGGACCATGAAGATAATCAGAGGGTTAGAGCACCTCTCTTATGAAGGCAGGCTGAGAGAGTTGGGGTTGCTCAACCTGGAGAAGAGAAGACTCCAGGGAGACCTTATAGCAGCTTTCCAGTGTCTGAAGGGCACCTACAAGAAGGTTGGAGAGGGACTTTTTACAAGGGCATGTAGTGATAGGACAAGGGGGAATGGCTTCAAACTGGAAGAGGGTAGATTTAGATTAGATATCAGGAAGAAATTTTTCACTGTGAGGGTGGTGAGGCACTGGAACAGGTTGCCCAGGGAACTTGTGGAAGCTCCATCCCTGGAAGTGTTCAAGGCCAGGTTGGATGGGGTTTTGAGCAACCTGGTCTAGTGGGAGGTGTCCCTGCCTATGGCAGTGGGGGTGGAACTAGATGATCTTCAAGGTCCCTTCCAACCTAAACTATTCTATGAAGGACTCTGAGAAGTGCAGTGTTATTTTTTGAAGGCTGTAGTTGCCTCACTGCATCACAATGGAGGACTTTCTTGAGTAGCTGCACAGACTTTAAGCGATCTAAGTGGAAATAAAGGAACTGAAAGTTGAGCTCAAGTGTCAAAAGCAGAAGGCTTTTTGTCCTTACTAGACACTTAAGCTGAAATGACAGCTTCAGTCTGTGTAATCTTGATTTTGTGAAGAGGCTGATATGGGATGAAAGGAGGTCCAAGAACTAGTAAGATTCAGTCCTGTGCTGAATTAACCACAGACATATGCAGACCCTCCACTGCCAAATAGATATCTTGACTGGTTGGGTTTACATCCACCTATTTTTCTACAGCTCAAGACCCTGCTTTTCTGGCACCTCATGTCTGGTATTGCACTTACATCCATGCCAAATGGATTGTTCTGGGCCTGCTGGGATGCTGTCTGGTTTAGGTCCCTGTAACAGGGCTGGGATGAGAATTACCTGGCTATTTGGTGGAAGCACTCTTGTGTGACTTTTCCTATAGTCTTGTCATGGGTAACAGTCCAAAACAGTTATCAGCACACCTTGCCAGGCTCTTTTCAGTTAGAATACAGTTTTCAGGAATGCAGGAATCCCTCAGGAGCACTATGAAGCCCGTGCAGGTCAAGGCTAAGAAAGCTGCCTCCTCTCTGTTACCAACTCTGCTGTCAGATGCTCTGTGTCCGCAGACCTCACTTTCCACCCTGTTCAGGCAGAAGAAACAACTTTGGAACCAGGGAGCTGTTGTTTGATGTCTGTAAGGCAGGTTGGAAAGGGTGACATGGGGAGTTGATGTCCGAAAAGGATATATAAGGTTTTGTGTAACTAACGTGTTCAACAACTCACTATGGAGTTCCTACTGAAATGGCCTGTGCAGTCACAGGGAACTTCCCTGGGGCTTGCCACGCATGTGCTGGTACAGTCCTGTCTGATGTGGATGCCCATCTCCAGTGTGTAATAAGAAACGTCCTCTGATGATGCAGCAGCAGCTTTAAAGCAGTATCAAGCATCTCAAAGTGAGTAAGGAAAACACCCAAAAAGAAAGTGATAGCTGCTGCAGCGTTGACACTTGGGGACAACCTTCTGTTGACATTTTTGCAAAGCATGAATTGGGACATTGACCTTTTTCCTCTGCACTTTTTTCTCATGGTACACAATTCTGTGTGATCTCTGCTTCCTGTGACCCAGATAGGACTGTGGTACGCTTAAGTTTAACATTTATTTACGGTATTCTTGCCAGCTGGACTTACTGTCAGCCAGAATTCAGTGGCACCGATGAACAAAGCTTCATGCCATTTAGCAGTGTCTGGTTGATATGAAGTAGCTGGGGATCCAGCCTGTCACTCCCATGTGCTTGTGTTGGCTTGGTTTTTTTTTTTAGAAGTGTTGCAGGTTATCCTTAATCTTGGTGTGTAGCTTGGCACTTCCTAAACTGGGGAAGGCCAAGCTTGCCTTGGAGAAAAGTGGTGGACGAAAGAAGTACCAGAGTTGTGGGAAGTGTGCTAAGCAGAGAGGATGGGAAGGAAAAAACAGGGAGAGCCTGCTAAATGCTGGGGCTAGAGTAAAGAGAGGCAGGAGCAGCTTAGCTGGCATGTGATATAGAAGAATTTTTTTTCTACTTTTTTTTTTTTTTTTNNNNTTTGAGGGTGAAGGGAAAAGGCAGGAAAGATGCTTACACCTCTGGGAGCCAGGAGGTTAGGGTATGGGGGTTGAGATGGGCCAGACAGGGACTATAGAGATAGATACGCCTGTTACTTGTGAGGGGAGACAAGGGAGCAGTAAGGAGGACCGACACTGCTGCAGAGGGGAAAACATGGAGCCCAGGGCAGATCTGACAATTGTTGCTTAAAACTGCTTTACTTCTTTCAGGCTACATGTCTGTGCTGTCCAAATGTCAGAATTTGGCTATGGTTTGGAAAGAAGAAGGAGCAGGAAAGGGGATGGTAATGACTGGAAAGAAAACGTAGTAGGAGAAAAGGTAGGGAGAGAGAAGTTCAATTCCACTGCATTTCTAGAAAGCCAGTTTGGTGTCTCAGCAGTACATCTTTGTTAAGGTCTATGTTGCTGGCAACTATCAACAGGTAGCAAACAGCTGGGAACATGTGAGCAGCCCAGTAAGATGAATATGAATGCTTTGCCATATGCTTGGCCTTTACAGTGTAATCACTGATGGCACTGTGCCCTTTCCCAGAAGCAGAGGACTCTTTGGTGGTGCTGAACCTGGGGCCAAGAGGAAGTTACTCTGGAGTTGGATCAGGGGGACCACAGTGGGAGGCTGTGGTTTCTTCTGATATTTGCAAGTTTGCGCGGCAAACAGGTCCTGCTGCACCTTTGCTTTAGAAGGTGTAGCACTTTCTCCTCTTCAGGGGATGCTTGGAGTTCACTGAGGTACAGGGCACGCATGCACATCTCTGAGAGGTGTAACAGTTATTTTCTGGCTCTTCCGTGACTGCCTGCCCATGCAGGGAATGCTGAGCCATTCCTTTTCCTGCCATCCTGGGTTAGGAAAGGGGGCAGCTCCAGCCCCAGCATGTTGAGGGTGCTGGGGGTATGTGTGATGTGCAAGTGTGTAATCCATGAACTGTGGAAAGGGAAGAGCATGTTCCTAATTCCTTCTTGTGACACTGCATCTGCCTGATGTTCTGGTTACTGCCTTGATGTGGTCCTGCTGATTTGCTGATGGCAAATCTTCACTGAAATATTTTCACTTCTAAGCAACAGAATTTCATTTCTTCTCTGTACTTTTTATTCTGCAGAGGGATGAAAAGAACACACGGTTTTTCTCTTCTTAATGCTGGTATCATTCAGTGACATTAAAATTCAGATGGGATGAATCAGTAGGAAACAGGAGGAAGAATTCCTGTGGGGAAGGTGTAATGCAGGGAACGCTTGGTAAAATTCTTAGGTTGCGTTAAGCAGAATACAAGACATTATAATGATCATTTGGGGGCATATTCCTTATTGCATCGGGCCATAACGTCCCAGTTCAGCAAAACACCTAAGTCTGTGCTTGACTGCAAATGTGCAAAAGTTCCCTTTGAATTTAGTGAGTGTTTAGGGCTGTCTTACTCGTGGTTGATTTTTCCCTGTGTTCATGCTATTACTTAATCTTTATGGAGTGATAGAGGAAGGGCTTTTTAGACATATCTGGTGATGGGTGCCCAAGTGAGAACACTTGAAATGGAGCTCATTTCCAAACAGTGCTGAGTGGTGGACCTTTAGAAAGTCAGCTTCACTGGGGTGTCTCCGAGACAAGTGGAAATTGAAATATTCATATGCACTAAGGACTTTTGAAAATGCTGCTGAAAGCATTTGTAGAAGTGAAGGGAAATCCCAGAAAGATTGATAAGTCCCTTCCAGAGGGGTTGAGAGGCAGTGGTGCTTGCACCCTGTTAGATGGTTCATTTTGAAGGTGGATATGTAACTGCTGCATCTTAAAGCATGTGCTGTTGGCTGGTGACATGTAATCCAAACTGGTACAAACTGTTTTATAATCCATCCCTCCCTTCCCTGAACAACAACATTTGTTTTTATTTTATGATTTGAAGAATGGTTGTTGTTTTATCTGTGATGAACCTGACAGCTCTCATATGGCCACATGACTCCAAAGCAGGGTATCATTGGGCTTCAGGGTTCAGGCAAGGCTTTGTGGTTACTGGTGCTGACAAGCTTTGCCATCTGGGATGTTCTTACTTTTGTTAGGCGCCTGGGAGGATGAGGGAGGAGATGGCTGTTCTGGTATGTGGCAGGAGCAGACGGGGATGCATCACTCTTCCTCCCCTTCCTGTGTCAGGTGATAAATCGTTGATCTTCCTTCCTCTTCCTTGAAAGAGAGGGAATGCTTTGAGCAGGTTACTTTAAGGGACAGCCCCACCTCTCTGCTGATGAGCTATTAATCGCATGCTGTCACATGTGGTTAGTATGTTTTAGGAGAGGGAGTCCTGCCATCCTTGCCACAGCTCTTCCTCATCATATGGATTCTCAGAAAGAAGAAAGAAAAAAAAAAAGTAAAAATCCCCCTAACCTTGGAAACTCCCGTTAGAGAACCTTTTTTCTCCCTCCCAGGACCTGTCCCAGTTCTGTGAACTAACGAAACTATCCACCTGAGAGTTGCACATCCCTTAGTCAGACTGCAATACCGCCTGAGGTTTGCAGAACTAGTCTAAATGAGCAAATACTTATTCTTGAAATCAACCCCAAGACCATGAAAAAAAACCACCTTCCATTTTGTTGCTCTGCCCGACTTCTTGCAGAGGAGACACTTTGTTAAAGTGGAGAGCAAAATTATATTGTCTCTTCACTTCCCTCATTCCTGCAGTTTCAGACTATACGTGTCCTCTCTGAAACTTCACTTTTGCTTGACACAAATTACTCTTCTGTAGCAGTTCCCTTAGTGACATGCTTAGCTTGACTTCTGCTTTTTTACTCCGAGTTATTGCATCCTCCTACTTATCCCACTCTTTGCTTGGTCAGTGAATGTGTTTGCTGTCATTTGAGCAGTAATGTCTTCGGATCAAGCACTGGTATCTTTGTTGCTTGCTGGTTTTGTGCTGATACCTCACTGCCTGTGACCTGCTGTAGTTTCTTCCTGTTGATTAACATTGGTGACATGGAATCAGTGACCAATCTGTGCCTTACTACTGGTGGCAGCACTTCTTGTTGCTTCTGCCCTTTTGCTAAGACAAGACGAAAGAGGTGCCCTCATCTGTCACCTTTCCCTGCTACAGGGGCAAGGGGTCGGAGAGCCAGGGAGGGGAGCCGCTTGCTTTGGCGTGGTTGTTCAAGGGTGCCAACAGGAAAAGCAGCAATCGGAAGTTGACTTGCAACTCATCAGGTTCTGAATGAAAGTGGGTTTATAATTACATTTTGTTGTTGTTTAAAGTTCTCCTTTCTGCCCAGCCACCACAGCATGATTAAAACCTTAGGGAAGACAAAGGACTCTCCCTTTTAAAGAAGGCCTCTTCCTATCAGTGTGTTTTCAGTACGTGCTGTCTCCTTCCTGGACCATGCACCTGATGGGGCTTTCAGTCCCCTTGGCAGCCCCCCTCCAGTCTTCCCTGCCCTCCTTTCAGGTACAGCTTCCAGAGAGATGAAAATGTTTGCTTTGTGTATCTGAGTCTCACTGTTACTGGTTGGTCTCCACACACAACCTCCCCCATCATGGTATTTGTGCTCTGCCACGCGTAGATGTTACAGGGAGAAAGCTAAGTGATAAAAGCAAGCTTGACGTGCAGTGGCGGTTCCCAAAACAGTGAACACTAATATGTAAAAATATAGTGCCTTGCTCAAATAGACCAGGCTGCTCTGCCAACCCTGAGGAGTTTCCCATTGTGGCACAGAGCAGTTTCAAAATGACGTAGAGCTGAGCTGGCACTGGAGTCACAATGAAGTCTGGGTTTTCTATTTTCTTCTAGTCCACCACTCGTTTTGTTACATCCCCTGGGTGTCTGTGTTGTCCTAGGGCCCCTGGCAAATGCTGCTTTTGGGGAAGGGGAAAAAATGGCCACTGCTGTCGGGTCCAGGAGGGTTTTGGTGAATCCCCATGGGCACTTGGTGCTTGCTCTCCCCTCCATCTCCTGGGAAGACCTGTTGGAGGGGGGGATGGTGGAGCTGGTGGGGTTGGGTGGGAGTTCACCCAGGGTACCTACTGAGTGAAGAACTGCTGGTAACACCTCCTCTCTTCAAGTCAATGCAATAAATAGGTTTAGTCTGGTTTATTTTGTAACTAAGGATACATTTCAGCCTTGAGTTAGCCTACAGAAGACTGAATTCAACTGCAAGATTCATTCAGCATGAAACTAGCCTTTCTGTAGGCAGTTTCATTCAGTGGCTATTTTAGCTCAAGGTGGGAGCTCATATTTGCAAGCAAAAAAGCATTTTAGCACAGTCACAGGTGCTGGTCCCAGGCTCTTGGAGGAAGGGAGGAACGCTCTTCAGGCTAATAGATCCACGGCTTGCTTATGGGAAAGAGTCATGGTGGCTCTTTATCTACCTGGCCTAATGCTGTGTGAACAAACCATAGTTAGGAGATGGTCCTGCTCAGGACTCAGATTCTGTCAGAAGGCCTGCAAATCTGTGTGGTGTCTTGGCCAGAGCTCTCAGATCCTGTGGGCTAGATATAATAAGCAGAGTCCAAGCTGGGATCATCATCCAGGGGTGAAGGATCAGGAAATACTGCCCTGTTGGTGCCCTGGGCCAGGGAGAGAGCTCCCCTGGGGATGCCTGAAGGATCAGGATGTAGGGGGCCCTGGTGGTCTGAGCTCTGCAGCTCACTTTGTTTTACAGGCAGATGGGACCAGAGGGACTGGTGTGGTATTGTTGTAGTGGTTACATTTAAATGTGAGGCCAGAGTTTAAATACAGAGTCTAATGACAGCAGGAACGTTACTGGGCTGACTCATGTTGCCAAGAATACACTCTCATTTCTGCATGCATCCTCGCGCAAGGTGGGGAGGAAATGATGCTGCAATCTCGCATTATCCCAGTGAAACCCAATTTTAGACCCTATTTCATCCCTTTTATCTCTCTGTTGGCTGGATGTGGTCTTGTGGGAACAAGGTTTATTGAATGGTGGTGGAGAACAGTGGTTGTTGAAGGGATGCAAATGACCTTGTGTGAAGCGTGTTTGACAGACCCTACTGCAAGGGCTGGAAGTTCCCCGTCTTCCTACCCTGGGCCCTTGCCATGGACTTGCACATCACAGTGTGGTTGTGCTGCAAGCACAGAGAGTAGATATGGATGTATTAGCATTTGCCAGGTGCAGCTGTGAAATCTGGCCAAGAAAACACAGTACAGCTTGCTTCTTACCATCTGTAAGGGTGCAGTGATTGAGCTTTTCTCCTTAGGGACAGGCAGCACATTGAGGAAATCATCAGTTGCGTCTCTAAATCCTGTAGCAAGAGAGAGAGTGCAAGAGGAGCACTGTCTCTTGTCATAGAGCAAATGAGAATGGAAAGGGCCGAATTGATGTATTGCTGCTTTCCTTATTTCAGTAAGGTGGAAAGACACAAAGGTCCTGACTACACTGAGTAATTAGTGCTAAAATAACTAAACTTTTTGAAAGGAGGGGATAGTATGACTGGTGAAAAAAAGGGTTGCAATTCTATGGTAGCTCTAATAGCTTTATCTGTGGCTGTAGGAAAGTCTGGGTGGGACTGTTGGAGAGGGACCACCTGACAAATTGCTGGAGTCACTTGGCTGAGAGCACAGCTGGGGAGCCTGAGAAGGTCACAGCAGCAAAGGGCACTGAAGATAATGACTGAGTTTCCCAGAGGAGAAAACCATGGAAAACACCTTGAGCGGGAGGCTTTGTTAACAAAAAACTAGGTATAAACTAAGCACATCTCCTCCATGGACTAAAGAGGACCACCATGTTTCTCCATGATTCTGGCCCACATGCCTGAGGCAGAAGTGGGAGGAATGAGTTGGATACAGCTGGGAAGTGTGGGGATCCCTGGGTGTGTGCCTTCAGGGGTGGAGGGAAGTTGATTTAGCATATGTCATGAATCTGGCCTGCCAGACAGCTTTTGTGGGCAGAAAAAGACATTGTATCCTTGGAAACAGTGCATGGTCACCCCAAAATTCAGCATTCCTGTCCTGAAAATTAACGATGGGCAAGGTACATTTGGAAGCAGGAGGCTGACCCTCCACAATCAGGTCCTGTGCTGTAATTTCTCTGTTCCTGTTTCCAGCCTCTCTGAAATAAGTTTTCACTGTCAAGACATACAGTTATCTGGACTTCATTTTCTTTTGATAAGGAGCATTGTTTTCTCCTTTGTATAGACCTCCTGAAGCCTAACTGTGACATCATTCCTTTAGTAGAGATGCTGCTGCTCTGTAAAGCCAGTGTTGGGCCATTGCTGGACACACATCTCCGTCCTTAGATCAAGTCCTAACTCCACTGTGCTGCAAAAAGGGTAACACCATGAACGCTGGACTGTCTAGTGCATGTGGCAGGAGAAGAGTGGGGCTTGCGGGTGTACTTGGGTCTTTGGTACAGTATGGATGGTATCTCTGTGGATGGGGCCCTGGGGAGACTTCGCAGTCTCTAGGCCTTCACCTTTCACTGTTGACGTGCATTCAGTCCTGGTGCTGGCCAAGCGGTAGCATCATGCGAATGCGAGGTTTTTGAATACTGCTATGTTGTCTGCCAGTTGATATTTACCCATCTTTTTTTCAGTTTGATCCCAGTAAGTCTTTTTTCCCCAACTAATAGGTGGTGCCAGCTGACAGAGGATGTCCTCTGCAGACCCCAGTGAATGGCAGTATACGAAGGACCTGGCTGAAAAAGCCAAAGCAGTGTTACCTCTGGTCACACTGGTGACCTCTGGTGTGCTGGGAATGCAGCAGGCAGCCCCTCAGAGGCTACCCGGCTGCAGCTTCAGCCAAGCCAAATGCAGGGACAGTCTAAAAGGACGGGACTGCTGTCTGATCCAGCCCCTGAGGCTTAGTGATGTATTGCAGACCCCCAAATCCTCCTCTGTACGTTGGCTGTAGGTGTGATTGGTACTTTCCCGCTAGAGGGCAGTTTTATCATGCATGCATTTTCGTAGCTTGCTGATGTCATTCAACAGTCTTTCTTTAAGACCAACAGAAATTGAGATGAAAGCCGCGTCCAACATTTAATGATTTCGGCAGCTATCAAGTGCTTATATGCATGATAAAACCATTTATTTGGAAAAATGCTATTCGATATAAAGTGGGTATTGAGGAACAATTTTTAAAGTGCATCATGTTTCTTTGAGAACAAGCATGCAGCATGTCACAGTTGCATGGAAATGAATGAGTGTGACTGGGGCATGTGTTCTGCACTAAGACCAGACACACAGCTCCTGGATGCTGCTTCTGGTAAAAGCAGAGATATAGTAGGTTTGTACCATGGAAGTTGAATGTAGCAGTCAGGTCTCCCATCTCTCTCTCTTCCCNCCCCCCCCCCCCCCCCATATATTCTGAAGCTTTACAAAGAAAATCAAAGGAATCCTCAAAGACACTAATTCTCAATGAAAAAGACAAGTGCTCCTTACTAGGACATTAGCAGTCCTGGAGGTTTTGTTTCTCAGGTGAATAATAATAATATACTAATAGGCATGAGTATTTCAGAAAGCCGAGTGAAGCAAGAACCATGATTTCAGGCTCACTTAATAATCTAGACCTCAGAGGCAGCCTGTGGAGCTTTCTGCACTGTGAGGCAAAGTTGTGTTGGGAATATCACACTCGGTTCTGCTGACGATATGTGAGAGGATGTGAGTTGAGTTTCTCAGCTAGTGAGAAACAAGAGATCAGTCATTACCTTGTCCTGTAACTCAGTAAGACAAATTTGGTCATATTCTGATGTGACATTTCTCCTAAACACTGAAGTTGGACTTGTTTGTTTCTGCTCCCTCCCCAGCTATCCATGCACAGCATGGAGGGAACATGCTCCTCTGCTCCCTCTAGGTGCCTGGAAACATCCAGGGTTTTGCCTTCCTGAGATCCGAGCTAACGTTGGGAGGAATGATGGATGGTGACCTTGCCGAGAAGCTTAGCAGACAACATTTCTTGCTTGTTTTTTGTCTAGTTATACTTGCCTGGACCATTTGTCTCTGAGCCAGGCACAGCGTCTGGGAAGAGTGGCTGAAGGCATGCCTCATGTCTCCTGTTCTCTGGGGTTAAGAGTTTCTAGGGCTTCATCTCTGAAGCCTTTCCAGCAAAGCCAAGCTCTGATTCAGCCACTGATGAGTTTGTAACTCTGTTCTGCCGTTTTCTCCACCTCGTGGGAATTGGGCTTCCCAGTAGACAAGATCAACGTGGATGACATTCCCTTCAGTGCCTGGCCTAGTTCCACTCACTTCGCGTTTTGAGGAGACCGTAGTGCCTTTTGGGTCACAGATTCTTTCTCAGCCCTTGTGGAAGCTGCCTGCATGTGTCCAAAGCCAATAGTGCTTGGTCACAGCACCAAGCCTATGCTGTAGATGCAGGACAACTGCATAGAGAGGAGCACTGTTCCAAGCAGTCACAACCTGAGGTAAAACATAAATGCTTTTGGTTCCCTGATGGCTGCCTGGTGCATCAAACATAAAAAGGTATGCAAACTCACTTAGTGCATTCACAGCATACCTGAGAAGTTATACTAGATGGACTCTGCAGATGGATCCTCTGGCTAGACAACCTGCAAAGCTGTGCCCTCCCTTATCTGCCTGAATCTTGCTTGCTTGTATTGGGAACTCTGGCTGCGGTGCTCCTTCCTCGTGTTTCCTGCCAGTTTCTCTCTGCATGATTCATCCCTCCGGGACAGTACGAGCAAGTTTTCAGTTGTCTGGGGCATAAGCAGAATGTTTTCCTTGCATAGGCTGTGTGGGGCTTAACCCACGCAGTGCTGAGTGAAGCTCTTTTCCTCAAACTGTCTGGCAAGGCCAGACCCCATTTCTATCTATTGCTTCCTCGATGCTATCCCCTCCTGGTAGCATGGGTGCAATTCCTCCTCTTGATAACTCTGGAAGTCATAGGAGAATAGAGAAGATCAGGCTGGTGCTACAGGCTCTCAGAGTGTGTCCAAGCCACCTCCTTGATGGGGTCTCCTTCTCCTGTTCAAGGGAGATGTCCACAGAAGCTGTCCCCTCTTGTGCAGAAAGACCCCTGTGTCCATGAGGAAACATAGCTCTGTCTTCATCCTTTCCACCCTTGTAGGTTTGATCTTGTGTGGTCAACTAGGCTTCTGTGATGGCCTTAACACATTGTTTTGAGATCTTGTGCTGCTTGTTTGTTTTTCTGATTGTCTCGTTTTCTAAGTGTTTCCAGACAAAGCTGCAGGCTGGTTCCTGTTAACTTGTCTGTTCTCTGTCCACCTCCTCTCATCTGCCTCTCCCCTTTCCCAAGTTTCCCATGAGAAACTATATTGCTCTTAGAATCCCTGTTCTTCTTTGTTCTCTTTTTGTCCAAGAAGTTTTCTCTGTGCAAATCTCTGTCTACAGTCCTTTCCTTCTCTGAAGTGGTAAAGCTTCTCTGATCCAGGCCTACGAGAACTCTGTTAGCAGCTTTCTGCCTTCTTCAACAATTAGGAGCAAAGTCCGTGTTTTAAGTTTTCTGTGGGGTGTGAATAGAAATCTATGGGCAAAAATCATATTTAAATACCATTTTGTGGACCCCAAAGCAATGGGATTTCCTTAAAAATATGTATTTTCTTCTTTCTTAATGCATTTGGAAAGTTTTATTTTGTTTTGATATCTAGTCTTTTAGATGGTACTTACTTCAACCTGTTCTCTGGAGTTTTGTTATGAGAGTATCTCTGATTCTAGCAGCAGGGACTTAAAATATATATTTATTTGAGACATAGTAAAATTTGTGATCAGCTCACTAGAGTTGGTAACAGAGACTCTTCCCCACCTATTCAGCAAAAACAGATGTTAGAAATAAGCTTTACAGTCTTGCACCAGTTCCTGCTCCACTTAAGGTAGTATTTTGTTCATGGTCTGCTCAAATTCCCTCCTTATCATCACTAGATGTCTTCTCAGGTTTTGTTCATCCTCTCCTTAGCCTTTGTTTTATCCATGGTAGGTGTTGGGTATTTAGGACCTTGTGTTCTCCTTCTGCGGTTTTCTCCTCAAATGTTGCAGATGTCCAGGTAATGTTTTCTGGTTGCTCTGGTCAACAGTTGTTGGTAGTGATAATCTTTCTTGATGACTTGTTTTCTGGGTCCTAACTCTAAGACTACAGTCTTAATGACAGTAGTAGAAAACAGATTGTTCAGTTAATTCTGCTTGTCTATAGCGCATATGCTGCTGCTATCCATTTCTGCTGTGGTCTGGTCAGTTAAATCCAGATCATGTTCTTTCTACCTGAAATTACTGCTGCTCAGGGATAAGGGAGAGTTAGGACCACATCCCTTTGATTCTTTAGGGCCACTACTGCGTGGTAAGGATTTAAGATTATTTTCTTGAGCAGGATGGTTTACTTAGGAGTATCTTTAGTCTGTCCTGCATATGGTTTACAAGCTGTGTCCAAAGTACAGCTGGAGCCCACTAGTCAGGCCAGCATTGGCAGAAGGAGCATTGTTGGGTTGTGCAACTTGTTCTTCACCTCTATGGTCTTATTCCAACATTTAGACTTTATTGCTAGTTGATGCTTTTTATTCTGTTTCCTCAAAACCTGAAAATATTGAACTATACTTAATCTCTACACAGAACAGAATAATATCAGTTCCTTTTTTTTTTTTAACATATGAGCAGGCAGAGGCACAGTGACTCATTCTGACTCAACTGAGGTTTTTCAGAAGGGAGGAAGGCAGAATGAGTGCTGAAACCTGTCTCACCTTCTCATTGGTTTGTGTGGAAGATCAAAGGACTGTACTGACATTTTTTTGAGAACTCTCTGTGTGAACCCCAGCACCCCAAAACTTCGAGGGTAGCCTCAAACTGCCTTCTCAGGCTGGCATTGTCTCCTACCAGTCTGATTTTCTGTAGCAAGTAGGTGCAGCGAGCCACGTAACTTCACACTCCTGGTGCAAGAGCAGGAGCTCACTGTGGTAACTGGTGCGGCTGCAGGGTCTGTGTCCTAGCTGGATAATGTTGCCTTTGGTTGGAAGTAATTTCTTTGGACATCAGAAGGTGTTTGATTATTCTCTACTCCTCTTCTACCCTTGTTGAGTTGTCCTTGCTAAGGTGGTCTAGGATTTTGCCACCCACAGCCTCCTGGTTCTGGGAGAGTGGCAGTGTTGGGATAAATCTTCTCACATTACAGCTTGTTACATGGCTGCTGTGTTCAACCCCATCTCCTTCAACGCCACTGCTACGGAAAATGGCATGGGTTGTGCAGGGAAAAGAGAATTTGTCTTCCAGTTTGCATGAGGAGTTCTGGGAATAGTCTGGAAGGTCTGAATCTCTGTGATTGTGGTGAACTTTCCAAACAACTGTATGTACAGGATATCCTTTGATTCAGTTGTTACCTATCATATCTAAAAGTTTTTAACTAGATTGAAATGATTTAATTCTTCTGAATCAGGGTTTTTCTTTTGAAAGGAGAGCGTTTCAGTGTTATTTCCACTTAGCTGGAAGAATTGAGGGACTAAGGAAAATAACTCATGACTGATTTCACTTGTTGGCTCTTGTGTCACACATTCCTTTCTTATAACCTGAGCACTGGGACCGGAGGGGGGCTTCTCTGGGCTTAGAGCTGAGAGCTTTGAAATTTCCCTCAGGAGGAGGTGGATGGCCTGTGTCTGCTCCCCATTGTGCCTCCAACCTACCTTCTTGCCAACAAACCAAATGACAGGCACTTGTTGCCTTTTGTTTCTTGCCAACAAAACGAATCATAGAATCGTCTAGGTTGGAAGGGACCTTTAAGAACATTGAGTCCAACCATTAACCTAACACTGCCAAAACCACCACTAAACCATGTCCCTAAGCACCACATCTACCCATCTTTAAATACCTTCAGGGATGGTGATTCAACTATTTCCCTGGTAGCCTGTTCCAATGTTCTGTGAAGAAATTTTTCCTAATATCCAATTTACATCTCCCCTGGTGCAT
The DNA here is from genome assembly GCA_003993805.1 of Himantopus leucocephalus. Lineage (NCBI taxonomy): Eukaryota > Metazoa > Chordata > Aves > Charadriiformes > Recurvirostridae > Himantopus > Himantopus leucocephalus. Next base: position 4,625,209 of record RSEF01000008.1, read on the forward strand.
CTTGAGGCCATTTCTTCTTGTCCTATTGCTTGTTACTTGGGAGAAGAGACCAACCCCTATCTCGCTACAACCTCCTTTCAGGTAGTTGTAGAGGTGCTTGTTTCCTCCTGTTTTAGCTCCATGTTTGCAGCATCCTCATTCACTTGAATGGGACAATCTGGCAGGCTTGTTGGTTTTGACATTTGATTTGCCTGCAAATGCAGGCATTGCTTTAGCCAGTTGTATGCCCTAAGATGGATAAACCATGTTCTCAGCTTATGCTAATTAGCACAGTTTGAATTCACAGTTGTAAGGTTAGAATCTCAACACTTGTAATCATGTAAAAGTACCTCCACTGACTTTCAGGCTCAGGCACATTGAGAGATCAGATCTGTCACTTTGTCAGCAAGTGGTCTAGCCACCAAGTTGTCATACAGAAGATGGGCACCACTGCTGTTCCGCTCTCCCCTTAGTCTTGGATTATGCCTCTGCCCAGAGCAAAGCCTCTGGCAGGTGACTGTTGGCTTTAAAGATTCTCTTAATTTCTTGAAGGAAAAACTAAAGAGTAAAAACTAAAAGTATTGACGGTCTTTAATGATGTAGCCCAGCAGCCCTGTAGATTTTAGTCCAAATAAGATTGCGGCACTGTGTCCTGATTGGAAAAAAAACCACCTGTGATTCATTGGAAGAGGAGGAGGAAGCTGTGCAATCAAGGTGAATTGGCAGTATGGAAGATTTTGTCTGCTTCTGAGCCATCACAAGTAGCTACTCTTAAGCACAGCATTCCTGTCTAGACAGGCAATCGTTTCACTTCTTGCTGTGACTGGAATAAATACATCCCAGCACTGCTTCTATTAAAAACTATATTCTGTTGATTGCCTTGAATTAGTAAACCCCAGGATAGTTTTCTCATTCTTTTCCCAAGAGAAAGGTCAGAGAGGTTCAGGTGAGTTCAAACAGGCCATGCCTTGTTTGTTTTATGTCTGGTTGCCCATAGCAATGACTTGCAAAATCACAGAATAAGCTGAACAAAATTCTGAATTTCCAAATCAAGACAAATCTCTGAAATGTTCTCGTTAGACTGAAATGTGTCAGGAAAAAGAATGCATTTAAAAACATTGAGATATTTTTGACATTTCCCCACATCAAAATAGTTTGGTTTAAAAACCTGAGCTTAGAGAGTTGTGCATTTTCTTCTAGTTCGCTATTTTTTTCCAAGAGCATATTAGCACATGAGTCTTACAGCTCCTGAGCCTGCTTCTCCCATTTTAACCTTTGCTACAGTCTTCTATCTTGAGGGATTATATCTCCAAACTGTGTATAATGCTGCAGGAGCCAAAATGACTCTGTAGTCGTTTTGGCTCCTGCGGCATTATACACAGCTTGGTTCAATTAGAAATTGAAATATACAAGAAATACAGTCCTCCAAAGAGCCTAGTAAGAGTAACTTCTTCCAGGCTTTAAGGAAAGTGTAGCTCTGCATTGCCTGATGTTGCCTGGAAGTGAAACAGCTGCAGCACAGTTCAACAAAGTGAAGTATTAAGTTAGAAATGAGTGACCTGACCAAAACTTTGCTTCGTAATTTTCTTCACAGCAAATTGGAGTTAAAAAAAATAAGAGGGGCATTCTTGATTTTGTGGAAACTTCAGTTCCTATGTGAAAATTGTATTGCCATTATGTCATATCCAAACATAACAAGGAACATGTTTTTCTCCTTTAATGAAAGCAAAACAAACTAAAAAATTTAAAAGGTCACTGCAACTAATGCATCACCTTTTCAACGTCATCAGCCACTTGCCTGCTTTTCTGCATCTTTCTCTGTTTCTCTAATTGTATAGGCTGAAATCCTGACCCTACACTCAAGTTAATGCCAAAACCTCCACTGATTTCCTTTCAGAGAAAGCATTTTACCCATTCTCTGTTTTGGTAGTGACAGGTGTAATGAAATACATCTTAGTTGTCATAAAACTACTATGCAGCGCTTTTAAGTTCCTGTGTAACTCTAGTTTCAATCCTCCTATGTTTCACTGGTTCTGAGAGAGAAAGTCTAGCTGCCTAGGGAGTCCTAAAAATAAATCTGAGGCTCGTTCCGTATTTTATACTGTAAATTTGGAATACTCCTATTGAAGCTGTGTTAAGGAACCTCATATATCAAGGGTGCCTGCCTTAGAAATGGAAATGTTTCTGTTGTGTTTTAGCGTTGCTGGTAGGTGTTCTGGAGATTTGGTGTTTAGGAATTGGCATGTGGTTATGCCAATTTGATTTCAGGGTTGTCTGTGAAAGGCCGCTTCTGCTTTCCCTCCTTGTCAGTTTATCACTGGCAGGTGAATGTCATCAAATAAATTACTGTGGTGGGCAGAGTGAATTGGAAATGGGGAGACTGGCCCTGTTCTGGGGCAGCAGGAGGCAGCGTACACAAAACTAGCCATTTGCATTCTCACCGCTCCCGCTGCTCCCTACAACCTGTCCTAAAGTTTGACAGATCCCCACCTGTGTAAACAAAGCTTAACCTGCTTGTAGACCTGGCAGTGGGAATGTGATATCCCCTATGAAGGGGAAGACCTAGGTAAGACTTCTAGTATTTCACTCACATGCTTTACACACCTACAGTTTTCTGGCATCTTCCTCCCACACGTAAGAAACTTTATTCTGTGGTTTGAGATTTTGCCCAAACCCCTGCAGCTACAAAAACCAGTTTGCTTGTGCATCAGTCTCTCAGTAGCCCCTGGAACCTGGGCTGCAGGAAATGGAGTGAGACGCTCCACCTTACTTTGAAGACTTCCTTCTGCCATTGAGTGACTCATATTAATCCCTCTGCCTCCAAACCAGAAAGGACATCTCTGTGTTGTGAAGGGAACACAAATGACAAAGCTTTGCCAAATGTTTTGGGCTCTTTAGACCTCAGGAGTAACCAGGACACAAAGTCTTGTCTTCAGAGGCTCTCAGGTTTACTATTGAAGTTGGGGTAGCCTGAGGAACAGCCCAGTCCCTGCAGAGTGGGCAGAAAGGCACATGAGTTGTTAGCCCGACTTATAAATTGTTGATGTTTCTTGCAAGTTTTTATTGCTTGGTCAGATATTCCCAAGCTGAACTGCTGCTTGAATATTTCTGCAAAACTCATACCCTAAAAAATATTATGGCTTCATTCACAGAAAATTAACCTCTTAGTGCTCCATGTTCTCATGACTGTATAGCTCCTGGTGTCCATATTAACCTCTCTGCAGACAGCTGATTTCATACCACATGCAATATAGTGAGCTTCCCAAGAGCTCCTGCTGTATTCTTCTGTGGTCTCTTGTGCTTACTCTTCCATCTCTCCTTGTTTTCTCTCTTTCAGACCTGATGGCCTTTCTGAAATACAGTCTGCTGAACACCTGACAGTCCATGCTCTCCTCCCAGGTAAGATAAGAGATGGTGTTAACTCTCCAGTAGCAACAGTGAAAATCGGTGGTCAGATATCAGCTGGAACTTTCAAAAAACCCAAAAGGCATTTTCTAGTGAAAGCAGCTGTTTTCAGGAAAATAGGTTTGTATCTGCCTGTGTATAAGAGACACCTCCCCTCTCTGGGAGGTAGATGCTTTTTCTTGCCATAAGGGAGTCCTGAGACAGTGAAAATCCAAGCTGAGTGAAGAACTATGCTTACTAAGGGAAAGAACGAATGTATTTACCATATGCAGAAGAATAGGAAAATGTACGATGTTGAGGAAGAGGGTTCTTCTGTGAGCCCTCTAAGCCACACAGCATCAAAGCAAATCTTACCTGGCGCCTGATTCTGTCCCTGAGAGCAGCTGATGGAAAATGCTTTCAGAAGAGAGCAGCATATGCACTGTTTTACTTTCAGCAATCTCTGATTTATAGTGTTTGCACCATGTTTATGGGCATCATGTTTACAGATTTTAGGAGACTGCATTTTGTTGTCCAGTGCTTTTTCAAACCTGCTTGTAGTTTTGGCCTTTGCAGTTTTCCGTGGGAGATTCCACAGTCTGTGTACTAGTATGCAGTAAGGCACAAAACCTTTATTTTTGTTTCTTATAAATCTGCTGCCTGAAAATGTCATTGGCTGCCCCTAGATTTTGTGCAATGAGAAATAAATAATCCTTTTCTACTTTTTATCACTTATAGTTGCATGGCTGCCTTCTGCTGCCTCCTCCTCTATTAAAGTTTTCCAAGCATAAAAATCCTTCTTTGCCTAATCTCTACTCAGCTTCTAAGCATTTACATTTTCACCTTGCCCCTCTCTTCGCCTTTCTAATTCTAGTGTATCTTCCCTAAGATAATTCCTAATGCTCTGTCATAGCTCATGAGTGCTGAGTTAGCATGTGTATATTGGCAGGTTTTCTTCCCCAGTTGTATTACATAGCACTTACTGATTTTCGAATTTCATCTGGTGATTTTCTGTTCACTTACCCTGGACCATGAGAACCCTCTGTGACTCTTCACAGTCACCTTCAGATTGCAGTACTGATAAAGTTTAAGCAAACTTTATCATCTCACCCTTCACCCTGAATTTCATTTGTCTGTAATGTGAGGAGCACACATTTCACCTGTTGAAGTTAGAAAAAGAATGTGTCTCGAAAATATTTACAAATATGTGGGGAAAGACAAACATTTTTAAACTTCAGCCCCCTATGTCTTACTTTGTTGCTAGTGTCTTTTCAGAACTATCTACAATTAAATTTCAAACTAAGTTTTTGGTATGGATAGGTGTATCTCAAACATTTACAAATGCCTCCGTTTATTTGCCAGTGGTAAAGACTCTTGAGAGTTTTTCTTATTCCTGAAATGCACACAAATTCCTAGTATTAGTAGATTAGCAGTTCCTAGACTTTTTCATGGTCTTTCCTCTTTTGCTGGGAAATGATGCGAAATGAGAATACTTTCCATTTAAATGCTGTCTTCAGTTTGTTGTCAGTCTGCCAAACTCACGCTAGCTGCCAGCTGCTCAGTTCACCACCTGTTTGGAGCTGCAGGGAGCATTCCTTGCTGATCAGGTCGTTACCTCTGCAGCTCCTGCACTGATCAGGGTTTTCTCTCTGCCCCTAGAGTGCCCGTTTGAATTTGGCAGAGAAACCATGTCGTCTGCAGGAATGCACGCTTTTGTAGTTAAAGGAAAAATGAATCCAAAGCCAACCAGATTATAAGGATCTGTCTGCGTCTCCGTGGTAGGAACATGTTCCTGTTTGGCAGCCAAGTGCTGTGAATGTGTCTGTGTCTGAAGTGATTCTGTCTCCATGTCTGGGTTGTGGGTTTGCCATGTCATTTCTCCTTTGCATCCAAGGAATTTTCCTGTTTACAGAACCAAGAGGCAAGAAGTTGTCTTGGTCTTTCAATGCTGCCAGTTTCTAAGTAAAAGAAGAAAAATCATATTAGAGGCAAGTAGGATAAAATGCACAGCAGAGGGGGTGGTGTATTGATGTGGAAGAGCTGGTGTGTCTGTGGGTCTGAGAGAGGGAGCTGGTGTTGACAGTGAGGTTGTTGGGGAGCAATGGGTCACGCTGTGGGGAGACAGGAAGGGTTGGGACTGTGTGGGAGCTGGGCAGGAGCAAGCCAGGAGTCAGGAGAAAGCTGGTTGGGAGGTGCAGCACTGAAATGCTGTGCAACCTTTGGGATACACAGGCAATGTAATGACAGCATTTTGTGGTCTCTCTGTGACCTTCCTCTGCCTATGGCTGCTTCCTGAGCAGCTGTTTTATTTGAACTGTCCGAGGCAACCCATCTGCATTTTTCCTGAGCAGTGTTACCAATTCAGGACAGTTGCAAGAAGCATAAATTAATTCCTTCTCATGGCTCATTTTGTATTTGTCAACAACAAACTTCCTTTGCACCTGCCTAATGTAGACCCTGTAGAGTGGAATGAGTCTGGATTTCCATGTTTAGTCTGTCTTTAACTTCAGATCAAAGACATTTAATTTTAAGGTAAGAGCTTCTTGGCTACTAACTTCCTTCTAAGATCTGGAGCCTGAGCTCATGTTATCGCTAGAAATAAAGACTGTGCCCTAGGAACTCAGCTTGACAATTCTAGTTTCTGAACTAGAACAGGAGCTTGCTTGCTCTTCCAGGGGGTCTTAAATACATACTTTCGTAGATCAAATTAACTGGGTCTCTTCTGTGTAAGAAGAGAAGGCTGAGTAGGGTCATAACAGTGTTCAAACAAGCACAAGCAAGTAAGCGCATGCAGGAGGGAAGATAAATTGTTCCCCAGATCCATGGTGGACAGGGCAGAATGTCATGAGCTGTAGTAGAGGAGGAACATTCAAATGGGATCCAAGAGGTGTATCTTTTAATGCTAAGGATGGTGAATCTCCATTGTCAGAGCTTTCCCAGATAAGGCAAGTGCAGCAGGTGCTGGAAGCAAGTTAGGCACAGTGGCAGGTTCCAGGGCTCCCCCAGGCAAGCCCACAGAAGAGCCAGGCTATTGAAACACCTGTGGCTCATGGACAGGGCAGATGTTCTCATTAACAAATATTGTTTGTAAAAATGCAGCTGCAGTCTTATCCCTTTCATTCTGTCAAAGGCAGAGCGCTGTTTCTGCACTGATACCACTTCGTGAGGAAGTCCTGAGTTGGTTGGCTTCTCTTCTGCAAGCATTTCTCCATTGTTACAAACCCCATTGTATTCTTCATGTCCTTTTATCTAAGTGCATGCCTATGTGAAACAGCATGGTGACGTTTTCTTGCTATTTCAACTTTTGTTGCTATTTCAGCACAGAAAACAGACACTGTACCAACAGAACCCATCCCCTCTAACTGCTGGGATAAGCCGATACACATGTGCACGTATACACTCTTAGACTGTACTTGTAATGGACAATTTCCAAAGAAATCAAGCAGTGAATCAGTGCAGGAGGCAGCAGTGAAAGATCCCGGTATGAATGAGAGAGTGCCAGAATAGCTAGCATGACCTTAGGTAGTCTGTCCTGCTTTTATTGTTTCTTTGTATTGCAGTCGAATACTTTATCATGTGGGAAAAACGAGAGTGCAGAAGGGAAAGAAGTAATGAAAACACCTTATGCATGGGAAGTGGAACTGCCGCAAGGCAAGCTAGCGGTGACCTGGAGACAGTGTGTTCTGAGATACCAGAGATAGGTGCTCAGCCTCTTTGAAAAGAAAATAATTTCTTTGCAATACATGTGAGGCTGTGTGTGGTGCTGCTTGTATACGTAGGCTGCACGATGAAATGAGCAGAAAAGTGCCTGTGTGTCTGTGAGTTCAGAATTCCTTCAGGGCTTTGGCAGCAGTGCCAAAACAAATGTCTGAAAGATAATGGGAAAGGCCCACTTCCATCTTTACGTCTAATCACTCGCTATCTCCTGCAACCAAAACTGCAACACAGACCACAAGTATGGCCATGAATCACCATGACTCCTGAGCAGGTTTCTTGCTCTCAGTATTGCTCTTCTTAACACTTCTACCGTGTAACAAATTATCCCAGACTTCCGCTCATCAAATGCTTAATGTTTCTGTGTCATAAAAGTTAGGTAACACTCCAGCTGTTAAACATGGAATAAAGTTGGAGGCTTGCCCTTCACTGAATTATCTGATTGCAAGCCGAGCTTGGTGACTGATGATCTTTGAACTGATTATCACAAATAACCACAATGCAGCCAATGCCTCTCAACTCCAAGGATAAAGCACATGGCAATTACCAGGGCTTTAATAGCACAGGTGAGGTTGTATTGGCCCCACAACAATAATTTTGAATCTGGATCCAGTTTTCCCAGGGGATCAGTGTTCAAATTCTGCCCTGGCTTTTTAAGCAAGCTAGACCCTTGTGTGTGAATGGCATGTGGTCAACACATTTTTTGGAGGTCGCAGACATGATGTATAGATACAGCCACTAAACTATATGGGAATACCTCTGAGGAACGCCTGTTCTTTACAGAGATATGGACAAAGTGGTGTAGGCATCAAAGGTGTTAGTGAAAACTACCTATCAGTGTGCTCAGCTAAAGACGCTAAGACTGCGTGTGATTTTTTTTTTTCTCTTTTAATTTATAGGAGGCTTTTTTATTAGCCAGATAATGTATTGCTCAGGTTCTTCTTACGTCTGTGAAAAAAGAATTCTTTTTCAGCTTTGAATTTGCAATTTGGCAATGAAATGAATGGGAGAGGCTTCCTGTGCACTGCTGCTCTTGCTGGCTGCGGTGTTTTCCAGACAAGCAGCTGAGCCATGCTTGGGGGGTCAGCACTGAATGTCTGTGCATGCTTTGGCGTTTGTTGGCTTTTCAGTCTTCTTCCTCTTAGATGACGTGCATATAGGATGGGGGAAAAAACTCTGCAGTATGAGAGGAGGCAGGAAGCTATTAACACAGCCTTACCACCTGGCTCACAGTCCTTTAAACTGTCTCTTGAGGGCTCCCAATTCCAAATGCTCTTTAATATGACAGCAGAGGAACCTTGTGTGGAGGAGTGGGTGCTGGGGGACGGAAGCTATCCTGAAGAGAAGAGAACCACAGGGCCGGATCTGCCAGGAGAAAAGGGACATTAGTTCTGGGGGAAGGACAGAGGAGATGGACACGGCATAGAGCCCTCTCAGCACGCTCCTGAGACCAAATGCACCACTCCCCCTCCACGTCTGGCTCTTTACGTGGCACTTCTGAGGTCAGGGGCTCCGTGCTCAGTTCTGCACTGTGCGATGGAATGTTTCCTTTTACCAGTCTTGCATACAATGTCATTTTTTTCTATACATCTCCCCTTCCACTTGCAAGAGAGGAGAACAAAGGTTCCCAGTCTGCTTTCTCTCATCTATTTATAGTTCTGTCTCTCTTGGCCACCTCTTTTCCTGTGTAAACAGTTCCACTTTATTCAGACTCTTAGTATTCTATTAGTTGGTTGTTCTGGTTGCCTTTTTTTTTTATTTCTGTCTATTTTAATAACAATCCAGCTGCTGACAGCATGCTCATGTCTTTGATCTTTATAATAATGTCATCGCCTTCGAGTCTAAAATATCTAATTCATTATGGAACCTTCCTCCTTCTGACTTTCTGAGAGGGCTTGGGGATGGTCTACAGCTACAGGGAGATCTGAGATCACTGGGAGCAGAAAGCTGTTTGTCCTGTCGTTGCAGCGGCATTCAGACAGGCAGAACCTCTGCCATAGAGAATGATGAATGGGACTCGAGGCAAAGCAGCGGGTTTCCCAACATACAGCACTAAGAGAAGTAAAGGCAGAGCTGTGCAGTGCGATGCCCTCCCACAGAGGTTCAGATCACCCTCCAGGTAACCCTCTCAATAGCTGGAAAGGAAAGCGGTGCCACTCTGTAGTATTTGATATGGCTTGCTATTTCTTTAAGAATGTCCTAATTCCTCTTACCCTGCCATCACTTCAACGTTAGTATTTTTAGCAGCGTGAGGCATCTTGAGAATTTTTAAGTCAAGTGTTGCTGTGCAGGGATGGGCTGCAGACCATTTTCCTCAGTGGAAATCAGTATTGATTTCAGAATTGATTTCAGAGCTCATGTTAAAATCAGGCATCCTCTTTCCTGTCCTGATGCCCAGCCATACTGTTGTGCTGTACTTCTGCTTACTTACCTTGCTTAAATTTCCTTCTGGTACCACTTACAATTTTCTGTGTTTGAAGGAGCACCCTGTCTGCAGCTTCTCCTATTTGACACTGACATAGAAATAATCTGTTTCAGTTTCTCCTGTGCCAGTAACAATAATTACATAACTCTTCAGGTTTCTACATGCTTAGTTTCTCAGTTTCCATTTTCGATTTGTTTCTGGGTTTGATGTATCTCGTAACTTTTTGCAATGACTGCAGAAAGGACGGTGGCAAATACAAATTGTCTGTGCTGGATCCATCCATAAGTCTTAGAAAATTTCTTGGTTTGTTCTTTGCAGTTAACGTTAAGACCAATGTACCTTGGTCTTGGTCTTTGGCTTTCAGCATTATTTGTATTTAAAAAATAGATCTGAATGAGTCTTGGGACTTTGGGTATAATCAGCTGTTTACTCTGCAACAGCTTGAGTGGGGATTTTGAAAAACCCTGTGTGACAAAATGTTGCCCAGCCAGAGATGCGGCTAATCGTGAAAAGCAGAGTCTTTTGGTATTAAAAGGGATTGTTACAAACCCACAGTTTGTGTTTATATTAGTCAGGTATTTGTTGAATATATGAGTCTGGGATGGAAAAGCACCAGATGGACCATTCATCACTTTCCCCAATAAGTTGTTCCAGGAGTTAATAATTTACTCTGAAACATACCAATGTCATGATCACCACCAAAGGGCCCAGTAATTGGTAAGAAACTAATTGCAAATCTTCCCAGTTCCATGCGGTGACCCTTTGACTAAGCCAGTGGTTTTCAAGCTTTTTGCCACTCATCCCACAAGCTTTCCTGTGGGCTGATATTGCACTTTCATATGGAGCTGACATTTTTGTAAATGTCAAGTTTTAATATTGCACCAAAGGCCATCTGCAGAGCTCATTTGATAGAGCTTCCTACAGCTCTGCCGTTGTCTTTGTCAAAATGGAGGTTACTCCTTAGCTGCAGCATTGCTTGACCAGGGACAGGTATGCTGCCAGAGACTCCCAGGAGTGCAAGTCATCACACCTTCCTTCAGACTTCTAGACAGTGGCTACCTCTAGGCTTCCTCTGTAGTCCATGAAGAAAGTCAGTTATCTCCAGAGGATTACTTCTCTCACCCTAAACTAGATGAACGGGTTTCAGAGAGAAACAATTTTCTCTGGATACATATCTCTTCCCATTGCCTAGTGAGAACTTAGATGATCAGTTAGGCTGAGCAGCTATCAGGTATCAAATGGTAGGGAAGACTACTCCTACCTTAAGTGGTTTTGTGTTATTACCTGTGAATAACGGAAATCATCACTTGAGTGCCATCTCCTTTCCCTTGTGAAGGCCACTACTGACAGACACGTGTGAAGGTGGTGCATGGTTTAACACACTGATATGCTCTTTTCTTTGGTGGTTGCAGGTGGAGCAAGTACCAGCAGCCTTGCTCTGGGATTGCTGCTGGAACCAGGTTACAGTGCAGATCTGAATTGCAACAGGTGGTCCTCTCTTAAATATAGTGGTCCTCTATTAAATAGCAGTCCTTAGAGAACAAATGTGTCCAACTGGCTTTTGTCCCATCATGACAGAAGTGATGACAGAAAACTGTTGAAGTTGGGGTGGAGGTGGTTTTTCTGTTGGTGGTAAAACTATGTCAGAGTGTGTGTGAGTGTGTGTGTGGTTCATCCCATGTCTGCAGTTCTCCAAATGTCCACTTTCCAGAGCAGGTATTCCTATTCTTGTGCGATAAGGAAGGAGGTCTGGCAGTGGGAAGTGGGAGACATGCTTCTGCTTTCTGCCACCGCTTCATATCTGTGCCTTGGCTGTTAAGCTGAGCCTGGCAGCAGCTCTATGTTGCCACATTCAGAGGCCAGATCATGCTCTCTGGTTACAACCCTGGGCAGAAATGCAGGGGAACGGGGGCAATGTCCCTGGGGAGACCAGTCCTGCCCCAAACTCACAAGCAGCCAAGCACCTGCTTGTGCTGTCTAAACAGGAAAGCTAAGATTTGTCCTGGGACTTTTGAGTCGCAAATACCAGGTGTGGGAAATGAGGAGATGGGGCTGCTCTGCCTAACCTTTCTTTCTGTCTGTCCGTCTACTCTAGGTCCAAAAAGAATCTGCTGCCAAAGATGGCTGGTGGTTAGCAGTCACACCATCTTGATTCAAATTCACAAGTGAAGAGGATTAGTATTTAGAACTACAGTTGCAGAGACTGAGCCAAGCTGATGGTGCCAAGCATCAGGTGTCTGATGCCTGCCATGATCACCTTACTACAGCTAGCAGAGTATTTATGTTCTACATTCCTTGTGCTTGGATGCTTTATTTCTTTTCAATATCTATCTATCTATCACTAATTCAAAAAGTCTTCAAGTCCTTGTGTTGCTTAAGCTGAGGAGAGTCGTATTTAACCTCCCATCTGAGAAATACACTCCTCCTGCCTTAGAGAGTGTAGCTGACTCTGTCACTGAGCATTAGAAATGTGGGTGGGGGGAGCAGTCAGCCAAGTGAATAGAGGAGAATCAGAAGATTGGAGAAGTTGTCTTCATGTTTTCCTAGTCCTCTGCCAAGAGATTTCCCTGGTGTGTTGTGAGGGCAGCAAGCCTTGGGGATGTAATCGGTGATGTCGTCCTGAATCACTTCTGTAGGCAAACTCGCTGACTCAGTCTCCCTTTGCCCTGAGAGGTTTCCTAGGACTGAATAACAGCAGAAACCTGTGGTATTGAGTTGATGCACAGAATTCCCAGGGAACAAGGATCTTTTGCCCCCTCATCAATGCTCTGAGTGCAGCCTGGGGTGACAAAGCCCAGCTGCACTGGCATTAGGGACATAGCTTGCTAGAGAAGGATTCTTGCTTTCCAAAGGGATGTGGCCATTTCTAAGTGCTTTGTGCTACCTGCATCCATGTGCTCAGTTTTTCATTCACCATCCTGGCTTGAATGGCAGCATTTATCTAAAGTTAGATCAGTGAATCTGGAGATGTTATTGTTGGCCTTTGAAAAGAGGAAGGTGGGAGTATAAGAATGAGTTAGTGTCTCCATAGTGCTTTGGAAAACATTAGGGTGGGGATCAGAAGGGATGGAAAGGAGGAGACAAGTGAAATGGCAAGTGTGAATATCTAGAAAGGAGGTAAGAGAAGTCAGGAAAGTAAGACAGCAGCTTCTTCCAAGGAAGGGGTGCAGTGAAAGTCATGGGCAATACAGCAGATAAGAAAATCATTCTAGGTCTGAGCTGGTGGAGTCTGGTGTACCCTGACAGTCCATTAATTCTTCCCTGAGAGCACTCTAGGCTTCAGCTCTGTTGCTGAGCCTCACGGTCTGGCCATGACTGAAAAACAGGTATTATTAAGGAGAATTTTACCACTAGCATTCAAGCTGCAGTGCTGCCAGGATGCCCTGGCTGAGGTTGGGACCCTGTGTGAGATGCAGTATGTGTGTGAAGTAAACAGAAGTTCTGTACAGATCTGAGTCCTGATGGGTACACAACTGGCATAGAGCAGGAGACTACCAAAGATGAGCAGGTCCAATATGGACAGGCTGAGGGTGTAATCGGGGATGACATATGTCCTTCCAAAGGGCTGCAGTGGACCACAGATCTGTTGTGAGGTGTGAGAGGTGGGTGTGCAAAATCAGCAAGATGATTGAAGGAAATAGGGCAGAAATATTGTTCTTCATGGGGTGGAAAGATCTTGGCGCCCTGTGGTTTCTCTCTGACCCTCTTTGTGAAAAAGCTAACTTGAGAAGGGTAATTCATGAAGTTTGCTTCTTCAGCCTTCTAAATTCCCAAAGTCAGAATGAGGTAGTCTCAAAACTATTGGCTTCCTGCATTTTTTTTTCCTTTGAAACTGCTGCCAAAGTTCTTCACTTTGTGTGGGCATAATTGGAATGCCATGGACATGACCTAAATCTTCCCACCCAAGATCTTCCTTCCCAAAACAGGGTCACTGTTTTCATTGTTTTTTCCTTTTTGCATTAGCCTTCAAGACAGGAGAAAACATCCAGGGTTTTCTTTCCCAGAACAGAGGTACTTCTAATACTCTGCTCATGTGGCTTTTATGACCTCCAAATTTTTGTACATTTCTAATACTTGAACTCTGGAGAGTCCCATGACTTCTGAAACTATGTCAGCATGTGCTAGCAGACACCATTTGCATTGGCCTGCCATTAAAGTGCTCGTGTCCCTTGTTAAGGGCATTGCTCTGAGCCCTGGACTGCGATGCCATCGAAGGGGAGTGTGCAAGATGGCATATCACAGCCACACAGAGACTGGGCAGATCAGCCTAAGATCTTTGATGCTCTCCACTGAGATCTAGGATGCAAGTAGAAAAAAAAATGCAGCTAAACTTCCTGAATTTGTAAATAAAGAGTAGTTCATCAGTTTGGTCTTTCAGGTGAGGCAGTGAGAGCTGGGTAACATGAACACCGACTGCAGCAGGAGCAGGTTGAGTCTGTTTCGCAGGACCACTGAGCACAGAGAGCTCAATGTGAGCTATGTGGCGCTGTGGGGGCACTCGCAGCCAGGAGCTGGGGCACTGCTTCTCACTGCTGCCTCATGCAATGCTGCCCTGCTGACCATCGAGCTGCCAGACTCAAAAGTCTTCCCTCAGGCAACTGCTTCTGTTGGCTTAGGTGGGTGCTCCTGTCTTGTTCTGTCTTTCCCCATAACCTGCCAGGTACATTTCCAACTTGTAGTGGCTGCGTTGTCGCTGGAGGCTTGAGATAATGCGTAAAGCATTGAAGATAAGAAGCTGCTTATCTTTAAAAAGGGATTTGTTATCTGGCAAGGTGCAGAGCAGCTGTGTTAGGCAGCCTGTGCATGGGAGGTAGTTTTTGACATAGTACGGGCTAATTTTTTTCAGACTGTTCTGGAAGCAGGAGGCTGGAATGCTGGTTTGGTGCTAGTGCTGTACCAACCTGAGCAATGTATAGGAGAGAAAAGTGCTTCATCAGTAGAAGTGACTGATTTGTGGTTTATCATCATGTTTGCTAGGGCTGCAATATTATCTAGTTTCTTTGCTGTGATATATGCTACCTTTTAATCAATTATTTTAGAATGTTAGAGAGGAATCACAAATTCAAGAAAAACACAAACAAGAGGGTAAAGATGAGTCCTGATTTAAGAGAGAGATTAGTTTCAGCAACGATCTATGAAGTCCTAACCCCAAACTGGTTTTGCATCCAGATATGCCTTTGGACTGTAGAACATGAACCTCCTTGTTTCTCTTGGATGCATTGAGATGCAGATCAGACCTGTTTATTCAGAACTGACTGGTGCTGTTGTACACTTGTGAGAAAGAGCTGTTTGTGTTAGTGAGAGAGATGGCTTGCTGGGAATAACCATAGCGAGGTTAATATTGCCTTGGTTTAATCATAACAGATTTAGTTTAATGTAGATCTACTGCCCATGCAAATTCTGGAAAGACTCTGGATGCTGGCCATTACATGTAGATGGCAGGTGGAGAGGTTGGTTAGGTTGGCATACAGAAACATCTGACTGACCTTGAAACTGAAGTGATAGTATCTGACTGTGGAGACGGGGCATAGGACTTCAGCCAAAAACTTGAATCTTGAGCCTTCGTTTCCATGAAGTAAGAAATTACCATGAAGAACAGTAATGGATCTCCCCAGCTGAGCAAACACTCCAAGCAAAGGGTATATCTAGAAACTACATGAAATGCAAAGATAGGATGAATATCTAAGGAGCCCATGTCCTGGAGCCTAGCTCATGAATAAAAAGTTGAAATGAAACATGGCAAGAAAACAAGTAGTGGAGAGAAAATTTTTCAGCCTCATAAACAGAGGAAGGAAGGAAGGAAGCTGTGGAGGAAGTAGAGATGCTATACTTATATATATACACACACACGCACGCGTATATATGCCCTGGACATAATCAAGAGTGAAGTAAAACAATGATCCATAACCCCATAAGGACCTTCTCTTTTATGGTGGAAATGATAATGGAAATTACAAGATAAAGATGGACTAAGCTAAAGAGAGGTGCCAGGAGTACTGAAGCTAGGACTGACCCTATTTTAATATATTCCTTGCTTATATAGATATTTGGCCATGAAGTTTGCAGGTGATATAGCTGGGTTTAATATCATTACTGTGGAGGACTATTTTTTTCTTACAGGAAAATTATTAGATGATCTTTTGAACTGAGGGTTGAAAGCAGTAGCATGAAGTGTGCAGTTGCCTTTTAAGAGAAAAGGAGCAAGAACTTTTGCAATAGCCTGGGAAGTCATTCCTGAGAGATGCTGGCGTAGGAGAGAGAAGGATGGATTGTCAATGTGACTCAGCTGTAAGAAAGCCTTGTAAGGCTATGGGATGCATCAGACTTTAAATTCTTAGACAAAGAAGTGGTAGTGTAATAGTAGAAGCTGTTTAAGACCCCGTTTGGAGTATTTGGTACAGTTTGGATCCCTGATGTTTAAAAGAAAAATAAATAAATACACTGGAAAGGAGCAAAAGGACTCCTAAGATGGCCAGGTCCGCCTTCAGAGATTCATTCCTATGAAAAGAAGAGTGGAGAGTTTGTTGTTTAGCCTAGCAGACAGTAGATTTACAGAATATGCCAAGTTTCTCTATAAACATATAAAGGAGACTACTTCAGTTTAAGGTTAAGTCTGAGTCCAAGACTAATCAATTATGAGTAGATTAAGTTGAAAATTGCCAAAAGCTTTGTAACCATTCTGAACAGCTGTGCAGCTTTCTGGGTGACTTGTGGGATTGCTTCTATATGGAGTTAAAGGAGGAGATTATCTGAGGGTAATCTTAGAATAGGGGGTGGAGATTATAATGGTACAAATCCTTGGATTACCAGTAGCGTTAGTCGTGGTAAGAAAGGGATGGAGAGTATTTGACAGCTGTTATTCTTTGGTAATATTAATATTCTGTTACTTCTCTGGGATTCTGCTTGTCAACTACTGAGTTCAGGAAGTTTTGTTTTCTCCCTGCTGCAAGCTGAATTCTGCATCTGGGTTTTTTTGCCTTTCTGTAAGTATCTGTTATGGGTGACAACTGGAGTCAAGAGACTGCAGGAAGTGTGCTGGTTCTTTTGCTGGTATCAGATGGTCTGGTGCTCGGTGGTCTTGCTTTACTCATGCACTTCTGGCTTACTAGACGGCCACATTTCAGAAGACGAAGGAATTCTTTCTCTGAGTCTGGCAGTGACCGCGGTGTGGAGCATAGCCTTCCAACCACCTGCAGGGAGTTCCTCCTAATAGATTTCCTTCTATTGCTAAGTGAATAGAAAACATTTTTTGTTCCTAAATATCTCTTAGGTGGTGACTTACAACAAACCTCGGTAAAAAATTTTGGCTAATAGTAGGAATAGCTGCTCTTTCTTGGAAACTCATTGTCTGGAAATGAGGACTTCAGTCTATCAAAGATGTGATGCAACTGCATAGGAAGCACATTCAGCTCCTGGCTTCATCATGTGCAGTCTCTCCATTTGAAAGATTTCTTATTTTCCCTTTGTTGCTGTCTATTTCCTGACAAGGAGAGAGAACATCAGAAGTAATGATGAAATGTACTGTGTGTTCCTACTTTTTCATTGTTTTATAAATCCCTGTGCAAAGGACTTATNAAGTTAAAAAAAAAAAAAAAAAAAAGAAAAAAAATTAAATTATAGCCTGAGGAACTTTGTCACTATCCTGGAGATTTTTAGTTTGTATTCAGCGTGCCTCCCCAAATGCAGCAACTTGCTAACCCGTCAAATACAGACTTCAAGAGAAAAACAGCATTTCAAGAAGGGGTCCTCAGCCTCACTTGTTTAAGCAGATGATTAAGCGTAGGATTGAGTTATTGTCCTCATGTTTTATTGTACATACTTTATGAAGTCTATTTCCATGTGACTTTCTATGACTAATGGCCTTATTGCAGTATGTGAAATAGTTGGCACAGATTAAAAATAATCATAACAAATTACTCAGGACTGTTGTGCAATAATGAAGACAGGCATGAGCAGACACAGAAAATTCCGACCCTTCTCTAGGCTTCTGTTGAGCTGTTTGCTAAAACTTTTAAATATCTATTTCTTCCTTGTCTCATCCACGTTGAATGTGATCTTTCCATACCCTGAAGTGGAAGAGAAGTCTCTCATAGATGCAAAAAAAAACTAAAACGGAGAGACCATGATTTGCCTGTGACTTGAATTATCTCATTGTTCAGATGAGGGAAAATACTGCTGTTCTGATCAAGGATTTGTGTGCATTTTGCTGACTCTGGTGTATTAACCTTGTCTGTCTGCCAGGTGCCCACCCTGCTGTGCTCTAAGTCTCCCTCCTCAGCAGAACATGGGCAGAGAATAAGATGCAAGAGCTTGTGGGTCAAGATAAGGATAGGGAGACCACTCACCAATTACTGTCACATGCAAAACAGGCTTGATGTGGGGAAGATTAACTGAATTTGTTGCCAGTTAATAAGAGTAGGATAGTAAGAAATCAAAACAAAATTTAAAAACCTTCCTTCCTCCCCCCTTTTTCCCAGGCTCAACTTCATTCCGGACTCTTCTACATCCTCCCCAAAGCATGCAGGGGGATGGGGAATGGGCGTTGTTGTCAGTTCATAACACTTTGTCTCTGCCACTCCTTCCTCCTCGCGCTGTTCCCTTTCTCCAGCACGGGGTCCCTCCTTTGGGCTGCAGTGCTTCATGAATTTCTCCAAAGCCGGTACTTGCTACAGGCTGCAGCTCTTCAAGAACTGCTCCAGCATGGGTCCTTTCCACAGGGTATAGTCCTTCAGGAACAGACTGCTCCAGCGTGGGTCCCCCCAGGCTACAGCTCCTGCCAGAAAACCTGGTCCTGTGTGGGCTCTTCTCCACAGCCTGCAGGCCCTGCCAGGAGCTTGCTCTGGCATCAGCTGTCCATGGGCTGCAGCTTCCTTCAGGGCACATCCATCTACTCTGGCACTGGGTCCATCATGGGCTGCAGGTGGACAACCTGCTTTACCGTGGTCTTCACCATGGGCTGCAGGGGAATCTCTCCTCTGGCACCTGGAGCACCTCTTCTCCTTCTTCACTGACCTTGGTGTCTTCAGGGCTCTTTCTCTCACATCCTTCTCACTCCTCTCTCTCACAGTTGCTGTGCAGCGTTTTCTACCCTTTCTTAAATAGGTTATCACAGAGGCACCACTAGCGTCACTGATGGGCTCGGCTTTGGCCACTGGTGGGTCTGTTTTGGAGATCTGTCCAACCTGGGGACAGCTACTGATCTCTTCTCACAGAAGTCACCCCTGAAGCCCACCCTGCTACCATAAGGACCCTCTAAGGCCCACCATAGTGCCTCCACCAAGAAGATACTAAGCTTAGACTCCTTTAGGTAATGAAAAAGTCCAAATGTGGGCTGCTGGTACAGTTTTGAACTACACAAATATTTCTGGTATCTTTGTTGTATAATATGCTGCAGCTGTAAAATACTACTAACCTCTATGAAAGGTATGCAATTTTTTAACCCTTATGTCTAAAGTCTGGCATACTAATGAGCTGAGTGTCCTTAGGAAGGTCCTTAAAAAGCCTATCACAACTGCCTAAGCTTTTCCTTCTTTACTGGGGGAAAAAAGTCTCTTCCCTATTCCCATCCTGAGGATATGCCCAAGTCTGCTACCTGTTCTCTCCTATAAGCTATTCCTGCTGCTCTCTTTCCCTGCGTCTCTTCCTCCTGCCCTAGGGTACCCTAAGGCACATGCAGAAAAGTTTCCTGGTTTCTGCTCCAGCATCAGATGGTTCCAATGAGCAAAGAGAGAGAGAGCTTGATGAAGGTATGATGACAATGAAAGAGAAATGCGTCTGGCTCCCAGGCATATTAGCTATGCTGGATAGGTCACTCAGGGCATGCCTATGCAAGCGTGACAGATGTGCTCCATGCAGGTCTCCGGCTGGCCAACACATGTCACCCCGCCTTGCAAGGAAGGCCAGAGATGATGCTGGGCTGCAAATGGGGCAGAAATATACATGTCTGCAACCAGGTGCAGAGACATAACCAGTATATCCCTCAGCAGCCTTCAACAGCAGGGGAGAACTTTTCCCTACATTAACCTGAAATCTTTCTAAATTAAGCGGATATCAGCCTAAGTTATTACAGCTCTGCTGAGACTGTTGAGTGAGGACCTGGTCCTACACGTTAAAAGCGCAGGGTTTTCTTTTAAATCTAAGTCTTCTGTCTTGAAAAGAGTTATCTCACCAGCTAGAAAAAGGATTTTTCACACCCTCTGGCTGATGGTCCCTAGTCAAGTATTCTCTCTCTGTCTGTGGCCAGCAGCACTGGGAAGAAAGCTTTGAGCCGTGCACAGGACACGGATGCTTCTTGGGGCAAGCTTCTTGCTGATTCAGAAACCGGCTCTTGGCCTGTGGGAATATCAGTTGTAGGGATGGATAAAGCCATTATTGTTTTATCTGAATCTGCCACATTTCCTTGAGGATACCTTTGTTATTACCCAAAATGACATTTTAGGATAATGCATTGCTGCTGTGTCAAGTACCCCATGCCTAAAACTAATTAAAATCTTATCTAAGTACACTTAAACTTTAACATTGGTAATTTGTATTTGGTGGATTTGAGCCATAAAAGGCAAGGTGGAACAGTGAATTTGGTCATGTCCGCTTGATGTTGTTTCAAAGCCAGCAGCCTTTTTAAAATAAAACAAAACCAAAAAAATGCTCTGAAAAGGCTTAAAAAGCACAAGGTGATTTCCAATAAGCTTCAGTTTTGTTCACAGGTTGTTTTTTTAATTCCATCCCTTTTATGTATTGTCCTGCAATCATAGTCTTAGTCATTACATTACAGGGTGAGAAGTACTTGAGGCATTTTCATGCTGAATAAACCGAAGACCTGAGTTTTAAACATAGAAAGCTTTCTATGGTTGAAGTGCAGTATGTGTTTCTCTTTCAGTCCTGTTCGTATGTCTCACCGTCACTTGTTACGCTGTTTTGATGCTGTTATCTATTTTGGTCATAGACTTTCATAAGCCAAAGGAGCTGATCATTTGTGAAGTTTTGGTGGTCACTGATTCTCATGTGTAGTTTCAGAGAAGCCACATGATAGTGAAAGGAGGAACGTAACGAATCCTATCTCAACAGGATCTGAAAGGGGATCCACACAGGGTATCTTGCTGAAGTTGCTAATTTTTCTGTGTGCCCTAAGCAGTAAAACTTTTCTCAGAACAGGAACTCGGACATAAATGAAATGTAGCCAACTGAAAGAATACCTGTGCTAACTTTCATGCAAATAGCAAGCTGCAGATGAAAAGCCTCCCTGCAGTAGTAACTGTTCCTGGCTTGCACACCCTTTCCACTCTAGAGGAAAACCTGCAGGGATCAAAAATACAGTCCCTGTTGTCATTGGCAGTCATGCTCCAAAAGTTATCTCTTTTGGTGCTGCAGTACTCTGTTTGTGATTCATAGCCGTCTTGTGTTTTAGTACATCCACACTTAGTTGTTTCAAATTGCTGTGGTCTTTGTTTATTGAGGAAAAAGAACACTAAACCCCAGCTTGTCCTAGTGTAAAGAATTACCAGTGGGTTATTTTTTTTTTTTCCAAGTTTCTTCACCTGTGGCAGCGTTCTTTGAAATGATCCCTGTAGGTCTGGTCTAGGGAAGAAGGGAGGTGAAATTTGGACATCTGGCAGAGCAAATGGTTTGAGGAGGAAGGACTGTGCTTGGCCAGGGACTGGGGGTATTTTTTTGGCTAGAGGAAGCCTATGTCAAAAGGACAAACTCCGTTTAAACTACAAGTGAAAAAGGCAGCTGCCACTTCAAATCCGGAAAGGTGTCATCAGTGAACCTTTCAAACTAAAGAGCAGGGGAAAATTCCCAGGGAGTAAAGCACACAAGTTTCAAGATGACATAACCACTACTGATGAAGCCACAGAAGTTCCATGTCCGTGAGGAAAGGGTGGAGGACGGCAACAGTCAAACAGGAAAAGAAAAACAGACAGGACCAACCATATTCTTTTTAAATGAGGCACCAAAACCAATATCAAAACAGTAGTGCAACCATTTCTAGGCTAGATGTGGTCATACTACGTGTATCAGAAACTTGAGGGACAAGAGGTAGTCAGCGGTATTTCTGTTAACACCACAGCAAAAAGTAGAGAGGAGAGACAATGTGAGATCTTCTGCTGAGGAAGAAGTGAGGTAGATATATGCAAGTTATATAATAAAGAATATGTATTTCATATTTCTTTAAAATACATATAGAAGTCAATTTAGAGTCAAACGAGGTAAATGAGCTAGCAATTTCAGCACTGCCACAGAATCCTATGGATTAAAATTTCAGGCCCAGATAAGAAAAGTATAGTTATGTATAGTATACGTCTGTGTTAACGAGTGCCCACCAGGATAACATCATCACGTGTGATACACCAAGAGAAGTCACAGAGACTGCAAGGGCAGGAAATGCAGGAGTGATGGAAGACTTCCACCACCTCTCCTTTTTCCCCACACCCACAGATTGGGCAAGTGTCACATCAAGGCACGCACATAAGAAATTTTGAAATGCTATTAGTGGCAGCTAATTCCTGGAAAAGCTGGTGAGGAAGCCTGCAAGAAGCAGTGGAGTCCCTTACTTTTTCTCTGTGTATGAGATGTGGTTCCAAGGGCCATAATTGCTCTATACCAGAGATTGCATTGCACTCTCGGCATCCCTGCAGGAGCCATAAAAGATGAAAGGAAAAAAAACCCTTTATGCTCACAAATGCCATCAGCTTCAAAAAGGGAAACTGTGTAAGGATGTGGAAGCTTGTCAAGAAGACAGTGATAAAAGATGCAGTAAGAGAGTTAACCTTTCCAGGAAGAACGGGTTTACGCCCCATGTTGGAAACCCTGAGCCAGCATGTATCACCCATCCACATCCGAGGAGGAGCTGAAGGAAGCAGGTGGCTGAGCGGCCAGGCAAGGGTGGTATTCGCAGCCACAAGGCATTCTTCAAAAACTTAAGTCAAATGAGGAAAATGGACAGGTTCTTGAACTCTGGCAGGTTACTTGTAAAATACAAGGCAGGGCAAAAAAATCTGAGGAACAACCATGTCCTTTTTTAAGCGTTTCTAGAGCCTGCTGGGCGGGTAAGGGCTGCTCAGTACCAGAGAAGCACCCACAGGAGGTAAGATTACAGCAGAAAAGCTAAACAAATTACGTGGCTTTGCATTTGATGTGGGAGGAACAGGCACGTTTCCTCAACTAGTGTGCATCACAGCATCTGCTTAGCAGAAAGGTGTGCGAAAGGTGATGAGACGAATCTCAAGGAGCTGCTGTTGGTCACTGGTTGCTACATGGAGCTGTTCTCTGTCCTAGTACCTGAGAGTACTCTGAGAGTCAGAAAAACGTGTAGCAAAACCACTTTGTAACCTTAGACAAATGATTTATGCCCTACTGGGCCTCCCTTGCTTCCTACAAAATTGGGATAACAACTTTCCCTTAAAAGTCCTCCATCAGTTATGTGAGATTCTAATACTGCAACAGTTGTGCTTGTGCAACGCGCTGTATACACAGGACTGGTTACTTGCATGAGTAACTCCTGGCTCGTACCTCCACACCATCACCTGCTTGCAAAGAGAGCAATGCTGAATGAGGAACCTCTGTGAGCCAATATTTTAATGTGATATTGAGAGCTTGTGCGTCTGTTTCTTTGAGTAGCTTATTTTTCTGAATATCTGAGACGCTTTGAGCCTGATTTCTCAGGGGTTGTGATCACAGACATCCACCTGACGGTGGAAGATCAGCTTTTCTGAAAATTGAAGAGAAGCTGTGGCAGGGGTAGGAGTAGGGCTTCGTTTGGTGTGGCATTGGGTTGTGGGTGGGGTTTGGGGGGAGTTTAAGCATTTTGACTTAAAATTTAGTCTAATTTTAGATGCCTGAATATCAGGAGTTTAGCAGAAGGTAGGCTCTAAGACTTGGTCTTTACTTTGTATATGACTTAATGCGTGCATTTAGAGCTAAAGAGAAAGCACAAGTATGATTGTTTTAGAATGAGATCTCCTTAAACACAACTAATAGTGCAGACCTGCAAATAGTCCAAACCGAATAGCTGGGAGCACTGGACAGCATGTGGAACTAGGATGCTGGTGCAACAGCATTCCTTAGCGGACTTACAGTAGTTCACAGCAGGTAACAGATCTGTGGTCAAACAGAAATATGCATAGACATAAATTCTTGGACATGATAATTAGATTGTAACCTATCCATTTCCTCCAGAAAAGAAAATATCCTTCCTGATCAATATGAGAGATAAATCTGAGACTTGATTCTTCTCTGGGTTATAAATGCTGAGTAAGCAGGTCTTTGTGCACAATAAGAGCCTTTGTAAAATATGTCAAATTAATATTAATATCAGCTATGCTGCAAAAGAACTGAAAATTAACATTAGCAGTGGCCACTGTCCACACGTCAAAAACAAAGCAGAAATCTCTGTTAAATACCTCAGATTGCACGTGTTGTTAAATTACTGTAAAGATTGACTGGTTGAGCATTCACAAAGCAGGAAATGCAACCTTGGAGCCACCTCTGCAGTTTTTGGCTTGGTTCCCTGTGCCCAGAAATCAGCGCAAGCTTTTATTCACTGATGGTATTCTCACTCTATGTTTGCATGTTTCAGAATCTTGCCTTCTTCAGGGCAAGGATGATGATGTTCCTTAATATTATGTTGTTGTTGTTAGAGTGCAAAATGACCTTTTCATCTAGCCTGCAGCTATGGATCCTTGTTGCTCTTAAAAAATCAGAGTCCAGTATCTCAAGTCAGAGAATGACGAATGTACAATTAGCAGCCAGGACTCGGGTCCTGAAGCATTGATTAAATAGCAATAAGGTGTCAAAATCCCAAAGTGGACCCCTGAAACTCTTTTTGTGCAGTGTCCTGCAGTGCAGGGAGGGAGAATCTGCCTGAGCCAGCCTCCAAACTGGAGGTGCCCCAGGCACTGCTTGGGTTTGTGTCCAGGGTGGCCCAGTCTGGACAGCACTCAGTGTAATATTGCATTGCTCCCTGGCAGTCCTGGGGCAGAGGAGTACCTGCTTTCTGGGTGCCAGTTTCTCCAGTGGGCTTCATCCAGTAAATACTTTCAGGATCTTAATAGAAGAAAATTTTGGCCAACTGAAGAGACAGCAGCTAACTCTGCCTGCAGTAAAAAGACAGCAGTGACCCTCTTTTGCTATCACCTGTGCTCTGGAAAGAGCACACAGTCACCACCATAACCCATGGCAAAAAGTGAACAGGAAAGCCCCAAGAAGGCACATCTCCTTTTCCTCATCTGTGGGCATTTTTGTTACCAGTGTGGAACAGCCACAGGCATTCAGAAGAAATTATTTTCTGCTTTAAATTATTTTCCTAGGAAAAAGTATGAGGTAGACTTATGGAATCCCCTGTTTATGCGCTTTGCTCATATAGTTCAGCCAAGTGGAAACAGACCCAGATATATACTTAAGTAGGAGGAAAATCTGGGAAACTGACTTCTTATTCAAATCACGCAGCCCCAACAGTCTGTGCACAAAGGGACATAATAGTAACACAGAGATGAAAAGGAGACCCAAGCACTGCTCCAAAGGGACAAATCATCTGAATCTCTTTATCGCAAGGGACTTGGGTCTTCTCAAAGCAGCTTGAAATTCCCACTCTGCCAGTTTAGAGTGCCACAGTGGGTGGCAGGAACACTATGCTCTTTGGAAGATGTGGCCTTTGTTTCTTGGTATTATCCAAAAGGGATTTATGTGTAGGCCAGATGCAGGGTGCTGCAGGGATCACAGCTTCTGCGTATTCCTGTCTACACCTGAAAATTGGACATCCACATTCTTTGCATATACCCATCTTTTTCTCCATCTCTAAACAAGCAAGACAAAGAATCATGTTATCCAGATCTTTGAGGTGAAGGTGGACAGAGGGTGAAAAGCCATCATCGTATTCTTA
The DNA here is from genome assembly GCA_003993805.1 of Himantopus leucocephalus. Classification (NCBI taxonomy): domain Eukaryota; kingdom Metazoa; phylum Chordata; class Aves; order Charadriiformes; family Recurvirostridae; genus Himantopus; species Himantopus leucocephalus. The sequence goes on from RSEF01000008.1 coordinate 4,650,588, forward strand.
AAGTCCTGGTTCAGGAATTAAGGCAGACGTAGTCCCCACGTCATTCTCATGAAAAAAACTGGCTACCCAGGGCTTTGACAGGCGTATACTCTGCTGGATCCAACACCGACTGGGTGGCCAGGCCCAGAGAGTGGTGGTGAATGGAGTTAAATCCAGTTGGCGGCTGGTCGCTAGTGGTGTTCCACAGGGCTCAGTGTTGGGGCCACTCCTGTTTAATATTTTTATTAATGATCTCAACGAGGGGATTGAGAGCACCCTCAGTGAGTTTGCAGATGACACAAAGTTAGGTGGGAGTGTTGATCTGCTTGAGGGTAGGAGGGCTCTTCAGAGGGGTCTGGATAGGCTGGATCAATGGGCTGAGGCCAATTGTATGAGGTTCAACAAGGCCAAGTGCTGGGTCCTGCACTTGGGTCACAACAACCTCATGCAGTGCTACAGGCTTGAGGAAGAGTGGCCAAAAAGCTGCCTGGCAGATAAGGACATGGGAGTGTTGACTGACAGGCGGCTGAACATGAGCCAGCAGGGTGCCCAGGTGGCCAAGATGGCCAATGGCATCCTGGCCTGTGTCAGGAATAGTGTAGCCAGCAGGGCTAGAGAAGTGATTGTCCCACTGTACTCGGCACTGGTGAGGCTACACTTCAATTACTGTTTTCAGTTTTGTGTGCCACAGTATAAGAAGGACATTGAGGTGCTGGAGAGGGTCCAGAGAAGGGCAACAAAGCTGGTGAAATGTCTTGAGAAAAGTCTTATGAGGAGTGGCTGAGGGACTTGAGGTTGTTTAGTCTGAAGAAAAGGAGGCTGAGGGGAGACCTTATTGCTGTCTACAATTACCTGAAAGGAGGATTTAGACAGGTGGGCATTGGCCTCTTCTCACATGATACAACCGATAGGACAAGAGGAAATGGCATCAAGTTGTCAGTTCCCCCTAAACCAGGGGAGGTTTAGGTTAGACATTAGGAAAAACTTCTACACTGAAAGGGTTATCAAAGACTGGAACAGGCTGCCCAGGGAAGTGGTTGAATCGCCATTCTTGGATATATTTAAAAGCTGTCTAGATATGGCGCTCAGGGGCATGGTTTAGAAGCAGGCCCGGTAGAGTTAGACAACAGTTGGACTTGATGTCTTTTCCAGCCATAATGATTCTATGATTCTAATCCCAGATCTCTCCCAGGCTTGTCTGACCTCATGCTAATCACTTAACTACTTTGCGCTTTGTTTCCCTGCAAACTGGAATGAGAATTCCCCTGTTCTGTACCTACAGCAGTTCAGCTCACAAGCAATTTGGGGCAGGGAGTTCACGTTTATGCAGTCCCAGGTATCACAGGCTCTTTCACTCAAATTGCATTAATAAACAACTAGTGGTAGAGTAACCAGGTGGCTTCACAGAATCACAGAATGGTCAGGGTTGGAAGGGACCTCTGGAGATCATCCAGTCCAACCCCCCTGCCAGAGCAGGGTCACCTACAGCAGGTTGCACAGGACGGCGCCCAGGCGGGTTTTGAGTGTCTCCAGTGTGGGAGACTCCACAACCTCTCTGGGCAGCCTGTTCCAGTGCTCTGCCACCCTCAAAGTAAAGAAGTTCCTCCTCATGTTTAGATGGAACTTCCTATGTTCAAGTTTGTGCCCATTACCTCTTGTTCTATCACTGGGCACTACTGAAAAAAGACTGTTCCCATCCTCCTGGCACCCTCCCTTTAAGTATTTATAAGTATTGATAAGATCCCCCCTCAGTCTTCTTTTCTTCATGTGTGCTATGCAAGGGAAAGACTGTCCACAAAGCAGGCTTCCTCCAAGCACATCAGGAACTGTCCCACCAATGCCAAGTGAGCAGGTAGACCTGACCGACTGAGACCTCAACTACTTGCTTACCCAACAGGCAGAGCTAAGATGAAGTATGCAGGTTAATTCCAGTAATGGAATAGTAGTTTTCTGAGCACTCTTTGAAGAAATGTCTCCTGGGTCTCAGTCCTGATCTTATGGTAATAGCATCTGTCCCAATTCATTGGGGCAGAGCCAGGACAGCTCCTTTTTCCTGTGTTTTGGGATGCATGGAGGGTTGCAGGACTCCAATAGGATTCCAGGAAATAACATCAAAGTAATCTAAACCATATTTTTATTGCATTTCTTTGCTCATCTAATTAACAGTCACAATTAATCAATTATTTAATAGTTAATAATAAAAAATTAGTCAAGCCTTTGTCCTTAGAGATATACTTAAATCCCTGTTCATATTAAAGTTATCCAAATAAACTGTCAACACAAAGCTTAGGATGATCCTTGCTAAGGGCAGGATGATGTCTTCAGCCCCCACATATTAAAAGGCCAGATGATTAAGCAGGAGATGTTACTGTATTGGATTTATGTCCTCGGTCTCCCCCACTTACGGAAGAGTTACTATAAACAGTTAAATATAAACTGTTTATATGGATTTCCCCGCCAAAAATATTAGTATATAACTGGGCTTGAGTTTTCAAAGCCAAGGCTGTTGTGCAACCATCTGAGTATCGGCACATAAACAAAAATTTAAAAACCGTACATATAAGCATCTTGACAGCCAGGAAAATATTACGTTATATCTTTTCATCAACAATGAAAACAAATTGTTTCACTTATACTGATCCTAAGTGATTATATAAGCCAGCCTGCGCTGTACGCATACATATGTTCTGATTCCTTGATATCCTACCTTTCCTTCTCAGTAGCCTAGCTGTGTGTCAGGGTTGAGGTCTGAGGGCTAGCTCCAGCCCAGCAGGGTTTGGATGTCCTCGCTATTGTTGGAGCCTGAAATTCTTGAAAGCCTGTGGCACCTGGTAGCATTTTTGTGTCCATAATAAACAAAATCCATAGTGATATGGATCAAATTCTGCTGTAGGTATGCTCCCTAGGGTGGTCTTTTTTCAGTGCTTTGTCAAAATGAGGGGTTTTTGTCTCTGCTGATCTTATGCAGGTATTGGTCAATCTTGGAGGTAGATGCTCCATCCAAGAGAGGGGATACGCAGGACTGAGTTTCTTTCGAGGCTCATCTAATGGCTTGTACCTCTGTTGTCTGCTGCAGCAGCTTCATCTAAGCACATTCTTTGTGGATCACGCCAAATGAGGGATGAGAATCAAAGCAATGTTTCTTATTCCTGAACATTGGTTGGGTCCTTCCAGAGAGGACGTAAGCCTCTTTACTGTGGTCTCCTGAGTACCTGCTACTACTGCCAGGCTATATTGCAGCATCCCATGTACAACACTGAAGTCCACCAGGTGAGAGATTAACAAGATCTGTTCTTCATTTGGTGGCAGGAAAAGCTCATATCAAATGGGTTTCAGTTCTTTGCCCCAGTCTGATTTCTGACTTAGATTCTTGTCTAGAAAATCATGTGCAGTGAGAGGAAAGTGAAGCTGGCTGTTAGCTGGTTTCTCTGGATCTCTCTCTGGTGTGTTCACCAGTAAACTGAGCAGTTCTTCCAGTGTCTGTGGGACAAAGGAGGATAGCACAGAGCAACTCCATGGCACAGGATTGAGACGTTAAGGCAGATAGACATGTTAATGTATGAATACAAAGGGAATGTAAGTATGGGAGAATACAACTATCATTGCGAGAGGCAGGGCTGGAACAGAGGGAGTGCAGGTTATTTGAAGTCTTCTCAGACACACATAGCTTCTCCAGAGGGCTGAGGTGACAAATCCTTGCAGAGTTTTTGTTACAGACACAGAGCAACAAAAGGAATTAATTCTGAAACTGATGTGAATGTTGCTATTAACGTTCATCAGTCTTCAGACCATAATGTAGGCTTCATGGAGCATTATATTTAACAATAGACAGATAATTTCCTGCTCCCACTGGTAGGTGATCCTGTGCATGGTTCCTAAACGTTGTAAAGATTTCGTATCTTTTGTGTGCTGTTGTCTTGAGAGGTTATTCTGACACATAATTTATGAAGATAATTATTTTAACTTTGTTCTACCATACAGTTTTGCCTGAACAGCAGAAGAAAATGCCGTACTAAAAAACAGAACAGAAAAGTTTCATGGGTTTATGAAAGGCAGGTCCTGCTTGACAAACCTGAGCTGCTTCTATGATAAGGTGACTCACTTACTGGATGAGGGAGAGGCTGTGGATGTTGTCTACCTAGGCTTTAGTAAAGCCTTTGACACTATTTCCCACAGCATTCTCCCAGAGAAACTGGCTGCTCACAGCTTGGGTGGGCACACACTTCACT
>RSEF01000008.1:4654895-4723242 GCA_003993805.1 Himantopus leucocephalus
TGATCTTCAAGGTCCCTTCCAATCTAAACCATTCTATGATTTTGGCGGGGTTACCATTGCCGAGCTGCAGTGTGGGTGGGTGGGCTGGAAGCAGCAGTAACAGCTTTCTCCTGAAGTTCACCCCCTGGAAAGGCACATCGTACTTTCCCATAGGCTTTTATTTGATAGGTTTTAGCTTGCTGTGTTTTGTTGGTGGGAGAGAAGGGTATAGAGATTATGTGTTGGGAGAGCCAAATGGATGATCAGGCATACTTTTAAGTTGATCATCCCTTTCCCCTGTGACACCAGTCACAGCAGCCCTTGGCTTCTGCATGCCCCTACCACGATATAGGCACGAGTGAGTTTGTTTTGGTAGAGTGCTGGGAAAACAAGGTAATTCCCCAAAGTGCAGCACACAAGGGAATACAGCCAGCAGCTGAAGTGCAGCTTACCTGATGCTTCACACCCCACTGGTGCATGGAGGTTTGAAAGTGGAAGCTAACCCTCTCTATTTACTTAGCTGCTTTCTCTATTTACTTTCAAACCAGAAAAGCTGATTGAGACTCAGCCAGAAGAAAAATTAAGACTTCAATCAGTTTTGTAGCCATAGTGAGATCTTCTGCCCAGCCCAGGAACTGATGATCTGGCATTACCAGTTGGCACCTGTTGCGTCCCTAATTATTAACCTCCTTCGGAAGCCTCTCCCATCAATCTCTCCTGGCAAAAGGTCAGAAACCTCTTTGCCTGCTTCTCTTGGGTAAGGGAGATGTCATTTATGACCTCGCAGAAGCGGGCAGGTTGCTGACAGATCCCAGCTGCCCACACGACACCTGGCAGGATGATCTCATGTGGTGCGGTGTTATTCCGAGGTGAGGGCAAAGGAGAGGAGGAGCAGGCAGGGAAGGTGCAGCCGGAAAGGGGGTGTATATTTGTTTGCAAACGTTCTGACTTCAGGGCATCTCAGGAAAATTACACGAGAAAGGTCTTGTGATGACAGGGCAGCCTTGCAAGGCTGCAACATGCCCCCTCGCTCCTGCTGTGATGTAATCCCTTGGGAGCTCCCGCCTCTGCATCCACGTAGGGCTTATTCTGTTTACAAAGATCCAGATGTTTCCCCCATGCATACGAGCTGGTACTCACTGTGTTTACACCACCTGCCAGCACATCAGGTGATTTCCAGTCCTCATACATCCCATGTATCTTTTTCCCCCATGACTGCCCAAGGTCATTGGGAGATTGTAGTTAGGAGCCTCTCTATTCAGCCTGAAGCTCCCTGGGCAGCTAATTTTCTCATCCTGACATGACTCAGTGTGCCCGTTCTCAGAAAATGCCTATTTCTTCTCACCCTGCTCAAGTTCTGTTGCAATTCAGATGAAGGCAAGAAATCAGCTAAACCTCCACCCCCAGGGAAGCTTGAAAAATCAGGCAAAGACCACAGTTCAGCTAGTGGCGTTGGCCTGCTTTCGCATGGCGATTTACACCAATGTGGAAGACAAGCAGCAGGCATCATTCAGCCTGAGAAAACTTGCACCCAGAATGAGGCCTCTTTCATTGCTGTACGGCAGCCAGCTGCAACCTTTCTGTTGATCTTGTGTCACCATGAAAAGGCGATAGGACAGGGAGGAGAATAAGCCAGAGGGACCCCAACTCCAGCTGAAAGGCTGTGATGGGTGGGACATCCTTCACGAATTTTGGGTTGCGCCCTTTTTTTGGATAAGTACCAAAAGCAGGTCCAGGAACAGGGACCATACCTCTAATCCTAACATCTCCTTACTCATATCTCTTAGCTTAGGGCCACAACAGCATGCCAAGCAGCAACAGAAAGGCTTCAACATGGCTTTGCCTGCAGTATCCCGTGGCCTGCTGGTTCAAGATGACTGGCCTCCAAACTAGTAGGACCCAAGCACTGATTTCCAATGAGGTTGGCACACAAAGGACAGGTAACCTGAAGCCCATGTGGCCAGTGGGGATCTTGGAGGCTATCCGGGGAGGGGAAGAAAAGACCATGGCTTCCTGATGGCCCTCTCCAGCCTCCTAGAGAAGGAGTTGTGGGAGCAAGGCAGCCTGGATTGCCCTCTGCAGGGCTTTGTAGGCACCTACCTCCCCGTCATTCACAGAGGGGAAGCAAGGTTGCCCTCTTGGGGCCAGGGGCCTGGCATTTGGGGCAGGGTGGTGCCAAGGTGGGCACCAAGAAGAGCCTGGGTTCTATGGTCATCGGCTCTGTTTGGAGAGACCAAATTAAGCAGAAGTCCCAACATATCCTGCCATGGTGGATGGTTACATTAACAACGGTTAACTGATGACTTAGAGGAGGTGTATCCAATTCTGCATATACAGCAAGGCAGTGGGTTATGTAGGAAATAACTTTTTCAGGCAGAATCATGTCTTTTGGGGACATCTGTGCTGTCACAAAGCTCAGCCACATGGGGCTGGCCAGTGGTGGGCCTGGCAGGGAGGGGACAAAAGCGGTCCCAAAATACAAGTGCCCCATGGACCACCATGGCTCTCCTAACGTGCCTCTCGGGAGCAGTNTGTGCCTCTCAGGAGCAGCGGTACTAATGTGGGCTTTTAAAGCCCTAACTGCCTGCCTCGAGTACAGCTCTGCCATTAACAGATTAATCAGTGCTGGAGACCAAAGCCAACCACAGGTGCAGCTGGAGGCAGTGTATGAAGTTTATGAAGTGGCCGTGGTTGCCCCAGCTGCTGTCTGAGCTGTATGGTTGATGGAGACATGCTTTAGCCAGGCGCCTGCCTGAGTGTGAATTCTGCACGCTGGCTTTTTGTGTTACTTGCTGCATTCACCATTGTTGGCTGGCTGCAACCAGAGCAAGAGAAACTCTCAATCATTTGAACAGTGTCAAAGTGTTTCCTGCAATCCGCCAGTGGCCGGTCTGGTATTTTAAGCTGTGGAAAACCACCGCAGCAGTTCAGGTGTGTTTCAAACAAAACTGGGAGACTGGGCCAGAGGTTCATTTTCCCACCACTTTCCCAAATTCATACGCCTTGCTGTTTCCTGAAGTCGGTCTTAACGGAGCTGTGAGGAACAGGTGATATGCCTGGCATACATGCATGTGTGTTTGAGGATGGAAGAGGGTGTGCAAGCATTGTAAACAGACTTAGAAATAGCTAAGATGAACAATACTAAGTACCAAAAGTGCTCAAATATTCAAGACACAATATTTGTAACTGCAGGCCCCGCTTAATCTATCTTAATTAGTTGTTGCAATTTCCTGGGTTTGGAGAAAATGCAAGTGTAAAAGTATTACAAGAATGACACTGAATGTACATGGTCAGGAGGAGAAGGAGAAAAACTACTCTGCAGAGGTAGGCTATACAGCCTGAGGTGCAAGGAAAAGGTACACAAGAAGTGAGACATCTGATATGCATCACTGCTGAGCACAGAGCATTCATCAATGTGCTTATGCACGTGACCCTCAACAGATTATTACCTGGGCATCTTTCATTACTTAAGAGAGAACTGTGTTCTTTCCTTATGACTATATGACTTATGACTATATCCTCTCAGTAATCTAATTTGTTGGCTTTTAATCAAAATAATACGTATTTAAAACTATGTGATTTTACAGCCTCTTGGTATGATGTGTAGTAATTTGTAATACCGTCACTTCTGGCACTGTATGAAATAGCACTTGGCCTCGCGGTGCTAATAAGCCAAGATACTGTCCCGGCCTGCAGGACCCTGATGTCCCTGACAGGATGTCCATCCTTAGAGCCTTCCAGGGCAGTGTCCCTGAGATGCCTGTGGTCCCTGGCACTGCCAGGGTCTTCTCTCCACTCTCCGTCCAGCTTCACTCGTAGACCTCAGAAGCTGGAGAGCTGTCTGCTGCTTTCTGCTGTATGTTCACCTTGTGAGCAACCAGTGTCTGTAACGGCATTTTTTTGAGGCTGGGAAGGTACAACCTTCTAAATCCATTTCTAATGAAGGTTGCAGATTTGTCTGTATGCCCTGTCGTAGCACCAACCTGCTAATTACAGCATTCACTGGTCTTATTGTACACGGTGTGTCTGTGGCTTTCCTGGGTTCCGAAACACGCTGTCCTAGGGAGTTTGTGTGCAGGAGCAGTGCCAGTCCGCAGCGAGCAGGGGGACACAGAGGGGAACGCTCATCCACGGGTCAAGAGCTTGCACGCTGATACACATGGAGGAACCGCTTGTCTCTCAGCAAAGCCGTCTTCACAATCTGGTTGGAAAACCCTTCCAACCTTTCCCTGTTAGGTACCCTTTCCCTGTGTTACTGCTGGCGAGGTACCTCCTTTGAGCTATTTGTGAATGGTTTTAGCCACAGGCAGCTCTCCTGCCTTCTGTCACTGTACGTATGCTTTGCCTACCTCTGCGCCTGACTGTGGCCGCAGAGATGTTTTTTGGTGATTTATCTATCTTTGCTCTTTTGATCAGCTGTGTTTACAATGTGAAGCCTGGCAGATATTAATTATGCAGAAGAGGTTGTTTCCACTAAGCTCAGGTTTTAGTTACTAATTCAGCCTCTTCTCTGGTTCTGACACGGCTTTCTTTACGCAGCAGTGTTGCGCTGACCTAAAATCTGGGAGTATTTATGTCACGCTTTGCAAGACCAGTGACTCTGGTGTTCAGCTCAGACCTCAGCAGGTCCCCTTCTGCAGCACAGTCCGCGGTGATGACCACAGTTTGTCTGGTCCGAACTGCGTGCAGACACCTGGGACAGCCTGAAGGGTCAGTGGGGAGGGTCTTCTCTCTCCATCTGCTATTAATTTTTTGCTATTATTCTTACAAACCCAGGCAAAAGGCATGGGCGTATGTGACTGTACCTACAATAGCAAGGAAGATAGTCCCAGCTGCTTTCTGGTACAGGGCAACTGAGGTCTCTGGCTGCATCTGTGACAGCACAGTCAGCGCAACCATCAGGATTCAGCATGTGGGCCATGAAGCACTGGCACGGGAAGGCAGTGCCTTCCCATGCTTCTAGAAAGGACAATTCTCGTAAAAAGAATCAAGCATAACTGGAGGCAAACCTGGGAGATGACTCGAGTTATCGCAGCCAACTGGGATGCAGTGAGATTTTTCTTACAAGCTGGAGCAAATCTTTTCTTGTAAAGGGTGGATACTGCTGGAGACAATGTATAATCTGGTCTGGAGGCTTTTCAGAGCTGGTGAGCAGTCACCAGAATTAGTCCTTCACATCATGAAGAGTGGAACATATGAAACATTAAAGAAGTTTCTTGTTGGCAGGTGCGTTAATATACTTTGGGTCTTACAGGAAGTGATTAAGGCAGAAGCCGATCAACTAATGTTTCAAAATGCTGCACATAAACCCCCAAAAAATCTGAAACCAAATCTCATCTGTTTGTCCCCATTGAATGTATGCGTCCTGCTAAGTTTCTGTGCTGGTGACAGTAAGCCAAATAAGCAGACGTAGGCAGTAATAGAAACCTTAAATTAACAAAACAAGACAAAAGAAAGTGAGTCCTTTGAACTCCGTGAGTCAACATCAGTGATATCTTGTCTCAGGGATCTACTTGGTGATGAAATTATACGGTTGCTGTACACTTTATGAACCAGATCCTATGCTGGGTTAAATGTGTTTTTTATCTCTGGAGGTGTGTTCAACACCAATTTTTTCTTTATAAATAAACCAAACAGGTCTCTGGATTGTCAGTAAATAGGTGTGAATTTTGCCTTAAAGCAAACAATGAAGGCAATTATTAGGAAACTACATTTGTGCCCACAAGAAGTTTTGTCTTGCCCCAAACCTTGTCCTATTTACTCTCAGAACGCCGATGGACCACCCAAGTACCTCGGCCAGAGGCCCAGCTCCACACCCTGGTGCCTTGGCTGGCCACCAAAGTGCAGCATGAGCTACAAACCCCAGAAAACCACAGAGGCAGGAGAAAGTGCAAGCCCAGGAACGGGAGCGTGTTTGCGCTTCTGACCAGCTCTAGTTTGTAATCCCCCTGGGACGACCTTGCCTCGTTAAGAGGTGAGCAATATTACAGAACGGTTGGTGCCAGCTGTCATATTAAAAAGGTGATTGTGCAAGGCTTTACAGTAACAGGAAGATTTGTTTTTTGGGGGAGGCAGCAGTTGTGTTTAGGTATTTGCAGAGGTCCGGCTCACTGAGCGTGGGCTCACAAGAGAAATACTCCTTTAGTCCTGTCTTCTGCCTGTCCTTCCCCATGTTCCCAAGGTCCCAAGCACAATCCATGGACCTGCTACCAGCATCGCATCTCTCCTGAGCTTGCCCAGGCGTTCTGCCCAGTGTCCTTCCCTGCGCTCAGCTCCCCTGGGACAGGTCAGCCAGCCTCACTGCCCCCTCCTGCCTCAGCCTGCAGCTTTTCTGGTCCTCAGGCTCCTGCTTCCTGGTGCGGTGAGCAAAGTGAGCCCCTGCTGGCACAGCACGTGGGGTGCTTGCCAGGGTATGTTTTGCCCTGGAATGCTGCCAGCAAGTGAGGTCACGGCTTGGCACCTTAACGGGGAGACATGCCTTCAGCCTCCGCTCTGCTTGCCCGGGTTGCTAGCCCTTTACAGCTTTCCTTATTAGCTTAGAGAACCGAGCAAGTAAGCTCTTGGATTCTCCCTGGCTTTAGGGCATATGAGGCTGCAAACGGCAAGTTCTTCTGCAGCTGTCTTGCCACTGTCCCTTTCTGGCCTGGTACCAACACCCCTTCTCCCAATCCTCAGTGAGCATTACTCAATTTGCTTTATTTGGTGGACTACCACATAGCTGGAAGCAAGCATGCCTGGTGCTGGTCCAGATCCCTTGGAAAACAATAACCAACTGTCAGCCCAGAGAACAGCTCTACTGGTTGAAGTTTATGGATGTTGCTGAGAAAAGTCTAATAAGTCAAACCTTCCCAAGCAGTTACTGCAGGAGACTGTTGGATTTTGTATCGTGCTTTCCCATTTTGATAGTTGAATATGGAAATTAAATTCCTGTGCCTTCTGCTGTCTGAGGTGGACAGTGCTACCTTTACAGCAGTGGGATCGATGGCGCTTTGCCAAGCACACTCCAGCTTTCTTGTTCTATCTCTCTAGTGAAATGGACAGGCAATAGCTGTGACTCATGCCGGCTGATGAAATGTATGTGGTGTCTAAAAACCACAGGCTCATTTTCCACCATCTGTGGTAGAAAAGAAGATGAGTTTTGAATGAATGTGAGTGGAGTTTAAATGAAATGTTTCCCATTGTTTGTCATCGTACCCGTGTAAAGAGAAGGACACACACCCCCCACCCCCCATCCTATTCTGCTCTGCACTGCCTTCAGTAGTTTCTTCTCGGCTGGAAAGCAAGAGCCCCATGGCTCTGATGGGTACAGTGAGACCGGCTCCTTCCCCAGGGGCGACCGTGGCCCTTATATCAGCTTTGTCACCCCATCCCTTGCTTTACATGAGTGGTGAGGTAGGAAAGAGGAAAGAGAAGGAATACCAGTGGCCACCTCTGTAGTTTATGCATTAGCATGTGTTAAACACAAGACACAGCGGTGGTGGAGATTGCTTTAAAATCGTGGAGGAGTCAGTAATCCCCGGCTGATGACTGTGTTCTGTGAAATGGCTCTTATGAAAAGCCCTGTGAGGGACAGACAACGAGGTCCCGTTTCAGTGGCAGGAATGCACTCTCCCTCCAGAGTTAGGGATTGTCTCCAGAAACTGCCTAGCCCAGCCTCACACTTCAACACCTCCAGCTATAATGAGCTTCGAGGGGTGACCTAAAACCTCAATGCGCTGACCTGGTTGAACAGAGCTGTAAGATGTGACTTGAGCACCACAAGCACCTACCAGGGCTTAACAACCCTAATAACAAAAACTAATGTTTCTCATATCAAAGAGACTTTTAACCTTGTGGAGGAAGGGGTCGCCAGATACAAACAGAAGCAGATGGTATGGAAACTTAGTGGTGAGGATAGTCAGTCCCTCAAGTAATTAAAGTCAGGAATGGAATTGTTTCAACTTTTATTTCAAGACAAATGCGTGTACACGTATATATGTAGGTCAGTCTAGTTCAGCCTGAAAGTGCAGAGGAATCAGTGTGTGAAATGCCCTCTCCTGCTCTAAACAAGAAGAAAGGGTGCACCCTTCTGAGGTACGAATCCATTTGTGTTTAGGCTTAATCTTTCTTGCTGTCCTGTTGCACCCCTGTCCACCCCACTGACACAGCCTGCCCTGTCTGTGTTAGCCTGCGTTGGGAAGCACCAGCCCTGCATATCCTCGGGGAGAGCTGAAACTGAAGCCAAGCTGTAAAAGAATAAAGTATGTGAAAATGTCATATAGTTTTCATACTGGTGAAAATGTCTGCTCAAACATAGTGAATGTGTAATTCACCATCCCCACCCCCAAGGGACACTGCAAGGTTACAAAGGAATTTATTAGCTTTTAGGAAGGGAAACACATACTCACTTCAGCCGGGGAGTGTGACAATCCCCAGCTTGGGGGCAGAGTGCAGCTGCCTTCGGTCCCAGCAGCAGGCAGAGCAGGCAGAGGTAAGAGCCAAAAATGCCCCTTGTAGCTGGGGAGGAGCATTCTGTGGGTGCAAGTCAGCCCACAGCTTCAGTACAAGAGATGAGAAAAAGCTGTTTCTCGGCATTGCATGAATAACTGCTTCAGCCACAGAGGTTTCCCCTGGGGCTGTGTGGCCTGACCCTGGCTAGGGAAGTTCATAAAACTTGCCAAAACCAGCATAAAGCATATGGCTGTGGCTCACCAAGGCCTGGAAGATTTTCTTAGCTGCCTTTGTCACCTGAGCCATCAGAAGCGCTCAGCTGGGAGCAGGTTGGCTGGGGAGCCAAGGCGGGCGGCAGCACGGTGCCCGTGTAGCAGGAACGCTCCAGGGCATTGGGAGCATCTGCAAAGAGGAGCTTAGCGCTGACAACCCGAAGTCTGAACCCTTCCCAGTGTTTCTAAGAAATCTGAAGTAACATTCTTATGCCTACAGTATAAATATATAAATACTTTTAACAAAAGACTTTGGAGCATACAGCCAGCAGCGAGATACTGAAATGCTGCTGGAGTTCATTGGAGCCACGTAGTTGACTTGCCCTTGAAATCTGCCCAACTCCAAGCAAAAAAAAAGCAGTTGCTGGCTGCGCTCAGGTCACATGCTGCCTGCAGCGTGGGCAGGACAGGACTTGTCCTCAGCAGCCACAAGCTGTAATGAGAAGAGGGATGCGCAACCCAGGATCACTGAGAGCAGTCCGAGTTCAGCAGGAGCCAGGCAGGGAGCGCATGGGTGCACAGGTGCATCATGGAGGTCATGCCTGTGAATCTCTCTGGTGCACATCTGTATGATGAGGTCTACTGCAAGGCTCACAGGAACCATCTGAGTCCTCCCAGAGGACAGGATGTGCAGACCCGCAGGTTTTACTTGGTCCATTAGAGAGAACCCATCAAATTCACAGCCTTCATGATTTTCCAAATTTTTATCATTTTGGGGTTAAGCCAGTCTGTGTATGTGTGCTTGAAGGAGATTATCTTTCAACTTAACACCTCCAAGAGTTGGTGTCAAGATGTAAATGTCCCACCAGATATTCCCTCGGCTCAGGCTTCAGTAGTCTGCAGATAGCTGGAACAGCCAGTAGGCCTCTGCTCTTAAAAGTTGCTCCTCAAAACCTCAAGGTTGCTGCAGGACCTGCATTTCTGATGGCCAGTGCAGTCCTGTTAGCTCATTTCAAAACACCACTTTCCTTTCATGGCCTTTACCTGTCAGAGAGCATTTATTCGGAATGCTCTGCTCATTGCAAAGAAAGTCCCTTGCCGCCTCTTCCCTGTCTCCTGCCTTGCCAGGCCAAAGGGCTGTTGAGCAGATCTGTTCTCCTCCTTCTCCAAATGGCTTCAAGAAACTTGAGGTATCTTCCTGATTTACTAGACATTTATTTTAGCAAATATACAGCGCATTTGTACTATACACAGATACTGTCAAGTAACCAGAGAAACCCAGGGTTTCTCTGAATATGAGCTAAGCTTAGGTGACTTTCTTTGGCTTTCATTTCTGTTCTCCTCAAGGGCTCCACGCATCCCTTTCTCCAGTGTTAGAAAGATCCATCCCAGGTAGCAAAAACAGCTGCACAGAGCTCCAAAGAGATGAACACAGCATGCACTATTATAAAGCCTGTTTGCACTGTGATTTATCTGCACTCCAGCTGAGGCTTTCCACAGCCCCAAGGAAGGAGGCTAGAGCAGTCTGCCTGTACAAGTACAGCCTGTGAGAACAAGCCTCCCACAGGCAAATGGATTGGTAGGAAAGGCTATACTTTACACGTTACATTCCATACATCCTCGTCTACAGTGAGCAAATGAAGGGACTGAGTAACACAAGGCTAAACGACAAATCCGAGATGGTGGCATTGGACCTGGTCCACAGGGTGATGTTATCTTGATCAAACAAGTAGAGCACTGTGGTTAGATTTACTGATTTGCCACTGTCCCGGACAGTTTGCTCCCAGAGGTCTGTGCTGGTCTTGCTGTCTGTCTTCCCCAGTGTCAGCTTCAGTGAGTTCTCGAGGTCACGGAAAAAGATAATGCCCTTCAAGGACACTAGGTAGAGACCATCACAGGTGATCATGATGGAACCATTTCTGATCTGAATAGAGCCTAATTCAGCAGTGAGATTCATGGCTACTCCTTTGATGCTTTTACCTGGAATGGAAGAAAGCAAAGATGATCCCATGATGACAGGTGTCTTCTTGGAAATGGGTTGTTTTATGTGGACTGACTGCAGGAAAAGTGGAAAAATATAGGAAAGGAAGAGAGTGAACTAGAGAATAGGGCAGACCAGAGCTAGAATATCATCTACTCCAAATAGGCATCATCTACAGTGGAAATTTCCAGGTTCTGCTCCTGAGCAAGCTATGCCTTTTGGACTACAGCTCTAGTTTATATGACCTATTCCTCCAAGTTTCTATTTATGTACTTTTTATTTATAGTACGTCTTCAGTCTTTTGGACTACAACTCTAGTTTATATGACCTATCCCTCCAAGTTTCTATTTATGCACTTTCTATTTACTGTATGTCTTACTTAATATACAGGCATGTAAGTAAAGCACCTCTTAGAAAGAACACGTTCCTAAAAATAACGGAAAATATAGACAGTAAATAAGAAGAGGAAAAAGTGTTCAGAGCTGGAAGGAAGAGAAAAAGTGCCTTCTGTGGACATGCTGGTAATAGAAGTCCTTGTCTTTGGGTTTGTTTGGGGTTTTTTTTTGTTGTTGTTTGTTTTTGGTTTTTTTTTTAACAGAAGACAGCATAAAAAAGCAGTGTAAAGACAGAAACAGAAGAAACTAATGAATACAGAGCAGAGCCAGGAGAAATCAAACCAGAACTTAACATAAAAGGTTTTCTCTTGGAACAGGCAGTAACAGTTCCCACAGCTGTGCTGGAAATTTTCCCCTGCTGTGCTCCTGGGTTCTCAGCACACCACCTGAAAACCCTGGGACATCACCAGGAAGTCTCCTGGCCGACCACACAGCACCTCTGCGCCGAGGCCAAATTTCTCAGGCTTTTTTCTCTAAAAACATGGGTTTCTATTAGGTTAGACTCGTTGCTACCTTACAATATTAACTGAAAGTAAAACTGTCAGCAATATTTTTAGTACGATTTAAAAAATTCAGTATTTGCTTCTGTCATTGAGGTACTTCATCAGACAAAACGTCCGATGTAGTCAGCACGCAGAGCACCGCTATTTCTGCTACCATGTGTACGCTCGCTCGCTCTTCCCCAGGAAATCATTTACATTTTTCATAAATCAGGAAATCATTGACTTGTTTAAGAAATACCCCAAGAGAACGCCACGTGTACTAAGTAAATTCTCAAAAATACTTTTTCTTTCACAGAGTGAAAGCTTGTTTTAGTAGATAGGTAAGGACTGCAGAAATCCACGCAGATTTTGGGGTTTTTTCTTCCTCTCCGGGAAAACCCTTTTGTTTGGTTTTGGCACCTTGCAGCAGCGGGTCAGATTTGACCCCTCTCTCCCCAGACAGCTCTCCTGGCGCCTTCCTCCACCAGAAGAAACAGCCGTCGCTGTGACTAACAGCCTCTGGCATTTTAGGGGCCACCAGCTGCCACGGTGGTCCCCAGGGACCGCGGGCCGCTGCGAAGCAGAGCGGGTAGCCGGGAGCCCTCCCGGGTACCGGGGGGAGAGCCCTCCGGGGGCACCGCAGTACTGGAGTGGGGGGTGCAACCTAGGGAAGCCGGGAGCCACCACCGGGATATCGGAGGAGCCTTCTGGGGGTACCAGTGTCCCGGGAGCTCCCCGCAGGAAACGCTCCGGGGAATCGGGAGCCGTCCCGTAACCGGGACAGTGCCGCGGGGGAGCCGGGAGCCCTGCCGAGGTACCGGGGCAGCGCTGGGCAGTAGCGGCTGCCGTGCCAGGGGCAGCGGGGCGGTGGTCCCGCCGCTCGTCGAAGGTCCGGGGGCCCTCCCGGGGTGCCCCGACGCCCACCCACCTGTGTACCGGATGTGGGTCCACGGCACTTTGTCGCTCCGAGGCTGGAAAAAAAAAAAAAAAAGAAAGTAAGTTCAAAAACAGTGGGAATTATACAGATGTCAGANCGGGCCCCTCGCTGCCGCCGCTATCGCTTTCGTTTCTCCACCGGGACTGGGACCGGGCCCCCGAAAGGACCGCGGGCAGCCTCAGCTGGCACAGTCGCTGCTAGCCAACTATGCTCTTTATGCTGTTATATCTTTATTATCAAATAACGATTTTGGAGCGGTTCCTAGCCAGCCCGAGTTCCAGCCCGGCGCTGAGCCCTTCAGAGCACAGCAGGTAGCGTTGGTCCTGTTGGGAAAAACATCCTGGTGAATGTAATCGAGTCAGACCAAACAGTAAGGAGGGACCTGGGGGTGCAGAGCCTCTTCTGCATGACCTCCTTGAGTCTGAGTTACAGCCAGGGGTGCCTGTTTGCAGAGGTGTTCCCGCTGTCTGACCCTCCTCCTGCAGGGCACTAAGAGGTTGGGTCCGGCTTTACGATTCCCTGCACTTTGGGTCAGGCTGTTACTGGATGTGTGTTTCTCAGTGGCTCCCTTAAAACTGCATTTAAGATGCGTATTTGCATTTGATGAGTATAACAGAAAAAGTGAGTGCAAATACAGAAGTGTGTATCTTACTGATCAGATACACAAAACACCAAGCTCTATATTAGATTTTTAAATCTGAACTTTGCATCTCAAACCCATCTCTCATCTTAACCACAGGAGGCCCAAATCTGTAGTCTCTTCACAACCACAAGTCTTCAGCATTTTGCCTGATTAAAGAGTGAAAGGTTAGGCTCGCTGCTCTGTGTTCTTCCCTTTACGTATGCCATGGGTTTCCTCAGGGAAAAAGTGGGCTGGTGAGATGCGTGTTGGGCTGACTTTCATGTATTTGGCCTCGTGTTACAGGAACAGAGCAGCCCCTTCACACTGAGCACAGGGAACTTGTTGGAAAAGAGTAGAGAGTGAGCACAGACAGGCAAATCCGCAGGTTCAGTGCTATGCCCTGGTAAAGGCAAGTGGCAGGGGAAGGAGGTTGGAGCCAGTGCGGTTTGCACCGAAGGGTGAGGTGGGTGCTGGTGGGAAAGGTCTGCTCTGGCACCCTCTAGTGCTGCCACAGCTGATGCTTTTCTGCTTGCTCCACTGGCAAGGCGGGATTCGACTACCAAATACCAACTTTTATTGCACACTGGCTCTGGTGGAACTATGTCCCCTGGCATTACTGATCCTATCCACTGCCTCAGCAGCTGAGTCTTACGCTTACTCTTTTTCTAGGCACCTAAGTGCACAAGCATTTCACCCTTTGGCTCAGGCAGCTGGGATTTCCAGGTAGTTTCCCAAGAAGATAACAGCCAAGCACAGGACCGCTGAGCTTCTGAGGTCAAACAACATCCACTGCAATCTGCCCAATCTGTCCACTGGTGGACGGGGTGTATTAAACACAGACAGCACGGGTGACAAACCTGTAGCAATTGTAAGAATACCAGCCCCATTGTCACTAATGCACATTACCTGTTTTACATATCTCTGCCAGTTATTGTGTGATCTCAAAGCACTTTGCAATTATCTACTAATAAATTCTGCTGAGGAGAGAACATATCTGTAGGACTGGAAGGATGTCCATGAACTAGTAACAAAGTTAGTCACCCCTCTTCCTCTGTTCTGCCTTTTTACGGCGTGCAGGAAAGGACACCAAGAGGGCTGAGGGCACAGAGGTGCTCCTTACTGACTGCTTCAGATTTCCCCGTGTCATTTAGACGTGGAATTTCCACATCATTTTTGCCTGTTCTGGATCCCCAAACATGAGGCTTCTGCCTATCTGGGACATTGTGTGTAGAGCCGTGCCATGTGGCAGAAGTAGCAGGAATAGGTTTGCACTGCACAAAGTGCGAATCTCAGGGGACTGTAGCAATACGTGCGGATTGAGAGGACCATTGTAATCATGTGGCTGACTCCCTGTGTCATACAGATCGCAGACGACTGTGCAAAGGAAGTGGGTTGTACCTTCTTCACCCCAGGAGCTATTAGGATTATGGCCATATCTTCCTTACTTACATTAAACCTCTGCACAATTACTCCTCCTGCACTTTTTCCTGCCCTGTTCAGGCAAAACCATCCTTAAAAACCTTTGAATTCCCAACAGCTGCTCAACGCTTTTACCTCCCATGCATTTGCCGTCGGAAGGGGCGGGGGGTTCACACCCCCGATCACACCTGTGAGTGGCTTGCCAATGCCCTGATCCCAGCTGGTGTGGCAAGAGGAGGTGATTCCAGCAGAGAGGGGAACTCACAAGCCTTACAGATGTGAAAGCAGACTATCGCTACCTTTTTTTTTTTTAACTTGCTCATTTGAAAAATCACAGCGGAGGCTTGCTCTCCAGGCGGCACCATGACAGGACCCTTTTTTGTTAAGCACAGTTTGGGCTGCAGATGCTGACTTTCCTGAGTATGTGCCATGACATTATTTGCGCTATGTTTTCATAGAACAGTCCAGGGTTGGCTTTTTTAGGAGCTGTGAGGACAACGGAAAGTAATCAAATACAGTCTTGCTATGAAAAAACACTGCTACTGTCTTGCTATTAAAGTTAGTGTGGCACTCTCCAGCCCTGGAAAGCAGAAGGAGACTCTTCCCAAGAACAGGGACAGCCTCTTGGTTGCTCCCATGGACCGGCACTTCCCACCTGCCACTCTGATGCTGCTGTGCCCCTACTTCCATAGAGTCCATCTCCCTAAACTGCCTCAAGACTCAAGTCAGATTAGTACCACTGCCTCTTCTATAGACATTTATATGGTCGGTTCATGGTTACCCTACTGAGCCCTGTAATTCCAGTGTGATGAAATCCTGCCGTGTACAGTGCGCGAGACCACCCCTGCGCAGCATGGTGCAGTCAAAACAGGATACCATGGTTATCCACTTAAGATAACAGAAACCTGTTCTGAGACTGCAGTTAGCAACTGTTTAAAATGGAAAAGGTCCTCTGGTGACTCCCAGGGCCTGGACTTTTAATCTGTTGCAGTCACTGCTCCTCACGCACCCTGTTTTAGTTGTTTCTGTTGAGGAGGGAAACTCCAGGCATGTACTGTGTCCCCTCCTCAGCTGCTGCTCTCTTGGGTTTGTAAGGCTCACAGGCATCAATGCCAGCCCTGCCATATTCCTCCGGAGGAGGAGGAGGATTTGAGTTAACATTTTTAGAGAGGAGAGAGATACTGAGAGATGAGGAGTCACAACCAGAGTGTGAGCCAGGAGAGGTTTCTGCATCTTGAGCAGTGTGGTAGCTTGCCCTTCTCCATTGGCTTCCAGTGCAACTTCTCTCTCCCAAAGTAGTGGAAGGAGGACTGAACTGAATGAAAAGTGTTATCTTTCAGTGTTATCAGGGTCATAATTCTGCAGTTTAATAACCACTTTGAGACTCAGGTCAGTGAAACTTGTGCAGAGCGTGAGGGTTTTCATTAAACAGCAGAGGACCCAGAGCACGAGGCCATCCCTCCCTTGTGTGGTTACATGCCTGGCTTGCTTTCTGCTAAGTCTAAGTGGGAGGAAAGAATGAACTCCGGTAAGATGAAGCACAACAAGCTTTAAAGTGGTACATAGCTCCTGGAGAAGATGTGGGAGGAGAAGCAGCTAGTGCATAAGCAGCACTGAAATAGCAGTGGAAGGTTGTTGACAATCCACCAGCCTGCAAACATGTGAAAGTGGCAAATGTAATTGCTGGAAATTTTGCTAAAGTATTCCGAGTTTCAAGCATCTCTGTTATTTATATTGTTTGCAGTGTTGTTATACGTACACGAAACTCTCTCTGGCCACATCAGTCTCTTTCTCATGTAGAGACACACACAGAGGCTGTCCTCTGCAGATATAGATGACTACTCCTAAAGCCCAGTATATGTGCAGGCTGCGAGCACTGAAATGTTTCAGGTGTCTTGCTAGAGATGTCACAAGCTAGCTTGCTTTGTCACATATCTGCCTGCACATATAGTACATTTTAAAAGTTCAGGAGGTGTTTATGAGCAACCTGGGTTCTGATTCTTCCACATGCACTTCTTGAAAGCAAACATCCACCCAGATGATCCCATCTAATTAAATGCAAATACACAAGAGTCACTGCAACTAGGGTAGGGAGCCGGAGGGAGACAGACCTCCCTCCCCCTGGGACTGGTGCGAAGAGCATTCTTGGAACGATCGCCCTTCCGGACAACCTGTCCCCAAACCCTGCGCTGGGCAATGCTGGATGTTGTTTTGAGGACAGGCAATGTAATAGAAAAAAAAGAACGACAATCATTAAGGAAAGGATTAAAACCTTGTGGTTTGAATAGGGATAAACCTAAATGCTTTTTTCTTTTCTTAAAAAATAATAAAAAAAAAATAAAGCCCATACAAAGCTTTACAAGCCAGCAGACAATGGGTTGAACATGAGCTCTTACCGTTGAGGGTTGCAGAGAATCTATACCAAGGTAAATCAAGCAGGCAAGCAGTAATATCCACTGAGCAGCCGCAGACACGAGATGCAGCGTGTTCCTAACCTGTCCTCTTTGCCAGTTCTTCCATTCATCCTCTGCAGGTTCCCTTTCGCGAGCCATCTGGTCTTGATTTCTTGGCTCTGCATCTGGCTGTCCTTCCATCTCAGCTGTGCTGCCAGCAACTGCTGGGGAAGGGGCCAGGAGCACAGCAGGAGCGTGGAGGAGCAGGGGGCAGATGAACTAGGTGCTCTTGTCCCAGGAGCAAAGAACAAGTGAAGACAGTGCCTTCAGGAGACTGCTTTATGCACGCAGAGAAGCAGGCGGGGGAACTTCTTTGTGACTAATCTGAATTTCCCCTTCCTTCCTTTCTTTCTTTCTTTCTTTTCTTTTTTCTTTTTTTTTCTTTTTTTTTTTTTTTTTTTTTTTTTTTTTTTTTTTTTTGGTGTGTGAATGTGGGGGCTGATTTATTGCATCCCAGTTCAGTTTTGAGTAAGGACCTTTGAAAGTAGATGTGTTTATGCCTTTCATAGCTTCAGCTGTGGATATCTTGATATGTGATGTTTCCAACAATAGCTAAGAGCTGGGTGGACAGTGCTTGTCTTCATTCAGTCTTTGTCAGTAAAAGCTCTCATCTTTCTGTTCAGCCTCAGGTGGGGGTTTTACAGGGCTGGCTCCCTCCCTGCTGCTGAAATCTCTTTTCTGTAAAGAAGCAACATATAGGAAGGGATATGGGGCAGGTGGACAGCGTAAAGAATTGCAGAGAAAAATATGCAGTTTACATTTCTCTTCACCTTCGTCTTCTGGCTTTAAAGCCATGGGATGCTGCGTGAAGCCTAAGAGGGAGAAAATGGAGAACTGCTCAGGGAACATCCCTTTTTGCACACGCTGAAACCCGCAGTCCAGGAAATCCACTCGGAGGGGCACCCTTGGGCCATCCAGGCTTCCCTCCTGCGAAAGGATTGCCTGTCCCTTGGGACACCAGCACCTCCCCTTTGCTTGGTCTCCTTGTGACATTTGTGTGTGACACACGGAGCTGCTAAATGTCAGTTGTCTGCAGCAGGGACCATCTCCTATGCTTATTTTAGGTGACAGGCTTTTGCATCTTTTTGGGGCAGTCCAACACTGCTCTTTCCACCACTCTTTTAGCCAGAGGTTTTTCTGTTGTGAATTAGCATGTCATGACTGAAGTCAGGCGCTGCCTCCTCCCAGTGAGGATCGAGCCCATTGGGAGTGTTATCGTCTGTCTGTCTTTCAGGGATGAGTTGTCAGAAAGTTTCCCTTCCCCAAAATGTGCTCTCTCAACCTGTCACAAGGCACATGTCCTGACAAACACGTACTGTGCAGGCAGAGGAAGCAAGAGTAATGTTCTTTCATGTGTTTTTCCATCTAGGCAAGGATATTTCCTATAAACATAAACCAAATTAAGGCGGGGGGGTGGGGGGGGCAGGTACAGCAGCTAGGTAATCAACCTGCTGTGAGGACACACCACCACTACCACCTTTGTTCTTGAAAAATAACCTCGAGTTGGTGGATTGAGTCAGGAATACACACTGGTGTTTGCATCAAGAGCAAACCAAAAGTCATGGAAATTTACTGAAGAAGGTTCAGCTTTCACAGTTTCCATTTGTTCTTGAGTGTGTGGAAATTCTCATCCCGCTTTCACCGGCGGCCACTTGCTGGAGGCCCCGGCTGAGCACCAGCCTGATGGAAGACCCTGGGAACAACCCTAACCCTCCTTCCACATCCAGAAATATGACGGGAGCTGCGGCAAGGAGAGCTTTGTGCTGCGTCTCAGCAGTTCCCTCTGATTTAGAGTGTGAGTTTGGAGGCAGGACTTTGACACCTAGCGGTCACACAGCGCCTGGGAGCCCGGGCGGCCCTGCACCAAGCTCGGCATTGGCCATGACCGGGCTTGGGCTTAGCCAAGCCCTGCAGAGGAGTGAAGCGATACCATGGGGTGCTGCGGAGGCCTGCTGAGGCTGAGGAGAGGTAGAGAAGGAGATTGTTTGCTCCCGTGGGTCTGCAACGTCCTGCCATGTCTAGGTGCTTGCTTAAAAGATGCCCAGAAAACCATTCACCCTACACGCAGCCCTGGTGTCCATCCATAAGGGGCTTGGTGGTGTGAGGGAGCCCACGGAGACTCTGGAGATGAGCAAATCTCAAATGTGGCTTCAGTGCAGCTTCCTGGTGGGGAACAAATCCAGCTCTGGGTCCTTCCCCCATGGGCGGGGGTCTCGGCCACCTGCAGCACAGGTGGATGTTGGTGGTGGCTGGGAAGTTTGGGACCCAGCTGTCCTGGTCCTGCAGGAAAGGTGAAACAGGCTTGGGTGGGCTGTCCAGGCTGTGCAACACCTGAGTAAGTGCCTTCTTGTGCCTGGAGGTCCCTGCTGTGGGGATGTTGCAGGGGCAGCGTCCCCAGATGCCCATAGCTTGCAGTCCCCACAGCTGAAGCTGCAGCTGAAGCAGGCAGGCACGGAGGAGGGCTGTGGGACCAGGGCTGCCCCATACCTGTGCTCCGACCTGTAGCGAGTCCTGCCAATGAGTGAGGATGGAAGCAGCTAGCTGCAGGTCTTGGACAGCCTACCATCGAACTTGTCAGTGTTTCAGTGGGGAATCGCAGAACAAGTGCGCGTGAACATCACACAGCTGCCTTCCTGGAAGAGCAGGCATGGCTGTGTCTCAGAGCAGCTCTGTCGAGCGCAGACAGCCTGGGCTGTTATGCCCTGCGCTCTCCGTCCCTGCTCCCTCCAGGAAAGGAAACTTGGTTTTGCTGTTTGCTGCTTAGTTTTTGCAAAAATGCCAGGACGCTGAGCTAAGATGTTCCAAACTCGTGTGATCCCATAATTCTCACATTTTGGGTACATGCCTTTGAACCCAACACGAGCTCTCACCCACCTCCGACTCCTCCCTCCCCGACTCTGGATCTTGCACTGGTTTTGTTTCTAAAACGCTAAAAAAAATGTGGGTGGAGGCTGTGCATATGTATTTCTGAAATTGCCTCCTCATTTCTGTAGTCCCCCAGTGCAAGTGTCGCCCAGCCTGGGTTAACAACACTGGCAGCACTGAGGATCGAAAGCTACGTATCAAGTGATGTATCTGGCATTGTGTGTCCGAAACAGGAAAGAAGACAGCTCATTCAGAGGCATCATAAACACCTATGCACAGACTGTCTTTTGCAGTTTTAATCGCCTTCAGCTTGTCCTCCTGCCTTGCATATGAAAATCCAAGTGCATGCAGGTTCGGTGGCTTTAGACATGTGCTGTCAGAGCCCCTGCTGTCCCTCCTAGAGGAAACCTTCCCGGCCTTCGGCACCCTGACGCATTGCAGGCTTGCTGCACACACCCAGCAGTTGCCAAAATTTGCTGCATTGATTGAAATTCTTTTGGTCCCTCTTCCACAAGGACCCTAAAGCTGGGTTTTTCTCAACCCTTTCCAGTCATTGTGCCATTCTAGTGACAGGACAAGCAGGCAGGTAGCTTTGGGGCTCTGTGAGCCTGTTGGCACTCTGCAGCAGACCCGGGTTATTTGGTCGTCTCAGTAGTTTTCCAAAGAAAGGCATCTCAGTGGCACATGCAGCAACGTTATTCCAGCAAGGATTGAAGGAAACTGTAGTTGGCAGTATGGCTTGCTGGGTTGTTTGTTTTTTTTTACAACAGTCTGGTATGTCTTACATTAGGCTGTCATTTCTGGGCTTTCCCAGACTGGGAAGCAAGCTAAATGTTTTAAAACTTTGGCTAAAGCATGCTGGTCACGTTCAAGGCTAAATCCTGCAGTGTCATCGCTGTACCAGGTCTCAGCTGCAGCCGGGAGCCCCAGCCTGCCAGTGCCCCTGTGCCATGTGCTCCAACCAGCGGGATGGGGCAAAGAGCATCTTCACTGCAGACCACAGCCCCTGGCCCGCACGGAGCAGCCTGTGTGTGGGAGTCGCAGGGCAGGAGCCCTCGCCCAAGGCGTGGCAGCCCTTGGTGGCACCCTCCTCGATTTAGTTCCTGTTTCCCGGGAAAATGCTCTCACCACCCCAAAAGGAGGAATTGAGGAATTATATAGGAGAGTTTAACTTTACTTCTCAGAAAAACAGTGGAACAACCGATAGAACTGTTTGTAAACATCTAGAAGGAAAAAGGAAATGAGCAGCAACCAGTGTGGGTTTCCAAGAACAAAACCTAATGTTGTCTTGTGGGGCAAGGAAGCCTCTTGGGCAGAGGAGTAGCTCTGGGTATTCACTGTGCATTCAGTAATAGTTTTGACTCCCTTTTTCATAATATTCATGAAGCATGGTCTGTACGAAACTGCTGCTCGGCAGAAGCATAGGTGGTTGAGTGATTGTTGGTGGCCTGTTGTCAAAATGGAAGTACACACCTTGTCCTCCTGGGACCTGCCCTTCTGCAATGTGCCCTTCACCTTGGGGATCCTCTGGGCCCTCTGGCAAGCCATGTAGGAATGGGGACATGCTCACGGGTAACATCTGACCTCTTGGCTCTTGCTGGTAGTCTTAGTCTCTAATCTAAGGGTTTGGCTTCCACTTGTAATAAATTACTAGGAGAGCGGTGCTGTTGCTGTCATTGCTGCTGTCAAGTAAAACAACTTACGCCCGGTGTTGGGCTGTCGTCTTGTGAGCGGTTGCTTATTTTCCACCGAGGCTGTCTTTGCCTCGAGAATAACTGTTCACATGGTTTGATTTAGTAAAACAGTGGGAAATAGCAAAGGAAGCCTTGCAGTTATGTAGGGGGGGGGGGGAAGGCAAAGTGTTACAAAGGCAAGATTTTTATCCAGGTGCTGCTGCTCAGCGTGTGCCCCAGCTGTTGCTGTTTAATGTTTCTGTCTACTCCAGAAATAAAGTAGTTTCTAAGGCAGATTTATTTATCAAAGTCAAGGAATTTTGCCTAAAAAGTTTGTGGATTCCTGCTCCAGTGTCTCTGAACCACGTGAACTCTCTCTTACTCTTACCCTTGATTTCACTTCCATGTGGCTTTTTCTTTCTCCTTGCTTAGAGCTACTCTTTGGCTGATGTGCGCGTTGAGGATTTCTGCTGACAGAGGCACTGAGCCAGCAGGGAGGAGTTTATGTTAGGCTTCTTTTGGCAGTGTAAAATAGAGAAGGAGATTGTGAACATGCTGTGAAATCACAAATAAAAATATTGACATTTATGTGGAGCAAAGATTTTGTGAGGAGATCCCAAAAGAGGAGCGTCAGCACTGAGGTAAATCCCACTGTGCCTCATCCCAGAGTGCTGTGCTGGGATTTTTCCGACCAAGCTGCTTTATGGCAGCAGTGGGCTGAGCAGCGGGTGGGTTCCCCGGGGCACACCTCCAGCAGCTGCTGGTTCCTCACCGTTGTGCGCAGAGGCATTTTCCCTGGCTGTTACATTCCTCAGGCCAAGAGAAGGCTTTTTTCCAAGGAGCTCCGACTGCGCTGGGCACAGCAAAGCCAGGCAGGATTAGGACCTGCCCCTCTGACAGCGTTCGCAGGTTTTCTTGGTGCTTAGGGACTGTGGCGTGCCCAGTGCCTCGGGACAGGCTAGGTGGCATCTGTAAGCAGGTACAGTGACTGGAGAAGAGCTGTGTGTTTAATGGCAGTTTTTAATGGCAGTGTCACAGTGTTCAGCACAGCCCACGATGGGCAGCAGTGCAGACCTCTCAGCAAGCCAAAGTTGGCATTCCCTCAGCTGACAGCCACTGCATTTCACACCGGACTTATTTAGGTTTCTAAAGGTCAGCCGCTGCCTCCTCTTTGACGTAACAGATTTTCCATTGCTGGGGGTGATCTTTGCCCTGAGCATTACCTCTTTCCAGTAAGACCCTGTGGACTGTGCTCTTCTGTTCCTCAGAGTGGACTTCATTTACCACGGTATCAGCTGAGTGGGTAGGGGCTAAGCATTGACTGTGGTACCTTTAAAAGGTCAAGGTGAACTTAGTCACACCAATCTCCCTTCCTTTTTCTCTGTAGCTGCTTCAGTCAGAAATCCCACTGCGCCATACCATCATACCATAAGATATCAGGACAGAAAATCAAATATGTCCTTTGCCATTTTTCTGGTAAAGAAAAATAACAATGTATGAAAAAAATGAAATAATTCTACAGCTGACGTTCAGAAATGCAGCTGGTCTCGCAGAGCTCCCTGGCTCAGCCAGCTCCATTCCCAGTCATTCCTGCAGTGGTAGAAACCCCTAGGAGGTATGTGAAGCTGGTGATGCTCCAGAAACAGCTCTGCTCTGGTTTAAGGAAGTGGTTTCTCTTGCCTATCTGGCACTGTCATCATTGACCTGTATGCTTCCCTTCATCACCCACATGGGAGTTTTTTGGCCCACAAAAATGCTCCCAAAGTCATCCCTTCTGAAAATGAGGTTTTATTGCAGCTCTTGATTCTTCCTGTGAGTCTCTAACCTATTCTCTTCTTTTAAATGTGACGATAGGAATCGCAAGCAGGGTTTTGGGGAAGATTTGCAGGCAGAGGTACTACGTCTTATTAGTTCCCTTAAATAGCTGGAGTGAAGCAGGAGCAGATGGGTGGTGGGCAAGCAGAGACTGCAGTAAGGAGAGGGGGAGTTAAGAGCTGGTGACCTTTCTAGGACAGAGACAAGCTGGAGATTGCAACACCTCTGTCTGCAAATCCCAGACTCTACCATGTGTCCCTCTATCTTGGGGTGACTTGTGCTTTTTAATCAGTGCTAATAGCCTTACATTTACTTCAAACTGTTGCATTAAAGAGGTGGAGAGGGGTTAGACACATCATTCCTGCCCCAGCCAAGTCCAGGGAGAAAGACCTGCCCGCAGTACCATTTCCTACTTTATGAGTCAAGTCACTTCATCCCTTTGCTGGTGTTTTATTGGGATGGCACGCTCATCCTTTTCTAATCAGGATGCAGGCAATCATCTTCACCTGCCTCTCACCATCAGCTTTGTCCGCAAAGACTAATCCATTAGTTAAGCAACTCCAGAGACTCAAGATTTGGTATCAACAAAAGCACATTGACCAGCATGATGCTTCATTGCATCTCCCCCATGGACAATATGAACTCTTTCCTTTTCTTGTGTTCTGAATATTGTTTTCTTATTTTTAACAGCTGTCAGGTTAAACTTCTGGCTAAATTCTTTCCTTCACTGTTTCTTAAACACTTCTTAAAAAGCTCTAACTCTCTATTCACAGCCATTCATTTTTTTTTCCACCTGGTCAGTTTTGCTCATAATTTCCCCTAATTTATATTAGTGCTTTTGAAACATCTAGTATCTGTCTTACTGGCTGGGGCTGCCCTCTGTTTGCTTGTACTGACCATAATCAGATCGTGGTCACTACTCCTTAAGCCCTGACCACTTCTTCAGCAATTATATCATCTTTACTCACTGTAAAAAGCACCAAATATAGCACTTGCATCCGGCTTAACAGTTTCTGTATTAGGAAATGTCCATCTGAAACCTTTGGAAACTCTCGTGACACTCACCCTGGTCCCACACATATCCCAATAGAGGTTTTCCCCACAACATCACAGTTTCCTTCTCCAGACCCCGTGGGAGGCAGGTTGCTGCCTTAACATGGCAGACAGAAACAACCTGCTCTCAGTTTTCTCTTTTTATTCTTTATTCCTTTTATTTGCAAAAGACTGAATTGTCTAGATGCAGCTTGAACGAATGATTGAAAAGTTGTTATTGTAACAGGGTTTCCATAGGTTTAAACTTCTACTTTTGGATGAGATGAGAAAAAGTCCCTATCTCCAAAAAGCAAGCGGTCCTTGGCCCCTTCTCCCAGGGTGCCCCCAGCTGATAGTCCTTGAGGCTTTCAGGCTCATCTAATGCCGATTGCAACTTCTTCATGGGATAAGCCTGTAACACAGCAAGGGCAAGAAGTATTCCCAGCAGTTGTATAATTCTCCTACAACTATAAAATGAGTGGCCAGGCCCCGTTTGCCCTGGACTGCGTGTTGTAGCGAGCAGCAGGCCACGTGCACTTGCAGGAGCAGCCCAGGGGTGTTGTGGATGGGGGCGCCCACAGCCGTCACATGGCAGTGTATTTCGGTATGCGGGCAGGGGCTCTACAGATGAGTGCGTCCAGCCCCTCCGCAGCGCCAGTTCAGAGGGCTGCAAGGCAGTAGCGAGAACCTCAAATGACTAACCCCGGCCGAAGGTTTTCTCTGTATTACACACAGCAGCACTCGTGCTCCGGCGGGCTTTAAAGCGGGGGACAGCACGAAGGCTGTCGTTGCAGCCAGAGCCCCCAGAGACTCTGGCTCCCTGCCCTTCCCACGCAGCTGTCACGCTGCCGGCCCCGAGGGATGCAGGCTGTACAAGGGGTGCAGCGGTACAAAACTCCGGAGGGCCAAGCTGTCGGCCCCTCACCACCGATATATGCAGTTGATCTGTGTTTGTTTTCTTCTTCACCTGCCACTTTCAGTAGTCCATAAGTGAAATATAAACAGCCCTGCCTGGTTTCTCCCATAGAGACATGAACACAACTGGGCTTCAGGGGTGTGTTTGGGGCTCCCTTGCCGGCAGCCAGCACCCCCCACACCCCGGCCCTGGGCAGGGGGGGCTTGAGAGGGGACACTTCTCTGTAGGCAGGCAAGCAGGTATGGGTTCATACCCGTGTCCCGCTGGGGAAGCCTGCGCTGAGCTTGGTTTGTGTTAGAGTTTGCCAAATCTGGCAGCCTGACAGAGGTAAGGTTGCCACAGCTCTGACTCCCTGGGTCCAACCAGCAACGAGGCAAAGTGTACATGCACACAGTACATATATACATACATACAGCGTATATATATATACATACACACACAGTCAGCCATGCAGATCAGCACAGGCAGAAAATGCACAGTCCTCGCACAAACAGCACCGGTGCCCTCATCCTTTTCCCCCTCTCTGGCTAATCAGGATGAAGGACCATTAGCAGAAAATATATACATATATACACACAATATAGATTCCTCCAGCTGCTGGTCTTAGACACGCAGTGTCTCTAGTCTGTCCTCCTGACCCTTTTATTCTAGTTTCCAGCTGGCTTGGCTTGCTGTTTGCTAGCAATCACACACACCAACATACCCACCCGCACCCCAGTCTCCCCAGCTGCTGCCATCCCGGCACACTGGCTGCTGGGCCCCACCGTGCCCCCCCCGCCCCCCCATCACTGCCGCTTCGACCTCAGTAAACACCCGTACACACCCAGCAGAGACCCTCACCAGGAAAAAAGCTAAAGAGAGCTGAATAAGCAGACGGGACACAGCACAATGATCTGGCACAGGGCATGGACAGACAGGAATCCAAGCAGTCCCTTTTTCCCACATTGGTTCCACCCCAAAATGCCTTGACCCCTCCCTTTCCGCCTTCTGCTCCTTCCCCTAGACATCCCACAGTAAGTCCTGTACAGTCTCAGAGGGCTCTTCCCAGCATCCCGTAATGAGCCCCATGTGCCTTTGGGCAATTGACCTCCTTTTCTGGGCAGACAGGGAGAATTTCCCGGTTCCTCACCAAGTCAGATGCAGTAACCCAGGGGTGTATGACCACCTGACTCCAGCAGTGTTCTCTTTTCCCCCTCAGTGCCACCAGAGCTCACATGTTAAACAGATACTTGGAGCATTTGTTGCTTTTCCTTTGCTTTCAGATAGCTACCACCCTCCAGACAGGCTCCCACACTGACTTTAACAGCTATTAAATATTTTCACTGCAAGACTGCAAAAACAGTAAGTTATAGCTCAGGGATCTGGTGGCATCTTTTTCTTGTTAAATCATCTCTTTGACAACCAGCATTTAGGGATTCTTTGGTTTTTTTATCATACACAGGTTTTTTTAGAATCTTAAAAGACAGATTTTTTCAGTTGCATCTTCAGTACGGTTTATTCCCCTGAGACTACTTTTCTCTGCCAACATGCTCAGCTCCCTTCAAGGCTGGGGACAGGGGAAAGAGCCCAGATTACCTTGTTTTTTTACAGCATTTCTTCTCCTTTCACAGTATCTGCCCTGCACATAGGGAGCTGCAGTAGCTAGATCCATCAGCTCACGTGGAAACATGCAGCAGTGCCAGGGTATGGCTGCTGGAGTTCACCTGCATCCCATCCACAGCACCTACAAGAGGTGAAGTAAAGCCTCACCATCCTGACTCCANTGTCCTGACTCCACTTTAGGCAAACCCCTGGGTAGAGGGAACCCCAGCCCTGATATCTTTATAGCTGGAGATGGCCTCAGCTGGCGCCGGGGTTGCTCCCCTGATGCATAATGAGCTGAGCCTGTCTCCAGCTTCTGTATCCCTTCCCTGCAGGTCCAGTTTCCCTGCAGGTGCAGCTCCTAATGCTCTTTCCCAACCCATGACACGTCAAACCCAACTGTAGCTCTCCCCTATGGTGAGGTTTTTTTCTTTTTGATCCTCTTCCCTGCATAAAAAGGTTTGCACACAAAAGAAAATACTTTTNCAGCCTCTGTATCCCTTCCCTGCAGGTCCAGTTTCCCTGCAGGTGCAGCTCCTAATGCTCTTTCCCAACCCATGACACGTCAAACCCAACTGTAGCTCTCCCATATGGTGAGGTTTTTTTCTTTTTGATCCTCTTCCCTGCATAAAAAGGTTTGCACACAAAAGAAAATACTTTTCAGGGGGGAAAAAATGCCTTTCTGTCCCAATTCTGAGCAACCTTTGGTGCCAATAACAATAAATCTGTATTTTTTCCTGGGAAAGGCTTTCTGCACCACAGCCTGCCTGGGGATGCAGGGAGGGCCACAGCCGGTGGCAGCACTGCTCGCCTCCTGCTGCCTTGGGTTCAGCAGCCCCAGGAGGAGGGTGAAAAGTGTCCTGCCGCTGTGGGGCTCCCCAGGGCCGCCTGGGATGGGTCCCATTCAGGGATAATCATCAGATAAGACTCACCAAGCAATGACTTGACAGGTGGATGTATTTCGTTTGAAACTCGAGTAAGAAAATCACTTGCAAGCAGTGAACACCTCTGAACATGCTTAATGTGTCTGAACTGGGGTTAGGCATCCAGACAAGTGCTTACCCAGAGGCCAGCTCCTTTCCTCACCACCCAGACTGTGCCTTCAGCTTGCCCCGTGTCTCCCCCACACTGGCTGGGAGAGAGCCACCAGCGATGTCCCTTGCTGTGGCCAGAGGAGGAGAAATCAGCTTTTCCCTTCGGACTGCAGCATGGGGAACGGGGCCAGGCTGGCGTGACATGGCTGTAAGCAAGAGCCAGCCCTTTCCACCGGCCTTGCATCGCGGCGTTCGCCTCTTGCACTTGCTCCCCCCGCCTACGTGGGGCACGGAGCGACCCTCGGGAGAAGCACCTTTTTCTCCCCAGGCAGCGTCAGTGCCAACCACAGCGCAGGATGTCTCTTGCTCACTGTCTCCCCGTGACTCAACTAGGTCAACTGAAGGCAGGCAGCAAGCGAGCAAGGAGGCAGCCGCGGTGCAAGCAGGGGTTTCTCTTCTCTTCATGCCACAGGCTGTCATCAATTTGGGACATTTTCCAGCCCCGGTTTGAAGACGGGAGCGATGGGAAATCTGTCGACGCTTAGGCCCGCTCTTGCACATACCCTTGGCGGCTCCCCATGGGCACCGAAACCTGCTTGAGCCCCGATAGGAGTGAGCCCGCCAGCTTGCCAGGCTGGGGCGCTTGACTGGGTGGGCTGGGACAGAGGGGAAAGCGGGCCACTCCCCCCAAGCCGGTGCCCCATCCTGCTTTAATGGTGGAGTATGGAGGTACCCATAAGAGACCCATCTGTGAGCTACTATCAAATCTCAAATGGTTTGTGCAGTGCTTTGCCAGGCTTCATGGTCACTTTCCTATCTTTCAGGCAAAGTTTCTCCCAGTCATTTTTCTACTTCCTCTGCTAATTTCTCTGTGTTTGTGTTATTCTTGGCAGGCTTAGCACCATAACTGTGCTAATGGATAAATAACATTTGTCGTTATGACAGTTGCACCATTACCATCTACAAAATCAGCGTAGATCTGGGTAGAGATGCTGGTTAGTGCCAGAAAATAAAGCTCCCCATGGCTTTACATGGCACCCACACTTGTCTCAAAGTTGTGACACACTAGCCCTGCCTGGTGGGCTCCCCTCTCCCGCAGTGACACTGGAGTGAAGGGGGGACTTTTAAAAGCCCCTGTCCCCATGGCATTTCATCAGGACAGCAGGAGCATTTGAAGAGCTGCCTTTTGATCCGCTTCGCTTTCTAGCATTTGTTTGATATGGGTTTGTTGCAGTCTGACTGCAAAGAAATCAGCATTTTTTCTGGAAAAGACTTCTGGTATTTGGTGGCTGAAGAAGAAAAAAAAAAAAAGAAAAAAAAAATCCCAGAGAAGTTAAGCTGATAACGTGGTGGAGTCATCTGCGTAGTGCTGGGAGCGGGTGCAGTCATGTCTCTCCACCCAGCGATATCATCAATTCCACTATGACTTGTGCAGGATATAGGATGGAAAAAACGAAAGTGCTCGAGTCAGCTGGAAATTTTCAGGTGGAGGTTGTGCCTGCAGGCAGCGCCGCTGGCTCCCGGGAGCCCACCACGATCGGCAGCTTCAGCCACGCAACGGTCCCCACCTGAGAGCCACACTCTGGTGCAAAAACTCCCCTGGCAGCCAGAAAGCCCCAACCTTGGCATAGTGACGCCCAGATGGAGAGAGTGGAGGTGGAGGGGCTGCTCCAGCCTCTGAAATGGAGACGGCTGGTTCTCCTTCAGCCACATGTCCTGCTGAAATGGGGGCTGGGGGCTTGTGGGGCTGCTCGAGAGGCAGATGCGGGGCAGAAGCTTTAGCTCCAGCTAACTCCAGTTACAGGTAGCTAAATGAAGGCTTCTGTGCAGAGAGCTCCCTGTACCTTCTCACTGAAGTTATTGACCCAGGCTGACTTAGACACATAGTAAGAGTCTGGGAGCCCCTACACCTGACGTCCCAAGCCTGGGGCAGCGTTGCTCCCCTAAGGCAAACACCCCAGAACCAGTGGATGCCGACTGGTCCCTGTCATCTCGCTACAGGGTCTCTCGAGCTGAGCAGGGGTGTTTGATGCTGGGCGTTGTGGGCTGGTGACACTTCTCCACCCTATGCAGAGCCTTGTGTAGCCTTTTAATAATATGGTATGTATGTAGTCAAACATGGGGTAAAAATGCACTACTTAAAGCTGTGATTGTCCCAGGGTCAAAGCAATCCAAGCCTTGCATCCTTTGTAACTTTTGTAACTTTCCTAGACATTTTTAAAGATGAAAAACCAAATCCCAGCTGTCAGAGGCTGACAGGCTCCTCAGGGCAGAAGGTTTCTCTCACTGCTGGACACTAGGTCCTAAAGAGGAGAACTGCCTGCAGAGCAGGGACATAGCCATGTCGCCATGGTGCCATCCTCCATCCTGCCTTCACTGGCAGCAGCTGCTCGAGGGCACCTCTGAAGCCTGGCTAGAAACTCCAGTACTGCCCTGAGGCCCCAGAAAAAAGCCAAGCAGTGGAGAGCTGCATGCCCGTGCCTAGCTGGAGCTGCCTCAGAGCGTCAGAGAGACGAGAGCACCCAAGCCACTCTTTGCCTTTACAGAGAATGCCAGTCCCTTTGCCTCCGTTTGAGAGCCATCGGAAGGAAAACAGGCTAGTTTCCTTGCCAGGCAGTTTTGCCATGCTGATAGGAAGCAGTAAGGAATTTCCCTGGAGCCATAACCCTGCGATGCACCCAAAAGCAAACCAGAGATAGCTGTGGCGGGGGAAACCACTGGAGTGAGCCCTGAGACCTGCGTCCCGTCCGTCTCGCCACAAGCTGGCAGTGTGGCAGTGCCGAGCCCACTACAGACACCGTCCAGCTCCCCCTCTCCTCCCCGCCGGTACAGATTTTCATGCTCCTTTTAGACCTCTTTTCAAGCTGATGCCTTCTGGGCTCAAAAAGTCTCTTGGCAATCTTCTGGCCACTAGTTAATCCAGCCGACGATTAGTTTAAGCAAACTTAATCACTGCTAAATGCCGCAACACATCACCCGTCGTAGGGAAACCACGACCAAGGGAGGGCTGGATGGCTTGCAGGGCTGCCTGCATGTTTCCTCTGGCTTAAAATCAGCCCCAGCGAAAGCTGCTAAATATTGGGATCCCATTCTCAGCTTAATTCGCTTTCTGGTGACTGCCCGGTTGACGAGGTGTGATTTGCTCCAAGAGGCCATGTGGAAGGAATGGAGGGAATAAAGTTAAGTTGGTTTTCAGACTACTGGGAGCAGGAAAGCTAATGGATGGGAGCTACTGTTTGGGAAGCCAGCTCACTTATAACAGATATCTTTGGTGAGTAATGATTTAAGCCCCTAAGGTTTTTCCCCACTCTTCAGTGTTTATGTGCGCCACTTGGCGTTAGGCCACGTGGCCTGGTTGGCACAAACTCCAAGAGAAATGAGCTTGCACTTCTCAGGTTTCCTGTGGGTTTTTGCAACGCTAATTCCTTTGAGTTACTGGATCTGAACTTTCTCTGAGACTCACGCGCTCATTTACAGCATTCAAGTTGTCCAAGAGAGGATAAATCACAGGAAATGCGCACGCGGAGAGGCGGTGGTGGGATGGCAACTGCTCTGTCATGCATCTGCCTGGTGAGGTCTGCTATGGACCATATTTATGGGAAGTCAGGTCAGCGAAGGTGCTCTGAATGCAGCCTGGGCTAAATACCCTTTCCCATGCCCTTCCCATATTCCTGGAAGCAGCATCGTGTTCCCATATCAGTGGTGACTATTTGCATGTGGCGCAAAGCCCTAACCAGCAGC
This sequence comes from Himantopus leucocephalus, assembly GCA_003993805.1. Lineage (NCBI taxonomy): Eukaryota > Metazoa > Chordata > Aves > Charadriiformes > Recurvirostridae > Himantopus > Himantopus leucocephalus. The sequence goes on from RSEF01000008.1 coordinate 4,686,463, forward strand.
AAGGGGCTGGGGACCGCACTGTACTGTTGTGCTGAAATTGTGCCTCTTGTCAGGCTTTTACATGGGTTTCTTTTTTCTTTTTTTTCCTATTTGACAAGATCCTCCCCACCATAAAGTTCATCTTGTCGTTGCAGCTGCCTTTGGGAGTCAAGAAAATGATTTATTAAGAGCTTTTATATGCTTCATTTTTTATAAAGGAAATTGTCTTTCAACCACATCAGCTGCGGTGCACAGCGATTGCCTTGGGGCAGACAGTGGTCTCAGGCTGTAAGATGGGGACACAGGCTGGAGCTGGTCTCGCCGTTTTCCCCGCTCCTCAGCAGTGTGCTGTCCGGAGCAGTGCCAGCCCAGGGCTCAAGCCCTCCGGCTGGGTGCAGTGCACTCGGAGAAGTTTCAGCTGCCCACAGCATCCCCTTTTCAGCCCATTTCCCCCCAGGTATCCCCACTGTCACTGTCACTTCCAGCTCTCTGCCCGCACACAGGTGCAGCGAGGTCCTGGTGGGCTGCCTTTAACCTTGTGCTCCGGAGATGAGCTGCAAGAGTGGGCCAGGAGGAATCCCCCTCTTATCTCGTTGATATTTGCGTCATGGCTTCAGCAGGCTTTGGAGGAGTGTTTCCCACCGTGCGTGGCTGCCCAGGGCCTGCGTGGGTGCCCGTCGGGGGCCAGCCACGGCCTTGGCTAGGCTGGCTGGGGGCTGCAGTGATGGATCCGCGGTTCTGTGACTCACCAAGATGAGTCTGAACCAAAGCGCTCGCAAAAACACTACAGGAAGAAGCAGACAAAGATCGAGATCTAGTTTACCCAGACACCACTGAATCCTCTGTTTTTTTCACGGACACGTAATTCACTGGGCCCAGCCTGCAACAAGGGGAAAAGCAGCATCCTCGTCCTGAGACAGACCCTGGACCCCCTACGCAGGTGAGCGCTTAGCTGGGGGCTGGTGGGGACCGGGACATGCCAAGGACACGCATCAACCTTCATGCTCGAAGAGTGATGGGCTTCTGCCTGGTGATCCAGGGGAGGAATTAGACTTTAGATGATGTGCTTTAAATAGAAAACTCACTTCTGAAGTGAGCAGAAAACCACAGATAAGGATGGCGCAAAGATGTGGCTAAACTGCCGAGGAATTCCCCCAACAGAGCGAGCCATGGTGGCAGCCCCAGCCCACCCCAATCTCCCCACTGTCCCCCAGTCTCAGCCTCCACTGGCCTCATGCAGCTGGGAGGAGAGGTAATGTGGTGTCAGCATCCAGACGGCTGCTTCTTGGCAGTCATGCTTGGCCTGTATAGCCCAGTATTTCCCCAGCTGTTAAGTGGAGGCAACTGGGCGGCTGCTGCGTGGCTCTCTCTCCCTCTGCCTTTGCGGCCAGCCGTGATGTGTGCTTGGCTCAGGCTGGGCTCCCTGCAGCTTCCCTGGCCCCTGCAGCTCTGGATTTGGTAGTGATGCCAAATGGGGCTGCTACACCTGTGGCTGGACTTTTTCAGGTCGATGTAGCTGTGAAGCACTGCCCAGCTGCTGGGAGCCCCTGGGACTGCAGCTGCGAGCAAGGGCAGCATCGGCACGGCCGAGCAATGCCTGCCGCTCTGGAAACACACCCCCTCCAGAGGGACAGGCTGAGCCCCATCTCCCAACTGGGCAGCACAGCAAAAGGGAGCTTTTGGAACCCCCCCATCTGTGCCACAGGAGGATGGCTGCTGCTACCCAGCTCCCTGTGAGCCCCCTGAGAGGCATGGAGACAAGCCACAGCCTTTTTCTGCATGGCTTCCAGTGGGTGCAGTTCTTCCTTCTTGCACGGCCCCTTCCCAGCCGCGCTGTAACACTGGATCTCTCCAGACTTTAAAGAAGGCGGGGAGCAGTGTGGTCCTGCCCCACTGTAGCAGGCAAGCAGCACCGTTACCCTGGCCCGAGGGAGCAAACGTGCCTCAGACATGCCCCAGACATGCCCCAGACATGCCCCAGACATGCCTCCATGCTCTGCTCTTTAAAAGAAATCCCTAGTGCTTCTCTCCCTGCCCAGTTTCGGTTTGAAAAGCAGCTACAGCTCCTCTCGCCTGTGATACTGACAGGAAACATGGAACTGTGGTCAGGCCATGCTCGTGCATGCAGTGCCCTCGCTGCCGGGCCGTGGGGCGAGCCTGGGCTCGTGGCACCATCATCGGCCTAGCAGAGAGGGGAGCATGAGACTGAGGACATGTTTCCGCAGCAACCGGAAACTTTGTTCTTATAAAAAACTATGATGGCCAGGGTCATCCCAGCTGCTTCAGCTCAGCCTCTGGCTAGGGACCACTTTTTTTCCCTGTGGTTGCCATTTTCAGAAAACGTTAAGGAATAAACCATCAGAAGCCGAAGCTATGACTAATGGTCTTTAAACTTCCTCCAAGTTTAATACCAGAGCAATAAACAACTACAGGAATAGAAATAAGACCAGACAGCAAGTGCGCAGCTGGTCGGATTACTGAGCTGCTCCTCCATTGCCCGGACGATCTAGTATTTGGGCAGTCAGGCCCATGCTTTTATTTTTCACATAGTCCCTTTTACTAGTAGCAAAAGTAATAGCCATTAAGTGCCCAGGGGAGCAGAAGTGTTAGGGGCACCAGAAGGGCACAGTGTGCCCTTGCCACGATGCCAGCATAGGTGCCCATGGGAGCTGTGCTCTGCTTGCTCCTCTCCTGGTCTCCAGCAATGCCTCAGGACCATGGAGGACATAATTCCACAGTGGTGGGTCCATGCCTGACCTGCCCTGATGGTGGGGCCAAAGCCCTGGGGTAGACCACAAGCACCTCTGAGCTCACGTGAGAAGCTACAGAAAGGGGAACTTTCAGCTTATTCCCATAGCACACGCAGAAGCACAGCTGTGGTTAAGCACCAGCTCTGAGGTATTGCTCATTTGCATCGCGCGCTTACCTCAGCCGCTTTGATGTCGCATGTGAGGTTATAGTGCCCGGAGCTCCCGTTTACCCCAGGAGAACAAGTATGCCCGTGCTACTCTCTGGTGAACATGACCACTGCCATCCAGGCAGCCTGGTTGGCTGCAGGCTTGTCCCTGCTCCCTCCCTGTCCCCACTGTGGCCAGCTGAGCCAGCAGCAGTATAGCACCCAGGGGACCTGGCCCTACTTGCCCATTGCTGCCTTCCCAGGAGCCAGCGAGGGCTTGGGGGGACCTTGGATTGGGAGGGCACCTGTGCCTCTTTAAGCATGGGAGAGGCTGCTCCTTCTCGGCTTACACCTTCGTGTCATTTCTGCAAGATGTGGCATGTCCCTGTGTGCTACACGGTCGGTGCCACCCCCCTACCAGCCCCTGTACCATCAAAGGCAGCAAGCTTGCAAAAGGCACCTCTTGGAGCTTGCCCAGCGTGATGGTGAGGTGGGCTTGGGCTGCTGGCAGCGTGTGGGGTGAAGAAGCAGCCGCTGGCCAAGTGGCTCCTTGGGCCACCACAGCACATGAGAGCAAGGCAGGCCCAAAGCATGGGGTGATACCAGCGATGCTGATGTCTCTCTGGGGTAAGAAAGATGGACCTGACCTCAGTGGGCCCCAAGCAGCCCCCAGACTGGGGGATTGTCCCTCAGGATTACTGCAGATGCATTTAAGTGCAAGCCAGCCCCACCAGCTGCTTACTGGTATTTAAAGGTGTGATCTCCGGATGGCTGTGGCTGCTCTGTATCAATGATGCTCTTCAGCCTTTGTTTTCTTTATTTCTTTCTTTTTTGGCTGCTGGTGCAGAGGTTTAGTTTTACTGGGATCATCTGTGTGCACGGGCCAGCACCTCCCTTGAGCATCAAGGTGGAGGAGGCCAGTTTAGATGACCCAGGACACAGACTTGTTCTCTATAATGCCGAAGCTGCCGACACATCCACCACTTGCACAGCAAGTCCTCGGGAGCTGGAAACAGGTGACTGAGGTGAGCTGTAACACCGACCATGCAGCAGGGAACAGCTAGGCTGAGTAACAGCCTGCAAAATGCAGGGCCTTCAGAGCTGCAGCTCCCGGCGTGAGCATGGCGGCCGTTTGTCACCAGTAGCTGTCGACCAGCAGCGGTTGGGCTGTGCTCAGGTGGGTTTTTTTTTGTGCGTGTGTATATGTGCGTGCTACTGGGTGTTCGTCTTTGCCTCTTTCGTTTTTTTTCCACCCGTGGGCGTCCTGAAGACTCAAATAATGCAAATCAGCGCCGGCACTGTCCATGTGGGGCGAGGAGAGCTGGAGCCCACAAAACCGCAGGGAGCGTGTGAGGCCGGAGGGTGCATCTGCCCCACCAGGCACCGACATGTCCCTCTGGCACTGGCTGGTAGAGCCTGTGTCCGCTGCATGAGGCTGGCCCAAGGGGGTCTCGTCTGAAAAAAAAACCCTAAATCCAGCGCTGCATGTTGTGTTTTACTGGGAAGCACCAGGAAAAAGCAGGAGAGCTGTTCCAGGGGAGTAGAGGGTGAAGCCTTAACAAGTGGTGATGGGCTTCCTGACCATCCCCACACCCTTCGGGGTTGGGGGGGCTCACAGTGCCAGGAAACCACAGGAGCTGCTGCATAACCGCACACTACTCCCTGCACCCAGCTGGCTGAGCAAAGGCTGCCCCCAAAGCCTCTTGGGGTTTGGAGACCAGGTTCTACCATTCCTTCCTGTCTGCTTCCTAAATTGGCTTTTTCATCAAAAAAAATAAGGGGGGGAGGGGGGGGAGGGGAGAATATTCCCACCCTCCTGTTCTCTCCCCTTCTGCCCTGCCTCTCGAGCTCCCCACGTTTTTTCCATTGGCAACATGGATGCTGAAGACTACAGGGTTGCGCCGGCTGTTTTGGAAACAGGATGCCCTGTGCTCGTGTACGGCGCAAGCTCTGCTTGACTGCGTCAGCATCGCTGGCTTTCGCAGCCGGCAGGAGTGAAACTGAGAAAGCTGAAGTGGAGGGATAACGCAGCCAAGCACACCAACAGCCCCAGGACATGTGGCTCAGCCGCACATGGGAGCATGGGGACAAGTAGCAGCACCCTCTCGCCATTCAAATGTGCATTGGCGAAGGGAGCTGCGCCTCAGCAAGCCAAACCGGAGGCTTGTCCACCCCCACAGGCTTGTCCCACGTGGGGCTTCATACCCCAGCCATGCTGGTGAGAGCCCATGGTCACAGGGAGATGTGACACGGGCAGCTGGCAAGCAGCAGCCAGCTGGCACAGGCACAGCAGGAGCACAGGGAACCTGCCCACGCGCAGCCTGCCCACGCTGTAGTGTGCCGCATGGCACCCTGCTGCCCCAGGGACAAGGACACAGCTGTTTGACTCGCTGCTAATGTGATTTATGACTCGCTGCATCAATACGTACAAGATGGTTTTGGCCAGGAGAGTAAATACTTGATGTTTTTTTTGCCCCAAGGGCTTTTTTTCCCCTTTTTTCAGCAACACCACTATCAAGAGTTTTCTGAACTGCAGCTGCTGACCCCCAGGATGGCTCCGAGGGCTGTGTGTGGTGTCTGTGGTAGCTCCGGAAGGGAGACCAAGCCCAGCTCTGCTCGGTGGCCCTGGCTGAGGGACAGGCATGTACCTTGCCTCCCTCCTCTCCTGATGGACAGCGCTGGCAGAACAAGGGCCACCACGCTGCGTAGAGGTCCAGCCCCTACTCTCACCCATCCCTTGCTCACAGGCTCCAGGGAAAGCCAGGGAGTCCAGCTGAGACATTTTGTAGGGCAGGAGAGATTTGGACAGATGATTCTCCAACATGTGAAAAATGAGAGGACCTCCTAACGCCCCTGCTGTACCACCCCTCTGGTGTGAGCCACTGGCCCCCTGCAAAAGGGTAGGGCTACACCTCCACTGAGTGCTCACAGCAAAGCCAATAGATGGTCATGCTCTTCCTCCCTCTTTTCCTGTCTTTAAGGAGCACAGTAGAGAGCAGATGACAACAGAGAAGCTGGTGGATAAGCATTATTCTGAAGCCATTTATTATGTAGTTATTTATTCGCTCTATTTATTATAGAGTTAAAAAAACCCAGATTTGACAACTCGGAACAATCTGCTGGTGAATATTTTGGAGAGGTTGGGGGCAGAGGCAAAAATAAAGCAGGCTGAGCTGCCTTCTGATTTCTTTCTGGTGGGAAAACAGCTTTCTAGTGAGAAATGAAAGTTTCAGTGGAAAAACGTCTGAAATATTTGCTTTTCCCTAGAGCAACACAGAGTATCTGCTACCATCAGCATTTCATATAGTCTAATAACAAAATATTAATATCTGGAAACCAATCCTACAGTTCAGAGAAGGGCTTTGTATCAACTTTCCTACAGTACACAGACTGCCAAACCCCTTCTGGAGCATCTGCTTCGGAGCTACAAATAAAACCATCTGGGAGGCTGTTCCCTGCAGTGTCTTTACTGTTGCCATCCAGCCCGCACTGAAACAGGAAGATCTAAACGAGGCATTTCTGTAATTACCTGTGGCAGGATGACAACTTCGTGAACTGCTGGGGAAGACTGCTCAGCCAACCTCCCAGGGATGCAAGGGCAAGCTGACCAGCTGTGCACATGCAGGGAGAAATAAGGAAAGAAAAGCGGAACAGGCCGTTGCCCGCATGCGTTGCTGCCAGGGCTTGGACAGGAGCACTGCCTCTGCGGTCCAAAACAAGGTCTAAAAAAAACCTTGAAAGGGTTTAAAGAGGTTATGGGCTGCTCCATGCCAAGACCAGCAGCCCTTCCTGTGAGATGAAAGCAACCCCAGCTCCATTCTCTTTCTTCTTATCAAAGTGGAGTTTTCAGAAGCGGCTGTCATTGCACAGAAGTAACTATCTGATTGTGGGAGCTTTTAAATTTAAAAAAACCCACCAACGGGAAACTGGTTTCAGAAATTCAAATGGAAACAATACTTTTTAATGATAGCCAACAACACACCCCCAGTGAGGCAGTCACTAAGCTGATGCCTGCCATCTTTCTGAGGAATTGTCTCTGAAGAGATCTCCCTCCGGGGCTTACCCAGGCACCAGATCCCAATGGAGCAGAGCAAGCTGCTGAGTGCCCTCCCAGCCTGGCATCCAGCCCTGCTCCCGGGCACAGCTCCCCAGCAGCTGGCACCACAGGGTGAGGGTAAAGGCCAGATGTGTGGCAAAGGGTCTGCTCACAGGCTGTGCAACGGGAATGGCCCCACTAGGCACACCTGAGCTGGCAAGGGAGCCATGAACACTTGCTGCAGTGGCTGTTGCAAGTTCTTCTCCACACGCTGTACCCATTCCAGGGACGTCGAGGCTCTGCTCAGAGCCCCAGCAGCAGCTTGTACTGCTCAAATTGCAGGAAATTTTGTCCTCACTTAAAGAGCCCTCAGGCAGAACAAGCGCCCAAGTCCAGGCCTCCAATACTCCACCGGAGCATCCTCAGACTGAGGATAGTGTGCAGTCATAAAACCCCCATTGGCCAGATGTTATCTGGAGACACAAACTCATTTCCTGGCAAGAAGTGAATCAAAAACGCTACAAAAAAAACCTTCACTTGGATGCACTTCTTGGTGAAAAATTATTCTTACACAAGTTTTCTGTCCAGTTATAACTCGATGCTGCCTCCGCCTTTTGTGATCTAGAAAGAAATTAATCATCTAATTGGGACCTTGGACTGTACTCAGACTCGGGGCTGGAGGCAGGTTACAGCGGCAGCTCAGTGGTGGCCAGCAGCCTGCGCTTGACCCAGAAGTAATGTGCACCGTGTTTCTGTCATTGCTACGCTGTGTCTGCAGGGGGATGCAGACATGGGGGATGCCCAGGACACTTAACAGGACTCCTCAGAGGACGCAAAGTCTTGGAGGGAGCCGAAGTGTCCTTGTCTCAACACGAACTATGGTCTCTGTCCACCTGAGGAAGGCAGACACTAGTATTTGTGCCCTGACTTTGCACGCTTTGTTAACTCTGCTGCTGTGCAAAGATGTCCGAGGGGTGCCAAGCCCATGACAGACCCTTCAGCCCGCAGTGTCTGGCGCACAGAGCCATGCTTGCCTCAAGGTTTGGCAAATACTGACCTCAGGGACATCAAGGGTGCCCTTGCCTGATGCTGCCTGGCTTGTGAATTCTTCCTCTCGTCCAACCAACCAGACCACACCAGTAACCACACTGGTGAAGAAAGTCAAGGCCACAAGCAAACCTTTCAGCTCCGAGAAATTATTTCCTTCTAGGAGCCCGTTGAAGTTGTGCTGCCAAAGCCCTCCTCTAGCGGCACGAGCTGTGCCTCTCAGTAGGCAGAGAGCTTGCTGGGATCATGCTTCTGCTACAGCACCACTGCAAACCCTTCTGCATGTCCAGACACATCCATCATCACCTACAAGTCCCTAAACAGGGAACAGCCGCCACCCCCACCCCCCCAGCTGCCTTCTCAGAACTGGGGAGGCAGCCCCTCTTCTGTGGGGACTTTCTTTTTTGACAACGTCAGACTGCAGCAATAGGTCACCTGCTTCCTTTCACCCCAGAAGCACAAGAGGAGGTCTCCTTTCTCGGTATTGTCTTCCCTTGGCTGGACAGCAGAGCATTTCCGCAACCACAGTTTGGGGCTCTTGGGCATTCACAGTTGATACAAATACAGTGCATGTGGTTTCTTCTTAAATGCAAACGGTTTCATTTCCTCATTTTCCTCTCTTTGCCAGAATTTTCCTAGAGGTCAAGCAAGAGAAAGGTGGTACAAAGTCACTATTTTAAGTTTTTCTCTATTGAGAAACCAGAATCTGCATTTTTAGGCACTGCTGGCACACAGTTTCTGGCCCTCAAACAAAGGAGCCTTTCTCGGCATCAAGCCCAATCCCACCTTTCTACAAAAGGGAGATTTTATGCTAGGAAGGAAGAAATGGGACGACAACCAAAAAAGTCCACCTCATCTGAAGAAGAAAGAGTGGGAGAAGATATATGAGCAGTTAAGACAAGAAAAAGGCAGCGCAGTGCGCATTTGATAGCAAGTGCTGCTCCAGGTTTCTGCTGTGAACCAGTAACAAGAAACATCTTTCCTGGTCGCCAGTCTTGGGAGCAAAAGTTCAACTATTTGGGGGTGTTGAGGAGAACTACATTCATACCTCTAGGATCCTCCTTGGCACCCAGCTAGAAAGTCTTGGTCAGACTTAAGCCAGGTCTGGCAGGTGGAACTGTCTGGAAAATAAAATGTGATTTTTTTTCCTTTCTGCATCTTACGCTCCCGGGGGCATTGACCACATCCTGAGATCAGATGGCCACCTTCACCCAAACTCAGGCTATGAAGGAAGCCTGTTTAAGCTCTCAAGCACTTCCCCCCCGCCCCTTCATGTGGTACCTAATGGTTTTCCACTGCAAATCTAGAAGTGGAAACTAGAAGCAGGTCCCTTCCAACTCTTACCATTCTATGATTTTAAGTGGCAACTTTCAGTACATTGTGCAGTTCCCACAGGATTAAGGACGTAGGATGCAATTCTCACTATTCAGGATATGACAGATGCTGTCTCGCTCCTTCCGTTCTGTCTCTCCATACAATACTCTGGGATGAATATAATAAGTTCTAGGCCTAAGCTGCAGCAAGAGGCACAGGACTGTGGAAAAACCCTTCAGTGGTGAAGACCGCTGAACAGTGGCTGCCCGAGATAACAATGGAAGCTTCCATTGTTAAGTTTTTCAGCTAACATCTGTCAGGAACAGTTTTGGTCAAGCTCAGCTTGCCACAGACCTGGCAGGTTCTTGGTCGATCTTGGACAGAAAATAGACCCTTTCAAACTAATTTCAGTGCTACTTTGAGCTGCTGCTTTGAAATTCAGCAATCACCTTATTCATTTTAGAGGGTTGATTACTACAGTGAAGACAGATGTATGTCATGTCACAGTGAAAGCCTAACAGCAATACATATCAGTGCCATCACCCTGCTCTCAGGGCAGGTCTCCAAGAGCAGTGGTCAGCAATTCAGAGTCCAGCTGGCTGCTGGTTACTAATGGCGCTCAATACTGGGGCTTCTTATGCTTTAATATCTTTGCCACTGACCTGGATGATAGGCTGGAGTATACGGGCAGCAAGTCTGCAGATGACGCCAAAATGAGAGGAGTGGTTCATACACCGAAGGGCTGAGCTGCTATTCAGAGAGACCTAGACAGGCTGGAGAAATAGGCTGAAAGGAACCTCAAGAAGTTCAATGGCAAATGCACAGCCCTGCCACTGGGATGAAGAAAGCCCCTGCCACAGAACAGGCTGGAGACAACAGGCAAGAAAGCAGCTTTGCAGGAAAGGACCTGGAAGTATAGGTGGACAAAACCCAGGAGTCGGCAGTGCACCCATGCTGCAAAGGCCAACTGCTAACAGGAACGCAGCCAGCAGGGTGCAGGGAAGGATCCCGCATCTCTGCTCAGCACTTCTGAGACCGCCTGGAGAGCTGGGTCCAGTTTGGGTTCCCCACCACAAGGACAGTGACATACTAGAGCAAGTTCAGTGGAGACTATCAAGATGGTTTGGGCTGGAGCACGCAACACATAAGAGAAGCCGAGAGCTGGGTTTGTTCAGCATGGAGAGAAGGCAAGAAGGAGATCTTACTGTTATCCACTACTCTCTGATGGGGAGCCACAGAGACACACAGGGAAAGCTGAAAGGCAACAGGCATGACACAAATTTTGATGAGATGGAAGGAAAGCCTTCATTGTCAGTATGGTCACACACTGGAACAGGAAAGTACACCACTTCTCATCCCATCTCCGGAGATGGACAACCTGCTCATTGAACTCAGCCCTTCTTTCAGCAGGGGGTGGGCAAAGCAGCCTCCAGACAACCCTTCCAGCTAAACTACCCCAGAAGTCTATGAAGCACCACTTCTCATGAGACCTCACGCTTTGTGGGAAAAGTGCATTGAGAACATGTGCCTTTCAGTTTTCCGATCTGTAAAATGGGGCTGACAGGATTTCCTTATTCGAGTCTTTGTTGTCTAGCAGGCATCCCGGCTAACCCACTCTTTTCAGTGTGGAATAGATGACTCAGCTCTTCAGAATATGAGGCTCTGTCTGCAGAGCCTTCCCCCGGCCCATGCAAACAGAAGAGAGGCACTTCTTGTGCCGTACTCGGTGTTTTGTTTCAGAACTCACTTGTGATGGTGTTGGAGGCTGAGTGCTTTCTTCAGATCCGAAATCCTCAGAGCTGCCCCAAAGTTTCTAGCAAACAAACTTAACGCTTTCATTTTACACTAGAAGCATAACAATTACCTGGGAAATCCCCCTCCCACACGCCAGAGTCCGTACTCTGGGTGAGCTGATCTCATCACATACAGTTACTCAGGTTCAATGTTGCTTTTAAAAACTGTCATGTAAAAGCCACTGGGGTCAACTTTTAAGCTAAGTCTCACTCTGAACAGCTACGCATGCTTAAGTACAGAAGAAATGGCAGTTGAGAGAGAGGGTCCAAAAGGAATCTTCCGCCTCCTCTCTCCCACCCCCCTCTTAACCACACACTGCCATACCTTAAGAGACACGACCTACCAAGTACAACGGCTCTCATCCTGCCAGGCCCTGCTGTAGTCCTCTGCCGTTGCCTTTTCCAGCTTCTTCATAGTCCTAAAACGGTCTTCTCAGGATGAGAGCCACTGATGTCAGCAAGGGCACTGCCTAACTCCACAGCACATCCCGCACGGGGATGCAGGAACGCCAGGAACACAGTGACAGCTGCACAGCCCCTTGCTACAACTCTGGCCCAACATGAAGAGTCATGGAGGTCAGGAAAGGAAGTTATAAAAAAGGGTAACTGGGAGGAAACATCAGGGACCTGCACCCTGGGGGCACAGTACAGAAGGCAACTGCACGGGAAAGGGGAAAGATGATAGCTCTCCTATCCAAATACTTCCCAGAGGAAAAGCAGAATGGAAGGCAACCATGAGCTTCCACTTTCATATTCCCCCAGAGGAAGCTGTTTCAATTCTGCTATCTGGAGGCACAATAAGCCAAGTCATCCTTCAGCAGGTACCTGCATGGCTGTGGTTAAAAACAGGTAATATAGCAATTAACTTAAGATATTTTAATAGAATTCTCATGTTATAATAAGCTTGTTCCCTTCAGCATCTGATAGCTGACTCAGGAATACAGTAGAGTACCTGAAACACAGCAGATGGAATTTCCCCTTTTACACACATCTGCACTGTTCTCCATGTGGACAGGTGCGGCTGCATATTTTTACGGTGAATAAGAGACATCTAATTCATGCTGCAAATCCAAGGAGTCTGCAACACTAAGACAAGGAATTGGTATATGTATTTGGGAGTTGCTGGCCCACCTCAGGAATGGTCAAGCTGCCTGCTGGGGTGACCAAATCATTAGCTGTACTGACAGGTACAAGATGTCCAACAATGCCTAGGACCTCTGATCACAACTACTACAAGACAAGGGTGAGTCAAGGAGTAGGCTGATAGGAAAACGTTACTCAACCCTGATTTTATTATGTATTTTGATAACTGGCAAGATTCCTGTGACTGTGCACCTTCACGTTTTGTGATGCAGTTAAAAAAAACCCAACAGTTTAAAAGACAGGCTAGAAGGGACCTTTCCATTTTTGCCTGGTTTTCCGAGTTTCTAATCAGTAGTTCCCCTGGTAGAAGAGGAACAACGTCAACTTACAGAATTGCTCATCTTCAAGAGCCCACCCTGTTTCCAGTTAAATGAATGGAAAAGGATCCCACCAACTGCAACAGAAGTTGGACGTGGCCCCTGGAGATTGAGCTCAGAAGGGAAACTACCTGAGAGGAGAGGGCAAGGAGGCAAATTCCCCATGCTCACAAAAGAAAACAGAAATCCACCTTATTTAAAACCATTTCTTTCCACCCTCACATTTATTTTTCCTAATAAACAGTCTTTGCAAATAAATCTTGTTTTTCCTTTCCAATTCAGTGGGATTGCTGCAAGTACTCCATGGCACATGACTCTGGGGAAGCAGAGGAAGTGTACCATAAATCTGTCATATTTCCATAGGAAAAGTTGACTCATAACTTATGTCATCCTTGAAATGCTGACACAGATTTGTAAGAAGCGTTTGAATATCAAGTCCAAGGAATAGCACTGTAGCCGTCTGAGGCCTGACATGCCTGCCTAGCTCTAGCAGAGTAGAAGGCCCTCCTTTGCCACCAGGCGCTGGCGATGGATCTTATCCTGCTGTAGCTCCTCATGGTTTGGATGCCAGAGTTTCATGACAATTCTCTCAATGTTCAGAGCGTAGACAGTGTGCGCCGGAATAACTTCTTTGTGCACCTGGAGATACACATTAGAAAACAAGTTTCATGCTTTCATACACATTTCCTCATGTTGCCCATGGAAGAACCTCCCTCTACTACAGGATGATCAGAGAGCCAGCCCTGCAGAGCAGAATGCAGGCTGTCACACACAAGCAGAGCTGCAACTTGCCACACCAGCCAGCACACAACAACGCCATTTTGTAAGAAAGTGGCATAGTAAGGAAATCATCATTTTGCTCTTACAATGACAAACAACAATTTCTCATCAAGATCTTACAAACATCAATTTTATCCAACCAAATACATGAGATGAATGCTCGACTACAGTTCTTACAATGAATGGTCTGCCTTGATTTCACAATAGCAGATAACAAGGGGAATTTCTCATAGCTAACTTTAGACATTCAAAGCAGTCTGAATGTCCCCAGAGCTGCCCGAGAGGGAGGGAACCACAGGCACGCATCTCTACAGGAAGGTTCATCCAGCCTACCTTTGACATCTCCCCAGGGTTGGGGTGATCATAGCTAACCCACTGCAGCAGCCTGCATGCCAGGACCGAATATTCCTCTACCCAGGTGGAACATGAGGAGCAAGGGACATGCCAGGCAAGTCATATTGCCGCATTGCTGTCAAAGATCTCAGTCCAGCTCAGTTCTGATATAGTCACTGCTGTCTTGCTACAGAGGAAGAGTTCACCGTTCTTATGTAGCTACAAGAACAGACAGGGATTTCCTCAGCAATTCTCTGACCAAGGGGAGCAGAACAGGCATTAAGCCATGAGCTGACTGCATGATAGCAGTTACCTAATAGTGGGAACAAAGCAGAGCCAAAGAATTGTAAATCTGAGAGGGAGGGAAGGAAACAGACTGTAGGAGAAGAAATCAAATCTCCCTCCATGCATGTCAACCAAATCCAAGAGTGGTGGCTGGTACTCAGGACAGCGCTGCCTGTGACACGACAGCGTAACAGGAACAGCTTACCTGTAATGCCTCAAAAAGGTCATACATGTTCACTGGTGGGAGGGATGCTGGTAAGGTGTCTCCAGAGCACGCGAGGAGTAGAGCCGCCTGCTGCTCAGCATCATCAGGCAGGGGCTGGGGAGCAAGACTCTGACCGACAGAAGGCGTCGCAGAGGTTGGAGGGCTGTAGACAGAGCAGGCAGGAAAACCCTCCAGTCAAGAAAACAGCACCACCTTTGGAAGTCACACAGGAGGGCTTGGCCCCAGGGTTTGCTTTTCCATATCAGTTGACTTAACCTTCATGTATGTAAAATTATTTCAGCTGTAATTAAAATCTCTTTAAAATTCCAGTTTAATAAAAATAGTGCAAACCAATCCTCAACATGCTTCAAACCTGCTTTGTAACTGATCTTGACTGGGCAACTTGTTATTTACAGCCAATAGCTTCTACCCAGCATAAAAATTAAGGCACCCACAACATTAAATGGAAAGACTGTCGCTGTTAGGCAGAGTTGTTTGGAGTGGATTGCATTTGTAGTGCTATAATCAAATCTTAGAACACCCACAACCTCCTGTCAACTGCTAGAAGCTCTCATAGACAAACGCAACTGCCTTCTCATACACACACACTGCCAGATGCACAGCAAAAGCTGTTTGACATTGAGACTCTGGAAAACAAGATGACCTTGAAGCTCTGCCAACTGAAAAGACCTGCCAAGGAACCATAAATACATTTGAATGCAGGAAATGACAGGATGGCAGTGTCCCACAGGTCTTCACTGACATTTCATTCCAGTGGCACACCAGCGGTTCCCCCACAAAGGTAAGGCTCTTCTGCCCAGGGGCAGTTTCCCCGAGAGCAGCAAAACTCCCCAGGTCACTCACTACAGTTTCCAAAAAGCAATAATTACTAGTATGTTCAGAGGGCCAGGGGTCACCTTCATAAATTGATGGACAAGTACAGGCAAGGAAGAGAGACTCAGCACTGTCCTGAACTCCACCACTAAGGAATCCCCATATTCTCCCTCCCTGTTTAGCTGTACAGTCCTCTGTACTGATACCTTCTTAGCGTGTGAAAGCTAAACACCGTTATTAACAGGTTCTACTAAGTAAAAAGAGAAACCGAACCATGCAGTAACTTTGGGACTAGCAAATTGCGCTTGAAATTGGAAGCGTGCTGAGAGCTCCTTACCACTCAATTAAATTGTTATAAGCAACAACACTGTTCTTCAGATATGGCTGAGGGTTAACATTGCTTCCGAAGGCATACTTGAAATGGCCATCTCTCAGACGATAGGCTTTCCGCCTGGATATCACAGATGTCAGAATATCCTTAAGATGGTTCTGCAATGAAAAACAATATCTAATTACACATGCCGATTTGTTCACCCTACCAAGACACAGCTATGAGAAGTGCCTCACCAATTGGAAAGACAGAAGTAGTGCTGCTATGACCACAAGGACCTAAAGATGTACGGGAACCAAGATCTGGACAAGTTACAATATGGTTTCACTATCTGATACAGTTGCATACAGAGAACATGGCACTGTGTGAAAATCCTGTATGCGTTAGCCTGTGAACTCTACTTTACTATGTGACATGCTGCTTCAAATGTCAAATAGGTTTCTTAAATGCTAGGAAATTCCCAACCTCGATCCCTTTGATAGAGAGTTAAGAGACTTCACAATTGGCTCTAGATGTTACACTTGTACTGAAATACTGGCCCTAGAACTACAGTGAAAAACCACTCCTCTTTTTCAGACTGTTCAGTTGCCTGGAAAGTGCTAGAGAAAACTGTCTGAGAAAACAGGTAGCCAACTGCTTCTTAATTTGGCCTCACTCCCAGAGGGGGAATTCAGGTTGGCCTCCACATCCTGACTTAAAAAAACCATCCACACATCAACACTGCAAGCAATGGCTGTATCATTCCTGGGATATGTCTGGTAATGCACCACTGATGGCCAAAACCAGAAGCAGCAGGCACTTCACCTGCAGGTATGACTCGATTCTGTCACTTCACTTCCATGCCAGATACTTGCACCTATAATGGATTATTTTTTATAGAACTGTTTAAACTGGAGCTCCCATTCTGTCCCTGCTTTAGGTGACAGGAAGAACATTTTCCAAAACAGCTACTTAAACACGCTGGGAGTTCATTATATGCAAGTACTTCAAAATTAACACTTGCAGGCAGAAATCCAAGACTTTACATCTATGATGCCACAAATCTGGAAGCCCTTTGATTCTCATCTTACTCCTCCCAAGGCAAACAGGCAATTAGACAGGTGGGTTTCCTCTCCCCACTAAGGGGCCCCATACTGCACACAGAGCCTTTTGTTGCTGGTATAATGAGAACACCATTGCTGCCCAGACCAGTCTCACCTCCACAGCATAAACAACTGCTGTCACTGCCTCCTCTGTGACATTGTCTAGCCCGTGCTCGTACGCAGTTACGATCATCCTTCCTTCTAACTGGCCACGGGTAGGAAGCATCATGGTATGAGAACACAGCTTCAAATCGTCATCCTCCTGAGGATCTTTTGCCACAAATTGCTGGGCTCCAGACAATGGATTCTGAGGCTGGAACCGGTGCTGTTATGAACACAACATTAGAGCATAAGAAGATAAATACTCAGACCCTTTGGCTCATCTAGGCAAACATCCCTTCTCCAACCAGAAAGCAAACACCTATTACAAAGTATCATAGTAGGGCAAGGTGAGCAATATTCCTCCCCAGAATATGCTCCCAAACCACAACAATTGGGGACTGAAGAAATTTCTGAGCCAGTGTTGGCGTCCTTTTATTAAACAGACCATGAACTTGTCCAGCAGCACACTGAATCACCTAAACCTTGGCTGTCCACAACATCCTGCAACAAGAAATCCTACAGTGCAATAAAATACCACATGAAGAGTCACCTCCTCTGGTTTGCTCTGTACTTCCCACCTGCTAGATTAATTTGATCTTCCTGAAAGTCTCAAATGTGGTCAGTCACTGTCCCTTTTATCTCTGTTCATGCTACCCAGGCCAGGACTTTCACATCTCTCAGCCACCTCCTTCTATGCTGGAGAGTTCTCGTCTATTTAGTCATTTCTTGTACAGAAGGGTGGATTTTTTTTTTTTTTACTTACTAACTGTACAGTTTCCATCAAGATTAAAAACCATGATCCTGAGCTTATGTGATTTTTACATTTCTTTAAAGCTTTAAGTACAACAGCTTAGCCAAATTCCAGTTCTGAATTTCATACTCTAGTCTCCCCATGCACTTTCAATACTCTAAGCAGAGCTCTGTTACTGAGCAGCCACTGATTCTGAAATGGATTATGGCTATTTTTAAGAACTGACTCAGTTATTTAGAAAAAAAACCATCACAGAACAGGAATTCATACCAGAAGGTGGCAACCCCCATTTCCCAGGCCACATGTATTCCAGCATAATTCCCTTGAGGTGCTGGTGTCTAAAGCTCTGAGTACTTGCAGTGGTTCCTGGGATGTCTCATTCCCGAGGTAAAAAGGGGGAAAAAAAGTAGACAGGAATGATTGATTCTTGGGCCCAGACATGCGCTTGGCCCAGCCCCAAACCACAGGGAACAATATGGCCCTGGCTCATCAAGTACTCCCAGTCCATCAACTCCTGTCCCTCAGTTCTCCAAGCTACAAATCCGGTGACTCTGGAATGAAGATTGCCACAAGGCTCTTGCTGCATCAAGACAAACACATACTTTAAATATTAACAATGAATACACAGCAAAATGGATTTCTCACATCTTAGTTTCAAGAGAGGAAGGGGGGCTGCTTTATTCAAAGGACAGTATGGCATTTAACTCAAAGTGAAAAACCAATCCACCCACTAATGATGTGAAAGCAGGTTTCCCTCCCCGTAATTCTGAAGACTTATGCTTTCATTACAGGAAAACTGCATGCCTGGAAAAAAAAGACCTTTGAAATGTAAGCAACTCTTAAGAGGAATGAGGTTTGGGAGAGGAGCAGCCAACTGGAAGGAACCTGTGGTCATTCACAGCTGTTACTCTGACCAGTGAGGGAAACATCAGGAAATACGAAGGCACTTCAAGTTCACACTACTCAGGAATTCCACTAGTAATAGACAAGCCCATTAATCATAACATACACTTCATACAGTACTTACTACAAAGCATTCCAGGAACACGTGCATAAACACACACTAGAAATGTGGTGTAACGTACGGGTATCCAAGTATACCAAATTCCAAGACTTCTACTACGTCACGACTTGCTTCTCAAACTCTCCTCACTACTGAAAAGTTAGAGTGAAGTCTTAAAACAAAAAGACAACAGAAACTGCCATCAGAGTGGCAGCTGGTCGCAGCTGTGAACACTGCAAAATATTTCAGCAGTTTCCAAATACAACGAGCCTTCAGCTGGACCTATACCCCTTTGAAACACGAGTCTCTGAAGCACACACATACGATGCCTAATTCTAGACCCGAGAAGCATGGTATGCACTTTGGCTGAGCCAAGTTAACTTCTCACAGCGTAAGAGCACGAGGTTTCCGCAAGCCCACCTTTCTCCCCTATCCCCAGCCATACGGCTACCCTTTCTTCTTTTGCACTGGCTTTGGCATTCATCCAACCACAAGGAATGCTGATCCAGCTGAATAAACCAGCAAGATAAACTTGGGGTTTGGGATCTTTTTTGCTTGGTTAATTTTCTGCCTAGTCAGAAAACTGAGCCAGATCACAATGTGCTCAGACACCTGATAAATCTGACTCAGTAAAAGACAGACACTCTCCCTTTCAACAAATTGTTAATTCAGTTTGAACCATCTTATCAAACCACACCCGTGGAAGACGGCACCCCATCCCAATCCTCTTTCACACCAGGCCCTTGCCCTGCCACTGGTCTGGCAGCACAGACAACAGCACAGCACAGACCTGCGACAGTACCAGATGGATACACAGAGCCTTCACTGCAAAATTAACTCAATCTCATGTGTTTCTCTGCCATGTACCAGAACACAGCATCTTTGCAAAGCATTTTCAATTTTGAAACGATCTGACCCTCTAAAAACATTCTACCCAAGGAACATCTTACTTCTAACATTTTGGACTGTAGAATTCTGCAGAACAGATCATACAATCATGGAATTCTGCCTGCCTGCCTGAATAAATAGGACATCACTTTTGCTTCAAGAATTCAGCAGATGTGTGAAGTTGATTCCTGGAATACAACTTTGACATTTAGTTATGCTTCAATGCATTCTCTGGTATTTAATAAAGCCAGGTCACACTGTAGCCTTTCTCCCAAGAGGCTTCCATGAGAGGCAGCAGCTACTAACCCTCAGCTTCTGCCCCAATCCAGAACTCAAAGCAAATATAACATACATCATTGCATGTGATGAACTTTCATCATCCCTCATAGTAACAAAAACTGCATGCTATGCAGAGCTCTTCAGCTCCAACAGAATGTCAGAGCCACGCCCATTTGATCATGGACACTTACATCAAACTTTTGACGAACCGAAGAAATCTTTTTCTTTCCTTTGGGTTTTCCAGGTTTAGTTGCAGAGCCACCTGGCCATGGTAGAGATCCAGCACCTTCTATAAATTGAAGAGAAAAAAAAAAAAGACAAAAAACCCTACTCGATAGGTGTTGCTGATTTAGGGCCAGGATGAAACTGTCCACACAGGAAAACCCTTAATGTTTGGCTCCCAGCTAAGCCTTAACCCACAACCAACAGCCACAGCCCAGAGGAAGGGCTTCTCAGGGGAGAACACTTTTGGCAGCCCTTCCCTTCCTTTCTCAGACCCCTGCCAGCTTGACTAACTCATGACCCATTACTTCAGTAGAAATTTCTGTCCACACACCACACAAAAACTCACAGTAGAATGGGAGAGATGAGCACAGTCTGCAAGGAAAGTCACGAGGAAGGAACAAGCCATTTGTTCCATCAGGAAGATGACGGGAGCTGGCCTGGAAGGGTATTCTCCTCCCACCAACTCCTGGATCAGGTCAGATGCTAACCATCAGGATCGAGCAATCTGACTCACTACACCTGCCTTTACAGTTCCTCATCAGCTTTAGCAAGGTTTTTCTTGGAACCCTGTTAAATATCACAGCTGATCATTCTTGTGACACTGAGGGAAAAGGAGATGGGGGGGCGAGGGGGAAGGGAAGAACTGTAAAGGCTGCTGAGCCCAGGAGCAGGACAACACCAACGTGAGCAGTGAGCTCATGACTGATCAGAACTGGCAAGCAGCTGAAAAAGATTACTGCGTAGTACCAATAAGTACATACTTTTGGTCAAATCACCTTGAGGAGACTGCTCAGAAGTCCACCGTATGCTGTTCGACAGCTACACCTACAGTATGCCAAACCACATCCTGGTAATCATACAGCTCTTGGCAAGGACAGCCTGGCAGATTTCCTGCTGACTGGTGTACAGAATCTGTGCACAATTCCTTCAGGTACATTGGGGCTTAAGACAACGTTGCACTGGATGCTTATGCGCTTGCTGACAGTCAACAAGCAGTGCAACCCAAAGACTAGACAGCCCTCTTGTGGCTACAGAGGCAACCTCTGCTTTGTGTAATCGGTATCCTCCTCCCTTGGTTTTGCACAGCAAACCTTTGTCCTTCGGAGCAGAACGTGCCTGTGTCAGGGTCCCTGCCCACCTCCAAGGAGCTTGGAAAACTCCACTCTGAAGATACTTCAGTCACCTCCAAAGTGGAGGCTGGAGCCGTGCTGCCAGACAGCGTGACAGCATGGCAACCTCTCAGATGTTCCCTGGCTACACCTGAACCAGCATTTGCCATTTCCTCTAGACACAGACAAGAAGTGACAGCCGCCATCCCACAACTCACCATCCACAGCTTGGCTGGACTCAGGCACATTCACTGAGTACTGACAACCAACCAGTTCTGGTTCTATCCTGTTACCACAGGCTGCCACGGCCCCACACCAGCTTCACACCAACCAGCACGTTTACCTCCAGCTCTTGCAACTATGTTTAATTTGCTGTAATCAGGAATTCATAAATACAGTTTACTACAGCGCTGTTTATAGGGAAAAAGGCTGGCTAGAAGTCCTTGGCTACACAGAGCTTCCCACTCTCATGGCTGGAGCATGAGCATAGTGCTCTCTGCCATGGAAAAAAAAAAAACCTTCTAAAACATGACTTTAAGGATCAGGCTAAACCAGAGGATTCAGGTGAAGTTTATGAATGGTCAGCTGCTAAGAAGGGGTTAGAAACAACCTACACACACACAGATGGCATATTCTCCCTATTAAAAAAAAGTTTATTACGAAGTTTAGCTACATCCTATTAGTGAGGTGAAAACCAATAGTCTACAACAAACCCTGTTGTCAAAATCCACTGGTCAATTATAGAAAATTAAAAGATAATATGTAAACCCTCTTCAAAAAAATCACAAAGCTGGTGTCACTACTCAGCACTACAACACTGCAGCAGAAGCCTAACAAGGTGGTGTGGGAAAGCACCATGGACACTCACCAGGGACCACTCTTGCCCTTCATCCAAATCTCAGCACTTACACCTTAGGAACTAGCAATATAATGCTACTTCTCTCATGGGATGCTTTGCTATTTACAGATGAGTCCGTCCTTTCTCCTCCTCCCCTCCATAGCAGGTCAGACCCCTTCTAGGCAGGGGGGGATTAGGGGTGTTAAGGGCAGACACAGAAGTTACCTGGCCCATTTCAAAGCTTTCAATAAAAGTACATCTCTCTAGCTTGTAATGTCACCCCACCCCAGGCCCTTCTTCCTTGCCAGAAATCTCATACAGCTCCTTTGCAGCCTCACTTCTGGAAGTATCCTTAGTTAAATGTGTGACTGGGTGGCAGAGATGGAGAAAGTGGAACAGAGAGAGACAGAAAAAACAAACAACGCCCTTTTATCTGACCGTCTATTACAGATGAACAGGTTATAGCAGAGCCTGGATTTTAAAAATGCCTTATTTAAAAAAAAATAACATAGTAACTTTTAAACTAAATGGCAACTAAATTTCCAGGCTTTGACAGCAGACCCCAAAAGATGCAGCTTAACTGAACCTCAGCCTGCACATTTAACAAAAGCTTAGCCAGACTTATCTTAGAACAAAGGAAAGGTGAGATACTATCGCCTATTCCCCGTTATAATGAACCGAGAGCAGATTATATTTTTTTTGGCTCCTTTTCCAGGTTTTCATATTACCAAGCCTGACTTGTACTAGATGAAGAAAGCAAAATTTCCCTCTAGTGTTCTAAGAAAACTGGTACTTGCCTTCCTGGCCACAAATGACAAGGCTAGGGTGGCTCAGGCGTGAAACTTCAGAGATATTAGCAGTTTTTATTTAATCTTACTAGCAAGAGAATTAGATGTTAACAAGCCACAGCAATGGCTGCTGATGTGCCTTCAAAGATGAGCAACAGATAAGAATGTTTTTCTAAGAGCTGCCTCATCTCTGCAGTGGTGGCACCAGCCGGTCCAGACAGAGCGCGTCAGGTTTTCCTGATGTGCTGCACCAGCACCACGCAGAGGGAAAAGACAAAGGTACAAACAGAGAAAGTCATGACAGAGAAAACCGGCCAGGCACAGGAAACATTATTTGACCTTCAGTATTTTTTTTATCTTCTTGCAGGGACAAGAGTTTAGTCAAATATATTCCAATATCTCTCCTCTGTCAACGCCTCACACTCTCATTCTCTTCCTTCTCCTCCCTTCCAAGCTCTCTGGAGAGAAGTGGAACATGAGCAACCTGAGCCCATTTCATGGTTGGCAGCCCTTGAAGCAAAGCCTATGGGCAACCCTGACATAATAAAATGCTCCTGCTATCCCGGCAAGAGTTCTAATCCGCTGAACCATCTCTCAGTTGGCTCCAGATTACTAGTAAATAAATTAAATCCTTACACCACTAACTCAAGCGCTTGCAATTGTCTCAGTTTTATTGTTAACTTTTAGGTAAGGAGGGAGGTAAGAGTTCAAGTGAGATATGTATTAACTCAAGAAACCTTGCTAACTTGATTGCTTGCAGTTGTCCAACAAACAAGATAAGCTTAGTGATCTTATAAGCTAAAATAAGCTAAGAAAGGCTTTATACTGGAGTTCCTCCTGATGGAATCTTTTGGTGAAGAAAAACCCCAGACATAAAAATTCAGAAAAACACTTCTGAAAATATTGGTAAGAAGAGAATAGCAAAGAAAACTAGGTTCTTGTAATGGGAAGTGAGCCACACCACTTGGGCTGGTATAACCAACCTAAACCCAACATTAAGTCACTCTCTAGTATTTTGCATAGCATGTTTCTGGGAAGTTCCTCTCTTCAGGCGCTTTTCCAGCTTCCCAGTTATGTTACAGCTGGGTGCCACTCCAGTGTTTATGGGTGTCTTTACAAGCATGGCTACCAGAGGGAACAATGACACCCATTTTTAAAAAGGGTGGAGAAGTCAGATTTAGGATTGCTCAGGATCCTGCTGTGCCCTCAGTGGGAGCTCAGCAGGATTTAAAGCAACTGGTCATTCTTCACATCAGAATAGACACAAACCTTCCTCCCTCTCCACCGAGTCCTCAATATCCCACGCCACACAGGCTACTGAATTTTGGGATTTGAAGTTTGCATGACCAACAGCCTAAGCAGATGAGAGGGGGAAGTAGAAAGCATTCCCACAAAGGGTCACATCCACCCAGTATGCCCTTATAAGCCCAGGTGGAATTACTACCAGAGGCAGCAAAATTTGGGTCAGATGGGTTTGTTTGCATGGTTCAACATACATTACAATCACTCTTTAAAAATACCTTCCCCAAGGCTTCCTATTCCAAATGCCCCAATATCAAGTAGACTTTTAATGCTGACCACACCATTTTTTTTTAAATACAAACTGGCATTTTAAAGATGGTTCTTTCCGCCTTGGCTCTCTCACACGAAGGTGGAAAGTACATGTATCAGTAACCCTTGTGATGGCGTGCCAAGTGCATCAAGCACAGTTCTTTAAAGTTACTTGTTTCCATGAAACATGAAGTCAACATCACCTACCCAAAACAGTGGAGGAGACAAAAGCCTGTTAGTTTTTCATCCTTATATGGGGAAAAAGAGAGGGGGGGAAAAAAAAAGAAAACAAAAAAATAGCAGGTGTCATACTGGCATCTAGGGGAAGAAAAAGAAATCTGGACATAATATCTAGTATTCCACTCATACTGTACTTTCCTGGGCTTGCATGTACAATCCGCCACCCCACACAGCAGACTGGCAAGTAAAATGTATGTGCAATAGATCTACCAGTCAGTGGCCCAGAAAGCGGTATCTCAGTACAGATTAGCCCCCAAATCCTTGAGAGATTCTGCATTGATCCGAGTAGAACAAAAAACAGACTCTAGAAGGGACTAGGCAGCACATACTGTTAACTGCAGAGGACTAAACCATGTCTTTAAGAACACACACGATCAAACTGATCTTTTTCAAGCTAGCTTATGCAGATCTGTGGACAGAGCCAACAAAAGCCTGTCTGAAAGCACTGCAGGTGACCAGCTGGTCAGCGCTTGGCTAGGTAGCTGGTCAGCTAGCACTCCGTTACATGCTGTCGCCTATCTGCCGAAGCACTACAAAGAAGGGTTCTTCAAGGGCTCTTAGAGAGAGTAAGCTTCAATGGGACAAAGGAAAATTGACTGGATAAAGAGACAAATTAAATTCAATACAGTTAGGCACAGAGTGGTGCACATAGAAACAAATAATCCCAACTTTAGTCACACAGCAACAGGCTCTAACCTGACTACTGCCACTCAGAAGCAAAATCTCTGGGCTGCAACCTCTCTTTCAACACTCACGTCAGCCCAGTGCTGAGCTCAGAGAACACAGGCACTGTCTCCCTCCCCCTCCTAATTTAGACTCAGCTACTTCAGGCAGTACTCACAGGGGAATCACTGTTCTTGTGCTTTCTTTTTATAGTCAGATGTAAGTGCTTTAAGTTAAAAGCAAGAAGCAGCAACATTTAGACATAAGTCTTCTGAATTACAAGAGTGCAGACCACTAAAGAGGACAAGTCTGGGACTCAAAAGGTGTTTGTAAAGAGCAAACAAAGCAAGTTTAGAGGTGGAGGAGATCAGTATTTAATTAGCACAGCTGGTATAAAGACCAGCTATGACACAAAAAGCTGCAGGCAATCCATAAATTTTGCATTTTTTCCTTCCTCCAGCTACATCACGTACTCTAGTAACAGGTATTCTCTTATCACAAATAAACTCATCTCAGGTCTCAGCCCATCAGAGCTATAACGATTTTCTCTCCCTTACCACACAGCAGTTTCATATCTTGAACTGCAGCTCAATTATCCATCTTATCAGATCTCTGGATTGAGAGTTCTTTTGAAGACCAAACAAAACCTACCGTGCAACCCTGACTGCAGCTATTCTAAATGCTTACAAAGTTAAAAGGTTAACTACCTGCTGAAGGTTGGGTTAACTGGCTATAGCTCAATCAAGACTCACTAAGCATTCACGGTAAGCATTTTTCTATCAGACACATACTTGCTTTCAAGATCAGTCTGGAAAATCCAGCTCCCAAAAATGATATCCCCAGCAGAGAGAACAAAGACCATCACCAAATCACAACGAGAGGAATCAGTAAGCAAAGAAGATCAAACGCAATGCAGCATCTCTTTACGCTTCAGCTCACAGCACACACCCAATCCAGAAATCAAACCAGCTTATCACACACAGCAATCCAGGGTTAGCCTCTTATTAAGCACACATGGCTTATTTATAAACAGCATCTCCACTGAAATCAGCTGGATCACTACTTTGCTACTCTTTTGCCTGTGTGGCACAAAGAACATGAATATTAAAGCTCAGAAAAATGGAGTCCTTCGTACAAACCCTACCAAATACACACATGGCAAAGCTTTGCTACCCAGTTGTTTTTAACGGGGCTTCTCGGGACTTACCTGGTGCAGAAACCAAGATCTGGCATCGGGTAAGAATAGCCAAGAGGAAATCGTTGTGAGAGTGGACTGCGTAAAGACAGACAGTTCATTAGCAACACATCAGTGCCCAGAGGCACCTCCTCAAAGCAATCTTGAAGTAGCTTGCTATGCCTTTCCACTGCCATGTTTTCCCCACATGCTTAGCTACACAGGCACAACTATTGAGAGTTTTCTTCTCCTGGACCCAGAACACTAACAAAAAGGATACTACAGATGGCACTGAAACAAGTTAGCTCATTCTTAGTGTGCCACACACAGGAATCCAGCCCTACAACATGCCACATGAAACATCTGGTTTATTCAGCCAGCGAGAGGAGAATCAGCTGTCCCTCCTTCCACACAGACTTCTCGTAGCAGGGCTTTGGGCTTTGCTAGGAAAGGACCGGTAAGAGCCAGCCCCAGGAAGGTGAAGTTAAGTCAAATAGTTTCTAGATAAAATGCAGCTTCCTCACAGAAGGGTTACTGAAACACAGAGCAAGTAGTTACAAATTGCAAAGAGCGTAGACAAACTTCACAAGCAGGCTCAGAGGGTTGCAGGACGCTCTTTGGCCTTTGAACACAAGCACTGACAAATTTCCTGCCTCTCCCCACAGGGATCATGAAGGTGGAAGTCAGGAGCCCCCGCAACACTCTCAGCAATGCCCACCAATGTTTGCAGACCCACACTGAAGCCAGCACAAGAGAGTCTCACCCTTCGATGCTCCAACCTGCCACCCCCAAAAGCCAGGAAGGGGATCTGTCCGCTGCATAATTGTCTAGATGAACTCAGAGATTCTCTCCCCAACTTCAGCCACAATACCAGTTTAGCCTCAACCAAAGGAAGAGTGCAGTATGGAAAGGACTAGGTCTCTATGGGGACATAAAAAAACATCCCCTTTGTTGCCCAGACAACATATTTTACCTGTTTACCATATTTACACAAGGTGAAGTCGCCTGTCAGTGCTGGGGCCACAACAGGACTTCCCCCTGAAGGCCAGGGCACCTCCCAGCTTTTTAAGTCCACTGCTACCCAAGCCCTGGTCATTCTTATTTCCCTCACAGCAATTTCCCTGTTTGGGAAACACTGTGCATCAGGGAGGAGCTCCCTCCAGGCCTGGCAAAGGCAAGGCAGAAGTAGAACCAGCAGGAAAAAAAACACAAGATGGCTTTTTAATTACCATTGTCTTGCGTGAGAAGCCTGCGCGCTTCCAAGTCAAACTCCTCCTTACTGATCTTTTGCTTGAACCAGAGCTTCAAGTTGGCCCAGTACCTAGGGAAGAGCAGGGAAGGTGCCGACACCAAACGAAAATCGCTGTTCCTAAACCCACTGCTTCCCCCCACCAGCGCAAAGCGGCCCGGGGCCAGACCAGCGCTCAGGCTTCCGCACAGACGCGGTACACGGTCCCCGCAACACCCAGGCCCGGCCAGCGCCGCCCTCTCAGGCCCAGCCCAGCCCGGCTCTGCAGGACGCCCCCACCGCGGCTCGGCCTCACCCCGCCCTAGCCCGCCGCACTCACTGCTTCACGTTCTCGCCCAGCGCCTCGCTCAGGCTCTTCTTGGCCGCCTCCAGCTCGCTCACGTACGTCGCCATCACCAACACCACCGGAGAGAGAGGGGCAACGAGACAGGGCGACTCACCTCCCTCCCCCCCCCAGCCGCAAAGCGCCGCAAAGCGCGGCAGCAGCCGTAAAGCGCGGCGGCCGCCCGTCACGTGACAGCCCGCCGGGCCCCGCCGCCCGAGTAGGGGGCGGTGGCCAGGCGCATGCGCAGAATCGCCGGCGGCCCCAGTAGCGAGCGGGAGCCGGAGCAGTAGTCGCAGCCATGCCGGGTTTGCTGCTGGGCGACGAGGCGCCCAACTTCGAGGCGGAGACCACGCAGGGCCGCATCCGCTTCCACGACTTCCTGGGAGACTCGTGAGTACTGGGGGGGGAGGGGGGCAGCGGCACCGGGAGGTTGGGGAGCAAGGGGGGGGAGCTCAGGGCAGGGGTGACCTCGGGCCCGGGGGAAGGGGTCTCTCACCGGGCAGCAGCGCGGGGCACGGTCCCCGGAGGCCGGTTGTCCTCCCCAGCCGGCGGGCCGAGCCAGGCCCGGCTCCCGGGCACCGAGGGCGAAGGGTTTCCTTCCAGATGAGCAAGACGGTGCATTACGTGGCTCTGGTTTTTAAGTTGGAGGTGTTGGAGTGGGCCCAGAGGAGGGCCACGAAGATGATCAGAGGGCTGGAGCTCCTCTTCTGTGAGGACAGGCTGGGAGAGTTGGGGTTGTTCAGCCTGGAGAAGAGAAGGCTCCGGAGAGACCTTATAGCAGCCTTCCAGTACCTAAAGGGGGCCTACAGGAAAGATGGGGAGGGACTCTTTGTCAGGGAGTGTAGCAACAGGACAAGGGCTAATGGTTTTAAACTAAAAGAAGGTAGATTCAGACTAGATATAAGGAAGAAATTTTTTAGAATGAGGGTGTTGAGGCACTGACACAGGTTGCCCAGAGAGGTGGTAGATGCCCCATAGCTGGTAACATTCAAGGTCAGGTTGGACGGGGCTCTGAGCAACCTGATCTAGTTGAAGATGTCCCTGCTCATTGCAGGGATTTTGGACTAGATGACCTTTAAAGGTCCCTTCCAACCCAAAGTATTCTATGATTATGCGTGTGAGCCCAGCTCGACCCCAGGTGGGAGGCTCCCACAGGCGTGTGACCAGCATGAGGAGGCAGAGTTGGGCCAGTCCGTGCCCCGGGCTTGTTTCAAAAATGTTTTTTTTTCCCGTTGAGCCATAGTGGCAGCCCTCACAGTTGTGCTCTGGGGGCAAGGGAGGCCACTGCACCCAGATCGGGCAGCCGGTCACTGCGGTTTTCCAGGGGAGCATGGTGGTGAGGCGCATACAGGCCCCTCCGAATGGGCAGAGCCGCCTCTCCTCATCTTCCCCCATCCCCTCCTGTGGGCTGCGTGGTAAGAGAGTGAGATGAGTCCTCGAGGAGAGGGAAGAGGTGCTCTGAAAATGGCAGAGCCTGGGGAAGGGCAAAGCCAGGCTTGCCAGAGCAGCACTTAGTCCAGGCCAGTCCCAGAGATCAGCTCATGTGTCACCTATGTCCCTTGTGAGTGAGCCTGGGCATGCAAAGGTGTGTAACTGAATAGTGGCAAAGGGCTCTGGCCCTGTTTGAGCCGGAGGTGGAAAGCCACATGCCTTCAGGCGCTGTTTCCCACAAAGCCTGTTGCTCTGTTTCTGGCACGAGCAGGAGGGTGCTGGGTGCTGGCACAGCATGTCTGGGACTCGCTCCTGGCAGCGCTTGGCCGGCTTGAATCAGCGTTTGAGTCTGCTTCTGTCAGCGTTGTGAGTTTGGGCAAATGAAGAAAAAGGAACCCTCCTAGCAAGAAAATAAGCTGCAGGTCTTCTTAAAATTATCTGTTCCAGCCTGATCACCCACATCACAGCTTTCTTGGCCAGCTTCTACTCAGTTGTTTGCTGCCTTTTTGTTCAAGTAGTATACTTACCGTATAAAGAGACTTGTAGCACCAGTGGCCAGGTAGGCGACTTGTGTTTGCCTTCTCTAAAGACTGCAAAGTCCACTGGGTGGGCAAAAGCGAGGTGGCAGTATTGTTGTAACTGTAGCCATAATGTGATGGTAACTTCTGGCCTCCCCCATTAGTTGATTAATTATTATTTTTTCATGAAGTACATTCAGCAGCTCACGGCAGCGGTTGGGTTAAAGTTTGGTCCTATCCCATTCTTTTAAGTTGCATGATATCCAGCGGTGTTTCTCCTCACAGTGGTTGATGAGGTACGCAGGATAGTGAATAGCCATGTAAATCAGTAATGATCTCTGCAATAATGTGGCCGGCAGGTTGGCATCTACATGCCCTCACACATGTGGTCTCTGGGGTACGGAGTGTACACATGGCTCCCCCAAACTTCCTCACATGGCATGGTGTCCACCTCCACATGAGTAATGGTGGACTATTCCAGCATCCCCTGGGGGACCCTGGAGGGAGAGGGGGAGTGAGGCGCAGGGAGTTTCTCAGGGTATGATAAACGGGGCTCATCTTGTGAAGGCTTCTAGCAATAGGGAAAGAAGAGTTCCCAGGACAGGATTTCCACTTAGCAGAGAGATGAGCTGTTCCTGCACTAGTCTCTGTGCAGTGCAGTCTGTACAGCTTTTTGTCTGCAGTACAAATCAGAATGACATCTCATCCTAATGACATCTCCTGCTCTCATCTTTCAGATGGGGCATCCTCTTCTCCCACCCACGGGACTTCACCCCTGTCTGCACCACAGAGCTTGGCCGGGCAGCGAAGCTGGCGCCCGAGTTCAGCAAGCGCAATGTGAAGATGATCGCCCTCTCCATTGACAGCGTCCAAGACCACCTCTCCTGGAGCAAGGTACGGGCCATGGGGAGGCGCAAGGGGAGCGTGTGCTGCTACCTTGCTCTGAAGGCCAGAGGAAAAGCCCCCACAGGACAGAGCACAGGCTTTGAACTACATATCTGCTGAGGATAACGTTGTAAGACACTTGAATCTCAAAGCATGTAGGATGGGAGGTGCTAAAGTGCGGAGCAGGAACAGGAAGGTCTGCTCCATCTTCATGGAGCACTCCACAAAGTCCAGAGCGCTCTATGCACTGACACTTTGAAGCAAGAGGTAAACAGTATTACTGCTCTCCCATCAATACCTGAAAGGGTAAAATGCATGTGAAGGTGGTGCCAAATGCTTAGAGGAAGGCAATCTATCCAGAGACCCTCAAAAAGTTTTGTAATAAAACAGGAAAGGAAAGGAGGCGTCAGAAATGAACAGGCAGTCTTCAAAGGGTGCAATTCATGCCCAGGGAGGGAAAAGAAAACAGAGAACACACAGGGGCTTGTTAAACATAAAACCACAAATAGGATCATGTTAAATATAAAACCATCATAAGGGAGTATAAAAAAAGACAGGAATGAAATAGCTTACTGAAGGAACGTAAAAGGAACTTGCCTCAGCAATGGTGTGCTGCCAGGGAGTATGACTCCAGGGCTCATAGGTGGTAGGGGTGTAAAATATGCATTTCATATAGATATGGCCAGAGTATAAAAATCCCTGGGTGAATTACCTGCCTCTTTCTTTGCTCTTAAAATGGGGAATGTTCTCACACATTTTCCAGGGGTGAGATGTGCATGCAATAAGAGGTAGCAAAGGTGAGAAATTTCCACACTCAAACATTGTTTCATGTCTGACTGGCTTTAGAAATTACCTAATTGCCTTATTGCTTAAATTGACCTTCGTACCCGAGTGGTGCCTGGCCGATGTCCCACCAAACCTCAGAAAGGCCTGGGAAAAACACCATAGCAATCCCACACCAGTTAATGAGATTTCTGCACCAGTCAAACTGGCTGAAACCACCAGTCAAATTAGCAGATAACATCCCATTAAATATAATGGAAAGTTTGGATTTTGCTTTTGTAAGGAAATCTCATCTCCTGGTTGGCTAGAGCCCTTTGAAGATCTATAGGGTATTGCTGACTTTTACAAAGTCCTCGAATTTCCAGGAAGATTTTCAAAAACATCAGCTTTGTGAAGGGCTCTTTTCTGCAGGGAGACAGGAGGAAGTGATAGGTCATGTTAAGGGAGGGAAGCAGCGAGCTTCCTTGAGGATTTGCAGGACGTGTGGTGTTCAGCATACTCAGGTGATCTGGAAAAGAGATAAACCACGAGCTGACTTTGCTGATGCTATGCAATTATTCAGCACAACCTCAGGTAAAACCAGGATAAGTTGCAGAAGAGTTTCCTGATGCTGACTGATGGGAGGCAGAGTAGCACGTTTGGAAAACCTTCCAGAACAAACACGGAGAAAGGCAGAGGGCAGCGGTCCACACTGCGGTGAGCTTTCTGTCAGGCTGGGAGAGGCCTCAGAGACAGTGGTTTGGAAATGTCAGCTCAGCACCTGTCAAAGAGAAAACTGTGAAAGTCCTCCAGGGTAAAAGATCCGATTGGTGAAGACAAACACGTAGCAGACTGGAGTCTTCCATGCAGCCTGTGTTTGAAATCGCCCATCTTGCAGGCTACAGGGGAACAAAGCTGCCTGCAGATTTGGGCAGGTTTGCTTCAGTGTAGAACAACTGGGGCTCCTTAGCCTGGGAACCGGAGGACACGTCAGGCTGCGACACCATGAGCGGCGCAAGGAGCATGCAGGAGCAATGAATGCAGCATGCATGCATCATGGAGGGCATAAGAGAGGACAGGGATGCGATTGCTGTGCTCTTAGGCCTTGCCCATACATGTGATCCTTTTCCTTTGCCCTTGACAAAGCAGAGAACTTCAGATTATGTGGAGAGCCAAAGAGCTGAAGTAGGAAGGCAGGCGTTAAGGCCTGCTGCAAGTCTGAGACCAGGGGCAGTGCCCCAAAGGTTCTCCTGCTCACCCATGGGGGAAAAAAAGAGCTTAACAGAGATACCAAGCCTTGGCCTAAGCTGCCTGTCTGGAGAAAAGCAATCTACATTAAATGCTAGATTGGGATCTAGAAACTGCAATTTCCTTCACTAAATCTTAACTTAGAGAGAAGTCCTAAAAGTGAGCAAACTTTGGGCAGGCAGACCTCTCTGTGCAACGTTCCTTTACATACCTATGCTTTCTCTTTGGATGAGGCTCCTAGCAGTAGTAAAAGGATGAAGCTGGTTTTATCTGGAGCACAGCCTGTGAGGAAGCAAGTGGGCTGGAGGTATGGCTGAAATTCTGCATGAAACCACAAAGAAACTTCTGCTTGCTTTTCTGCCAAATTTCAGTGGGCAGACGGGGCCTGGAAAGATGGAACCAGAGTATAGCAAATAATTCTCATGCCACTTTGCTCAGCTCTGCTTTCCCAGCCAAAGGTGTCACGGCTGTTCTTAGCCATCCCTAGCCAAGACCCAGAAGCTTGGTCCAGGACTTGGAACGAGCCTGTAGTTCACCCAGCGACTGATCCCACTCTCCTACCTCCCCAGTTTGTGCCCTGCTTCTCCAAGGGTTGGCTGAATGCATGAGCTCCTTAAGCAGGGTTGACTGGCATGTGCTGTGCATGTCAGAGGAGGTTTCAATGCTCTCTTTGGCCACTGATGCCTTTGCGTTGGTGAGTCAGGGGTGAATAAATCACTCCGGTGATGTCTGGTTTCAGCTGGGACTCTGGAAAGAAAAATAGTTCATAGGGAAGTGAGTGTCTTATTGCAAAATAAGGTGGGGTTTGTGAGGCTGTTTTGTACAGACATCCCCGCATCGTGAAATTACGTGCGTTTTGGAATGAGTTACAGTCCATAGGGTTCAGATATTGCTTCTCAGAAGCTCTCTTCATCCTCCGGTGCCCACTCTGAAGAGAGGGTGGGATGTCACTGACCTTCATCTACAGCTTCCTGCAACTCTATGGGGCATTCAGAAGGGTTTTGCCTGGGCCGGCCTCTCTGGCTTTGCTTTCCTTCCCCACTCTGCTTTCACAAGGCAGGTCTGCAGGAGAACAGAACCAATTCCTTCCTTCCAAGGCAGGCCTGACCACAACCCAGCCGAGATAAACAGCCCCTTTTTGCAGTGCAGTGCTAACTCAGGAGGCCCTGGGGAGAAAGCAAGCGAAGAGAAAAGCTGGAAAGGAAACATCTTGCCACGTGTGCACCACTTGACCTGCTTGCAGCATCCTGAGCAGCTGGGGCAGGGTTACAGCCCCTCGTCACCACCGTCAGCCTAGGAGGGCTGAGGAGCGGTGCAGGGCCTGCCTGCTCTTGCTGCCTCTGGCATGCTCTGAGCAGCAGTGGGCAGTGCCAAGGGGCAGCATTTCCAACCCTGCCCTCCCCAGGTTCCCTCTGAGCAGGACACAGCCTGCTCCCCCGCATTCAGAGCCTGGGGAAGGCGGAGAGACTTGTAGATTCAAATTATCAGCTCAGCTGATAACGCACCACAGTGGTGCGCGGGAGGTTTGTGTCAGCGTTGGAATCAGTTTTGTCCCCTTGTAGCATAAAGAGGATGGAAGGAACAGGCAGTTCTGTTCTGGGGCAGAAACCTTGGATTAAACTTGCTTTAATGCTGGCAGCTGCTCTGCTTGTGCTGCCTTGAGCAGGCTCCTGCCAGCCCTGCTGTGGCTCAGCGTGACCCGTACAGGTGGTACCACAAACTACAGGGATAACTTGAATGCTTTGGCCAAGTCCAGACCAGATTCGGAGATGCTCAAAATACAGTTTCCCTGAGAAGCAGGTCGAGTTTGGACTAGCACAGGGAGCAACCTCATAAACCATGGTCACAAGGGAGAGCCTGCACAGCTGTGGAAGGGGATGGTTTTCTCTTCTGTCTCAGCCGTGGTTCAGAAAAGAGTGTGCAGTGTCCCAGCATCTGCACTCAGACTTTCACTCTGTTTTCAAGAGCCTTTAGTTAAGTCAGCTAGGAGTGACGTGCTGAATGGAGCTGCTCCCTCGCACAAGACCTGTGAAGTGTTTGACACTTGACCTTTGTTAGCTGTAGAGTTGCTGGTTTGCTCTGCCGTTAGAGAAACTGTTCCTTAAGAGCACAGTCCAGTTCAAGTGTGACACCAACGCATCTGTCAGTAGTGCTGGGAGACTAACTGGGAGTTAACTAACACTAACTGGGAGAGGGTTGGAAGAGGGACACCTCTGTTCTCAGGGAAAGGTGGGTAAATCTCCCTGTGTCACCAGTATGGTCAGCACTTCCCTATTTGTCTGTACCCACTGCCTAAGCAAAGTAGCTCGTCCACGGGCAGTTCCAGAGGTGAGTGACAGGGTGTGAGCACAGACAGCTGAACAGCTAATCTCCAAGAACAAGGCAGAGTCTGGTCTGGCACGCAGGTTTCTGGTTTGTCACCTGGTTTCTGGAAGCAGAGAAACTTCATGGAAGGCCATGAGCCCCTGGCTGTGCTGTCCCACCCTGAGACCTCGGGGCCAAGCAAGTCACAAGCTCCTGGTTCCTGCTGAACACGTTTCTGCATAGACCCTCTGCAGACGCTTGCCCGACACACATAAAGCCTGCATGGAAGTCTCCCTACCTGGCCTGTCTCCTGTGGTGGTACCCACAACAGGGACCATGAGCATGACGATGATTTTGTCTCTGCAGGACATCAATGCGTACAACGGGGAACAACCCGAGGAGAAACTCCCCTTCCCGATAATTGCTGATGCAAACCGGGAGCTTGCTGTCAAGCTGGGCATGCTGGACCCAGATGAGCGGGACAAGGACGGCATGCCCCTGACTGCTCGTGTGGTGAGTACCTGGCCCTGGAGCACCGCTGCACGGCAGCCTTCTCAGCAGTAGGCATTGCCTGCTGTCCTGCCCTGTGTCCGTGGGGCTGGGCTTGAAGATGGGGGCAGCTTACCTGGATGGACATGACCATCTTCAGGAGCTAGGTTGACTTCCTTGGGCTAGATCCATGGGTTGTGCTGCAGGAAGAAGGTGGTGGTGTACTAGCCTGCTGGCAACAGCTCCATCTTGCTGTTGCTGCCAGCTCATCCTGGTTGTGCCTGTCGTAACACAGAAGGGACAAAAATGCTTAATCTGCTGGACTTTCCCTCTGCGCTCCCGTGCTTGCATCAGAATGGCACAGGTCAAGGGGAGGAAACATTTAAAGTAGCAAAACAAGCTGGCATTGGAAACAGGAGCTCCCAGAGCAAACACCATGTTCTCTGTGCCTGGGCATTACTTGTTGCTCTAAGCGATCCCCACCATGGCATCTCCCCTGTCCCAACACCTTCGATCAAGCAGGCTGTCTCCCAGGAAAGGGAGGACCAGCAGGGCTGAGCAGATCCAGCAGTTCAGTTGGACGAACATCTTCTGCCCAGTCCCTGACCCTATCTCCCTGTGCTTAGGTGTTCGTTTTTGGCCCGGATAAGAAGCTGAAACTCTCCATCCTGTACCCAGCCACCACCGGAAGAAACTTTGATGAGATCCTGAGAGTGGTGGACTCCCTGCAGCTGACGGCATACAAGAAGGTCGCTACCCCTGTGGACTGGAAGGTGAGGAAGGGAGCAAAACTCACAGCTGGGCACTGAAAACGTGCCTTGGAACGTCAACCAGCCTCCCTTGGAGGGGGACCCATGGGGTGGTGAAAGCTGCTGAGGTCCTGGGGTATGAGTTAGATCCCAGCCCAGGCCCCAGGGCTGTTGCAGTCTGGAGTCAGCCATAGGAACCTCCCTTCCCTGCCCTTGGTCCCTGGTGCCAGCAAATACTGGGCTTGGCCCTTCTGGCTATCAGTACTTGAGCTTTAGGCCAAGGCCGGTCCTGCCCTTGTTGTTTGTGGTAAGGAAGGGCATTACCAGGTGTCAGTGTGCCAAAGTCAACTCAAAGCCAGCGAAGCAGCAAGCACGGGGCACCCCTCCTTGGGCTGGCTTGCTGCTCTCCTGCTTTTAGGCTAGGAAGGGCCAGTATGGGCACGGCCGAACTTTCCCCAGCGTGTACACAGCTGAGTCCTATCGTTGTGGAAAATTACTAGTTGAACTTGCTTTGTTGTGGCCATCCCTGTTTGATAGCGTTATTTAAAACTCCCCCAAAAAACAGTTCCGGCAGCCAAGATGATAAAGCAGGAACAAGCAGCACATCCTGGCTGCTTTAGCTAGCCAGTGTTTCCTCAGCCCAGCAGACCTGCTCAGCTCCGGGACCTGTCCTGCCGCTGGCTTTGATAGCTGTTACTGGGGAAGCCTGCCTGCTGTTGCAGAGTGTCCTGCAGAAGTCCTCCTGTGTTATGAAGACCACCTGGGGCAAAGCAGAGCATGGACCTGGGGGTCTGGGGGTGTTGGTCAACAGCCGGCTGAATATGAGCCGGCAGT
>RSEF01000008.1:4739900-4754590 GCA_003993805.1 Himantopus leucocephalus
TCTCTTCTCCAGGCTGAACAACCCCAACTCTCTCAGCCTGACCCCTGAAGGGGCCTTGCGATCCAGCAGGCAGGCACCCTCCTTACTGCGAGCTGCGGCTGGCAGCTGCCACGCTGAGAGCGGATGCGCTGAGAGTCTGCAGAGGTTTGCTTGGGCTTTGGTATGGGCAGCATTTCCATCCGTGACTTGGATGTACTTGTGTCACACCATCAGAGCACGCTGCGCCACAGGGCATGCTTGTCTGAACACAGGAGGGTTTGGGCTGTAGAAGTTAATTCAGTAAAGCCAAGTACCGCAGGCTGTGCTCAAAGACCTCACTGTCCTGGCGCAGCAGGGTGCCGGTGTGCACAATGCAGGAGGTGCAGTGGTATTATATGCGCGGAGTTTTGGATGCCATGCACTGGAAAGAAGCCACCACCTGGGAGAAACCTCAGGAGGCATTTGGAGAGCGTGACGTGTAAGGGACAGCCAGAGGGACTGGATTCCTTTTAGAGAAGAGAAAGGGGAGCTTTCATGTCTGTCAGCATCTGCACATATCTCTCAGGTCTGTCTTGATACAAGAGGATGTTCAGCTGTTCTTACCTTCCTCTCTGTAGATGAGAAGTAAGGGAGCCTTAGCAGAGATACTGGGGAAGAAGCTCCTCAACAGCAGGTCTAGTGGCACAGGGGCAGGTTTTGTGAGGAGCTGGCTGAGCCTCCTCCAGGGCAGAGGGGGCAGATGTCAGAGCAAGTGGTGCAGCTCATCTGACCAGGATCTTCAGGTACACTTGATCCTCACTGAGGGGTGGGGGTATGGGTTAGCTGCTCTCTCAAGCTGCCTTTCAGCTCCCAGGATTTAAGAAATACTTTAGTAATTGCTCTGTAATGTTCTAAAGCCTGGCTTTGGCTGGCAGCCTTGCCTGGCACCCTTTGTATAACTTGATCTTCTAAACAAATCCCCAAATGTCACAACTAAGTGCATGAAGCAAGGCTGGCTGTCCTCTTGCCTTGCCCTGCAGAGACCATGATCAGCGTAGCCGGCTGAAAGCTGCAAAATAAGCCTGAGAAGGGGGCAAGAACCCCAATCCATCTCGGCTGCTGGAAACTGGGTAAGGCCTGAAGACTCCCTTGTAGCTTGCAGTGGCTTTGTTGTTTGTCCTGAGAGGTGTGTAGTTGTTCATGGTTTGGCACCATATGGCCAGTTATAGAATCACAGAAATCACAGTTCTTTGCCTTCTCTGAGCTGAGTGAGATCAGGGATAATAGCCCATCTCCAGCTGCAGAGTGACACTGAGGCAGCTGGGATTGCCCTTCCCTTGTCTTGTGTCTCCGGATGGCTGGGCAGATGCCAGAGTGCTCGGGGTGGTTGCAGTGGTTAGGGTCACAACAAGCGGACCTCCTCGCTGCGCTGCACCGCAGCTGACATGGTGGCTTGCCTGGTGAATCATAAGTGAATGCTGTTGAGAGCTGAGCTTTTTGCAGACACCATGGCATTAGCCCCACACCTTGGCCAAGCTCCAGCTTGGGCGATTCCACTCAGACACTTTATATGCTCCCTGTTGCCTTTGCCAGGCGCGAGGCTCTGCTCTTCTGCCCGCGAGCTCTTGGAGACTTGTTGCGAGCTGTTAAACAGCTGCTACTTTCACTCTCCGGCTGTTTTCTTGCTGGATGTAGGGGATTTGTCTGCAGAGCCTGACTGTGGGATTGTGAAAGAGGCTCTGTTAAGGCCAAGCAATTGATTTGCCAATAAAGATTGGCTTTATTTTTCCCATCAGCCCCTCTACTACACCGGCTGCTGAGGGCTTGTGTGGGACACAGCATAACTAGTATCCATTTTGGAGTATAACAATTACAAGCTTAACTAGAGTGATGGTTCATAAGGATATGGCTATAATTAGGTCAAGCTGTCTTGTTTCTTAAATTCCCCTTCAGCTCCCAAACTTGGCAGTGGGAATGAACTTTGGGCCTTTTTTGGGATTGCTGTCAGTTTTCCCTGGCAAAGACCATTGGGAAACAGCGCCTTTGCTCCTCTCCTTGCTGCTGGAGCCCATGGGCATAGACACACTGCCGTTCTCTCTCTCTCTCTTACAGGGGCTGCTGAGCCATCATGGGGAATACCACCAGCGAGCGAGTGTCTGGGGAGCGCCATGGCTCCAAGTCCCACCGCTCAGATGGCTCTGGTGCCCCCCACCCCACCAAGGAGCACCCACACAAGATCATGGTGGGCAGCACCGACGACCCCAGTGTTTTCAGCTCCCACGACTCCAAGGTAGGGGCTGGCCACTGCCTTCCCTGTCCTGCGCTCTGGGGCCCTGGCTGGGCCTTCAGCTCACTGGCTATGTGGGGCTGTGCTCCCACTCATGTGAGGGGTCTGTGGAGAGCTGGGAGGCTGGGGGAGCTCTGCAATGCTCTTGTCTGGGATGTGCAGATGGCCTGGTAGAGTGCAGGGGGAAGTGAATGTGGTCCTGGTTGTCTCTGTGTCTCAGTCAGGCTCTGGTTTTCTTTGCTCAGATTCCTGGCGACAAGGAGTTTGTGACGTGGCAGCCAGATCTGGAGGAGTCAGTGAAACCGTCCCAACAAGCTCGTCCCACTGTCATCCGCTGGGCCGATGGAGGCAAAGAGGTCTTCATCTCTGGATCTTTCAATAACTGGAGCACCAAGATCCCACTCATCAAGAGGTAGCCAGTCCTTCAGTTCACTCTACGTTCTCCTCCGCTCTATCACAGGGAGTGTTTTCCCTTCTCGGTGCTGGTTGCTGTTCCCTTTGCTTACCTGGCTTTTATCAATTCACCCAAGCTGGAGGGTCTGAGCACAAATATGTAGTCAGCTTCTTCCCTGGGTGGTGCTGTGTAGTGACGGGAAATTGTGAAACAGAGGGACAGGACAGGATGGGCCACTTTGCTCGCCCAGCTGGATGTCACGCAGCACCTAGTCCTGGCAGCAGAGCCCTGCCCAGGTATGCAGCAGTTCCCTGGAAGCTGTCAGCTCTTCCCTTGGCTGTGGCCTTACCCCATGCCTAGTTATGTTGTTGCCAGCGGGTGTTGTTTATTTGTCCCTCACGTGTCTCCCTGCCCTAATGATGTTCTCGTTGTTCCATAATACATCTGTGATTTCGGTGGAAACAGTGTGTAAGACTCTGGACATAATCCCAGTAAATCATTTGGAATGGGTTTATCTCAATTGCAGGCTTAACAGAGCTGCTACACTTGTTGCCCCTGTCCTTCAGTGCCAGTGCTGGGTTAGGTGTGTTGCCCATGCATCCTTTCCTGTGTCTTGCACAGGGTGTCTGGCACGCTAATTTTCCTGGGGCACGCAGGGCAAGTCTGCAAGCGGGACCACCTCCTGTGCTCCTTGTGGCTGGACTCAGGGGTTTGAGCCATGCTAGCGCTCCGAACGCTCATACCTGTTGTGTCCGTGCCTCAGATCACTGATGATGAGCAAACCTAACCCTGCGTGAAGGTGTTGGTGTGGAGGGGCTGGGCAGTGCGTGAAAAAGTGCCGTTTTCTGAGACCCCATGGAAGAGCAGCATCCAGAGCATCAGTGGGGTAATGCGTTTGCATGTCTGTTCTCTCTGCACAGCCACAACGACTTTGTTGCTATCCTGGACCTCCCAGAAGGAGAGCACCAGTACAAATTTTTTGTGGATGGCCAGTGGGTCCATGACCCGTCTGAGGTAATTCTCAAAGCTTTAGTCCTGCGGATCTTGCCCCCTTTAGGGGACTAGACACGATGTAACTGTAGCAGAGAGAGAGCAGGAGGAGCAGAGGGTATCTGCCAAAACGAAAGGAGCACTTCCAACCCATGAATCCTTTCAGAGGCTGATTCACCTGGGCTTAGACAAGCTGTACAGGGGAGTGTCAGGGAGGTACTGAGAGGCAGTGAGACACCAGAAAGCCTTTAAGCCCCATTCAGAATTGACTACAAGGGAGGTCGGGCCGTGGGGTCAGCCTACACTTGCAGGTTCTCCTCCAAACTAAATCATGCGGTAACAGCATAGGAAGGAGAGGACAGTTACCTATTGGCATGTAGCAGGCTGGAGGATGAAAATAGGAGGTGATGTAGGAGCCTGGGAGTAAAGGGAAATCCTCCTGGGGTAAACAATAGAGATCTGCAAGTGTAGAGCAGAGCTAGATGCTGGCCACCTGTGCTCTAAGGTAATAGTGCAGCAAAGAGACCTTGTGCTGGGAGGATCTAGGAAGCATTGCCTGTGCTTTGATTGGAGGTGAACATAGGAAGACTCTTACCTCAGTTCTCTCCAGCCTGTGGTCACCAGCCAGATGGGGACGATTAACAACCTGATTCACGTCAAGAAGTCTGACTTTGAGGTGTTCGATGCTTTGAAGGTGGATTCCCTGGAGAGCTCAGAAACCTCAGGTCGGGGTGAGTTTTTGTGGCATTACAGCTTTGCATGTGCTATTTTCCACCTCCTGCTCTGCGGCTCACTGCTCTGGGGGTGAACAGACCCCCTGAGCAGAGGTGTGGGCCTGCACCTGTGAAGAGTAGTGTTTTTGAGTGTGTCCTCAGCAGCCTATAGCTGAGGCCTCGTCTCTCTGGAGGGGCTGTGCTAGTGTAACTTGTTCCATGCTAGCACCGTCTCAGAGCAGGGTCAGTGCCTGTGCGCAGCTGAGGCAGCCATTGCAGACTGGTGAACGCCAGGAACATCATCCCTTTCTGTCTGCTCCACTGTGAGTAAGTCATCTGATCTGGGGTACAAGCTAGGTGAGAGCAGGATCCAGGTTATTTTCAGGAGCTACTCTTGGTTTTCATGCCAAAGTAATTTGTACTAGTGCTAGCACATCGGAAACCTCCCTCTCCACTTGTGTTACAGCAGCGGGTTAGGTTACCACGCAGACATCGGCAGTGCTGGCTCAGTGTGTAATGCTGGCAGGTAGCTCCGTCGTGTTTCGGTCCAGGGCACTCTGAGTGTGGCCTGCCATCCCAGCCTGGGCAGGAGATACTTCATTGTAAAGAAGTCGGCAAGCAGCAGCAGCGGCTCCAGGGAGATGGAGCCCTTTTGGGTGCTGGCTGTTCCACAACAATCAGGTCAGATGTGATTGGGAGATACAGCCAGTCCAGCTTTCAGTGACCACAAGCTCCCGTGGTCCCTCACACAGGCTGAGCAGCTGCTCAATCTGGACTTCCCATCTGTCTTTTCTGGGACCTCCTTGTCGGGCAGTTCTAGTTCTGCAGCACCAAGAGTGTGCAGGCATGCTGCTTGCTGTGCCCATGCCCCTGCTGCAAAGGGTACAGTTCTGGGGCAAGCCAGCTGCTTGCTACAGGGAAAGGGACCCAGCTGTGCCGAGAGCCGCACGCAAGGGTCTTGGGGTGGACACCGCAAGGGGTCAGTGTACGTACCAGCTTACAGCCCTGCTTGGCAATGCACAGGGCTCACCTGGCTGCTTATTCTGCTGTGAAAAGGCTGAGCTGTTGCTATAGGATACATGGCCATGGCTCATGGAAGATGTTTCTGCCTGAAAGACCCTGCTGGGTCCTTCTCAGCATCTTGGAGCTGCTCTGTGATCACCAGTCTTGCTTTAGCCATTTCACGTCTCCTCCTGTCTCTTCTCTTTAGACTTATCAAGCTCACCACCTGGTCCTTACGGCCAAGAGATGTATGTATACAGGCCTGAGGAGCGCTTCAAATCCCCACCCATCCTCCCGCCTCACCTCCTCCAGGTCATCCTGAACAAGGACACCAATATCTCGGTGGGTACCAGCATACTGCCTGCATCTGGAGAGCCACACTGGGGTTGGAAGGGGAATCCTGTCTGCAGAGAGCCTGAGCTCCTCTTGGCTGGTGCCTGGACCTTGCCGTTTCCTGAGAAAAGCATCACTTTTCCCATTACCCATGCTGGTTTGGCCCCTTGCTCTGCCTGGTGCTTAGCTGAGCTCTGTTCCTCTTCAGAACAGAGACACCAGCAGCTCAGGTTGCCTGAGGTGGCAGCTCCCTGTGGTGGCTGGGGCTGGGGGGGGGTCAGGGCTTTGCTGTTCCCCTGTGACACTCCTCTTCTCCTAGTGTGACCCAGCACTGCTGCCCGAACCCAACCACGTCATGCTCAATCACCTCTACGCGCTTTCTATCAAGGTAAGGGCAGGTCCCGCGAGGCCGCTGGGTGAGGGAAGGGGAGCTGTGGTGGCTCCCAGGAGCCTGCAGCACCGGCAGAGAGCAGAACCTGGACAGCTAGGGAATGGAGACGGTGGGGCAGGGATGGGAGGACCCACACAAGGACAGCTTGGCTGCCTGGTGACATGCGCAGGGACATAGGCTGTGGTCTCCTTACAGCCCCCAGTTCCCTGTAGCTGCCTCCCCGCAGTGTGGTGGAGCTGGGCAGCCCTGGGCTCTCCTGCTGTGTACCAGCCCCTTCCCTTGCTCTGTCCTGGCTCCCTGTCATGGGTGTTGGACATGTCTCGCTGGCTGTGAGGCTTGGGACAGTAGGGATGGACTGGGGCTGCCCCCTAAGCCCACAAAGCCCTCTTCCCGATGGCTCCCTTGGGGGTGCCATGCTCCCGGGTCTGAGCTCTTGGTGCCAGGCTCTCCCACCTGCTCCTGCTGACACTGTCTCTCTCGCAGGATGGCGTGATGGTGCTCAGTGCCACGCACCGTTACAAGAAGAAGTACGTCACCACGCTCCTGTACAAGCCTATCTGAGCTGGGGCCTCTCCTGCCCCCCCCACAGGACACGAAACGCCGCTTTGTCTGCACACACTGGGCCACAGGACTGTGTGAGAACTGGCCGCTGGCTCCAGCCTCGAACCTGGCAGGGACACAGGCCTCGGCGATGAGCCCAGGGCCACCGGGGCCTGTGACACTGTCCCATCCTACTGGTGTGGTTTGATTTAACCCTTGGTTTCCGCCCACCTACAGCTCCCCTTGGCTTCTGTGAGTCTCTGGGGCCACTTTGTTTGCTGCTCACCAGAATAGCCTTTCCTCGCGCCCAACACAGAAAGGGCTTCACCCTACCTGTCTTCTCCAGCCTGCAAGGGCCCCAAGGCAGTCCTGGCACTGCCCCCAGCCCAGGCCTCCAGGAACGTGTCCTACCCGCTGAAGGTTGCTGTGCTGTCCTGGTGATGAGCCTCCAAGGCCACCTTGATCCCTAGGAGCTTTGGGACGCCCAAGCCTGCCACCTGCCCTCTGTCCCACAGCCCTGAGTGTGGGACTGTCCCCCGCTCCTTGTGCTCCCCAGCTTCGAGGAGGGCTCTCGGCTCTGGCTGCAGCCCCAGCTCTCTGCCAGGTTCAGCGTCGAGCCAGCAGGAGGGAGGATACAGCCGGATGCAGCCGCACTTACCTGCCGCTGGGACAGCACCGTCAAGGACTGAACGCCTGCTCTTGTCCCTGACATGGAGTGCTTCTGTGGGGCAGGGCTGACTGTCGCAGCCAGAGGGACACCTGCGCACGCCCACGCTGGAGGGGGCCTGGGGAGAGCGGAGCAGGGCAGGTACCCCAGGACCCCAGCTACACTGCCTGCTGCCGGAGCAGTGCCATGTGACAGGGTTTTCTCTATTTATTACAGTATTTATTGTTCTCGGTGCTGCTGGCCTGGTGTTGGCGACGAGGGGAGGGAAGGGAGCGCCCTGTGGGGTGCAAAGTTGCCGTTGGGGTGCTGGGGTAGGGCTCAGAGCCCCCCGCCTTGGGGCCAGTGGGTGCCTATGGTACCGGTACCCTGCGCTGTGGGTAGCTTGGGGAGGGGGGAGCACGGCTGTAGAGACGGGCATGCCAGAAACACCACAACCCAAAGGAAACGTTTATTGGGGACTCTCCAGCCACTGAACAGAACGTGGCATTTCTTACATCTTCCTCCCGCGCTGGGGCCCCGACATGCCCGGGGAGCCCCCAAAACGCAGCTCCGATACCACTATCTATATACATATACATACATCCATGAGCAGGGATGGGTACGCAGCAGGGTCACAAATGGGACCAAGTCCCAGGGCAAGAGGTGCTCAGCGTGGAGGGCTGTGATACCCCACTCTTAAGCACCGTGGGTGGAAGGGGGTGAGTGCTGAAGCATGGGGCAGGCAAAGCCCAAGCCAGCAGCTGCTGCTGCGATGCCAAGC
Source organism: Himantopus leucocephalus (assembly GCA_003993805.1). Lineage (NCBI taxonomy): Eukaryota > Metazoa > Chordata > Aves > Charadriiformes > Recurvirostridae > Himantopus > Himantopus leucocephalus. The sequence continues at coordinate 4,747,936 of RSEF01000008.1, forward strand.
AAAGGCAGGTGGAGGGCATGCAACCACCACAGCAGCCCAAACCCACTAACTGTGTAGCACTAGGCTCTCCAGACCTCTGTCCACCCCAGCCCTTGGAGTAGCAGGGACAGGGTCCACTCTAGCCCTCCGGCATGGCACGGCTCGGCAGCGAGCGGGCTGTTCTGGGACCGGGGACATCACTCCCTGCGCCCTGCCTGGGGCTCACGCGACGGGCAGGGCCTGCTGGGCCTTCACCTGGTGAGAGAGCACATGTGGCAATAAGGGGGAGCACTGCCAGGTCAGCCCTGCGCCCGGAGGAGTGCTGTGCCTGGGGACGCAGACATGAAGGCTGGGGACAGACGAGGAAAATGGATCCCTGTGTGTCCTCACACACACGCTCTGCAGCCAGCTGGCCCCTCAGCAACCCCTGTCAGCCACCACTCTGCTGGCAGAGCATGGGGTGTCTGCCATCTGTGTCCATCCCTAGGGCATCAAGGCTCACCAGGGCAGGGGCACTTCCCCTATCCTGCACTGGTACCAGGGCAAACTCACCTCCAGGTTCGTCCTGGCCTTGCGCAGCACGTTGTGGGTCCTGGTCACTGCGAGGGAGAGAGAGAGATGGGGTCAGTGAGGTCCCTGTGCTGTGGAGCCACCCCAGGCACCTGGGGACCAGGCCAGCTTGGCCATGCCACCCCACAGCAGGATGCTACCCAGGCCACGTACGCTGGCTCACAATGAACTGTTCCATGCTGTCCTTGAGCTGGGCTGTGTTGCGCAGCTGCTCGGCTGTGCTCTGCAGAGCATCCTCCCTCTCGGAGAGCTGGGCCCGCAGTGCCGCAATCTCACCCTGTAGCGCTTGCTCCTGGGATGAGACAAACGCGATGAGCGGCGAGCAAGTGTCCAGCCCCACCGCCTTGCCAGCCCCCAGCCCGGAGGTTACCTTGCCCTGGTGCTGGGCAGGGCTGACGGGCAGCACGGTGCTCCAGAAGGCAGCGAGGAGAGACGCGCACTCCTCCAGGACACGGTGCAGGGTGCTGGCGCTGCCCCAGAGGTGCCCCGCGCCCGCCCACCCCAGGGCCTGCGGGAGAATGGTGCGAGAGCGGGTGCTGCCGGGGCACCTGCATCCCGCTGTGCCCAGGGACACACCAAGCCCAGCCCAACACGGCAGGGCAGTGCCGGCAACAAGCCCCAGGCTGGAGGCTACCTGCCACTTGCCAGCCCTGCAAGCCTCGGGGCTGATACTGGGCTCAGGAACTGCTTTATGAATGGTCCACAGAGGGTTTGCCCCGTCCCCAGCTGCCACCAGCCCCATCCTGCCCATACTTTACCTCCTTTCCCGGGAGCGGGCAGTTGGACAGCCCGAGTGCCGGGCGTGTGAGACACATCAGCTCACAGGCCAGTGTCTTCCCCTCCAGGATGTGCTGTTCCAGGGCCCGGTAGGTGTCCAGGTGGCCAACGACATGAGCCCCCGTCAGTCCCTCAGTCTTCCTCACCAGTGGATCTGGCCCACGTGGCTCTGTGGAACAAGCAGGGCTAGGTGAGGACCACTGCCTGCTCCCCCGTGGCCCTTATGGTCCCATCCCGGGCACTTGGCTCTGCCCTGGGCTCTCCATCCTTGCTCAGTAAGGGTGCTGCCATGAGTTTGTCAGCTCTCAGCAGCCCCCGAGGGCACACATGTTGGATAGGCTCCGGTACCCACCGNTAGGCTCCGGTACCCACCATCCATCTTCCGGGCCACCGATGTGTCAGAGGACAGTGGGGAGAAGAGGGGAGCTGCTGAACTTGTGCCAACATCCCGCACCGGAGGAGATGGGAAGCAGCCTGGAACAAGAAGTGTCTGAGGCCCTGCAGACAGCTGTGGTGCTGGGGCTGGGGCTGCTGGGGTCCTGCCCTCCCTCTCTGCCTGCCAGCAGGGCCACCATGTCCCTCCTGCTGCCACAACAGGAGAGGTGTTTGGGACTGCTGAAGGGCTGCAGAGGGGCCAAGAACCCCAAGACCAGGAGCTGGGCAGAGAGGCTGGGGACACTGGATGCGGGTCCCGTACCTGCACGGGTCTCAGCAGAGGGGTGAGGAAGGCTCTCGTAGACGTGCAGCTCTGCACGCAGGGTCTGCAGGAGCAGGCGGTGCTCCTCACACTGCTGCTGCAGGAGCGTCACTGTGTGCTGCAGCCTGCAGAGGGGTGACACATGGGTCCGGTGCCAGCCATGTCACCCAGCCCTGCTGGCCACAACGCCCCAAACCTTACCTGTTGTTGTCCTCCTGCAGAGAGCGCCGCTCATCCCGGAGCTGCCGGACACTCTCTTGGCGTTCGGCGAGCTCCTCCGCCAGCTGCCGCTGCTCCCCACGCCTCTGGCCCAGCTCCGCTTCAGCTTCCCGTGCCCGGGAACAGGCAGCCAGCAGCGCCTCCTGCACCCGCGCCAGCTCTGGGGACATGGAGGTGTCACTGACACCCCACTCAGCCAGTGCCCTCTGGGACTCAGACCCGGGGTACAGGTGGCCCAGCCCTACCTTGAGAGAGGTGGTCACGCTGCAGCCGCAGGGTCCTGTTGTCCTCACGCAGAGCCTGGTTCTCCCCACTCAGCTGCAGCCCCGGCTCTGCTGCCTGGGCATAGACATCGCTGGGGAATCCTGCAAAGGGGGACCGGTGCTGAATCTCTCTCCCCAGCACTCCACCATGCACAGGGTGAGGACCGTCCCCGTGCAATGGGGTGTGCAAAGCTTGGGGCCCCTCCCCAGCAGCCCTGGCCCCAGTGCAGCACCGTACCACTGCCCTTGCCCGTGGAGGCCAGGCGGCGTTCGAGCTGCTCCCGGAGCCGGTCGTTGGTGCAGATGGACTCCTCGAGGCGCTGGCGCAGGCTGCGGATCTCCACCAAGTGTTCCTCCAGCAGGTCTGCCCCTGCCACAGCCGAGGAGATGGCTCAGGGCAGGGATAGAGGTTCAGCTTGCCTCATACCATCCCCGCTATCCTGCTCCACACCAGAGTCATGTCCCGAAGCCATTCTGGTGCCAGATCTCCTCCCTGTTTCCCGACACCCAGCCAGGAAGCCCCCATGATCTCCAAAATAGACCTTACCTGTTAGCTTCTGGCTGGAGGGGTACCCCGATGGCAGGGCCCCGTAAAACAGCTGGCTGGGAGGGGGTACGTCCCAGCGAGCACGGGTCTCAGTGGCCCCAGGGATCTCAGCCAGGCTCTGCAGCGCACTGTGCCGGCAGAGCGATGCTGGGGCTTTGNGTGCTGGCAGAGCGATGCTGGGGCTTTTCTGCCCTCTCCGAAGGGGCCCAGTGGGGCTGTGGGCTTTGCTGGTGCCATGGGCAGCGTCACACCTGCACGCACAGGGCAAAGCGGGTAGGAGGAGGAGGGCAATGTGCAGGGAGGAAGAATGGGGGTAACACACTCCCGCCATGTGCTTTTTGCCCCCTTCTTGCTCTGCCCAACAGTGCAGCCCAAGGTCCCCCTGTGGTGATCCCCCATCATTGACCTCCTGCCCTGGTCAAACCCATTCCCCTTAAAAAGCAGAGGCTCTCCCAGGGCGTGCTGATTATGTGAGACAAGTTGGAGGGTCTCATCCCCACTCCTACACAACAACTAACCAGACCAGCCCTTTCCCAGAGACTCCAGGATGTGCCATTACCACTACCAAGGGCTAGTGCTGCCTCAGGCTGTGTCCATCCCACCCACCAGGTCCTCTCTACATGAAAGCCTTATGTCCCCATCGTCCCTCAGCCAGAGTGATGGGACCCAACCTCAAAGCAGTAGCCCTGGAAAGCAGGAGAAGGGCCAGGGCAGGACAGGCAGGTCAGAGAGGGTGGGGGGGCCACGTGGCGCAGCACAGCATGGCACGGCACGGCACAGCATGCAGGGCTGGCAGGACTGACCCCATGCCGNCAGCCAGAGTGATGGGACCCAACCTCAAAGCAGTAGCCCTAGAAAGCAGGAGAAGGGCCAGGGCAGGACAGGCAGGTCAGAGAGGGTGGGGGGGGCCACGTGGCGCAGCACAGCACAGCACGGCACGGCACGGCACGGCATGCAGGGCAGGCAGGACTGACCCCATGCCAGAGGCACATGCTCACTTTCTCCCAGCTGCCTCCGGAGCACCTGCAGTTCCTGCTGCGCCTCGGCCAGGGAGCAGAAGGGGGTCCCACAGCAGCCCAGGAGGTGGGGGGCCGCGGGAGGTGGGGGCCCGGCAGGCAGGAAGGGTGGCAGCCCAGGGGCCAACGCAGGCAGGGGAGCATTAACGGGTTTGGACAAGGAGTCAAAGTGAAGGCCTAGAGACAGGAGAGAGACAGAGAGAAATGTTAGTGCGGCTCTGGCTCAGCCTGGCAGGGACCCTGGCACGCCCCGATCAACCCAGTCCCCATGTCCAGATGTGCTGCAGGCTGGGACAGCCCACATGAGGCCAGTCAGGTCGCAGCCTTGCAGGGCTGTGGTACCATGGCACGGCAACCCAAGATGCTCCCCTGCAGCCCCAGGTGCTATGTGCACACACCTCCAGGCTGGCACTGGAGCATGGTGCCACACGGGCAGCCCCTGCCTGATGGGCACCTACTGCTGCAGGGGGGCTGCATGTCCTCATCCCACAGTTGTGGGCCCCCGGGCACCCCGAGGTACCTGCAAGTCGGGCAGGCTCCTCGCGGCACTGGCTGCACTCACTGGCCACATCCCCGTCAGAGCAGGGCTCCAGCCCCTCAGACACAAAGGAGGTACTGGTGGCAGAGCGGGATGACTCGGAGGGTGGGCGGCTGCTTCCTGGGGATTCACAGCGCTCCTGCAGCTTCGCCTCCAGGCTCTCGATCACCTTCTCCTTCTCCTGGAGCTCCCGGCTGAGCCTGTGGAGATGGCCCATCACCAGAGCTGGCAGGGTAGGGTGACCCCCATCCCACTGCCCTTCCCCACTGTGCTGTGCACACTCCAGCATGACACATCACGTGCCGCAACCCACCCATGCTGCAAGGCTGCCTGGAGCCATAGGGTGCCCAGCCTAAGCCTAGTGCTCCCCATCTGCCCAGGAGAGACAGCCACAGGATATCCACCTGGAGCAGAGACCCTGAGGCCACCTCGGACCCTCACCCCAAGAGCAGTGATAGCCCCTGGGGTGCCCACACAGAGCAGGTTCCCCAAGCCCTCCCTGGGAACCGGTACCTCAGTGCCAGGAGTTCATGGCTGGTTTTATCCTCCCCATCTTGTTGATCTCCTGAAAAACCAAGCCAGAGAGGAGCCAGTCAGTGTCTCCACGGCCCAGGCTGCCCATCCACAAACAGAGCCATAGCAGGACAGCCCAGCTCAAAGCAGGTAGCCCACACAGCACAAGGCATCTAAATGTCCCCAGCCCTTCATAGCACCCATCAAAGCATCCCTCCCCATCCCACTGTACCCCACGATGCCCAGCCCCAGTGCCGCCCCCCAAAAGGTGCTTACTGGTGCCCAGCTTGTCGCTGAGCCTCTCGGCCAGCTGCCTGCCCTGGGCCAGCTGCTCACGGAAGCCCTTGCCCAGGTAGTAGTCGATGTCAGTGCCGCGGAGGAGGTCCTCAAAGGACCGCAGGGCATCGCGGAGGTGCTGGACCAGGCTGCGGCTCACCCCGCGGCCCTCCCGCAGCGTCTGCCGCAGGTGGGAGAGCTCCCGAGCCTGCGCTTGGATCAGCGAGTCGTACTTCCTAGGAAGGATGAGCAAGTGGGGGGTCCACAGGGCTGCCAGACCTGCTCCCCCAAAGGGCATGGCAGGGTCGGGGTGCCACGGGGGGAGCCTGTGCACTGTCCACTGCTGGGGCTCTGCCCCACCATGCAAACACCCCAGGAGCCTGGCTGCAGGGAAAGCATGCGATGAGAAGCCACCACCCTTGGGCAACCCCTGGAAACCCCCGTAGCCCCCTGTCTGGTCCCGATCCCCATGGCCATACCCCGGCCAAGTGGCAGACTGCAGCTCCTTGGGCAAAACGCCTCCGGGTTTGCTTGTGGGCAGCTGTGCCTCGAGGAGGGCGACACGGTGCACCAGGCGCTGCAGGTCACGGTGTGCCCGCAGGGCGGGTGGGCAGAGGGTGCCGTGGCCGTCTGACTGCCAGCCCTCATCCTCGTCGGTGAGGCTGTGGGCCGGGGAGGCCAGGGCCGTGGGACCCGTCAGGGGCCGCTCGGCACCTGAGGTGTAGCCGCTGGTGACGGAGATGGAGCGGGCACGGCGCTGCAGGCTCTGGATCACCTTGTTGGCATTGAGCAGCTGCACCTTGAGGTCCTGGATGTGCTGGTGCAGGGCCCCCACTTCTGCCTGTGCCATGGCTTTCCGGGCAGCCTTACCCACCCTGGGCATCCCTGGCCGGCACGGGGACCCCAGCTCCTCGCCCAGGCTAGGCTCGCTGAATACATCTGGCTCCTCGCATTCTGCAGAGGGGACAGGGCGCAGTGTCACATTTCCATGCCAGGTGGGAAAGGCACAAGGATCCCTAGAGCCACTGGCTCTCCTTACCAGGACTAGTGGTCTCGTCCCGGTCAGCCTCGGTCTCGCTTCGCCCACATGTCTCATAGCCCAGGTCCTGGAAGTCCACCTGCACTTGCTTGCTGAGCTGCTGGGTGTGGGGTTCACCTGCCGGGCAGCCCCATCATCTCAGGGTCCCCCTCCAGGCAGGACTCACCAGCCCTGCCCCGTGCACAGCACGATGCACAGGGCATGCCAGGCTCGGCAGACAC
>RSEF01000008.1:4755629-4775314 GCA_003993805.1 Himantopus leucocephalus
CTCTGCCACCCCTGCTCCCGGTGCTGCGCTGCCCTGACTCACGTGCTGGGTTGCCACGCTGTGGGCTGCCTCCTCCTTGATGCTGTTGGTGAAGTTGGCGCTGGCATCAGCAGCATCTGTGCCTGTGGCCTGACCTAGGGGACGGGACAGCACAGCACAACAAGGCACTCAAAGCAGTGGCAATGGTAGCACTGCCTCTGTCCCCTCCTCCCTGGTGATGCCTGTGGGCAGGCCTGGGGCAGGTACCTGCTCTCGCACATGCCTGGTGCTGGGGCACTCCCCGCAGGGCTGAGGTCTCCCCTCTGTCCCTGCCCCCTGCCGCTCTCTCTCCGCATGCTGGAGCTCCAATCCAGCACCCTGTGGTGGTGGGGACAGCCCCAGGGATGGCACCCCAGCAACAGTAGCTGCCCCATCCACATCTCTGCCTTCACACCACCTGGTGCTTGTTGCCCCCCACGCATGCATACGTGCCACCCACCCTGCAGCCACTTCACAAGCCACAGCCAGCAGCACATGCTCGATCAGGGAGCCTCACTGGTGCTGTCCTAACCTGGCAGGACCATGGGGGGCACCCCACACCATCACCTGCCCGGGCAGGGGCAGCTCAGGGAGGGCACTAACCCACCCTGCCCGTATCGCCCAAGCCCTGCAGTCATGCGTGGCACCGGGCTGTTGGTAAGCCCTGAGCTGGCCTTGCAGAGCTAAAGGGACACTTATGTCCCATACCATGGTGCACAGCGGGCTGGGGCCCACCCTGCCCCACGGAGCTGAGTTGGGAGCACACTTTTCTGCTTGCACACAGCTTTGCTCCTCGTTCCTTGGCACAGAGCCCCGGGCGAGGGCTTGCAGCCCTTGTCTGGGCAGCTTTCCTCTCACCCAGCTACAGGGCTGTCTGGGCTGGGACATGGGTGTACCCCCAATCCCTCTTCTCCCCAGGGAGAGGGGAGCTTGGACAGGGCCCAAGACCATCCCCTGGCGCTGCACAGGGCCAGATTTCACAGATGCCTTTGCCCCCCAGGAGATGCAGCTGCTTTGCCCGTGACAAAACCCATCACCATCAGGTCTGGAGCTCCCAGACAAGGCTGAACACGGGGCAGGGGGACGCCGAGAAATGCTGGCAGGAGAGAGGTCAAGCATCACTGGTGGACGAGAAGCCAGCAGGGAAGCACACAGCTCCCGGGAGGGAAAGCAGAAAAGCAACGAGGGCACGCCTTGCAACAGGGCAGGTGCACTGTGCACATAGATGGTGGCACATTCAGGAGACCCGCTCGTGACAAGCAACTGTCAGGAGGCTGCGAAAATCAGGGGCACCTCACTGCCCAGCCTGGGCAGACATCACCCTGCGCGGCGGAGCCTGTTCACCAAAGCAACTGTACCATGGGAAACAAGGACAGCCATCACAGAAAAGCACTGTTCTAGGAGCAAAAAGCTTGGAGGCAGCTGTAAGTGGCAGCAGCCACCCTAGTGAAGAAGCAGCTCCCATGGGTGACATTCAGCATAGCCAAAGCACAGCCCTGTGAGCCCCTAGGGACACAGCCTGAGAGGTGACAAACCATCTAGGGCTACAGCTCAATGCCCGCAGGGCCCAGAATGGTGAGGGGATGCAGACCCTCGGCTGCAGGCTTTGCTGGAGGGTTGAGGGCCACGGGCACATGGCTCTCAAGCTGGGTCACCGTGGCTGAGAGGACAGGGCAGGGTGGCTCGCAGGCAGCACAGCTGCTCCGGGGACATGGGAAAACCACCTCTTGTGCCAGGACACAGCACCCCACTTCTCACCATCGCCCACAGCTCTGCACGGCTCCCAGCGCTCCAGGACTGGAGCGGAAATAGGGAGCGCANAAAAAAAAAAAAAAAAAAAAAAAAAGAACAACAGGAGAAGAAGAGGAAGCTGGTGTTGGGGGAGCAGAGAAGCGTGTGTGTAGGGAAGATTGTGCCCAGGCTGCTGTTCACCAAGTGCTTGAAAGCCAAAGGGAGAGAGGCTGCTCAGCTCTCTGTGTATTACCAGCAAAGGAGACGAGAGACGCAACCCCAGCACTATTTCTCACAGCCTCCTCTGCCTTTCACACACAGCCTGAAGGCAAAGAGAATTAGTTGCATGGTTTGAAAATTGCACGTGGCCCACAGGCACAGGCCACGCAGGTGCATTGGCTGCACTGGAAGTCTTCACACTGCTGGGAACACGGAAAGGGAAGGGAAGCAAGGTCCCTGGAGAAACAGAGAGAGTAAGGAGAGACCTCCACAAAGAGCTACGAGACAGCACAAAGCACTGCACAGTTCGACAGAGGGTGCTCTCGGGCATGGAATGCTCGGGCTGGTCCTTCTGCAGAGCAGAAGAGTGCACAGCCAGGAGTATCGGGGATGAAAGGAGGCCCTAAAGGACAGAGCTGAAAAGTTGGGAGCCCTCTAGCCTAGGATCATGCTCCCCTATGGGGCACTTCATGGCAGCGATTCTAGCAGAGGCCCGGGACAGATCTGCAGCAAAATACATGCACAAGAAGAGATCGGAGCTGCTGGAGCACCAGCCAAGGCTTCCCTCATGCCATGCCAAGGAGCCTGTGCTGGGTCCTGGGCTCCATGGTACCCGAGGGACCAGGGAGCCAGACAGGCATCAGAGCCAGGATGGAGGAGGGAAGGTGGAAAGAAAAGGACAGGGAAACAAAGGCTCCTACAAAGTGAGAGGCAGGAGAAAGAGAAGATGGTGCTACAGAGAGAAGTGAGAGGAAGGGAATGAGATGAAACACAAGAAAGGAAAAGCTAACCAAGTACCAGAGCTGCCCAGCAGCCACCAGCCGTGTCCCTTCAGGCCACAGGAGAACTGCTAGAACTCACCACGCAGCTAGGTGTGGACCCAGAGGAGTAGTGCTGACCTGCTGCGTGTGAAGGGAGAGCTGTGCTGCCTCCTATCCCTGTCTGAAGCAGGGAAGAGAAGACTTCAGCACGGGTGCAAAGCATGGGTAAGTGGTGCCATATGAAGCAGTCACAAGGAGATATGCAGCAGAGCAGTCACAGGTCCAGGTGGAGCAGCCCAGCGAGATGGAGCTCTTCAGGCTCCACCTGCTCCTAGTTCAGCTTCAGATGCTCAGAGGTTCAAAATTTGCTTCTGTCACCTTGGGAAGTGATAGAGTATGAGGCAACTGATCCATAGACCACTGCGCATGGGAAGCGCTGGTCATCAGAAGCCTGTTGCTATTGTTTTTCAGCTCTCATGCCAGCCCCAACACTCCCAGAAGAGGTGAAAGATGCCCTAGAAGAGGTATACAGTGGTGCCAAGTGGGACTATCCGTAGCAAAGCACAAATAGGGCCCTGCCCATTGCCCAAGGGGCCTGTGGAGCCTGCGAGTGAAATGTGCACATACAAGTGAGGGAACAGAGGCAGCCCGGACCCCGGGAGCAGGGACAGGTCTCAGTCACCCCAAATCATCTGTCAAAAAGAGGAGGAAGCTCTCCCTTGAAGGCACTGGCAAGCCAGGCTGAGGCAACTTATAATTAGGGGGAAGAAAAAAAAAAAGTCAGTAAAATCATCAATACTGGAGTAGGATTTGGTTTAGGCATAAAATGAATGATTGGTTCTACACTCAGACTTGTGTAAGAGCCCCAGGCAAGTGCCACCAGATATTGCAGCCCTTCTCAAATTCTCTGGCTCTGGAGCCCACTTTTCCATATTCATCTTCTCCTTTTGGGCCAGCCACCATCAACCCAAGCGGAGGATGTCACTGGGTGAAAAAAAAAACAGTGAGGGAATACAAAAACTCACACTCATGCACTTGGGAGATGATAGAGAACATCTGGCGTTTCCTTCAGAGAAAGGGAATCTTTATTTGGCCCACAGGGATAGGAGGAGAAGGTAGATGGAGAGAAATCAACTAAAATGGAATGATTTGAATGTGCAAATACATCAGTAGCCACCAGGGTGGGTCAGACAGGAACATACATGAGACACAGGTGGATTGCACTGATCGCCGTTTCCGAAGCAGCTCAAAAATAAAACAACAAAAAAAAACCAAAACAAACCCTGCACCAGTTCTATCATACCATTACTAAGTACCAAAGCAACCCTCCCAGAGTCAGTGAGATAGGCTCGCTCAGTTAGTGAACCATTTCCGTGGCAGGCGGGCGAACGCCAGTGCTCAGAAGGCATGCTGGGGTAGGACTCTCACACGCTCCTGTTCCCCACCTCCTATGGCGCCCTGTGTCTCCAGCCTGCTCAAACGCTCCAAGCTTCTTCCAAGAGCTTCTTCCAGCTGTCCCCGGAGCTCGTGGACCCCCTCCAGCTCCACCTGCAGAGTGTGGTCTCTCGCAGCGCTAAGTAGACATGCCGCACAAAAGGGAAGGGGGTTAGGCAAGCTGTAGCAAGCGCACACCAAATTGACCCCTCCATGCAGGACTGTCACTTACTCCAGGCACAGGCCCCGCACACTCCCCAGGCAGCTGGGTCAGCTCTTGCCTCACCTCTAAACCTCCCCAGAGCGCAGCCATCCCCAAAAAAGGTTCCAGCCCATGGTAGGGGACTCCTAGTAACAGCTGTTCTTCAGTACTTACCCAAGCACTCCACTTATGCGCTCTCTTACTATCAGGTAGCTCAAATATCCCCGAGGCTGCAGCCCCATGAAGGGCGGGAGATTAGTGCGGAGGACAAAGAATGCAGGCCATACTGGCTGCAGGACGCCGGCCTGGATAAGCACCTAGATAGATCTTTATCAGTCCAACAGTTGGTTGGGAATTTGACAGCAGCCTCTGAAAGGTGGCCAAGTGTGGGTGGGAAGCTGAGCTGGGAAGGGATAAGCCAGGGAACAGAGATGGAAATCCCAGGGCGTGAACAAGAGGTAGCAATGGGGGGAGTTTACGTAGCATTTAAAGCTGGCCACTGCAGCCTCTTCAAGGGAAGAAGGCAGCCTAAAACCTGGACTCCCAAAGCCACATTTGTCCGATTCTCTGCCCAGACTTCCTCTTTCCCATTTCCCAGACTTGCAGAATGATCACTGCTTCAGGGATTGCCCCACTGGACCACCCACACTTGCTCCAGCGGCGGAGCAGGGCAGCACAGAGCCAAGGCAGCCTCACTTACCTGTCTGGGTGCGTGTGAAACTTTACCAGGCTGCCGTAGAGCTGCCTCTCTGCCTGGAGAGCCTCATTTAACCGATTCCTTTCGGCCACCAGCCCTTCCAGCATCAGTAACAACTGGTTGGAAAAAACCAAACAAGATACAAACTTAAAGACAGAAATCAAAGGAGGCATCTGGCTGCCCCAGAGAAACAGGGGCTTGCCCTTCCTCTCTTGCTTGTGTCCAAGTGATCAAGATGGTCAGTGTCACCCCTGGACTCCCAAAAAGACTCTGCCCTTGAGACAAGTGCTAAAGGGAACCAATCCTCTTGTCTGTATTACCCCTGTTGTACACAGCCAGCTTGCAAGAACAAGTGCACCTCAGCATACCCAAAGGCTGAAAACAAAGCCTCCTAACTTAGCACCAGCAGAAATATAAACACATCCAGGCTTGCCCGACATGGCACACTACCTGCTGCCTTCTGTTTCCAGTAGCCTCCTGTCCTCGTGACTCTTCTATGGCCACTTTCTCCCGAAGAACAAGCACTTCTTGCGTCAGCCTTTCCACGGCTGGAATTTCTTCAGGATCCACCAGCTGCATCTGCAGATCCTGAAAACCAACAGCAGGAGGGGTCAGTCAAGAAGGGATCAGTAACAAGGACAACTGGACCGTCGTAATCCTCCCCGGGATGCTACTGTAAGAGTTTCCAGTGTATGGAAAGACCCAGGTCTCCTAAGAAAGAAATGCCAAAACACCCAGGGTGTATTAGGCACAGACAACAGCCTGGAGGAAGAGCTGAGAAGGGACACAATGCACTCTGTTTAAAGGATTCGAAGAAGGGTGTTTGGTACACATGGAGCAAAACGCCAAATGACGACACTCCGGGGGTTTGGGGCCTTTGCCTTCTGGCCAAAGTAACACAGAGTGCTGTAGGCAAACCAGCAGCCATACCATCCATGGATAGCCAGCCACATTACTCTGAGGATGTGGGGAAAAAGAGACTCCTCTGCAGCCTTTCCAGGTGGAACTGAGCCAGCACAGCGCGTTATCTCACCTTGATGAGGTCCTCTTTGATCTGGATGGTCCTGGTCAAGGACTCTATATCTGAGGCCTGCACCTGCAGCTCTTCCTCCTGTGTGGCCACGACAGACTGGAGAGCAGCGAGCTCCCGCTAGGGAGGGAAGAGAAGCCCGTGAAAGACTTCAGAAAGCCAAAACCCCACTGCAAGCTGCTGCTCCATTTCTTTCACTGGGGGTACCCTCAAAATAGGGGGGGTCCAAAACCTTCAGTGAGGGGCAGCCCAACAGTCTCCTGTAAGCAAGGGAGATGAGCACAGGCTCCATCACAAGCTTACCCTGCTTTCCCTTTCCTTCTTTGCCATTAGCTCCAGCTCCTCTTTAGCATTAGCAAGATCCTTCTCCAGTTCTGCTGCTGACATCGTAACTGCAAAGACAGCTTGATTACTGCAGGGTTACCGTGTGCCAGCTCTGACCCCAGGATCAGACAGAATCCCTCTTCGGCAAGACAGGTCCACAACACTTGCACTCCCCATCACTCTGCCTCTTAGTAAACACTCTTCTTCCTTGCTTAATCCTTAAACAGCAGCCCAAAGCAACAGCAACATCCCAGGCCTGCTGTCCCATCCCTGGCAAAATTCAGGTGTCTCGGTCCCAACACAAAACCAAAACCAGTTGCACTTGTCTGAACCCAGCCTGAACCATAAAGTCAAAAACCCTACACTGGACAGCATCAGCTCTTCAGTGGAAGCACCTCACCTCAAAGCCAACACCAGCTTTTCCTCTTTCCCATACTCCCATCCCTGAACCGTCACCCAAAGGGGAGGCACAGCTTTATTTCAAAACACTCACTCTTGCCCAAAGCTCTTTACTCTCTGTTTCATGTAACCATGTTTTTCCCACAGCAAAAAGCCCTGGTTGTGTTGGGGGAGCTTGAAAGAAGCTGCCATCACACTCACCTCCCTCTGTCCTGCAGCTGCTGTCCCCCTGTGGGGGTCCGGCAATGGCTGTAGCTCCACAAGCTCTTTGCAGTACTTCCTGAAAACACAAAAGCCTCCAGGTTTGCACCTTTATGGTGAACCTAGCACTATCAGCTTCCCCAGAGCTCCAGGATTGCAGCAAAGCTGCTGGCTGCTTTGCTGATGCCTCTGAAAAGTGAGAAACCAACAAAGGGGACCTAGCCAGCTACTGGGGACAAAGGAATTGCACCCAACCTAGAAGCTGTATGTGTGGGCAACGGGGCTCTGGCCTTGTTTTATTTGGCACTAGGAGGTTGCTAGCAGTAAGTGTCTTCATAATAAGGACTAAATGGTTTTCACTTAACTGCAGCAAAGCCATCTTTCATCTGAGACTCTACAAAGACCTGCATCTTCATGCAAGGATGTGGCCCAGAGGGACCATGAAGGAAGGAAAACACAGAGCTTGGCCCATATACACACCCCTGGAAGTCTCTAGAGCTCACTTTGATCCTGGGAATAGAAATGAGCGACCTGTTTACAGCTGCTTAAAAACGTTCAACATGTCAGCTCACCAATGAACCATTAACAGCTGCTCAAGTAGGAGCACAGCATATGTAGCCTCGGAGTTGTGTTCAGCCTCAAAGGGGTTTTTAGCAAAGCTGCTTTAAAAATACCAACTCCAATTGTGGAAGAGACAGCAAACAGCCAGCAGGCTCTGCCAAGAATTAGTGGGACCTAAAATTAGCCCTCTTGTCCCCTCCAGAATGTGACAATGTCAGGGAGGGGATTACAATACAGCGAGGCAGCCCAGCCCAAGGAAGGACTGGGTCAAAGCTGGAAGGTCAGAGGGTGGATTTCTTTCATACTTTCGTGTGCCCTAAGGACTCAAATACTGCCTGATCAAAACGAAAGGAGACATTGAGTGACAAAAGCTTGTGGAATCAAGATCAGAACAGCCAGGCAGCATTTCTGCTCCTCAGTTTCTTCTTTTCCTCCTATAGGAAGTCTCTTCCCTAATCCCACTTTCATTTCTATCATTCTCTGTGGTGCTCCCCTCTCTCTCATTTCCTCCTGTTGCCATCACTTCTCTCTGGAGCCCCAAGGCCACGGGCAGAGAAACACCATGCATGATTCTTACTTGTATGGGCTGTTTGTCCTGCTTCAACAGCCTGGCACCAGCTGACTGGGTCCCGACAGACTCCTTTCCCAACACGTGCTGGCGTAGGAGTTGTAACTCGCAGCTCCTTTCAGCCAAAGCGTGTGCCATCTTCTCAGCAGCCATCTGATTGAGCACAAAAAATAGGGGAAGGCAGGGCTGTGATCAAGGGTAGGATCCCTGTCCTTCACCTTGCTTAGAGACTAAAGGAAGCCATCTCAATATTTATCTGTCACTTGAGACTGGAAGTGATCTGTAAACCAGCCTGGGAGCTACTGCTCCTGGCTGCTCACAGTGACTCCACCGCAGCCCTCCCATCTCTGCTTGCCAGATCGCTGCAGCAAGGCTCAGCCTCTCTGCCTACAAAGGAACAAGCTCCTCAATTTATCCCACCCCATTCGGGAGGGGAGAAAGACAGAGGATAAACGAAGAGGAGGAGACAGTGCTTGGCCTTTTAGCCCCCTTTTTATGAAAGGAAACTCAATGCAAAGAATCTTGGGTAACACTGAACTGCACCCAGTGTGTGCAAGAGTAGGCAGAGTAGGAACTGTGGCTCTTTAAGTGGCATTTAAATGCCCAGGACCATGCACTAGTTTGACTAACGTGCAAGTTAAGAGGCAATGAGCAGAGCTTCCTCAGACTTCCGCGCTACACAAGAAACCTAGAACAGCTGATGGCATCTCATGTGGTTCTTCAGCACTCAGCAGCTCCACCAACAACAGCCAGAGAGCAGTTTCCATTTGCTTAACGCAAGGCAGAGCCATTCACCCCAGCCCTCCCCACTACAGCACTGCACACAACTCACTCGGCTCTGCTGCTCCTTGGTGCTCATGGCCTGCAGCAGCTCCCGGATTTCAGTGTCGTGCTCCATGGTCTGACGGTTCCTGTCACTGAGGAGATCCTGCAGCATCTTCTCCTTGTGCTGGAGACGCAGACACAGCTCCTCTGCTACCTCGCTTTGCCCTGGGCCCAGTTTGCACAGCAGAGTTGCTGTAAGCTCCTGAACAAGGGGAGGAAGGGAGAAATGGAGAGATGTTGCTACCATCAAACTGCAACCTGTTCAAGGATGAACAGTTCTTCAGCCTGGGTGTAGCCAAGAGAGCAGCGTCTCAGCAAGCACAGGTATTTACAGGTGCCAAAAGCAGCCACCTTCCAAAGCAATGGGAACAGGTTCAAGTGCCTTCCTTGGAGGCAGGCAGCCAGGAGGCTCTGGTTTGGGACTCTCTCTGCAGACAAACTGGCTGAAGGCTCAGGAAGCCAAGCTAAGGCCTTACCTCCACTTCCTTGTTCCTGTCATGTAGGCAGGTCTGCAGCTGCTGGATGATCCCCTCCTGCTCCTTCTGCCTGCTGCAGGACTTGGCCTCAATCTCTTCCTTGAGCCAGCGGAGGTTTTGGCAGGTTGCTGACACCTGCTCTAGTTCCAGGGTTTTGGCTTTCAGGAGGCTCTCCAGGCTCTGGGGACCACAACAGAAGCAGCTCAACCAGGGACAGGGACTTTATCCTGAATCAAGCAGAACTCGAAATACCAGTCTCTCCTACCAGTGGAGTCACGTAGATTCACCCCCATCCTCTCCAGACACCACACTCACCTTTACACCCAACCCAGAAACACAAGCGACCCAGGAACCTGCCCCACAGACAGGGCCAGAAGAAATCCAACACACTGCAGCTGCTCTCTCCAGCAACAACCAGAGCATTCACAGGAAGGTTTGTCTAGCACCACACCACAGCCAGGCTGGACTTTGCATGTTCAGGTACAAGCACTCACATGAATGGTGGCCTCATTGCTGGATAGGACATTGCGCAGCCTCTCCAGGTCACCTCCACGCTCCCTTATTGAAAGACGGAGCTGTTGCAGCTCTTTCTCCTTCTTCTCCAGGGCACAGAACTTCTCATCTACCGCTCGCTAGGGTGAGAGGAGGTGATCGCTCAGAATGGGGTAGTAGGGCTCTGCAGCCCATCACTTGCTTTGTGGGGCACCTCAGCTCTCCCTTTCAGAGGACTCCTCTGGAAGGCTGAGCCACAAAGAGCACATAGAAAACATGGTCACCCTCTGGGTCAGCCTGGGGCTGCACTGCTGATGGTACTCAAAGGCTCTCCCTTTCAGAGGACTCCTCTGGAAGGCTGAGCCACAAAGAGCACATAGAAAACATGGTCACCCTCTGGGTCAGCCTGGGGCTGCACTGCTGATGGTACTCAAAGGCTCTCCCTTTCAGAGGACTCCTCTGGAAGGCTGAGCCACAAAGAGCACATAGAAAACATGGTCACCCTCTGGGTCAGCCTGGGGCTGCACTGCTGATGGTACTCAAAGGCTGAGCTGCAAGGAAAACAGGGAGACAACACTAACAGTCTGTGCTCACCTCCAAAGCAGCATCCCTGTCGCTGACTCGCTGCTGCAGTTTCTCCAACATGGCATTCATGGCTGCAGGGCTCTTATCCAAGCTTTGCTGGCATTGCAGAAGTTCCCGCGATTCCTAGAGGTCATACAAACACCCCCACACTACAATTGTCAGTCCAGAAACCTCCCCCCCTACCCCGACAGCAGCACAGGAGAATCAGGGCTAACTACCTCCACCCTACTCCCCAGCACCTGGGGCTGGTTGACTAGCACTTGCCAGGGCTCATCAGGCATTGCTGTGGGCTGAGGCACTCAGATGCCTGTGCCTTCTTCCTCACCTTGCGAGCCCAGAAGCACCTCTTTCATTCCCTTCTTTGAGAGGCACACGTGAAAGCTACAGCCTGACTTTTGCAGCGCCAAACACCAAAGGAGGAGCAGAGGCCCCGGCTACTGACACTCAATTTGAATCTTTCTGCATCTCACCTGCAGAAGCTGTTCCTTGCGAGCCAGATGCTGACTCAAACACTGAACTCTCTGCTCCTGAGCCTGCAGCTCACGGCACTTCTCCCACTCCACAGTCTGGAGCTGCTGAGCCTTGTCCTGCAGCTCTGCCTGCAGCTGCTGTACCACAGCACGCAGCTCCTGAAAGGGAAAAGCACCTGTCTTGGCAGTCAGTCTCAACAGACCTGTAAACAGCAGGCCAACCTGAAGAAGCCAAGGGCTGTGAGAGCAGCCAAAAATGCTCTGCAACACTACAGCTTTTACAACTCAAAATACACCTCCATGGTGATGAAGTTTGAATTTATTTCACTTCCCAGGGTATCCACCCATCTAAACCCCTTGCTCTGGCCACAGACAGAGCTTTACAGTCAACCACAGCTAACCTGCGCAGCAGTGGATATTAACTTTGTAACATCACAAAGAGATGGGACATTTGAACCAGCCAAAGACATACAAGTAACAACGTACCCGCTATCAAGTGTCTTCGCTGATTCTAAATCCTCAGATATGAAGCTAAGGAGGCTGGATAATTCTCCCTGCCACATGTGACAAGGTGTTAGCCAAGTGTGCCCAGACTGGTGTAGGCAGAAACGATGAATGAGAGCGGAGTACCGACTACATCAGTGCTTCTTAAGTCATGCAAACCCAGAGAATTCCAATCTAAGTGCTTGTCATACCTGGCTGTGTTTCCGGGTTGCTTCTTTCTGCTGCTCTTCCTCATGCACCATGGTCTCCAGGAGCTGGGTTGCTCTCCTGGCTTCAGCCAGTTGATGCTCTTTCTGGCGCTGAGCTCTTTTCAGTTTCTGCACCTCCAGCTTGGTGCAGAAAAGCGTGTTCTGAAGATCTAGCAGTGACATTTGCTGCTCCTGGGACGAGAGTGGGCTCTCTGACATCTACCAAGAGAGGGAAGCAGAGAAACTCAAGATTCACTTCACAAGAGGGATTTAAAAATCAGGATCCCTGCAGAACAAAACCTGATGTATTTGATGCTTTCCAGGGACATACCTGCAACTGTCCCAGATGGCTTCTGTGTAACATGTCCCGCAGCTTGGCCATTGTCTCATTCTGCCCTTCGATGATATGGTACAGCTCTTCTGTCTATAAGGCAAAGGACAGAAAGCCCAGTCACTGGCAAAGCAAGCACAAACCCTCCTGTCCCAAGCCTCCAGTGTGGATTATGACACATGCCAGCATCACACGAAAACAAGAGCTTCACAAGAAATAATTTAATGAGAGCCAGGATGCATAGCAATGACTTAAGCATTCCTTTTCAGTCACTGCCTACAGGGCTAGCATGCTTGCCTCTTTCAGGGAGCACCACCCTGTCTACCCAACACCTTACTCTTACCTACTCTTACCTTACTCTCTTTGCTCTTCAGGGCCTCGTTCAGACTCTGGATTGTACGATCTTGCCTCTGTGATGTTTCTTGGACAGTTTTTAATTCAAAATTCAATTCATTCAGCTTTTCCTGTAACAACTAAAGACAGAAATATGTTGTTTTGTTAATCCTGCCTAACGCTTTACACAAACACCCTTAGGACTCCCTCCACTCCTTACTCAAGTCCAGCTGTTCACCAGATCAAGATCAGCATGGCTCCCTCTAGAGTCTGTAAATATTGTTTGAGCTGGGTGGAGACAGGTGAGTAAAAACAAAGCCTTCAGTCCCTCCACAGGACTGTTCCAGTGCTTCTAGTCCCTCCAATGCAGCCCCCACAGGCAGGGCAGAGGTTCAAGGCTTGGGTTCACATATCATACTGCCTCCCACATACTCCAGGAGAGCCTTGCTCAGACCACCCAGCAGCCTTCACAGTCTCTATCATTTGTTTCTGTTCCCTTAAGAGGGAGGGCCTGCTTCAGCCCCAAAACCTCCAAAAAGATCTGAACAAAAAAATCAATATGGAGAAGCTACACATTCTAAAAAACTGTCCCCTTTGCTTCCGAGGTCCTCCAGAGCACTGTAGCTGCCCCTTTACAGTCTTCCAGCCCCCTCTCATACTGTCTCCTTTGACCACCCAGGCACTCTTGCAGCAACCACTGGTCTAGCTAATTCTACATTTGATCAGATCAGAGGCTCATCTAGTCTCAACAGAGTCTACCCAGTGTCAGCATGCCAACAGCACGGCTGCAAAGCAAAGGGGAACATCTCACTAGTCTCTATGGCTGGTTTACAACCTGAGAAAGTTTTGCCTTTGATATTTTCACCCTAAAGAGACTACCATCTCCAACAGTTTTAGGACAGGTCTTTGCTTTCACCATAATGTTCATGATGCAGTGCACGTTGTGCATTTAAGCAACTGCTCATTAACATTTCTAAACATGCTGCCTGTTGGCATTCTTAGCCTTGGATGATACACACCTTCCTCAGAACTTACTCAAGCCTCAGTTTCTTAAGGAGTTGGCACTGCCACATGATTTCCTCTTGTTGCTCGTTAGTTTACACACCTGTCATGTTATCTCTTCTCTAAGAGACACTCCACCTAAACTGTTTATAAACACTTCCAACTGCATTTACTGGGCCTTGGGCCTCTGTATTTCCCTGTCAACCTTTGAGGTCCAGGCAGCTCCAAGAGCTTACAGCTGTCCCCAGATTTAAATAAAGATCCCATCCCAATGTTTTTTTCCCATTTAACCCCTCTGTTTTCCCACTGGGTTTGATTTACCTTAGAGTTTAAGAGCATAACTAAGAACATCTATGCCTCAAAACTTGTGTTAAATTTGATCTGCCTTAAGACAACTCAGCTGCATGTTTCCTTCCTAAGAAAGCCTTTAAATCTAAATGAAAAGAGGATCGCTCCTGAGCTGGTCCCCTTTACTGCTTGTAAAAAAAGAAGGCAGCTGTCTCAAATGGCAGGTGCCTTCCTCTCCTGCACCAGGCTCAGCCCATGCAAATCCCAGAGACAGGGAAATAGCCCTGTGCATCTCTCATCCACCAGCTCCCTGAAGGCTCACCAGGCAAGTGGGAAGTCCTTCCAAAAGAATGGTTTGCAAAAATAAATATGGAAAACTTACACAGCACAGCTGCAGAAAAAAGTAAATGCTTTTAAGTCAAACTGGCAGACAACACCACTGAGAATCATGTGTACGCACACACCTCCTTGCTGTAACAGAGATGCAGATGCCTGTCTCTGGCCAGGCTAGGAGGAACCCTCCAATACTAACTACATCAGACTCACCAGGCCCCGAATTTACTGTTCATGAAGAAATACCTTGTTGGCAGCTTCAAACTGCTGGATTTTGCCCTGCAGCTCTGCAGCACGCAGATCTGACACATGCTCTCCCACTGCAGGGTCACCTGGAGCCGGCTGCTGACGTTCATCCTGCAAATTCTAGAGAAAAAAAAAAAAAAAAGAGGAAAAAAAAGGGAGAAACGGCTGAAGTCTTGTACTGGCTTCTTCTATTCAGCTGTCAGCCCTCAGAGACCTTGGAGCATGGGCTTAAATATGCCCCACTGGGCTTTTCTAATGGCCTCTGAAACATCATGCTCCCCGTGTCTCCTTCACTTGGGTGGCAGGCTGGCACCTGGCAACTCTCTGCCTGACCTGCCAGAAGTTCCCTGCTGCCCCGAGGCTCTGGCTGGGCTCCCTGTCTCTCCTCATTCCTGTACTGTGAGCCCAGCAGCTTGTTTGGCTCTAACCACTGTCTGCAGGCTGATGGCGGATCTGCTCCCCACACCCAAGCCACATCCCCAAAACCTCTCTCCGTCACATACCCTGCTGGCAGCTGAAAAATGCTTCAAAACAAAGCCAGCACCAAATTAAACTCCTTCCCATGTTCTGCCAAGCTTCTCCTCCCTAATCAAGCCTGCAACCTTCAATCCTTCCTACCAGCTACCCTCCTGCTGTGACCTGGCAGTCCCCCCCCCAGACTCTGAACCCCTCCACTTGTGATTCTCTGGGCTCTCCTTCACAGCTCCCTGTGCTCCTGCACCCATGCCACGTGTGATTCCCTGCAGCTCCACAAGCCATAGCAAATTCAATGCCACAGCTGAGATTTTTTTCATGACACATACCCATTTATTGAGAATGAAGACAGCCTACTTTCTGATGCGTGGCCTGCCAGACCCTGCTGGCTGAGCACACACTAATCCCTTGTCATCCCTTCTTACCCTTGTGCTACCTCCCGCCTAGTGAGTTGTTAACCCCTGAGAGCAGCATTCAAACCAGCCACCCACCCCAGCCCTCACAGGGCTCGTTAAGTATTCCTGAATATTACCACTGATATGAGATCAATTGTACTGGTGTCTGTTTCAAGCAGGAGACCTGGTGAGCGCAGGGTTGCAGTGCAGAGGGTATAAGAACATGGCAGAGCTTTTCAGAGCGCACAGAGGAGCACCAGCTCCAGCCAGCACAGCTCAGGANCCCTGCTGGCTGAGCACACACTAGAGAACAACAGTCAGCTCTGATTAGCCCTATCAGACTGAATCCTCATCTTCAGCAGACACAGAAATGCTCTCCGAGAACAACAGGCAGCGCAGGGGAGCTCCCCCTGGCCTGTGCACTGCCTCTCACACACAGAAGCATCCATACAAAAGCAATGCTTCCCTTTGCCCTGATGTTAAGATTTTAGTGAAAACTTAAACAGTCACAGCAAGTAATTTCAAATTTGCCCAGTCAGAAGGCTTTGGATCAGACAGGGAAAGCTGCTGGAATCTATCA
The DNA here is from genome assembly GCA_003993805.1 of Himantopus leucocephalus. NCBI lineage: Eukaryota > Metazoa > Chordata > Aves > Charadriiformes > Recurvirostridae > Himantopus > Himantopus leucocephalus. The sequence goes on from RSEF01000008.1 coordinate 4,771,297, forward strand.
CACAGCAGCTATTTTGAAATAAGGTTGATGGAAAGAGAACAGAGGGGAGGGGAAAAAAAAAAAAGGAAAAAAAAGAAGAAAAGACACCTTTCCTCACAATTTGCACAGAAAGCCTGCAAAGAGCTAAGAGCAGGGAGGGGAAAGGCAGAGCCAGGTCCAGAGTCCAAAGTCCCAAAGCCCAGGCTGCCTCCCTCCTGCTTCACTGCAGCCATGTCAGGAGCACAGCTCCCCACCAGTTTCTCCTACATCAGCATTTTACTGACAGTCTGTCCTCAGTACAGCTCCAGCAACGTCAGAACACACAGACCTAGACAGAACACTTCTTTAAAAAAAAAAAAAAATAATAACAATCATGGCATTGTCTAAGCCTGCCCAGCTCACATCTGCCCAGAACAGTGGGTAAAAGACTGTCAGTCAGGCAACACTTCCCTCGCTGCCAGCGCTGCACCGCAGGCAGCTGCAGGAGTGTGTGTGATGAAGGCTGGGTTTGGTGGCATTTTCCCGGGGCTGCGGTGATGAAAAGGAAGAATTGTTGGTTCAAGGAAACGCCCAAGACAGTACCTACAAGATCACATGCCCTGACACCAGATCTCTCGGTCATGGTAGCTTCCAGCAGGAAATTTAAAGGACAACTGCAGTTTCCCAAAAGCAATGAGGGAACTGTGGTCCTATACATCCTACATATTCTTTTCACGTTACCAGAAAGGCATTTATGCATATGAATTGCTGGACAGCAGTACCTGACTTTAAGAAAGAGTGTTGCTCATACAAAGAGAAAGAAACATCATTTATACAAGAACCATTTAGTTTACTAGCTGCATCTGACTTCCCATTTTTGCTGTTAAAGCCATCTGAAGGATTAAGCACCATCCCCCTTCTGCCAGACCCTGCACCGAAGCCCGCAACTGCTGCTGCCGCCGTGGCAAGAAATGGGCAGTAAAAAGTCCCGCAGGATGAATTCCTGGCAGGGACAGTCAGATGGCAGAGGCTGGAGGTTGGAGAGACTCCTCTAAAGCGGTTCCAAGAGGAGGATGGAGAGGCGCGACACAAAGCCAAGCCGTAAATGTGCCACGTTGATTGTGCCACGTTCTGTTAAGAGAAAGACTATTTTTACACTGTAAATATATCCCTAGCAGTGAAAATTAGTAGCAAGCAACACAGACTACAGGAACAGCAACGCCCTGCTTCACCTCTTCAGCTGCCAGCACGATGCCTTTGTGCACCAGATGAAAATTAGTTTTTCTACATTCCTCCCTAGTATCATCTCTTGAGCAGGTTTTAATGGGAAAAGCACACAGCTCTGGAAACGCCCGAGCAGATGGGACAGCAAGCAGCGCTGGCTGAACAGGAAGCTTAATTCAGCACAGCTACAGTTGCCATAGTAATAAACAAGCATTTTTCTAATCCCCCAGGCTACCTAGAGCATTAGACAGCACTAAGGCTGCTAATGGGAATGCAATTAGGCTGACATGGATATTCCTGAATTGAAGCTGACTGAGGCCCTCTATTCATTAAGGAAAGTGGTAAAGGAGTTACAAGTTCAGCTTTTTGACTGCATACTAATGAAGATTTCATTAAAGCAAGCAAAATAGAGGCAATCTAGAGCTACATGAGGACGACCATTGAGGCAGACAACAGCACCAGGAAGTCCCATGAAAGCAGGGGCTTTCATCATGTCTCAGCAACACCTGCCGTTAATTGACAAATCTTTTCAAAGGATCAGAAAATAAACCAATTATCTAGAATACCAACCCTAAAGTCATCCTCTGGCACAAATCCACCTGCAAGGAAAACACCTTTTCCTCAGGGCACGTGCCACAGATCCCTGTAGGGATCTACACGTTTGGCAGGTTGGAGGCCTGATCTGCAGAGGCAGGGCTCTGGAGGCAGGTGCTCCTGACACTGAACCATTACCCAGACACAAAGAAAACACATTTGCTGGAAAACACATGCCCAGAAGCTTAAAACACTCCCTTTGGTTGTGGGCAAAAGTCACGCTGCCTTCTTAAAGAGAAAGCTGAAGTGAAACTGGTGTTTTCTCAGCAGACAAATGACAAAGCATGTGAAGAGCTTAGACCCATCTAGCAAGCTGCATTGACAGAGGGAGCTGATGGAGGGAGGGGAAGGTTAATTTCCCAGAACACAAGGAGGAAATAGACGACAGAAAATGACAGAGGAGAGAGGCAGCACACCTAAAAAGGACCGCTCTGCCTATTCTTAGCCCTGGGTTCAGCGACACGTGGCTATCTGTATTATCTCAGCACAGAAGAATCCCTTAGTGGGCTCAGCGTCAGGCTGCAGGGACGCTGCTCAATCGAACGGCGGCACAATGACCTCTACCTGTACCCGCAGCGGCATATAATCCTCACAGAGGTCATCCCACAGCTCCTGTAGTTCAGATATCTCCAGGGAAAGACCCAAAGGAGCTCTGGAAAAAGATTTTCTGTCTGCGTTCAGGAAGGCAGAACCAGCACACGCTAAGCCAGCGGAAGCGCTGCCATCTGCCAAGTCACGACTGAGCTTGGGAGGGGGCAAGGTGGACTTCACAGGAATAGGTAGCCTGCTGCCTCGGGGGCTCTGAAGGGGTTTGTAGTCCAAAGCCTTGATCAAGCTGAGAGCCAGCTCCAGCCTGTTCCCACTCAGTGAAGAGTTTGGGGTCATTCGGTCATCTGAGAAATCGTCACATTTCCCATTCCCTTTCATCCCCTTATCTGCATCTTCATCCTTCTGCTGTGGAGGGCTCGCCTCCACAGTCGTGTCCAGAGACTCAACGGAGGAGGCAGGTGTGCCCTCCTCCATGCTCTCCCCATCCACAGGCCCTCTGGTGCTGGCAGACTCCGCCACGTCACACACAGATGACTCCTCGTTGCCCATGCTGGCTGACCACCGGCTGGACAGCCCGCAGGAGATGCTTCTGGCCACCTTTCGCGGCACTTTGCAAATTGCTTCGTAGTCAGCATCGGCCACCCGTAGTGCAGCACAGCCACGGCAGCGCCGTGGGCGGTTACTCGCTGCCTCTGAAGCGTGGCAGCTGTGTGGCTCCAAGCTGTGCTCTTCTTGATCCGTCCAATATTCATATCCAGAATAAGCAAAATCCTCCTGAAGGAGGGCAGCGTACCGTACATCAGGCAGGTTAGAAAGGTCCACAGTCCCATCCCCAGCTCTCTCATCTGTGCTAGAGTCTTCGTTGTTCCTGCGGTACATGCTTGCAATGCAGAACTTGAGGCGGTCTTTCTCCAGCAGCAGTTTCTGCAGGCGCTCGATGGAGAGGGCTTCGATGCGTGCAATGACGGTGTCGAACCTGTAGATGCGGTCCAGCATGAAGGCACACTTGCTGCAAGCGAACTCGGATTTGCCATCCCGGCACAGCTCCCTGCCCAGGACGTGGGAGAGCAGCACCTGGAGGTTCAGCTTGGCTGCCGTGTGGAAGATCCATCGCCGCTGGTTGCCACACAGCTCCCGGGCACAGATCCGGCACGTTTCCTTCATCCTCCCTCCTGACCAGCACCTAAACCTACTTCTGGGGGTTCTCAAGAGACCTTCCTGAGGCCTCTACCACTCAGTGCATCTCCTGAGGCACAGCTCCCTCAGGCCCTGAGCCCACTGGCACTTCTCACCCACCAATCCCCCCTTCTTAGGGGGGTGACAGAGACTCCTGGTGCTACAGAAACATCCCACCCTACAACACCTTCACATCTCAGCCCAACCACCCCAGAGCTGACCCCCTCTCCTGGCAGCCCCCCCACTGCCCCTCCCCTCTTCGCTGCCCGCCTCTCCTCACAGCTCCCCCCTCTCCGGGGCTGCCCCCTCTCTCCTCGCTGTCCCCCTTCCCCGGGGCTGCCCCTCACCCCGGGCTGCCCCTCTACCCCACAGGCCCCGCTGCTCCACCTCCCCCCGCCGCCACCGAAGATGCTCCTGCCACGGCGGCGCCCGGCTTGTGGCTCAGATTTCAAGATGGCGGCACACGACCGCCCTCACGCATGCGCGGCCGCCGCAGCACCTGACGGGATTTGTAGTC
>RSEF01000008.1:4789561-4847627 GCA_003993805.1 Himantopus leucocephalus
GGGTGCCCATGGGATAAATCCTGGAAGGGACCACGATCCAGCCGCACGGTGGTTGAAGGAAGGGCCCCAGGGTGGGAGGGGACCACTTGTGACCAGAAGGCAGAACTGGGCTGTTGCCCCTTCTCATCCACGTGTTTATTCCCCCTGTGCTGCCCACATCTTTGCAGAAAACGCCACTGTCTCCACCAGCTCCAGGGCCCGAGGTGCCGCAAGCTGCTTCCTGGCTGTCCAAGGTGAGATCTCCCGCAAAGGCCAGCCCCGGATTTGGGGGTGAGCAGGGATGCCAGTGGGGAGAAGAGCATCCCACTCCCCAGGGCTCACCACTCCGGTCCCCCCTAGATGGGCTTCCTGGCATATTCCCGGCGGTACTTGTCATCCACTCGCGTCAGGTACCAAGTGCCGGGGAAGAGATCCGCCTGGGAGCCGTGTGGAGCATGGTTGGCTGTGGGGAGAGGGTGGTGATGCTCAGCGGGGCCGTGGGGCACCAGCGGGGAGGTGTACCGTCCCCCTGGCCCCACTCACCCAAGTGATGGGTCTCCTCCCGTCGCTTCATGATCTCGGCGAAGTCCTGTGGGGCCACACGCTTGCGGGCATCCAGGCGAGCCGGCAGGTCGGCCAGGCTGGAGACCAACTTATCCAGGGGTGAACCTGGTGGCGGGGACCCCCCAGGTGAGACGGCATTGCCAGTGGCCCTGGGCCCGCAGCCCCACGCTGCCCTCCCCTCCCAGCCCCCGTCTCCCTCCAGGCTCACCCGGGGCCGCATCCTGCGAGACGCGGAGGGAGAACATGCTGGCGGCCAGCCCCGAGCCGTAGGAGAAGGCACCGATCCGGGAGCCAGCCAGGTCCCGCGCCGAGGACCTGCAGTGAGGGGTTAGCGGGGATTAGGGGCTGCGGGGGGTGGGATGCGGGGCTGGGGGGGGGGCAGGTTAAGGGGCTACCTCCTGCCCCCTTCACAGGTAGGGGGGTCCTGGGACTTGGGGCCGGATTAAATGGCAACTCGTGGCCACATTGCCAAGGGCAGGTGGCCCCAGAAGCAAGGGGGTGCCTGTGGTGGGGGCTGGGGGCCGGGGAGCACAAGGGCTGCCCAAGGAGGGGTGGTGGGATGAGGCTTTTTTCCCCTCCCGGTGCCTGGCCATTCCCACAGCTCCTTTGCCGCCACCGGCATCAGGGGACAGCCATTCTCCAGGGCACGACAAGGGAGTTTTCGTCCTCCCGGCGCTGACAAAAGGGCTTTATGCACCAGCTCAGCTCTGGCAAACTGGGATGAAAAGGCTGCCTGGGAGACAGCGCGGGGTGGGAGGTGAACGTGCCGGGGGTTACGTGCAATGAAGGCAGCGGGTCTCTGCTGCAGCGGAGGGGGATGAGTGCCGGCACCCGCCCCCCCGAGCCAGCCGGGCCGTGGACTGCCCTCCCAAAAACGAACTGCCCCCCATCCCGAGCTAGATTTTGGGGGACTCACTGTGCCAGGAGGGAAGCCAGGCAGCCGTACATGGACGGCGTGTACATGTTGCCGTTGCGGGAGGAGAGGAGCAGGGAGGGCTTGGTCTTCTGGTTGAAGATCTCCTGGCTGGCCGCCTGGAACGCCTTCTCCACCTCCTTGCTGGTGTAGGTGTCCTCCAGCTTCACGCCGCTGCCCGGAGAGAGGCTGGCTCAAACCCCACACGGGCACATCCCCCCCTGGGCTGGAGGACAGGGGACACAGCGCAGGGACCCACCGAAAGGGCTGCAGCCCCTTGTAGAGGCCGGTGGCCGTGTCAGGGTTGGGGGTGGCCAAGAAGTCGTTCAGCAGCAGCCGCCCCACCGACTTCTGCACCAGCTTGCAGAAGGGCGTGTGGAAGATGATGAACTTGAAGTCGTCGAGGGTGAAGGGCCGCTGGATGCCAGCTGGAAGGCAATGTGGGGCTGTCATCACCAGGTGGGACAGCATGGGCACCCCAGGGGTGCCGCTGCTTACCCTGCTGCCACTGGCTCTCCGCCTTGCGGCGGTACACGGCGTAGCAGCGGTCCAGCGCCCGCAGGTAGCACTGGATGGAGAGCTGCCCGTCCACCACCGGGTACTCGGAGGCCAGGTCTGGCTTGTAGAAATCGTAGGCGTGCTCCATGTGGGTTCCCCGCAGGCCTGGGGGCACAGGGAAAGATGGCTGTCAGGGAGTCCCAGCTGGGTGGCAAGCCCCCATGGGTGCTGCCCTGCCATGCCAGCCCTGGCATCTGCCAGCCTCCCTGGGTGGCTCTGTGGTGCCCACAGGGATGTGGCTGGCCAGGATCCTGGGGTACCCAGCATGGGGCAGCCACTGGGGCTGGCAGAGCCGGTGCTGCCAGCGCTGAGCAGCTCTGCCTGGAGCTGGGACGTAGATATATGGCCCCAGGAACAGCACCCGTCTGCTTGCTGTCCCCAGGGTCTCATGACACCGACCTCTCTCCAGCACCAGCGGGGCGTTGGGTCCCACCAGCATGGCGATGGCACCGGCACCTCCCGTGGGCCGTGCGTTCCCTGTGGCATAGACGGCGATGTCCCCACATACCACCACAGCATAACGACCTGGGGGAGGACATTGAGGCCATCAGCAGGTGGGAGCCTCCATTCCATGGCCCCTGTGTACTCCCATCCCCACACTGCTGGGTGTCACAGCCAAGGCGGGCATGAAACAGAGGTGATGGAGAGCCTGGAGGGGCAGCAGCTCCCCTTGACACTTGCCAGAGCATCTCTGGGTTCCAGGCCACCTCCTGCCTCTTTCCCCCATCCCACAGCACCCACCCCATGTCCAGCCCCTCCATCCCCATGGCCCAGTCCCTGCCCACACTCACCGTCCCAGGCACTGGACTCCACCCAGGCGGCCGCGTTGAAGAGTGAGGCCGTGCCCCCATAGCAGGCGTTGGTGGTGTCGATGCCCTCCACGTCAGTGTTGCCCGAGTCACGGAAGAGCTGCATGAGGACAGTCTTGACGGCCTTGGACTTGTCGATGACGGTCTCGGTGCCCACCTCCAGGCGGCCGATGGCATCCCAGGAGAGGCGCCCGCGCTCCACCAGCCGCTGCACCACCGTCAGGCACAGGGAGTTGATGTCCTCATGGGCGGCGCAGAAGCCCATCTGCTGCTGGCCCAAGCCCCGCGTGTACTTGCCGGCCTCCACACCGTCGTACCGCTCCAGCTCCTCCTGCTCCACATACTGGGCGGGGAAGTACACCTCCAGCGCCAGGATGCCCACGTCCTTGGGCCAGGCGCCCGTCCCAGCAGCGCTGGAGAGGCTGCGGGGCAGAGGGAGCAGCAACGGTCCCACGGCGGCCCCGAGCCTCGGGGACAGGCGGTGGCCACAGGGAGATGCCACCAGCGAGCACCCCAGGCCATGAGCACCCCAAATCCCTGCTGTTTCCCTGTGCCCAATGGTGCTGAGGGAAGGAGGGAGAGCATCCCCTTCCCCAGCGAGGTTCAAGAGCACCGCCAGCTCCCCAACACCCCCATGGTTATGCCTCCACCCCACCCGATCCGCGTGGATGCTCACCATGCCCTCTGCACGGCCATGGGGTGCTGGGCTCCCTGGGGTGCCCGTTCCGGCCCCGATGGTGCCCGCCTCGTCCCCCAGCAGCGCGCGGCGCGGCCGAACAAGCGCAGCATTTTCCCCCCCGGCTGCTGCACGAACAGAGGGACGGACAGCGGGACGGACAGACGGACAGCGGGACGGGCCTTGCGTGGTGCTTTTATAAACTGTGCGGGCGGCACGGCACAACCCTCCCGGCCCTTATCAGCACGCCGGACCCCAGCGCTCAAAGGTCACCAAGCGCCAGCCAACGCGACAGGACAGCGGAGCAAGCGCTGGCTTTGGAAGGGGGGGACTTGCAAGACGTCTCTGTCTTGTGCTCCAAAGCCTGGGGACATGCCCGGCTGGAGCCAGGGCTGAGCAGCGGGACGGGCTCTCCCGCAGCCCCGGCTCCCTGTGCCATGGGGTGGTGGCAGCTCTGGTCCGTGCGGCTTGCCGGCAGGGCTGTGGTCACTGTGCGGGGTGTGACGTGCTGTGTGGCCTCTCTGACTGCCTCTGCGGTCCTGGGAAGGGAGCAGAGGGCAGCCAGGGGTTTGGTGCACCATTCATGCTGCTCAGGATGCGGTCCAGCTCCATCACGTGCCATGGCTCCGGGGCGGGGGGGGGGGAACCATGAGNGCAAACAGACACGTGATGCCTGTGGCAACACTGCGGTGACACAAGAAGGGACCTTTGGTCCCAGTGCTGCTGTCAACATGGCCATGGGACAGCATCGCAGCCCCTGGACCCCTGTGGAGCCATTTGCACCTGGGGGGAGGAGCCATCCCCACACCTGCACACCCATGACAGCTCCCACCCCCAAGCAAAGCACATCTGTGCTCCAGCTCTCCTCCATGCCTGCACCCTGGGGACACTCCTGTCCCCTACACCTGCACCCCAGGGACATCCCATCCTCCCCCCCTTCCCATTTAGCACCAGAGAGCTGGGGAGGAGCAAACACGAGCACCCAGCTGGGAGAGCTGCTGGCCCCGTGGTTCCCAGGGACTCACCCCCACATGGCTCCACCGGCATGGGCAACACTGGATCCCCCGACAGCTGGGAAGCTCGGGGAGCCATGGCAGCACCTGCTGGTGGACTGTACCAGGGCTTTGTACCAGCACCAAACTCACACAGCACTTGCATGCTTGTTTTTTTATAGGTGTATTTTTAGGAGTTGGGGAGAGAGGAGCAGAGGTGGTAGGGAAGGAGCATCGCTGGCTTGGGGTCCTCCATGGTGTCCCCTGGGGCCCGTGCTCAGTGTGAGGGGGTGAACTTGCAGATGTAGTGATGCCGCTGGGTGCAGTCGGTGCTGGACCACACAGTGAAGCCTGACGGAGACATGGGCTGGGGGTCAGCAGGGGCCACAGAGAGGACAGAGCCACCAGCTCTGCCCGCCACAGTCCTCTCGAGGGGGGAAACGGCCCCAGAGGAGGATGAGGAGGAGGGGGTTGGGGATGCCGGCCAAGACCGAGTGCTGGAGGTGGACGCAGGGTCCAGGTACTCACCACTGAGGTGGGTCAGCACGCCGCAGGTCCCCCCATTGGCACCATTCCCAGACAGCCCACTGGCGATGCTGTACTTGTCCCCGCTTGCCCACTGCCAAGTCTGGCTCTGTGCAGGGAGAGGGGGGTCAGAGGCATGGCCCTGCTGCCCCCCACCACCCTCCACTGCCCCCCATCTCACCTTGGGCCCATAGCGGAGGCCGAGCCAGACGGGCTGCGCGCGTTGGTAGTAGGAGATGACCTTCCGCAGGGTGGTCGCCTCCCGGCGCTCCTCCACCCAGGCCAGGTGGGCACCAGCATGGCTGGCCTGGCACTGCCTCTGCGGGGAGAGCCGTCAGTGCCGGGGGAACCCCCAGGAGATGGGGGGGTGCCTGGCCATGTGCGTACCCCAGCGGGCTTACCTCGGCTTCGTCCCAGGTCTGGGGCTGACTGAAGTACTTGAAGCAGCTGAACTTGTAGTAGGACCAGCCCGTGGGGCAGTAGTCTATGTACCGGGCACCTGTGGAGGGACAGCCACGGAGAGGGATGGGGGACAGCCGGTGTCGATGGATGGAGAGGAGCCCGGCTCCATCCCAGCCTCGCTGCGAAAGCGGCTGCCCTCCCCGAGTCGTGGGACTCACCAGCCGGCCACAGGAGCCCTGCGCAGCCCAGCAGCAGGAGGGCGAGTCTGGCTGCTGCCACCATCCTCCTTGCTCCTGGAAGCGTCCCCTGTAAGAGCTTGGGAGGTCACACCAGGTCCCTCCGGGGACAGGGATGCCGCCTGTGCCCAGAGGGTGCAAACCCGCCCTGCTGTGGGGCTGAATCTGGCCCCTTTGAGCCAGCTGGAGGACATGGCATCCCCGGGGGCTGTGCCTCCCTCTCCCCTCCCTGGCAAAGGTCACCGCCCCGTGCCCACACCCCGGCACCGCTCGGTGTCCCCAGCCCACACTGGCAGCGGGGGCTCCCGGCCCCACCAGCCCCAGTCTCGGCAGGAGGCACCTGGGTGATCCATGCGGCTCTGTGGGGACACGGGGACAGCGCTGCCACAGGGATGAGTGGGGGGACCCCAGCCCTGCCCGGGTACCGGGTGGCAGCAGCAATGGCACAGGCAGAGCCGGGGCCGGTAGGGCTGCAGGGACTACGTGCACAGCATCGTTTTCACCCCCCCACACACACTCCCCTCAAGCTCGTAGCGCTGCCCGACCCAGGCCCAGGAGGCAAATCGGCCACATCAGCGCAGTTCCCCTTTATCTGGGCTAATCCCCGGGCACAGGGGCCGATTTGCAGACTCAGCTCGTCTTCCCCTCAAAGAAGCAGCGACAAAAGTCAACGGCGGGGCTGAAAATTCCATCGTTGCAGCCTGCCTCCATCCAGCGAGGGCAGCGCTCAGCTCCCCTGGGAGCTGCGGGGGTTGGGACCAGCTCCTGCTCGCCCACAAGCCACCATGGAGCATCCCGAGGCCTCAGCCACCCTGCAAGGGTGCCCTTCCTCACCTGCTGTCCAGGGATCGGGGGGGGAATAAAGGCTTCTCGTGGATCGTCGGGAGAGGAGAGGAGAGGACCTGCCCTTTATAGCCCAGCGCTCACCAGCACCAGTGTTTGCCCAGCTCAGGTGATGCCACCATAAAATTCCTACTGCTGACTCCCCTCCATCCTCCCCTGCTTTGCTGGAAAGCTGCCCAGATCTCCGCTTTGTTTACATTCAACCTTTGTGCAGAAAAGACAGGAAGAACCTCTCCTAGTTGGTCAATAAAACCCCTGCAATTAGTATTAATTACTAACACAAACACAGAGATAACCTTGCCGCAGAGAGCAGCCCGGCACCAGGCAGGGATGCCCGCTGGCCCAGCCCCGGCTGAACCGGGGGGCTGGCAGGGATGAGACCCAGGGGAGGGTCTCCCGGCCCCAGCCGGAGCATCCCTGCGGTGAGTGGTACCACTCGCCGGCATTGCCCGTGTCCCTGGCCCAGGGATGGCACCCAGCCGGGCCCCACGCCCTGCCATGCGTCACCCACGCACCGCCCTTGTTTGAACTGCCTGGGGATGTTTGCAGGAGGATATAGGACGTGGGGACGTGGGAACAGCCTGCGGCCGGGGGCTGGCAGGTGCCATCAGATAGCGGTGGGGTTACTGTGGGCCCCCACGCCCGGCGCTGACGCAGGGTTTTGTCAGTCTGCGTCCCTCCAGGAGGAAGGGACAGGTCCTGCAAGCAACAGCCCCCCAACTGCCTCTGCCCCACTTGGGGAACCCACAGCCCTGGCCCCGGGGAGGCTGCCGCTGGCACGGAGCCGCAGGGGGGGACTGCCCCCGGCCCCAGCCGCCAGAGCCCNAGGGGGACTGCCCCCGGCCCCAGCTGCCAGAGCCCTTTGGCACGGTCGGGCACAGCACAGCCTTCTCCATCTTGGTCCTTGCTCCTCACCACGGGGCATCCTCTTGCACAGGTGAGAGGCAGCTGAAGCTCATCTACCATACTGCTTCAACCACACTGCTCTGGAGCATTGCTTTGTTGGCTCCTAGTGTTCCAAATCAGCTTTGAAAGCTCTTGTGGCCTGTCCTGTGGCCTCCTGCAAAGCTGCCAGCTCCCGCCCAGCGCCCTGCTGCTGCCAGCTACAGCCAATGCCCAGCTCTCCTTCCCCCAGTCCTCTCAAAGACCCTTGGAGGAGGCCACTGGGAGCTGCCCAGGAGGCAGCTACCCGCACAGGATCCAGCCCCAGAGCCAAGCCCCTCATCTCCCAACACAGAGGGCTTGTAGCTGGCTGAAGCTGCTGACTTCTGGCTGTCAGGCTCGAGCCGTGTCCTCCAGCCCCCAGGGATCTCCCACAGCTCCTTTGTGGCAGCATTTGCTGAAACGCGCAGAGAGTGCTGCTGCACCCACAGGGAGCAGCTCCCCGCCAGCGTGCAGAGGCAGGTCTGGCTTTCGCCCTGGGGAGGGAGGAGGATCAGACCCGTCTCCTTCGCCCACACAGCTGGGATACAGTTGCTGCTGCTTCCCGAGACCTCTCAGGGCTTGGCCAGCTTGCTAGGCGCCCTCTGGGATCAAAGGGGTAAAGCCTTCTTGTGTCCAAACACAACTGCTGCCTGCTATCACTTCTCCTGAAAGAAACAACCTTAGGAGATCCGTCGCTGTGACTAATGGGGAAACTCTTCAAACGCAGCGACAGCACTCCACCCTTGTTTTATGAAAAACCATGAAAATGTTCTCCAAAGGAGCCTGAGGCTACTCCATTACTCCTCGGTTAGATAAGGGATACCCCAGCTCCCTGCCTGGCTGGTTCAATTAAGCTTACTTGCATGCAACACCAACAAGTTTTCACAAGCCCCTCATCATCCCGGGCAGGGGAAGAGGCATGCGCCGTCCCCAAGGAGACGCAGTTTCAAGTCTCAGCCTGAGCACCAGCAAACTCAACACAGCTGTGCCAGAGACACAGCAGAGCTGGCTAAACTTTGGCACAGATGCGCAACCTGCAGGGGAACGTGGATGAAAGCCTCCCGGAGGTTTGGACTTGCCAAGCTGGCTCTACTAGAAGATAAAGGAGCTGCACTGTTTGAATATTAAACACTTAAAATGCCCCCAGCAGCTTTATCCCTGCTAGGCATCATAATTCAGCTACCGGCTCCATCCGAGTCTGCGGTGAGAGCTGGAAACAGGCCAGGTGAGCACCAGTGGAGCCCAAGGCTTCAGCGGCACCTCCCTGCTCAAAACACAGGAAGGCAGCCATTGTCAATTCGGTCTCTAATGGTTCAGGTCAAACTTTTCAAGTCTGAAAAAAGCACGGAGGAGCCATGATTCCCTGGTTTCAGAGGCTGGAGAATCGCACATCTTCACGCACCAGCTGCCAAGCCGGAGCCAGGGAGGCAGCCTCAGCTCCAGGGATGAGGGCCCTCCTCCCAGCTGGAAGAACAGTGAACAGCCCAAGGAAGCAAGCAGGACCTGAAAGGGCAAGCGAATCCACGGCTCCACTAACCACCGCCTGACCCACGCTTGCTCACAACCTTTCTAAAAGCCACACAAAATGCCCAGCCCTTCTCCGCCTCCCAGATGCCCAGGCAAGCGAGAGCTCTTGTTGAAAGCACCTCAAAAAGGCCCCATCCCAGTCCCTCCCTCCCTGTCCTTCCCAGTATTCCCAGCTGCTTGGCTGCTGGTTACCACCCCGCCCTTCTCAGCTAATCCTCCAGAATCCTCCTGCTACACCTGAGCAAGGCTGCTTTCAGCTCCCTTGGATGGAGCCAAGCAGTGGGGCTCGTGCACTGCTGAGCCACGGCACAGGGCACCCTTGATCTCCAAAATCTCTCTCCTGACACGGACTGCGGAGGTCCCTAACAAGCCCTCCTTTGCCAGGGGTCTGAAGAGCTACTGAACACTGATGATTCCTTTATAAACCCGGTGGCTGCGCCGCGATCGCCGGGAAGGCAAACGAAAACAGCAGCACACAGACGTCAGGCACATACTCTTTATTCTGGGGATAAAAATTGCTTATACATTTTGCAGCAACTATTTTCATAAAAGACTTTTATAAAAAATGTAAAAATAAGCAAATATTTTCCATTATTAATATAGGAAAATGCTGCTGTGTGAATGGTTACTCTACAACTTATGAGATAAAATACCACCTTAAGGAGATATTATCTTTACAAGTAGTTAAAAAAAAAAAGAGAAAGGCAGAGGGCCATCGTATTAACACGCCAGGCACGAAACTGGCTTCATTCCACAGAAAGCACTCATCTTGTAAAAGGCAGCCACATATATAAAAAAGGCACTTGGTTATTTGGGGCTAACGAGGAAAAGCCCTTTGTTTCTTTAGCATCGATGTAGCAACACTTCATTATTTGCAGTGAAACATGTACCTGGACAGACCTCCAGGAGCTTGCAGGCTCCTGCCTGGAGATCTGAGTCGGTTGCAGCTAAACTTCACAGGACACACTGCAGCGAGCGTGCCGGGGAACGCTGTGTGCGTCGTAAAAAGCAGTAACTTCAAGAATTAAAAACTTCAGCCCAAAACAACGGCCCCGGGAACCAGCTCCTCCTGAGGCCCTGCCTTCATGTACCATTGAGTAAAATCAAAAGAAAAAGCTTTTACTCTTGATTAGAATGGAAAAGAACATCGGAGAAAATACTGTACATGGTAGGATGCTGAATAGCCACTGCTCGGAGGGGAGTGGCCTTCTCTGTCCTTTGGCGGCAGCCGACAGCCCCGATCTCTTTGGAACACATGTCTGCAGGGTTCCCCCGAAGAGGTAGGAGCAAACCATCCCCAGAAACGTTCACTTTGGCTGCTGACTGATTCAGAGCCCTCTGGGGAAGCACTACTCTTGAGGACAAAGCAGAAAGAGCGGCTGTTTGTCTAAGGTCAGCGACAGCTGGCTTCCCTAACTCCAAAAATATCGGGGGAGCTGCAGTACAAATGGCACTACCGTCCCACAGAGCACGTGGGGCACCTCAGTTGGGAAATCTCGGTACAGGCTGAAGCTGAGAGCAGAGGACAGCCCCAAACCTGTTAACCAAACCGCATTAGGCAACAGTTTCTGAGCTATTTGGTCCGCCGCTTAAGACCAGCTCCTGGCTTCAGGCACGCTGCTGCTGCTGGAAGCCTGCTCGGGAGCCAGTGCTGCAGCCTCCTCGTTGGGAAGGGAAGACAAGGCAGCCCTGTCCCAGGGCTGGAGCGAAAGGGACGCTCTTCAAAGGGCTGGATGCCGTTCCTGACGCAGAAGGAAACACACTGCAAACATGTAACGACGTCCTTGACACTTCTTGATAATATCATAAAGAGGCAGCATATGGTATCTGGAGGACAGGACACACAGCCACCCTTGGATGGAGGGGAGGGGAGAACTGTGCAAGAATGCTGGGAGCTTGTGTTATCATGTTTTGAAACACTCATGCTCATTCCAAGAGCTTCCCAAAAGGCCTGTATCGCTTGCAGAACATCTCTTGTGGCACGGGAGCCCATGAAGGCAGTCACGGACACACCTGGCAGGACGGGGGCACGGGGAGGGTAGTGTGTCAAAATGGTCAGGTGTGTCCCAGGGAAGACATACAACACGGGAGAGGTGTGCCTACAGGCCACCATGGGGGGAAGACCAGGTCAGACCAGCGTTTTGGGGGGGGGAGAGACCTAAGACTATATGTATATATAATCTCATAATACCTGGGGGGCAGGCAGTGAGAACACTAAGGGGTGTTAGTGGGTCTGTATAAGACAAAGACTCGTGAAGAGGAAAGGGTGAAGCTGCGTGACAGAAGGTGTCACTTGACCTGCAGGTGTTTTGGGAAGTCCGGCTCACTTGCTGAGCAAGAGTGGCCGAGGGAAGGAGGGGTCTAGGAATGTGGGTGCAGCTCTGAGCTGTGTCAAGACAAGGCAACTTGAACTCGAGGAGAACTAGTAGAAGGTGCTTCAGAGAGAGGTTATGTGAGTAACAAAAAGGAGTAACAAAATAAGGATACAAAGCTGGTTTTGGCTAAATTTCTGGAGAAACGACCGTGAGATGCATTAAGCTGAAGAGCTGTCTCCCCAAAGAAATGGTGGAACATATTTTAAAAGCAGACTGGAGAATCCAGTGCAGACAGCAATCACACCCAAGGTGCACGGGAGTTGGTTAGAAGTGACCCGGCTGGTCTTCTCCATCACCAGCTTCTACAGTTCTCTGTTTAGCATAAAAGCATACAAGCCTACAGTGACCACAGTCCCTCCAAGGAAAGAACAGCCTGGGCTCATTAAGACTCTTGGATAATAAAATGGTTCTTCATTTCCATCCTGGAAGACCTTCATGAGTTCTGGAGTCCGCTTTCATCGGGCTTCACCTTGGCCAGCCTTCAGGCATACACCTGCATGTTGTTCCGTTGCTGCTCTGTCATGTGAGTGGCTGCTGGCCCGCGCTGGTTGTTACTGGGACTGGTTGCCACATCAGACCAGTCAGAGGCAGAGTGTGGGGAGGAGCTTGACCACTGGTCTGGAGATTCGGGCGACGGAGTCAGGTATGGGTGCTCCCCTTGTAAGTGCCGGTTGTGGCTAGGAGTCCGTTCTGTGGCCGAGGAGTAGCAGCTGTGCTGGGAGGGAGGCGTGGGGTACTTCCCCATCGAGCTCTGGAACTGGTGGTAAGCCGGGAGGACTGTCTGAGCCACTTGCCCGTCCTGCTGAGGGATGGCAGCCATGGAGAACGAGGCACTGGGCAGCTGAGCTAAATCTGGTATCTGGTACATGGAGCTAAGAGGACCAGCCATGTTCTGAGCGCAGTTTGACTGGGCCTGCTGTGGCAGTGCTTGCTGGTTTATGCCACCCTTGGGAACCAGCTGGAAAGTCATGATAGGGGGCAGAGACTCCCTGGACACTCCCATGTGCTTTGTATCTGCTTGAACCAAACCGCTCTGCTGAGAAACACCGGGGTGTGAATGCATCACCTGCGGCACCATGCCAAACATCTCGTTGTACTGGGACTCGTTCACCTCCATACGGTTCATCCACTCGGTGGAAACGTTGGCTGGCCGGAGCCTGCCAAGCCCGCTGTTAGGAGGGGTGGTTCTGTGCTGTGAAAGCAGTTGGCTGACAGACGGGAGCACCGTGCTGGATCCACGTCCTAAGGGCTGCATCTCATGGAGGTTGGAAAAGGACATTGTGTGTGCAGCCTGCACCGATGGAGCGGTCAGCAGTGAGCTGGGCGACGAGTGTAACACCCCCGGCGACGGCATCACAGGAGACGATGTTGGTTCAGATGCAAAAGCATGGGGCGATTCTAGGGAATCAACTGGTGACAGGGTCACTGAGCTCTCCGAAAACTGCCCTTTGCTTTCACTGAGGGACTTCTTCCTTCTCCTCTTTGCATCTTTGGTGAGGTTTGTGGGCATGATGCCTTTGGCATTCGGTTTTCGTGACTTCTTGCTTAACGAAGCGTGCTTCAGATTGAGGAAGGACCTATTTGGGCCACAGATGACCGGGGAGAGGGCAGAGTTCAGCATGGCACCAGGGTGCCCAGCGGGGCTGTGTGCCACATTGTACTCGTTGAGGAGCTGCACTATGTCGTGGTGCATCCGGTCCTGGGCCACATCTCGGGGCAGGCGGTCCATGTGGTCCGTGATGTCTCGATTGGCAAAATGGTCCAGCAAGATTTTCGCTGCTTCGAAACTGCCTTCCCGAGCAGCAAGGAAGAGCGGTGTCTCTTCCTGAAAACACAGAGAATAAGTATTTTAGCGGCTTTACTGTGAGGGGACTGACTTACAGATAACAATCCCTTAACAGTGCGGCAACACCTGGAAGCATCGTTTAACGCAGTGTCACATCAACTGTCTCCAAGAACAACCCACCCTGAGAGGTACCCATAGAAAGAGGCAGATTACAGGAGATGATTTCATACACGGCAGTGGAGCACACAGGCTAAACTATCCCACCAGGCAGTGCACTATTCTGACACGGGTCCTTGGAGGAACTGTGAAAGCACCTGGTGCCTTTCTGCCATTGTCCCCTAAGAGGGAAAGGTACAAAGAACTAAAACAGCCCTGTAAAGAACTGCAGCTTATTGGAGGCTCTAAAATCCACTCAGCAATACATAATAATCCAAAAAAGAAACCCTAGGCAGAGGAAAGACATCAAGGACTAAGACACAGCAAAAACTAACAGTGAAGCTACAGGAGGGCTGAACAGAGCAGACTGTCTCTCAAACAGAGGGGCTTCTCCCCCATATCCACCCTGCACTGAGATCCCTGGAAACATGACAGCATGTGACTGCTGCTGCGCTGCCAAATCTGTCTCTCTGCTAACCGGAATCCAGCCGCTCGACACCAGCAGCACTTCACCCTGGTGCTCTCATACACTGTGAGAGTGTGTATTGCATTCCTTTTCTGCAAGAAAAGTATGACAGCATTGACGCCCAAGACTTGGCCAAACAAGGAAGAGAACTGCTCTCCCCTATCAGAAATCCTACAAGACATCCAGCACTCAGGGAGAGTTCCAGTCACAGTCTGGGTTTGGAAGACCAGCACTGAGCACCCAGTTTAGGAAATCTGAACTTAGTTCACTACCAGCAGCAAAGAGGTGCTTTGAGTTAGGAAGCACAGCTATGCTGAGCACACCCAAACTGTACCTTGTTATCCTGCATGTCTCTGTTGGCTCCATTTTTCAGCAGCACTAGTGTTGCTTCCACGTTGTTGACAGCAGCAGCCCAGTGAAGAGCAGATTTACCTGCAGCAAAACCCAATAATTTAAATAACAAACCAAGGAGCTTTTTTCTAAAGCACCAAGATGGACAGAGTACACTGAGGGAAGAAAGCAACTGCAGTGCCGCTCACAGCACGTGAACATGTCCTCAAGTCAAGTTTACACTTTGGAAATCACCATGCTGTGACACACCCCTGTATTAGCAAGATGCAATGGGACTTTCAGCACTTGATCTGGGATTTTTTTATTTTTGTTTTTTAAATAACCTATCCACAGAGTCATGTCTGCAGTCCAGAAAATCCCAGCATATCCAACCTCGTATTTCTCCTGATTCTCTTCCAGGGCTGTCTAGCCAAGCCACCGTGCAGCAGCCTGCAGTCTATTACTGCTGGGAGGACTTCCGCAGGAGAGCCCAGTGTCTGATTTAGCTACAGAATTTACGGGCAGCCCACACTCTGGGAGAGCAGAAGCCCACCCCTCCTTGCTCACAGCATGACAAATATTCGCCCAGCCCAGTATGTCGTGTTCACATTACCGTGGTCATCTACGGCGTTCACATCTGCCTGGCAATTAATTAGCTCGGCCACCATTCCTTCCACAGCCAGACGTGCAGCCAGAATTAAGGGGGTCGTTCCATCATTCATCCGAGCATCTAAGTCCGTCACTCTGTTACGGATAAGGATCTGGACAACAGGGAAAGACAGATTTTTTTTTCAATACCACTACAGACCAAAACTGAAGATTTGGCAGAAACTCAAGGGAAACTTTATAATGAAAAAGCAGCCTAAGCCCTGAAATGCAAGGACCCAGATAACAGGTGACATAGGCAAACAGACCAAATAAATACATGTCAGATGATTCATGCATGCTGAGTTCTTCAGGCTATGAACACCTGAGGAAATTGGATTTGAAATACAGTTTCACTTGGCCATCACACTATGGAAGGCATGAGAGCAAGGCTGTGAGTGAACCGAGCGCAGCTTCGGCAGGCTCATATAATTAGAGAGCACAGCTACTCTAAAAGGAGTTCTTCAATTGCTGTACCTGGAAGACACCTTGGGCGTCAGCAGCTACAGCTGCATGCAGGGGAGTCCGTCCCATGTTGTCCCGTGCATTAGCATCCGCACCAGCATCCAGCAAACGCTTCGCAGCATCTGCTCTTGAGTAACGGGCTGCCAAGTGCAGTGCCATCTCCCCAGTGCGGTCTGTTTGGGCCTGCAGGTTGGCACCTTGATAGATCAAATCTGTTATTATATTTGCTGAGGAATCTTCTGCATCCTCATCATCCTCGCTGATATCGGAGCTGCCCGCACGCAAAGATGCCAACATAAGCGGAGTACATCCATCTGCAACAGAAGAGATGATATCATAGTAACCTGACGGTGACAGCAAAGGAAAGGAAACCCTCTCACAATCCTCTCCCCTTGAGCACCTACAGCTACAGACAATCCCTCCAATCACTTTAACCCAGGCCTGTTCCCTTATCTTAAAGCCCAACAGAGTTAGCAAGTTGTTTTCCTTCCAATTAGGACCTTAATACCTACTGCAACCCCAACAGAATTTAGATACTTCTCAAATAAGTAAGATCATTATAAACCAAAGTAGTTCGCTGTCAAAGCGGAAAACTTCCTTAAAATGTGAAGGCTACCTAAATTCCTAGAGAGAAGCAAGGGCGATAAAAATCAAAGACTTCAGATGACTAACTGTAACTATTCACGTGTATTCACATACCTGGGGACAAGAAACAATTAACAGAGAAAAATTATTGGACAACTAGCCTCTGATTATTGGTGGCATTTTGC
This sequence comes from Himantopus leucocephalus, assembly GCA_003993805.1. NCBI lineage: Eukaryota > Metazoa > Chordata > Aves > Charadriiformes > Recurvirostridae > Himantopus > Himantopus leucocephalus. Next base: position 4,805,503 of record RSEF01000008.1, read on the forward strand.
AGATATTAACCTGAAATGAAATGCAGACTAAAGCCTTCATATCTATTACACACCAAGGTCTTCATGAGAAGGACCCCGAAATTGTGGCAGCGAAGCACTCAAAGCTGAAAAATGCCCCAGGATGACTGCCTGAACCTACCTCATCTTGCTTTTAATAACGCCCATGACCAGAGCCCTAAACAAACTGGTCAAGCACACTCTGTGCTTTCACAGAAGTACAGCACGTAGGAAGGGACTATAGAACAGGATCTAGTCCAGTATTATTCACTGGTGTACCAGTAGCATCCTACACATGCACAATGGCTTGTTCCTTGTAAGGCTCCAGGGAGACCTTATTGAGGCCTTCCAGTACCTAAAGGGGGCCTACAGGAGAGCTGGGGAAGGACTTTTTACTTGGGCATGTAGTGATAGGACGAGGGGGAATGGCTTCAAACTGGAAGAGGGTAGGTTTAGATTAGATATAAAGAAGAAATTTTTCACTTTGAAGGTGGTAAGGCACTGGAACAGGTTGCCCAGAGAAGTTCTTGAGGCCCCATCCCTGGAGGTGTTCAAGGCCAGGCTGGATGGAGCTTTGAGCAACCTGGTCTAGTGGGAGATGTCCCTGCCTATGGCAGGGGGGTTGGAACTCAATGATCTTCAAGGTCCCTTCCAACCTAAACCATTCTATGATTCTATGACTCCCCACACACCCCTCCATCACAGCATAGACTGCCCACAGATACAAATTGCTGGAAGTCTCACACAGTTTGAATGCTTTGGAAGATACTGGGCTTGTGTCTCTCCACAAGCCTCCAGTGATGGGCTCACACTGACAGGACATCCACAAAAGTTAAATTCACATTCATCCAACCAGGATTCTTGCATTGTCACTGGAAGGAGAAAGGCTCCTCCAGTTCTCTAATTTAGAGTAGCTCCCTTGGATGAACCTCCCTCTCCTTCTGCTGATCAGAGAGGGTGGTCCAGGAAGACAAGCTCATGCTGTTGATTTTTCACCCTTGTTAATACCCCCCTTGATGCAGTGCAATTAAGATTTAAAACATCTCCACATATTTTCAGCAACCCATCAAATGCCAAATGCTTCAGTTTCAGCATTGAACGTTACAAGATATTCGCTACCTAAAAACAAAGACTTCAACTGTAGATGCTAATGCTTGCTTACTGATTTTACTGCTTTACTCCACACACGTCATAGGCACCTAGAAAGTAATAGGGACTAAGATGGCAGCAGGAGCGAACCACTCTGTGTTAGGTGCCCCACTGGAGCTCTGCAAAGGTGAACACAAATTTTGCTTCTCCAGTGTGCCTCGCTAGCAGAAATTCAAGACAATCTTTCAGCAACTGCCTGATTTATTCCATGGACAAGCAGGGGCCCTTCCTGGACCCTGCAGACAACAGCTTCCCTGCCTGCACAACTCTCAACCTACTATCCACACTGAATGGAGTGTGTGAGCCCTGCAGAAAGCCTTATGGCAGAATTCAGATTCCGTGCAGATAAACAAGGTAATGATCTCCTATTGAAAGTAATATACAGAGCTCTAATACCCTGACCCATTTCCCAAATTCTGATCACCAGGCTTTTCTGACTCTCCTTTTTAGAGCGCTTCCAAAACTTTCACAAAATTCTAGAAATCTATCATTCTACCACAGGGAACAGTGTCGAGCAGCGGCAGAGATGAGGGCTGTGGCATCCAGGGCTGCTCCCCAGCCAGGCTGGCAGCAGCAGCATTCACGCTCCTCCTAGCGGCTCACAATCATAGGACATGCAGGCTTTCACTGAGCTGCTTTCTCAGGATTTGTTGGATGGCGGGGAAGTGTTGACGTACGGGCCTGGGTTCAGTTCCAAGATCCAGTCCTGTCTATAGACCCTCTTGCCTGTCGTCCAAGGCTATACCTCCTTTTGTGCTTCTCCCTCCCACTGCTGGCTCTGTTTCCTTGTCCCAGATGAATACTTCTCAGTATTCAAGTCAGGCTGTGGTCTCCTCCGTACTGCCCCGACACAAAGAGCAGAGAGACGGAGCACAGAAAGGAGCTTTCCTTTTCTCCAGCACCACAGCCCTGGGAAAACCACTCGCAGGAAAGGTCTCACTTGCTCAATCACTGCAGTTGTCCTGGACGGATCAAGGGACTGCTCTATAGGGACACAGCTATAGTATGTATTAAATCCTTGGAAAAATTAGCTGCCACCCGCCAGAAAGTCTCTCAGGTATGTGCAGCTCTTTTTAGAGCTTTGTAAGTTGGCCACACACGAGTAGTTTTATGAGGCTAGCAAAAAGCACATCCAGCTAGACCGTCAAATTAAGTGCTTGATGGACTACCAGAAAAAAAAGCTGTGGACACAATGTCTTTTTTCCTCCTTCCAGCTTGTTCTCTGAAATAGCTGGAAAAGAACCCAGAAGGATCCAGCTGGAGGCAGACACACAGCATGGAAAATTCCAGTCTGAACCACTGAAGTAACTGAAAAAGAGGGGCATATAATAGGGACAGTTCATCAGTTTTAATTATAGGTGGTGTTACCAGTTATGCCTGTAATTGCATTACCCTGGTTACACACTCACAATAACTCCAGTGAAAAGAATGTCCTCATCACTCTGGGGGACACAGAGAAAGAACAGCATGGGGAGACAAAGGTGACAGCAGCATTTTACAAAAAATCTTCTGTTTGCTGGCTCTTAAGACGATGGCCCCCAAGTAAATGTAAAACTCAAGAGTCAGATGGTAAAGCCAGAAGTTCACCGGACAAGTACAACTGAAGGAATCATATAGGCACAATATACTGAAAGCTGGGATGTAAAGAACCCCCTGCCAAAGTCTCTAGGCAGTACTTCTATAGGAGACTGGACCTCTTGGATCCCCCTAAACTCAAGAGACCGCAGAAGGTGCTGGATTAAGAGAGGAAACAATCCCTTGGTACACCAAGGCATTTCAACTTGCCTCTCCCTCTTTCTAGAAAAGATCTCTACTGTTCTACCTGACACCTGGACCTGTGGCCAGGATCTAACCCAGTTTCACATGGCTCCAGCCCAGACACCTGCACCCAAGTCAGTCAGCCTCAACACCCTTTGTAATAAGGGGCAGCCAAGCGTTACTGGAGTGTGAGCCGTCTAGTCTTCAAGACGAATTCTGCTTGAGACAGAGATGAACTGCCTCTCAGAAGTGCCTATTTCTTCCCTCTGCCTGCAAAGGAAGAGGAAGGTGGCCAGGGCAGATGAATAGCTACATTAACTGCGAGGAATCCTACCCCTCCTTGCTAACCCATTACACCAACACTTCTCAGACTTTTTAAACAATTTCTTCCCCTGACAGTAACTCAGCTGCTTGCTTCTGATGCTGCAGAAGCTTACAGCAGCTTGCTGGAAGCTTCACAGTTGCATCTGAATGGCAGGAAAGCAACTCACAGGTCAGTATTATTCCATTGCTATTGCTGGACAAAGCTTTGAGCGAACGTGAAAATAAGCAGTCTGAAATCTTAAGAACGTTATTGCCTGCACTTGGAAAGCTTTTACCCCGCCACACAACTAGAAGTTTCAATAGGGGAAATAAAGAAAAGCTTAAATTTGGCAGAAACTGATGGTTTATGTTCTCACACTCGTTACACAGAAATCCCTCCTTCCCTGTGCTTTGCATTTAGGAGAGCTAACGGGTCAATGAGCAGAAAAGACAATACAAGGGAACTGAGAGAATGGGTCCAGTCATCATTAAATTGCATGGAAATATTCCCACAAAATCTAATAAAAAGCAATTGCAGCAATATCATCAGAATCACCTCTCCGCATATGAACAAGAGCCATGCTTGCAGCTTTTCCACCCAGGATAAAATTCTTGGTCAACCCTCTCCTCTCAGAACACAGGAATCCGTTATTACCAGATGACCCACCCAGTCCCTTACCAGGTTACAGAGCTTTAGTGCTACACTTAAAACAAGCAGCAGAGCGCTCTTACTACATCTAGCAATTTGAGACTAAGAGAGCAAGCTTGTGCACGTGTGTGCATGTTAAAGAAGAATCCTTCAAAATTCACAGTTGTGTTACGAATTCAACGAGTTGATCACCATAAGCTGAGGATATAAATCCATGAATTAAAAAAATAATTAAACAAACTTGCTGCACTGCTGCTCTGTTCCAGCACAGATATGTCACACACTGCTAATCAGGGTATACTGTCTGCCAGAAGTCATCTTATTCAGGAAAAGGCCATCCTCACTTCCACCACAGCTAACAGACACCTCAGGTATAAACCCTGCTAAGTTGGTCCTTACAAAGTCTGACATAAATCTCTGCAGTGATCCAGCTGGAGAAGCTGTAGGTTATTTCCAGCGCAACTATGCATTCCAAATTCCTGCCACAATGGCGTTCTGATGATATCTTTTAGGCACGCATTGTTATTAAGGAGAGCCTATAACTGTAGTTCCTACAGGTGCTCGCTAAGTGCTTGCTTCTCCCGGTTACATGATATTCCATGTGCTACAGACCATGATCCAATCTCTCCAGCTTTCTTCTCTGGAGCACACGTGAGCTTTCCTTCAGTGCCATAAAATTCCCACTGGTGTCACTGTATACTCCATATAATTTCTAAACGTTAGCAGTCCCAGCCATTGGAGACAGGGGAGGGAGATCGGTGGCTGGCTGGCAGAACACACGGACACTCAGAGTACTGACCTGGCCCTCTGACATTGACATCCAGAACATCCACCTCTTGATCTGCTTGAGGTGGTGTAAGGGCTAGTGACGTGCTCCCACAGACATCTGCTGCCTCCAAGTGTTGCTGTGTCCACTGGCGCTGATCTATCTGCTCATCACCTTCCGGGAGCAAGGCTTGATCCTCAGCCTGAGCACAAGAAATAAGTAGTTGCTTCAAAATGCTCATCAAGTGGCCAAAGACACTGAAAGTTCTTGGGGGTTTTTTTGTTTGTTTGTTTGTTTGTGTTTTTTAGTTTTGTTTGTTTAAGCTAATGATGGTGTCCATTTACGTCTGCTTGGCATTCTCAGCTTTCACACTCCCACCATATGTTATCAGGCCTGAACTCCAAGACATTACACTACTGTTAACCTTCTCTTCCCTTTTGATGCAGCAGGGCCTGGGTAGGGAGGCGACACCGGAACAGAAGTTACTTTGTTTCTCTACTGGCCTGTGGTGGCAGTGTTAACCTGAGGATTTGCTCCTGAGATATCATTAGTTACACATTACAAATCCCTAAGCAAAGGGAGGTGTTGAGCAAGAGGCATACTCTGGAAGTTAATGCAGCTGTCTTCCTCACTAGCAGTTTCAATTTCAGGCAATATTCAAGTCTTGGAGCTCCTTACCTTTGCTCTCTTTGGCTGAGGTCCACCATCACCTGCCCAGTGTTCAGTTGGTCCAGAATCTGCCAGGTTACCCTCCGGTATCTGGACTGACAAATTTCTAACAAACAAGGAGAATACATCACTTTGCAGGCTGAGCAGGTGCTACTACTGCTACTTACACTAGCCCGCAGACACCAAGGATGGGACACTTGCAAGTTTGGTAGCTTGCAAACAGAGGGACCAAGAAATCAGAAATCTCAGGCAGCCGACACTGGCATTAAAGGCATTTACAACTGCAAACTTGGTTAATTCAGTGGAAAGCCAAAACTGCATAAATAGGATTCTTCTTTTGAAACTTTCCATTATTTCTGAGTCATGTCTTTAATGCATTGAGCTAGATGTATTAAAAGTTTATTGTCACCTATCAACCTACAAATGTCTCACCTACTCCAGGAGGAAATGATGCAAGCAGTACCCAACCACTGAACTAAACAGAGTGGCAAAAAACCAAACATAACCAGAAGATCAGATTCCTTACTAGCATTTTACAGATCACAGTTAAAGTTCTTCTGTCCAAAACAGATGTATTAAAATTTAGAGAAATAGCCTAAGAAGTTCTAGCTTAAAAGGCAGCTTTCTTTATGGAGACAAGTGCCTTTAATGAAAGACTCATACACCACATTCTCAAAATCCTCTAACACGTTAAAAAACAGTCAGCGGCCTAAATGCAAACTTACTTGAGTCCAACAGCATCTTCCCCAACTGGCTCTCTGCGCTTGTGATTACTAGGATCCCTACGCAGAATAAAGCCCTCTGGGAGCCACAGCGAACCATGTTTGCGCTTACGCTTTGCCATCATCACACCCAAGAGAAGAATTAAAAGGATGATCAAAGCTGCCACAGCAAGTAGATAAAGCAACTGGGTCTTCGGTGGTAACAAGGGTTCACCTAAAAATTCCAGTTAAAATACAGTAAGGTTAACAAAGCGGAGACAAAAATCTTCAATCTACATACCTTCTTTTCTCGCTCAAGACTCTGCCCCTCAAAAGACTGTATTGCCTCTATACTGTGATGCATTTAGAGCAAGGCTTGAGGAAGTTTAGGCTCTGCTGCAACTTTTGTAAGAATATATCCTGTCTTTCTGGCTTCCCTTGATCTTGTTTCTCAAAATATTTTTTAGAGTATAGACTGCTGAACTGAAGACCTTCCTCAAGAGTCCTGCTGGCTGAAGACAGTCACCCTGAATCAGTGTAGAGAGAGCTGATCTACATAAGGATATGAACATGACCCAAATAGGAATAGTGGTATTACCAATCTAGTAGGAGGTCGCAGCCAAGCCTCAGACTGAGGGAGAGGGGAGCAGAAATCAAAGGGACTACATCTTGCCAGAGGAGAAAACATCTGATAGACTGAGGAACGCCCCCCACCCTTTCTCTCTAATGGCACCTTTTTCATTGAATTCATGACTTACAGCATATGAATGGGTGTTTTTTTGTGCAGACAAGACCCCTGCAGTGTGTGGCACACTGCTGCAGCACATGAGAGATTACTGTTTCTACAGGTATTAAAATGACTAGGCTCCAAACTTAAATGCCCTGCTTACTAACTAGATGTCCCCTCAGAGGAGGATAAGCATAAGCTCCCAGAAACCACACTAAACAGTGAGAAGTATTAAGATGATGATCAATAATCTGAGCATGAATTTTGCAAGCCCAAGTTTGCTGACTGCCTTCCTCCACAAGCAAGTTTCCCTCTGCAATTACTTACTTTGGACAGACACGAAAGGATAGGGCAACATGCCCTTGATGGCCTGAGCAGCTAAGAGAGCTGCAGCAGCTTCTGTGTTCTGAAAGCATTGCTCCGAATCCTCTGCACACTGACGGTTGTCAATCTCCAGGAACACCCTGGTGCTGCAGAGACAGAGTAAGAGGGCACAGAAGTCAGTGACAGAAACTTTTGCCAAAGCTGCAGCCTTTGAAGTTAATCTTTGCACCCCCCAGCACTGAATTTGGCAGTTCAATAGCTTTATGTTTCCCTATAAAAAAACCACAGACTACAGCCCTAGAAGGTCCAGAATACCCCAGACACCTACAAGCAAGAACTACCACCATAACAAGGCCAGAGGAACGCAAAGGCATCCACTCACCCAATGACCTCTTGCTCTAGTTCTCTGTGCTTGCGGATGACCACAAGTGATCGCCGACTCCGTGCTGCTGATTTCTCCCCATAGTATGGGAATACCATGGGGTTTCCCTGGGAGTCCAGCTTGATTCTCAGATTGGTGTGCAGAAGAGTTCCCAAAGTGCGCAAGAAGCTGCGAACATCACCCAGCAGCTCGTCAGGGGGCATCAAGACCACAATGATTAGGGTCCCTTCTGCCAGCTTCTCAGCTTTGTCACCAGCACAGTCCAGACCGTCCCAGCCGCACTCCTCACTGTTACAGCCCTGGTCACAGCGGCCATCAGCGTAGTGATCTGCACAATACTTGTCATACCTAGAACAGTGAAAGGGTTACAGGCAGCATACAGGACATATACATTCTACACAGTATACCTGCAGTCTAGGGGTGAAGGCCTTACACTCTCCACAATCACTTGAGGTAAAAATAACACTCGTATTCAGGATATAAGGAGAAGAAATATAACTCCGGGATAAGCTTGCAATCTGTCAGGGTGGAAGTAGGAAGCACAGAACACCCAAAGAACAAGTGGTTCATTTCTGGTACCAGTGGAAGAGAACCACTTATTCTATTTACTGAGATAAAGCTGTAACACCTCCTGCCTCATCAAGGGAGGATCATCAGAGCAAAGCTGTAGCATTTATCACAAATAACTGAAGAGAAAGAAGTGCCAATGACAAACAAGCTGGAAAACACATTCAGAGTCACCAAATACAACTGGCATAAAAATACAGGTATCGCTGGTATGGAGTGAAATTCAGGATAGAAGACAGTACTATTAAAATCTAGTACAAGGTGAAATGCCTCCTGTTTACATTTCCACAGAAAGCAGGGCACATCCATCAAGCAGGTTAACACATTACCATTGCCCAGGCTATCAACTTAGTTCATAGCATGCAAATCCCAGAACTTCTTTCAAAAAATAGACAAAAAGTACACAAAGCAGCAGAAACTCCTTGATGTCAAACTCTCAGCAAGAGCAAGGACCAGCAACAGAAACAACGGAAGAGATGGAAGCAGCAGGCACGAAGCATACCAACTACAAAAAGCGCTAGCAGGAGATGTGTTAGTGACACAGAGAAACTGTTCTCAGGATCAAGCCTTACTTGCATGTTTTGCTGTTTTGCTGACATTCAAAGTTGTCAAACAGGCACTCGGGTGTGTTGCAGAACTCGTCACACTGTCCATTGAAAAGCATCCAGCAGCGCAATGAAGAGGAGCAGTTGGCCCAAGGATCTTCCATTGTCAGGGAGCAGTCGCCTCCATCCCACTGGCAGGCATGAGTGTTACAGTCTTCATCACAATAGCCATCTTTTGCTTTTTCTGCACACTGGGAATCCAAACACCCTCGAGGCTCTGGGCTGAAAGTTACAGGCTGTTCACACTGGCTGCCTTGGGTGTTAACAGGGCACTGACAATAATAGTAAGGAGGCTGAGAATGAGGGTGGCAGCTTCCACCATTCTGGCAGGGGGCACTGGCACAACCCGTATTTGTCTGGCATTCCTCTCCCACAGACAGCTTGGGGCAATAGCACCGTGGACCAGAAGATGTCTGGATGCACTGCTCCCCCTTCTTGCATTTCACTTGTCCACAAGTACTGTGGCTGCTGAACTCACATTTTGCTCCAGAATAACCCTACAGGGAAAAAGAAAAGCAAAACAACCAGGCTCACAAACTTATTCTCCAATGCTCTGAGGGCTGGGGGCAAGGTGTCACATGCAAACCCCTTCTCCCCGGTAATTCCTCTAGCCTCATTGCAAGGGCCGTGATTTTCTGGATCTAGTCTCAGGGATAAACTAGGAACTTACAAGGCTCTGTTACATTTAGAAATGGACTTACAAGAGCCGTGAACAAGGGGAACCTTGCAGTAAGCACAGAGAACACAGGATAGCAAAAATAAATGTCGAAATTTAATGGTAGGTTGAAGATAGAAAAGCCAGCTATCCTGCCTCAACAGCAGAATTGTTTGAGCTAACAACAGGCAGCTTCACTCTCCTAGGGCACCTGGGAGCCCTGGGTTTCCCAGCTAAGTAGATAAACTAAAGGACGTAGGTAGAAAGTGTCAAAGGACACAGCTTTGCAAGTAGTACAGAAGAGATAACCTTCACCTACAGTGGACCAGTGGAACTAATGAGACTGTAGCCAGAGAACTCTAGAGCTGAGGCAGGCAATTCCGTTTCAGGATATGGTGCTTACCGGAGGACACTGGCAGATGAACCCATCCGGCATATTGCTGGCAACAGCACAGCTACCTCCGTTCTGACAAGGCTTCCGGGGACACACATCTATTACACTCTCACAGTGACGACCTGAGAAGGGTAGAAGAGAGCAGAGAAATGTGTGTGCGCCCATCAAAAAGCCATCACAAAGTAAAACACTCCATTGAATAGCCAATGAGCCAAACACTCCAGTGAGAGCTTCCCCTCAGAAAAGGTAGGGCAAACCTCTTCAGATAACACATGCTTTTTAAGTATCTGCCTAAGTAGCAGTAGAGGAAGACAGAACCTTAGAATTCACAAGGGATATTTGGAGAGAGCCTACTTTGTCTGCTTCCTCAAGAACACATGTGAGCCAGCACAAAGACAGAATTTGCTGCTGTCACCCCCGAGTCACCTAGGCACAGAGGCTGAAGGTACTGTACCACATCAATTTGGGGGTTCCTAAGACTTCTTGACTTTTGGGGAGATGCTCAATGAGTCCAAAGGCAAATCACTCTAACCATGAACAAACAACCCTCAGGACCGGATGCAACACGAGTGAATAGGACAAGCAAGCAGACTCTCCTCAGACTGATCAGCTAGACAGAGAGGTCTTATTGCACTGACTAGCATTTGCAGCTGCTCTCAGAGTCAAACTCTGACACCAGACTTTAAAAAGATGAAGATGACCTAAGCATGACTTGGACCCCCTAGGAAAAAGCTAATAGAAGTCTCCACACATATGCAGCCAAGACTGACTGCTCACAGACAGGAGCAGACAGGGCAGGACAGCCCATGGAGTCCTGGCATCCTATCAGTCACAAACCACAGCAAAGCCACCCCATCCCCTCCCAGGCAGAAGGGTCAATGTGGAATGTGCAGAAGACGAACAGCCAGAGGAAGAAGCACGCTCCCCCTCTGTGCCACACATTTCCAGACAGATTTTATGTCTGAGACACAGCAGCTCTCCCTGCTCCCTAGCATGCAGCAGGTCTGCACTGCCCACGTTGCAAGTTCCAGCAACCCTTCCATGAGAGCCAGAAGCAACATGAGGCATAATTCATAAAAGCAAGCTTAACAGATGGGCTTAAAGATAAACCTATCTGATGACTTGCACCAGCATCCCACTAGTTAGCCTGGCTCCACTTCCCTCATACGTCGCTCTTTTAGGAACTTCTTTTGTCAGTCTAGGTAATGCATTCAAAAATTACTACATGAATTCTTCAGATGCATGTCTTTGTGATTTTGTTGCATCTGACAATCACAAATTTAGTGGAAGATCACAGCATCTTTAAATTAAAAAAAAAGTAAAAAATACTGGTAAAGCATGCAGAGAAGGTCACTGGTAAGCAGGGAAAGTGAAAGGTTTTAATGGAGGAAAGCTGAATACATAAGACGTAAAACTGACATGGAAACTGGAAAGCAGAAAGTTAAGACACATCTGGAGACTATTAGCCCAAACTTATGCCCAGTGGGAGGCAGAAAGCAGAATAGCAGCAATACTAACAAAGAAGAGATCTAGAGAGAGTGAGAAATAAATTTGCCCAGTGTGAAATTCTTGCGAAGTTGTGATTCAAAGTTGGACTGTGGAAGGATCACATCACTAAGCTAGGAATGTACAGTCCGTCTATGCATAGAGTATTCCATCCTGACCACATCACCAAAGTAAGAAAGAAAGGGAGAGAGGAGTAGAAAAGGAAGCCAAAAGCTAATTATGGATACCATGACATTGATTTATAGAGAAAATTCATATGCTGCTTTGCAAAAGGAAAACCCATGGAGAAGCTGAAACGTGAAGAGTTACACTTCCAATATTAGAAATGTGAAATTATGAAGGAGAGAAAAGTACCACAGGAAAAAAAAATCCTGGCAGCCAAGTGTCTCAGGAGATTCCTTTGTCTGAGACAGCTCTGGAAGCCAAGTTTCTTAGAAGGTTTAAAAGAAAGATTGGTTTAAAAACCGAGACATGGTGTAGGGAAACAATTAGATATTGTAAAGGGAAGTGACTAGATAACACGACTGCCAGAAAGGGAAAGAATGACCATTTTTCAAGATATTACTCTGAAATTGGAAGCATGTTTACGACTAACTCACCAGTAAAAGCACTACGGCAGATGCATGTATAATCATTTATCAGCTGAACACAGTCCAGACTTCCACGAGGGTTACAAGGATTAGAGAGGCATTCGTTGATATCTCCCTCACATCGCTCGCCTGCAAAGCCTGGGAGACAAACACAGCTGTAGCCCCCAATCTGGTCAATGCACTGCCCTCCATTAAAGCAGCGGGGTCCTCCTGAGTCTGAAACACAGTCATCGACGTTCTCCTCACAGAAACGGCCTGTCAAGACAGTAAAAAGCAACAATTTGAGGATATGGTGTCATGGCCTCATTTCCTACACTGCTCATCAAGTTTTAAGACTACTTCACACACAGCCCCAGATATAAACAGGTAAAGATCGCAGTTTAATGCAATCCATACCCTATGCATTCAGCCAGCCTCAGATCAGACCTAGGGAGCATGTGTTTTAGATCCAGCCTGTTCTCAACGGTAGGTCATACTGGTATTTAGCAGCTTTCATGCTTGACTTAATTTAAGGGCATAATTAAAAACACAAAACCAAAACAAAACCAAAAAAGATGCACTCAATTTAGCCCTGCGACTGAACATAGCCGGAGAGCCCTGTGCTGTCCTTGCAAGGCTGCGAGCTTCCCACCATTCATTTAACTTGGCGGTAACCCTGAAACTCAGCAAAGAGCATTTGTAGCAACATCATTAAAACAAGCAACAACAAACCAACAGAAAAGCAACTGTGATAAAACACAGATTCCTGGCCAGCATGCCATTCCTGCAGTTTGACTTCTGGGGACCTCCAGTAAACTCTCAGCACTGGCTAGGGATGGCAGTTTCTCCCACTCCCTACAGGGTTCCCTTTCAAGAAACTGTCTACTGGTTTCTGCCTTCACCGCACAGTATAACAGATAAAAGGGGACAGAGAGGGTAAGTTGAGCAAGAAGTTTTGTCCCTTAATACAGTTGATTCATCTGGAGCAAGTAAAGTCATTCACCTAAACATGGAGGATGCTTACACTGGCATCAGTAAAGTATTCATTTCAAACTGGGCCAGGGACAAAAGCTAAGGCTCGATATCATAAGTATTATATCAATCCTTCCTAATTACTTTCATTTACAAAAAAAAATAAAAATTGTCACATCCAAAAAGTAACTCATCTCAACAAATAAAGACTGAAGAACTAAAAGCAGTACATTCAGAACCTCTCAAAGGAGGATGGGTGTTTTAGTACAACACAGAAATTCTGGCAATGCAGAAATTGGTACATAAATACACACTTTGATGTAGAAACTTAAGAAGCAATTTTTTTTTTCTTTTTTAAATTAAAGGGCCAAATTAAGAACAATACATGAAGAACTGCTAATGCAATGATTTACAATGAAATCAACACTTATCCAGACTAGGAAGATGTCCAGACTAGCCACACTAAAGTGAATGAACTGGTAATATGCATGGGCGGGAGGCAAATATATTAGATTATTTTATAATTTTACTTAAATTTACTTTATGAACCAAGAATTTAGTTCTATCTGACACACATCTGGAGATTTTGCCCACATTCAGATGACACACCAGAAAGAAAAAGTAAGTTCAGAGGAATGCAAAATCTTTAACTGACTTGAGAAATAAGAAAAAAAAACCCAAGTGAGAAAGCATTCACTGATGGGTTAAGATGTACAATCCTCAATATTTTCAAAGGTAGAAGTCGGGGCCATCAGGTCAGATATAACAGGGAAATGGAAGGTTAGGTTTCAAGAAACATGACATTAAATAGGCTGTGGAATCATACTTACTGAAAGCCACCATTATGCAACTGTGGATGTTTTTTTTTAAAAAAGAGCTTTTAATAAAAGAGTTCAAATTTGCTGAAATAGTTTAAGCTAGCCTAGAGGCACTGAACTTCTTTTCCACAAAAAACTCCAGGATGGAGAACAATGCAGGGCCAAAATTTAAACAAGTAAAGGACACTGGAAATAATGCAAGAACTAAGCAAGTTTTCTGTCTATTTCATAGCATCTTAGCCAAAGAGAAACCTTGGATTTACTATCTTAAACCAGACAGCATTGGGAAAGACCTTAACAGTAATCTAGTCCATCCCCATTGCCAAAGACGAATCATACGTTCCCAAAGGACACTGTCATGACCCATTCCTTTAAAAGAAAGAAAAAAGAAAAAAAAAAAAAAGCAGTGTTTATTTTTAAAGAGAAAACATGCATCTCAAGGGATTCATTGCACTTTGGGAACATTCTTCAAAGAAAATAATGCATTCCCTTTAGCCTCTGCGTCATGAAACCAGCAGTCAGAAAGGAAAATTCACTCTTGTAACATTGACTTAATTGCTGAGCTTCATACCCCGAGTTCCTGGCGGACAGGAGCACTTGAAATGATTGACAAGGTCTATACATGTTCCTCCGTTCTGGCAGGGCTGAAACTGGCATTCATCCACTTCATATTCGCAGTTGACACCCTGGTATCCAGGCACACACTGCCAACATAAAAATCAGTGTGAATAATCTTCTCCTAACAGATACCTTAGTAGACATCTGAGAAAGGCTAGCACAGACAAAACGAACCCTCAGTGGGACAGATTACGACTGCCTTTGTAGCTATACAACTGCAAGTGACTGCAAGGGCTGCACAGCCAGCCAGCTTAAGCACGCAACTCGACCATGCGACTACTCAACAGCACACTGCATGTTTGAATTTGAGTGACTTTATTCCTGCAAAATACAGAGATCAAATCCTGATGTCCTTTAGCGCTGAGACTGGCTTAAGAGTTTTGACTAAAGGTTTACATAAAACTCATCCTTTCCTTCTGGGCACTAGGTGTTCTACCATTCTGAAAAGCTTGGGAAGGTTGACATAACATAACCTCATGGTTGACACTGTTCTCTGCATCAGCTGCAAGAAACAGAAAGCAGCGGAAGGCATCTGCCACCCTGAGAGGCAAAGTATACTTTGCCCATCCAACAGGGAGAATACAACATTCCTTTAATGCATTCTACATATATTTTAATTTAAACTACACCTCGGGGAGAAAAATCTTTCAAGATAAGAACTCCAACTCCAAAGAGGCAAGGAGTTCAAATGGCCATCAACCACACCTCCTTGTGATCACACCTCTAATTCAGTTTTAAAAGCCTCTCAGGAGCACTTCTTCTGCCACAGCTAAATTAAAAATTCTTTCCAGACGCAGGTTGCTTTTATCCCCTCTTTGAAGCTATTCTACCACTTGCATGTGTTTCTGATTTCTTTTGACTCCTTTGCATTACAATGCTCCAGATATTTAGACCTCTTCCTACCAAACTACTATGCATTACCTCGCATTGGTATCCACCCAGGTGATCCCGGCAGGTAGCACCATTCTGGCAGGGGCTGGAGTCACACTCATTCAGCTGCACCTCGCAGTAACTGCCAGTGTAACCCACCTGGCACTGGCAGTGGTGCGTGTTTCCAACATTGAGGCAATGACCAGAGTGCTGGCACAACTGGTCCACTGTGACTCCTGAAACAAAGTTAAATAAAGTGAGTGATGTAAAACACATCTGCCGCCAGTGTTGGTATCTCAGGCTGGAATGAACGTGGCTAGACACAACGTATTGAAAAGCTGAAGCTCAAAAATTGAAGAGTTACTCTTTAAATTACTGTGGGTCAGAACCACAACTGGCTTCCAAATGAAGTCGCTGCTCTGACCCCTCGGGATCATCAGCATCAACACTGGCATAAAGTATTTGTATTGCTGTATTATTTTACCACTGGCTGGTAAATACACATCTGAAGTACTACTGTTGCAGTACAAAGGTTCAATGTTTGTACCTAGAATATCTGCAAAAGGTATGGGACCTTGACACCCTTCTCCTTTGACACTGAATCTGCTTATTTGGGTTTCCTGGACTGAAAATGGCATGACACTGTCCATCAGCCTGGGTTACAAGCCACCCTCCAGGAAGAAATTAACTTAAAACCCAAATCTTTTACATGTGCATCTGCTGAAGCAGGAAATTACCACTTTGGGAGGCCATGGTATTACCTGTATAGCTAAATAGTGCACTTCAGTAGCCAGTATTCTCTACAAAAATACTTAAAAAGATCATGAGTTACAAGATGCCATTCTTGTACAACACGTATTAAACCTGGCCTGCCTGGGATTTAGCAGAAAGGCATAAACAGCCAACGTATTTTCCAAAAAGACAGTCCACGTAAAACAGTACTACTAAAACTAAGAGACTTCACAACATATTTAATTCTTCTTTTCTAATACTTTTATGGTATAAGCTAGCTTCTTACGTCAGGGAGGATCAAGAAAGCCTTGACTCCCAAGTACAACCTTGCGGAGAATTTTTTAGCTTAGAAGTGATTGTGATCGACCACCTAGAGGCAAAGCTCTCTGGGATTTCCAATGCATGCTGCATTCACAGGTGTACGGGGAAAGGAGGCACAGATTAATGATGCATGTGGAAATGTCTTCAGTTAAAGCACAGAGGATGCTTATTTACCCCTTTGTGAAGCTGCCACTTGACACGAGACATTGGGCACATCGCAGTAAGCGCCAGTCCAGCCAGATGGACAGACACATCGAGTCTGGGCTCCACTCTGGACACACGTCCCTTTATTCTTACAGGGAGACTTGCTGCACAGATCCATAAGTGCCTGGAGAGAAAAAAACACAACATGGTATCTGGCAAGAGCAGTAGGAAACACTATTCAAGAGTACAAGTTCAAGAAGCAAATAAAGGAAGCTAGGCTCTGCCAAACTGGTTCCATATGGCACTGGAAAGGAAGGGACAGTACTTCCCAAGTCTAAGCCAGGTGCTTCACTGACAGTCTCAGGAGCTCATATGCCTAGGAAATAGCAAATGTACAGAGAAGTAAAGCCCAGATGGCAGCAACATTTCAAGAGTAAGCTGATCCTCACACCTTGCTACGCAGAGGGATCTCTGGTTGGATGGGTTTGAGAAAATTCTTTTTTATCTCAGACTAGGCTTCTAGTTCCACATTAGTAGGAGGCTTCCAGCTATCAAAAGCAACAGGTGCCCCTTCTTCTCCCGAACTCCCCCCACCTTCACTGCTTTTTGAGGATGACAAATGTGTTTCACGTTTTGATCTCTGCTTTTCCTTTTTGTCATTAGCTCACCATGCCTGCTTTTGGCCCCATTTGCTCTAGTGTGCTCTCTCTGAATTTTCCTGTCTTATGAGATTCAGTTGAAACCCCACAACTGTTTTATGAACTGAAGATGGGCCAAAGTATACTGCTTTTTCTTGACTCCTTACATAAAACCAAAGTTTCCAAACAAAGAGACTAAAACTCAGTAAATCATCATATGAAAGTGAAGACCCAAAATAACTGTCTGACCTAACATAAACCAGCCACTAACCATCATTTCCTTTTTGAGCACTTAGCCTTCAAAGTAATACAGCTATTTGATTGATTTCAAGCTGACTTGAGGGAAGGATGAGGTTTTTAAAGCGAGCAGTACTGAATTTTGGCTGTAAAATGCAATTTCAATTGCAGAAAGTTCTGCTTTTCAGATGCAAACTGTCTCCTCACAAAGATTAAAGTAGAAAAATCAGTGCTTTCACAAGCAACCAAAGAGAAACTTGGAATTAAGTTTTATCACATGTAGTTGAGCGTGAAGAAGAAAAACACTGAGCCTCTTGCTTCTGCATTTGTAATGAGTAGCTGACTGTTTTACATGCAAATTCTATAACTTATGAATCATTGTCTGATTTTGTTCTGCTTATTTAGCTTCGCTAATTAGGTCAAGCCAGTTTACCACTAAGACAAGAACTACACTGTCGCTGTAATCTATAAATCTCTCCAATACAGCTTTGAATAGTACTTATAAATTTAGAAAGTTCCGATTCCTTGTATAAAATGGGTGATACATTATGATCAAGCTTCTCCGAACATAAAGCGGACTTTCTGAGAATCCACAACATTTAATTTGGGGACAGGAACATAACCCTTTTCTCAAGTAAAAAAAAAGCAAACATAACAGAAGAGGAACTACTGAACTTCACAGTACTTTACGATCACTCTCAATGCTAATTCTCCCAATGAGGTTTAAGTCGTGTGCCCAGAATGCATAATTAGGGTAGCAGAGGGATTGCTTTTTTATATCACTTCATTACTTTGCATTCACTTCCTCCATTAGCAATACCTAGAAGCAGACCTGACAATTTAATGTCTAGCAACACACTATTGGAAAAGCACTTCCCCCCACTGCCACTAAAATGCTTCTTCTAGCACCCACTGCTTTACAAAGACACATTAGCACAAAAGACACTTGCAAAATTCTTACAAAATTGTAGTGTTTTCCAGTAGTTTAAGAAATTCAGACTATATTTTTTAATAGCAGCATTCAGACTGCTTAGGAAGGAAGCCAATATAGTGTTTACTGTTCCAAAGCTAGAAATAGTCTCAAATCATTCTTGCTGTTTTGATAAGCATAGAATAAAAAGAAAAAACTCTGATCTGAAAAATTAAATCAACGTTCTGTTTCCACTGTGACATGCCAAGTTTGAAGTTTTTAATAGCAACTAGTCAGTCATTTACAGCATGAGTTTGCAGTGCCTATGCTCAACTGTGGAAAACTGTAAATTGCCTGAACTTAAGTGTGCAAGTAAGGATAGAGTTTTTTATTGAGGTTGCGAACAGGACAATCTCACCAGTTACTGCCCCAGAACATCTCCTGGCTTCTTATGGAAAAAAAATTTACAATCAACTCGGAATAACTACACATCCCTGTAAAAAATAAACCAGTTAAATCAAGGTCCTGATAATCAGACTGATATTCTGCTTTTTGTTTTGTGTTTGCTTGCTGTTTTTTTAATACAGGATTCTGCCTTCAATCAGGACAATTTTATGCTTCAAATGAAATGCAGCCATTTTCAAAGCTAACAGCTGTTTTTCGTTTAAGAAGAGAACTCATCTAGAAAGTTCCAATGACACCTGTCCTCATAAATAACCAAGCATTTTTCTCCTCCTTGCAAATAAGACACTTTCCATTTCCAGAGTTTTGCACAGGGGCACCTGCTCTGTTAGACAGAGGTGCTAGACTTATTTTTCCTGGGGCTAATGGGTCAACTACCTCTTACCAGAACTGAAGGAGCAAGAGCTCTGCCACATTTGGTACTTCACATCTAACCCGTTCAGTTCTGCTGCTGGACCGTTCAAACAAGAGTGCTCTGTGCAAAATGGGCAAGAAAATGTCACCCACCTGACAGTTCTTCCCAGTATAACCCAAAGGACATATACACCGGTATGTGCCTAGGCTGTCCACACAGGAGCCTTTGTTCAAGCAAGGACGTGAATCGCACTCATTAATTTCCGTGAGGCAGAAGGGTCCTGTAAATCCCACCGGACACTGGCAAGTAAAGGAATTGATCCCATCCACACAAGTACCTCCATTGAAACACGAGCTGCAGAGTGAGAAGAAAGGTAAACGGAGACAA
Source organism: Himantopus leucocephalus (assembly GCA_003993805.1). Taxonomy (NCBI): domain Eukaryota; kingdom Metazoa; phylum Chordata; class Aves; order Charadriiformes; family Recurvirostridae; genus Himantopus; species Himantopus leucocephalus. Next base: position 4,824,688 of record RSEF01000008.1, read on the forward strand.
AATGCAATTAGCTCACAGCCAAACAGCATGTAAATTTTACTGAAATGTGAGAAAAAAACAGATTACAGGATCTTCTGACCACTGTCAAGTTCCTGCTGAAGAAGCATAAATCAGATAAGAGCAATTCAAGGGGACTCCAGCTCACCCTCTTTTACCTTGGTAGGCAAAGAAAGTAAAGCAGGGTTTCAACGAGTCATTAGTGACGGAGGTAACTTGTTTAATGAAATCTTCCCAGCTTCAACGTGACCACAAACAGTACTGTACCAGGCAGGCATGTGGCTTGCTCAAATTGATAAATTTTATACAAATTTTATTACAAATTACAATTATATTACAAATTATGAGAAACAAAACAATTTGCCTTTTTTTTTTAAAGCTTCAAAGGAGTAACAGGTATGTTTTCTCAAGGAAAAAGTTCGTATAACATGCAAAACACAAGTATGTTCTTCATTGAAATTGTGTGAAAGTATTGGTATTGCTAAATTCCTTCCTTCTCTTCTCATGAGAACCTTAAGTCCTTGATTTGTAAAACTACTCATACATGCCCTGGCAGAATTCAGATCAAAGGAGTTTCCCCCCCCGCCCCAATCTTCTGCTCATAAGAAATTCTGCCAGATTAGGTGTCCTACGGAGAAGTGACTGGGAAAGTTAGGAGAAGCGATGCCTCATGCAAAATTGACTCCTTTTTCCTTCTAAAGAAATACCTGCCAGGAAACTCTTGCTCCTCTGAAAATAACCCTAGATCAGACTCAAGATAATCAGTTTGATAAAGTACACAAAACAAATTCCTGCTTGTTATCTGTCCTGTGCACCGTCAAAGGGTACTTCCATGAGAGAAGCCACTGACTCACACCTCCTTGAACTTCCAGTGCAAGTTTTAAGTATCTAAATTCTGACTGTGATTATGGTTGAGATGTCAACATTAACCTATTCATTAGAGAGGCTCCGCTGCCTTGTGGGCTGAATTCTGGTTTACAGGGCGCAGAACTACTGTTTACATTCATGGCAAAACAGGGAAGACAAGAGGAACTGTCAATCAGGTGGTGTGTTTCGCTGAAATCAGGTACCCATCTCCAAAAGAAGATGGCACTCTCTCATAGGCGGCTTCTCACACAAGACGTGGAAGAATTATTTGAACAGAATTCAAATTAGCCAACCATCACGGCGCGCTTAAGTATAGCTCAGTAAATTTTGGTTGAGAAGGTGTGACTGGTTTAGCTTGGCAGAGCGTTGAAAATTGCTACATCCTTCATTCATACCTGCAAGACTGGTTTCTGTCCTGACTGATAACAAAAACAAAAACAGGATGAACCTCAAGGAAGAACCAGGCGTTCTGCTAAACCACCCAACATATTTCACTTGATTAAACAACTGTTGTGCAAATTAAACACACCCTCATCAGTGACACAATCCAGTTCTTAAGCAAAAGATGTTAAAATACTTCCTCCCCACAAATACAATTTTATAGAAGATAAGAAAGATCTTTTCTCTGTGTGCAGAAAACGCATGAGAATACCAAGAGCTTTGCATTTAGGCATCTTATTTGTTTCTGGTAACTAGATTAGAGCAGACTATTTTTTAATTGGTTTTTTTTTTTTTTTAACCGTTTCCATTTATTAGAAATTGTTTCCATTTGAGAATCTGAAGTTACTTAAATCAGTCCTAACAAAGCTTAAAATAAATATGCAGATGATGGATACACAGGGTTAACTGTCAGAGAGCTTTTAAAACTACCAAGTGAACGATTTATATAAGGACCAGCTGTCGAGCACTTTAGCTCAGTTCCACACCTCCTCCCCCTTAGAAGGACCTCAGGTTTTATCTCAACACTGCTAAACCACATCCAATTTGTCAGCATTAGACAATCACTGATGATTAAACCTTTCCAGTACAGAATTTGTGGATTTAGTGTTCCTCCTGGTCGCTTCTTCGTATTATTTGCAGTCAATAACTCAACTCAGGGCTGATTTATTTTTCCCGCTTTTCTGAGAGTTGGCCATCGCTTCCATTTTTGCAGCTTTCGTATTTCTCAACACAGTAACTGTTCATAACCAACCAATTGCACCAGGGGAGGCTTAGATTGGGTATTAAGAAAAATTTCTTCATTGAGAGGGTTATCAAACATTGGAACAGGCTGCCCAGGGAAGTGGTGGAATTGCCATGCCTGGAGCTATTTCAAAGATGGGTAGACGTGGTGCTTACGGACATGGTTCAGTGGTGGTTTTGGTAGTGTTAGGTTGATGGTTGGACTCGATGATCTTAAAGGTCCCTTCCAACCTAGACGACTCTATGTTTCTATGAATTATTTCCCCTCCCTATATGATAATGGTCTTATAAAAATATAAATTATGTTTTAATAAGCTAGCATCTGTTACTGTCTTAACGTCTGTTAAACACTGTTATATTCCTCGTATAATGGAACTAAGCTTCTAACTAGTTGTGCAAACTGAAGACCAACTTCGACAGGCAACTGTCTTTCAGCTGGTATCCTGCACAAGGTAGGAAAGTGTTCCTGGCATGAATCACAAGCATACCTCAGCGATAAAAGGCAGGAAAACAGATCCTCATTGTTAAAAACTACCTCTGAGTAGGACTGACTTCAAGCCACGAGCACACATTGTGTGACTCCTTAGTGCAGCAGCAGAGTGAAGTTATCTCACCTCTCAGTGCATTCATCGATGTTGTTCTCACAGTTGGTTCCCTCAAACCCAGGCTGACACTTGCACGTGTAGCTGTTGACGTAGTGGGTGCACGTGCCTCCATTCCTGCACGGTTCACTCAGACATTCATTGGTATCTGTTTGACATTTATCTCCATGAAATCCAGGTAGGCAGATGCACGAGAAAGAGTTTATCCCATCCACACATGAAGCTCCGTTTTGGCAGGGATCTAAGACAGAAGCATTACAGTAAGTGTTAAAATGGGTAACAGTCAAAGGCCAGGCCTAGTGTAGTAGCTTTTTGGAAAAAAAGTATCACACAGCCCAGAGTGTGACAGACTACTGACAAGTTTTTCTGAGCCACTTTATGGAAGAAATAATTGCAAAGCATTATCAATAACAAATTCACAAGAAGGTGTGGATCAAAGCCAAGCTTCAGGGCCTAAAGGTTTCTCTGCTGGCATTTGCTCAGCCAAAACCAACAAAACCAGACCCAAAGTCTCTTGGTTTAAAAATCAAACTCTGCTTTTTTAATAAATGCCTATTGAGAAAGACAATACAAGCAGCACAGCAACTGTTTCTTCTTTGTTATCAGGTCTTATTCATAAGAGAACTCAGACCGTTCTCTCTCTTCCAGACACTGCTCAACACAGGGAAGAACTTGTGTCCTTCATTTTAAGCATGAAAGTAGTTCAGTCAAATCAAATGTGTATGTGTAAATTACTGTATATATGAGCACTCATGCGTTACCAAGCACTGAGCATTTTTCCCAGTAAAAAGGCTGACTGGGGAAAGGCTGGCAGAGAAGCTAAAAAATTCATACACAACTTTGGATTCTTCTCTCCTCTGGATTTCTTGACATTTTCTTTATCCCTACCATGACCTTACTACTTGTATATCACTATTTTTTGGTCTAAGCCACCCCCTGCCACTGCATTCCCTCTACTTCCGCAAGTACCAATCTGCCTGAAAGAGCTCTGCCATTCAGTAGTTTCTTTCTGCTTTGCTCCTTCCACTTTTGGATTTAAGACCCACATTACTCTGTCGGATACTGCCTCTGAAGCCTGTTTCCTTTTCTACTCTGCATTCCCTAGACCGAAAGCCTATGTAAATGAAGGCAGGGAGGGAAACTGTGAGAGGGGAGGAAAAGGGGAGACAGGAAGGGGGATGAAAAAAAGGTTACAGAGCCTTTTTTTTTGATCTACAACTATCTTTAAGTACTACTAAAATACAAACTTTAAGAGGCCAATAGGCTCCACCAAAAATTTGCAGTTCAACGTAAGTACAAAATTATTCTGTTCACTGGTAAATGAAGAAAACAGATGTGAAAGGTAATTAAAGATCATTTATTGACTGAGAAATATGCTCACATGACAAAAAATTGTGTTAGAAGAGACACACCTGCATCCAGTTAAAGGTCATCTGACTACTGCAGAGAAAAAGCACATTCAAAGTGAGACCCCTGGCAGCTATAAAATGTTGTGTCTATGGCAGCCAGCCATTTATGACTGAAGCCAAAAGCTCCACGTTAATTTTCTGTACTGCACATTTACTGACAGAAAAAGGAGACTCCAGTATCAGCTTTTCAATAAGTTCTTGTTGGTGGAGGGTTTGTTTGCTTCATAGATTAAAGACATTTGGCTCAAGCCATGGAAGGTTTTTGTTATGCTAAATGAAATCAGCTGTAGCAGTGATTTGAAATTCTTCTTCAACCTCATGGGTGTGCTGCCTAACAGACAACACGGGATGAATCTCACAGCTCTCAGAACACTTAGGAATAGAGGGAGATTTCCCAGCTCTTCAAGAGAGAAACACTAACGCTTTAAAAACATTTTTATCTTCAGACACCCACGTAAAAACAAACAGGACAAGCAATAATTTTGTTGGCTTCAGGAAGCAAAGCTCTGGGTCAATGCAGCAATGTGACTTTTTTTGTACTATACCTGTTTACTCAGAAAGAGGCAATCAAAAGCTCAGCCTGAGACAGATGTCTTAGAAGTTCTTTCAGCAGCACTGCTTTGGGGTCTCCCACGGTAACTTTTGCTAACAGACTTGTTTGGATCCTTCTCTACAGCAGTCACAAATTTAAATTTGTTTCAATGCAAAACACAACTCTCTAAATTCATATCTAAAGTCTTTAAGACTTTGGGTTGGTAATAAAAAAAAAGCTAATAAAAAATAGAGGTTTGGATTTTTTTGGTGTTTTTTGTTTTTTAAAGAGACAGCCAATTTAAAAATTCCAACATTGTGAACTCCTCCAAGGTTTGATAAAGCACTTTTCAAATAGTAACAGATGAACTTTTAAACACATGACACTTCTCGGAAGACTCTGATTTTATCTGATGATGATACAGAATATGCCCAGCAAGAAAAATAAGTTAATATGTATTTGGTTTCCCTTGCAAAGAGCAGTTTCAATGCACGAAATTAACATTGACTTTCTTGTAATTTAAACACTTTCAGTGCTCATCAGTGCATGGGCTATCCTACTGCACCCAATACCTATTCTGGAACACAGTGCCTTCCTGCTGCTTAATTTGCTTTCAAATATGGATTAACTGGAACAGCAACAGGACCCACTCTTTCCAGAATATTAATGTCAGACAGAGACATTTCAGGAAAGACTGCTATACCCAAGATTCCCACCACACCTCAATCAAGTTTAACATTGAAATACAGGTAAGCCCTGCAGTGTTACTTTAACTTGGTGTATTAAAATTTCAGGCAAATAGAATTCTTCATTTAACAGTGTTCCTTGTTAAAATATGTAAACTCTAAGGACCTTTTCAAGCTAAGAATCTGGGAACAACTCAGGCTATCTGTGAGAACACTGTAATCCATTTCTAGCAGCTGAACGCGATGAATTTTGACTGCCTCAAACATGCAAGTCTTACAAAGCTGAGGTTGTGGGTTTTTTTCTTTTTGATAAGAGATTATAAAAGACTTTTCAGTATCTGTCAAATAGCAGTCATCAATAATACAGCAAAATTACTACTAGGAAAAACTGGAAAACATGGAACAATCTGCTGATACTCACTTGAAAGGCAGTCATCAATGTTACTGTCACAGTCTCCTCCAGTAAAACCTGGCCGACATTCACACAGGTAACTGCCTTGAATATTATGGCACAGAGCATGATTTTTGCAGGGCTTGGAGAGACATTCATCAATATCCACTGTACATCTTTCCCCTGAAACATGGAGAGTCCAGAAGTAAGACCCCTCATAAGGCAACGGTAAAAAGGCTGAATGCCAATACAGCTCAGTGTTGAAAGTACAGGATGTTCCCCATCCACATTACCTTCCCAGCCAGGAGCACACTGGCAGGTGTAGCCTTCAGAGTCAGGAGATTCTTGGCAAATTCCCGAGTTCTCACAAGGATCAGGGGAACAAGGAGCAACCACTACCTGGCAGTTCACACCTGGAGAGCAGAAGGGGAAAAACCAGGAGAGTACACTGCTAAGAGCTTGGTGCTACTCGGAAGAACAAATAAGAGACTGCAACTCACATGGTTATCCTACATAGCACTGGACAGCATTTCCATATTTGAAAAATCTCAGAAGAAAAAAAAGGAGATCAGAGTGCTCCTCTCGGGCTCAGTGGGTACAAGCAGACAGCAGCCATAGTAATTCTGAGTTTAATGCCCCTTCAATTCTCAGTGCATTTATATACCTCAGTATAACTTTCTTACAAAGAAAATTAAGCTGAGCTCCACCAGGAGTCCAAACAAAGCTTAGATATGGTCTTACTAAGCACTTTACTGCGGTATCATGTCTATGTGAACTGACTGTAATTTAACTTCATACAACCATGGCATTTCCCCTTGGGTCTTATTTCCATGAATTAAAAGATTAAAATGGCACTAAAGGTGCAATGAAGTGGAAAGGAAGAAGAGAACAGAAACTTCTCTCTGAATTTTCACCTTTGAATCCTTTCCTACAGGTACATCTGTATCCATTCAACAGATCCTCACAAGTTCCTCCATTCTGGCATGGGTTTGATTTACATTCGTTCCCTTCTGTTGAACAGTAATCTCCTATCCAGCCTGGATCGCAGACACACTTGTACCTTTGAAGGCAAAAACAGCAGCAATTTTAGAGCATTGTGAAGTAACTCTTCTACTAGCTGTGTTCTCCTGGATTAGTTTTGGAGAGAAAACCAGAAAACCTCTCTTTAGGAGAGTCCTAAGTTATGTTTAGACTGCTTACCCCAGCTGTACAGTATTGAAAACACTGAAAATAAACCCTCCCTTAAAACCACACTTCCCTCTGTTACAGTTTCCACAAAGTGCTCAGTCAACCAGCAATATGTTTCTGCTTTGATAAGACCTCTCAACACATTTAAACAAAGACAGAAAAAAAGATTTTAAAGAGTGGAGGGGAACAATAGGTTGCAAAGATAACTAGACTGATTTAATACAAAGTAGTGGTTACAAATGAAAACAGCTGGCTGGGAGCAGGAGCAGTATTCTCCATCATGTTTCAAAATCTGAAGAAGAGCAGTACTCCACCCATATGTCGTAGGACCAAAGATTTGGTGAATCACCCTGGACTCAGGCCACACAACACACACACTGGCCTCTCTCCCTCCCTGTCATGCGAACAAGACTTATTTTATCTGGCACCGAGCGTAAGGTGTACATAGGCATAAATATGAACGCAGGTGACAGATGATAGACAAGATGAACCAAAACATTTGTTTTCCAAGCTTACACGGAGGCTGAATTAGCAATAAAGGCAGCCTTCCTGCCAGCTGCAGGGAAAGCGCTGAATCCTGCCCTACAGAACTACCCGCAGTGGTAAATCACTTCCTTGCCCAAGTGCTGACAACACTTTCCAGGATGCAGCATGCATCTGGGAGGTATTGCTATCCCATGTACAGTTGGGAAATTTCACAAACATGAGTCCTACCTCCCCAAACCTGTTGTCTCCAAAGGCCCTGCTCTCCCAGACTTACTATTACCAAAAAGAGGTCTGATTCAGGGCTCCTGAAATCAGCATTCTGGTCCCAATTGGATGGTAAGATTCAGAAGCAACTACTGCCATCAAAATAGCCTTCCCTTTTTTCTCTCAGGCATGCAACAGTGCAACTAAAGCTGACGAAATCTCAGCTTTGGACAAACTGTTCTAAGTCAAGTATTGTTCTATATTCTAGTGTCAAAAGTTGTCCGCCTGTTCCTTAATAGAGTATTTGGGTAGCATGAACAGCACTAGCCAACAAAGAGAGTCTCCACACTCAACGTTTTAAGAGTTTGATGGAGTAGGTAGCTGCTGCTCCCCAAAGATTCAGTTTGGAACTATTTCTTTATTATAATTGCATTCACTCTACTCACTTGAATTGCCAAACCCTCCCTTTAGATAGTGGCAGTCCACCCTGCGCTACATGCCCATGCAAAGACAGCACAGAATACAATGCAGGACAGAAAAACCTATGTTGAAACAGCACAGACCGCAGCTGGTGACTAAAGGTCTACACCTTACAGGGATTATGTCGTGGGCAGCAGTTTAAGTCTGGATCTTAATTTCAGAAATTAGAGAAAAATCAGAAACCTCAAGTCAAAATGGAACTCCAGGCAAAGCAAGCCAAAAAAAAAAAGTATAAAAGGCAGCAGGTAAGTTTAATGTGACAATAAGTACTTACCCACTAGTAATATGTGTGCAGTTGCCATGTACACAGGGATTACTAAGACAGCCATCTGCCTGTGACTGACAGTGAGGATGATGGTAACCTTCAGGACATACACACCGAAAGCCATTGACTTCATTTATGCATGTTCCACCATTATGACAGGGGCTGGATGTGCATTCATCAATGTCCACATTACAACGTGGGCCTAGAAAAAAAAAACTCCAATACTTATTAAGTAGTATTTCTTATAAGAACAGTTGCTTTGCATGTCTGCGAGAACATACATTAAGACACAACTCAGCAAAGCCAATGCAGCGGGACAGAGCTTGCATGCCTCCGTGCTTTAAGTGAAGTCAAGAGAAGCATTTTTGAAAGATGCAGCACTTTTCTGTGCCTGGAAAACAGCACTTACACTCAACAAGTATTTACAAGCCATTCAAGAATCTCAACAGAATTCTACTAAAAATCACCAGTTAATATTTATTAGGAAGGCAAAAAAATCACTCAACAGTATCATGCTTGGAACAAACCTCTTGAGCTCCACTTGTCATAGCCCTGCTCTTCTGCTTTGAAAGTACCTACCCTTTGAACAACCAATACTGCCAAACTGTCTGCAGTAAATATAGTTCTTGTGGTTTATTGCGCAAAAGGGACTCTAAAAAACACCGTTTCCTGTTTTGCCTGCCTCTGATTACGACTGCAAGATCCTTGAAGTAGTGACCATAAGATCTTGTGAGGCTGGAAAGCTAAACAAAGTGAATGTTGCAGTAAGTTGAAAGCATTTTTAACATAAGGAAAGGACAAAGTAATGAGACCCCATGCAAGCCAGCTCTTTAAATACTGGAATATGCCAGTTCATCATATTACTGACTTATTTTAACAGCGTAACAGTAAGAAGTCCGGTAGCGTAACAAATATGGTATGCCAGCAACGAAGAAGACTGAAAGGCAAGAGTGATCAGGATCATGCCTCTTCCTTTTCTGGGGACAGAGAGTACCACCATGCCAGAGCCAAAGGAAGGAAGGAAGGAGCGACAGAAGTTTAGAAAGATGCCAAGAGAAAAGCACAAGACATATGAAACCTCTTAGTGCTATTTCTAATGCACTTCAGATCAATTCTAATTGGAATCATTCAGTAATAAACAGTAACAAACGTGATGAGAAAACAGTTATAAACAGTACCAACTGCCTTACAACAATTATTTTACGAGCGTATTACCCTACATGGCTCAAAACATATTAAGTCCATTATAAACAGCGTTGAGATGTGCTTTAGTCATCAGAATTAGTCCTGATGTAGATCTACGGTTCTAAGCACGGATCCAAAAGTGCATAAAACCTTCTTCTTTCAGCCCTACTTTTACTGTGTTAGATAATTCTTTATAATTTAAAAAGGAAACAGAACAGACCACACTATGAAAAAGAAGTACTACAAAAAGCAGGTAATTCAGTCAGAGACTTCAGAGTGGAGAGCAGCTCATTAGAACACTGAGTTAATGCTTTCCTTTCACAGAAAGAGAAATACTGTTCATGGTCAAAGCCCAAGGTACCCTCTGATCAAACACCTCTCTATATTGTCCACAATCTCTCCGTCCCTGGAAAGAAGCTGTAAATAATAAACCGAAGTCACATGGGTTTATTTGTTATAAAACCAAGAACCATGAATTGGATGTAATTACCTAACAAGAATGGCATTTCATAGCACAGATTAGGCCATTTTTCTGCTTGGCAGAACTTGCTGTAATGCAAGATTCTGAGATTCAAAGATTAGAAGGATTTATCGAGATAGTAATTGAATCCCTTGCAGTCAGTATGCAAAGAACAGCTTCCTTAGCTACCCAGATAACTACCTTCAAAACAACTCAAAGCTATCGGGTAGCTGACTTTACCTGTAAATCCAGGTTTGCAAGCACAATTGTAGCGATTAATGCCATCAATACAGTCCCCGTGAATGCATGGGTTACTTGCACAGTCATCAAAGTTATTTTCACAGTTCACTCCTGAAAGAAAATTTAGAGGAATAAGGAGGTCAAATCTTACAAGGAAGACACCAAAACAATTTCCCAGAAATAGCCAAATTAAGAACCCCACCTGCTTCAAAGTTACATGTGCATTGGTGCAACTCAAACAAGTGATGATGCCAAAGCACTGTGACACCAAGGAATGTCACCTAGGTGCTGACTGAATATGACCCTGAACTTGTACTAAATGTTTAAACAAAAGAATAAACCATTTTGAACACCATGCCTATTTTTTTCTGCATACTTGAATTTTGGAAGTAAAGAGGAGGTAAACCCTTCCACAATCAGCTGAGGGTTAGGCAATCCACACAAACACAGGAAAATTCAGCAAGGAAAAGCAATGTGAAAATGATACTCTCATACCATAAGCTTATCTCTGTATGCAAATTTAGCAGGCACCAGAGCACACATAAGAAATAATTAAATGCTTGAATTGTGTTAGAATCCAATCCTTCCACTTGTGCTTTATGTACCTGAAGTGCCGAGCAAACAGTTGCATTGGTAGCCATTCACCAAATCAATGCAGCGCCCTTGATGGAGGCAAGGATTGCTGTGGCATTCATCTATCTGCTCACTGCATATGGCACCCATGTAGCCAGGATTGCATATACATGTATATGAATCAATTCCATCTTGGCATTCCCCATGGTGGCAAGGATCAGGATCACAGTTGTTGATATTCTCCTCACACAGAAGGCCAGTAAAACCTAAGGAAAAATGATGAACAGGAGTAATTAAGAAGTTAACTGGTACGATGCTGCAGTGACTATAATCCAAATATAGAAAGACTCAACAAAGTGGCAGACAGCACAAAAGGTAACTGGACATCTCAACTGCTGCCCATTTTCCAGCACTGGAAAACAAGTCTCTTCCGCTGCTCACAGCATTACAGAACAACATCTTGCATGGAGATCCCTGGCATTGAAAGCGGTTACCTTCAGTTTATTCAGAACAGTAGCGATGAGAGGAAACATGTAAATCTCCATGAGAAATATTTACTCCCATCAGTATAAACTATCTGAAGGCACTCTTCTGTCATTATTTCCTCTACACAATACCAGGGGAGTTGACTTTTTTAGTATGAGAAATTACTGCAAGGATGCTGCAGAAACCTTCCCAAGGGAACTCTCTTGGCTCATGTCAAAGCTTCTGCAGCTCTGCTTATTAAAGTCTCTTTCCCCTCTCATTGGGAAACCTTTCAGTAACTCCAGTCAAGCACCAACTGCAAATTTAAGAAAGACTGCATGCAACCTCTTCAGTCAGGAGCAATGAAACAAGCAGCAATTTGGCCTGTTTCATTCTGCTTCAGCTGGGAAACATCCTGAGCAACAGAGGAGGGTAGACGCTATTCACCAGAAGGGCTAAAACAACGGTTCAGGAAGCTCAGAGCAACAAACAACTCCCTCAAGAGCCCTGTTTTCTACGATGGAGCAGAGCTGTATTGAACAGGGACAATTTAAAATAAATGGTTTTCAGAGATGAGGTTTTGGAGCAACAGTCATGCTGCCTTCCAGCAGCTGGAGATTAGGAAGGTAGAACTTCAAATTTCAGACACCAACTGGAGATGGATATAAACCAAGCTGCAGGGAATTTCAACAGCTGAAGAGCAATTCTCACCTGAGTATTATAAGTGGATAACAGGCTCCCCATTTTTCATACAGGTTTGTGGTTATTTCTCTGGTCAAACATACCAGGTGACGGCTAACATTTCCAAGTTCTGCGAACGTATGCATGGATGAATGGGTGTGGAAGTAGGTGGGGAGAGGGAAGGGCAGCTAGTTAGAGAGATGGATATAAAAAGATGTTAGGAAAGGAAGAAAAACAAACCGATAAGAGGACGAACACTGGCAAAAAAAAAAAAAAAAAAGAGGANGGAAAGACCTGAGACAACTCAAGAAAAGAAAAGCCATGATCTACCGCTGGGAAGGAGAAGTGGAATAATGCCAGAAGGGAAAGAAAAGACAAAAAGCAAGCAGTAAATAGAGCTATCTGTACAGCATTTGGCCAAACATTTTGCAGTTTTCAATCACTTTGGCAGCTGGTGATTACCATTCAGGGAACACCTATCATTCATAATATGAGATTTATAGAGCAAGAACATACTCTAACATTATTTTCCAGTAACTGATCTGCCCCAATGATGAATTCCACATATCAGTCTTATAGAAGGCTGTCAATATTAAATAACAATACTTAGCATATATTTGTTCAAAAAGTTACTACTGTGCCTCCTATTGTAGTTCAACTGAACCACTTAAAGATTAGATATATTTCTCAGTCTCCCAACTGAACATACCTTACTGAGATACGATTTCCCTCTTCAAAGACAAGAGTTATAGACTAAAAAAAACCCCACTTGAATATAGAATATAAGAATCCCTCAGACAGAACGGAAAAAAGCCCTAGTACAGAGTCCCTCTTCCATTTTCAGCTAAAGTACTAACCAAGGATTTTACTAAAAGCTGCTGCTTCAGTAACATACATTTGGTTGCTTTCAGCCTGTTCCTTGAAAATGCTCCATACATCATGTGCCTTCATGCAAGCAGCAGTCTTCCTTCCTCATCTGGGAGACCTAGGATTTCTGTACTAAGGTGGTTCCAGCAGTTTAGTGCCCAAATTCAGAACGTGGTTTTCAAGCCGCACCGCTCCACGTTCTACTCCACTACATGACCCAAAACCCACCTAGTTCAGGTAAGCTCTGCACTCCTGGTGAATGAAAGCAATCAAACCACGCATCAGTTGAGACAGACTTTCTAAGATAGTTTCCAAGTTTGGTGAAGATTTGAGCTTTTTTCTTCTTTTTGCAAGTGTCAGCTTATTCTGTCACATGTAATAATGAAAAGGAGAATTCTGCCAATAATTATTCCTCTTCTGATTAGAACTACTGCATTCCCCTACTTCCAACAAATTCATTGTTTCTTCAGGCACTTTGGGGAAGGGGGAGAGGGTGTGTGAAAAGACTGAGGAGGAATTTTTAGGCTACTCTCTACTATATTCTGTACAGGGCAGAATAAATTAGTGAAGTCGAATTTGCCTTAACAATTTGATTATTGGAATGATTCAAAATGAGAAAAATTGCACGTAAGTCTAGCCAACCTAACAGCACATTTCTGGGACAAAGGTGGCTCTGGGAATTGTTCAGCCTCTTCCGTAATGGAAGAGCTAAAGCCAGTGCGTTCCATGTCTGAATCTGGATCCCGAGCAATGCATCAGGCACCACTAACTGAAAGCAACCAAAAGTCATTCCATGGGCTCTGAACTGCCCATACCCTCTTATTTGACCAGATGTAAAAATTAAAATAAAATTTATCTACATCACACCTAGAGGGCTGAAGATAAGAAAATACCATAATTAAACCTGATGCTTCTACATGTGTAATTAACCAACCAGTAAAGGAATTCAGTGCATTCAAAAAAAACCACCTCAGTTCCATCCACAGCTCTGTCAAAATTTCTGGACGATGCTTGACAAATCATTTTAACTACATTCTGGCAGGCAGCTACTCTGTGGTATTTCTTCCAGTGGACAAAATTTTTACTGCACTGCAATCTTCCACTTCTGACATAAAATAGCCTGATGCAACAGAAATCAAAATACACAGTAGTACTGCTCTTTCCATCTCAACTTCTTCAACTGTATACTATATAATACGAGTTGGAAGAAAGAAAGTAAGGCACATGTAAAAGGCTTCACACTGCTGTTTTTCCACTCATGGATTCCATAGTCAATACAGAAGAAGCTGTCACCTTCTGGGAAGCAAGAGATGGGAGTGAAAGAGGGAGGCCAGAACTCCCATCGATTGTGAACTTACTGCTGTCACAGCTGAAGGGCTTTCTGTACTTAAATGCTATTCTCTGCCGCAAAGGAGTAGACAAAGCTTCGCAACAAACAAGCAGTACTTCAGAGAAAGAAAGAAAGAATGCTGACACTTCTTTGACCACCCCTTTATGTATTTAGGTTACATACAATCTCCAGTCCAAGGGCTCTGAACACGAGACTAACCTGTGGCACACTGGCACTCATAGCCATTGGGATGGTCGATACATTTGGCTCCGTTGAGACATGGCGTGCTGGAGCAGTCATCTATATCAATCTGACACACGGCACCACTGAATCCTGAAAGGCAGAAAAAAGATGAAAATCCAGAAGTAATTTGAAGTAGTTAATCTAAACAGCTGCACTCTCAGAAGTATTTATTAGCAAATCGTTAAAACCACCCAAATATAAGCTCAGTAAATCTAAACTCAATTGCATCATTAAGCACACACACCACACCCTGGGTGGATTGGTTCCTCCTCCAAACCACCAGCCAAAACATAGTTTCTATCCTCCAGGTCAAAGGAGCCTCAGCTTGAAAACTGAGATGGCCAAGTCAGACAGAAATAAAGCAGATGGAGCAGTGGTGTCCACCACTGGACAGTATGCTTGTCTATAAAACTGAAAGGCCACCAATAAAAACTTTTAAGTAATCAAAGCAAGTAACCTAAAATGAAACAGTAATGCATACATCAGTAGAGCCTTGAGACTAGAATTACTAAAGCAGTGTGGAATGTGGTGCAATACAGCACTGTATCTTTCAATACACTTCTTGAAATAGTTAACGAACTATCAACAGATTGTGTCAGATGATGCAGATCCTTAAGACACTTCAAGAAAAAAATGAAAAACTCCAGGGATGTTTCTTGGAGGAAGGAACCAAAGGAGGAGCCAGAACATCATTAGTCAATAAGAAGGGATGCAGAGCAGGCTTTTGTCAAGTATATTCTGAACTCAAATTTTTGTAAGCCATCAGGAAAACAAGTGACATATACTCCATAGCTAACATTGATCCCTCAGCTCAGCATTTATCCTTCTTTTCTAAAGTAGAGACCAAATCCACCTCCTTCCTCATGCAAGCAACAAACTATATTGATGCAAAAATGGCTTCTGCCTAAAAACCTAAGAAAAAGACAAAAAGCATGCAGAGGCTTTGATTTTTAAAATGTATTTAGAATTACTCATCTATATCTCACTATGATATACGCAATAACAGAAGTTCATGCTGCCAACTACCCTTTATGTTTCTCAACACTTATATTCAGTTACAGGCACAATCCTACTGCAACTAATACACGTCTATTCTCATTTACCAGCTATTGCAACTCACTCATTCAAACAGACGCCACACTAAGACTACAGAAACTCACAAGAAACACACCACCTGCAATCTCTCACTGGTTATCTATGCAGTTCTTGGTAAGGTGAAGCAGGAAAAGCTTCCAGAAACAAGGACTTACCAGGAGGACAGACACAGAGGAAACGGTTGACTTTATCAAGACACTCTCCGTTGTTCACACAGGGATTACTTAGACACTCATCAATATCTTCTTCACAGTGAACACCTTTAAAACCTGTTTTTAAAAAAATAAATAAATAAGAGGTGACTGAAGGCCTTAGAAAGCACCCTTGAAAGTGTAACTGCCTCTTATACCAGTGCTGAAAGTCTAAGCCTGGTTTCATGGCAAGTTTGCAGTTTGGACAGAACCTACAAGGTAAGAATATACATCAGAGGTTAAAAAGGGATGTCAAATGTGTCTTTTTCAGCGTTGCTGAACATGCTCACTTAATCAGCGGTAACAGAAGTTTGTGCTGAATTCACATCTAATGTTTTCTTCCACTTGATGAGAAGGGGTTATATTTTAACACTTTGGAAAATATCAATATATTTAGGTATGCACCAATATAAGGTGAAGGGTAAAGAAACAAACACGGCAGATAATTTTAGCTCAAGGCTTTTTACCTAATGACAGAGTAAAAGGAAAACTTTAAGAAGGGTGAAATACTTGGGACTAGAGTTCCATCTCTCAAAACAGATTAGATATTAATAAAAACTCATTCTAGTTTTCATGGTATCAACTGATCACCTGCAGGGGTCACAATTCTTTCATTATACTTTATAAGACTGAGCAAGTGGCAACTTGCACCCTTTTATTTTTTACCACTTTCTATCAGAAAGCAAAATAGCATACTACATAGGTCATTGGTATGCTGGACATGTAAATTTTACAAGCACAATTTCAATCAACTTTTTTCACAGTTATTTCCTCAGGTCAATGAGAGCTTGCATCATCTGGGGTATTTTAAGCAGAAAAAAACCTCAAACACTATTTTCCAGAATTGTCATATACATATCTGAAAACTCAGTCACTCTTTTAAAGTTTGCACCTGCTTTGCTTTCGTAAATTTAAGTTTCTACACATGCACTTTACCAGGTATACTAACAAATATGTTAACATACACTCCAGCTCAGACTGCTAACTTCCTTTGCTGATGTAGAGATTGGTTTCTTTCTCAGTCCTCTAATTGGTCTCTCCCTCCTCCCCACAAATGCCAAGTCCTCCTGGCTGGTGCCGCCACAGCAAGCTCTCTCACCATTTCATTCAGCCTCACCCCTTTGCAATTTTGTGTTCCACCTCAGCAGAGCTGGCAACCCTCCCTGTGCTTTGCCTTCTGAATTTTTCCTTTGCTGGAAACCCCATCTTTGTCAGAAACTCCCTTCACCTGGCATGCAGAGACATGTGAATCCTCCGATTTTATCCAGGCAGGTGGCATCATTTTGGCATGGATTTGAATGGCATTCATTGATGTCCATTTCGCAGCGTGGTCCTGTGTAGCCCTTCAAACACTCACAGTGGAAAGAGCCTTCTGTGTTTACGCATTTTCCAGCATGTTCGCACGGATTGCTGTTTGCTGCAAGAAAAATGTATGTGTGTGTCAAAACCCGTCCTTGGAGCAGGAAAGTCACAGCATTCTTTATTAATCGTGGTCTTTTGCAGTGGTCATTCCCTTCTGGCAAATAATACTGGGGAAAGACTGTTCATCCTTCTGGGGAGAGGCTACTGTGATTGAAGAAAACATGTGGCAGTTACTTGCCTCTGTGAGAGGCAAAAAGAAAGACTGCTGTCATTACCAATGGACCAAAGGAGCAACTCTGGTCCGTATTACTAATGACAGTTCTTAAGAAGAGAGTATGAAGTGGTTGGAACTAAGAGAATTAATGATGCTTTCAAGGTCTTATCTTTAGATCATCTTTTACATTTACTTCACTCCTGAGGGTGACAAGATGCCACTACAGCCACAAAGCACCAAACTAGTCCTTCGTGTGTTTTCAAAAAGGAACGGCACTCTTGTCCAAGGCAGACTGAGGAAGGAAATTCAAAGAAGTTCTTCTTTCTAATGCTTCCACAAGTGCTGGTTAGATATTACCTGCATGCATTACACTCTAGAAGCATGAACTAGCACTCACAAAACTATAACCAAGACTAGAGAGTCCAGTTAACCCCCAAAACAACACAACAGCATGATATCAGAGAACTACAGCTTTAAAAACCCACGTGGTCACCAGTCTCGGAAGGCACTCAAAAGATCCAGCCATATTCTGGCTGTCAAACAACCTTGATGTATTTCTACCAAGGCAGGAGCTGCTACAACTCCCACACAAACTGCGGTACTTTCATTGTACACTACAGTTCTAAGGGTCAGCTTAATTATCACAGCTGTTTGTGTGCACTCCTCACACAATGCTAAAGCCTTCCTGCACAATGAAGAATGGTTAAGCATCTCGCTGCTTTTCATATTCCAAAGGAAGACAGTTCAAACACGGACAGCTATTCTGACTCAGCCCTTTGACCCAAGTCTCACACATGATTTAAAACTCATATAAAGACACTGAAATGGAAAGGGGAGAGCAGGAAAGGAGTTGTACTTATGTTGAGAAGCTACAGGAAAATGTGTATTCTTGCCCCTCTGTTAGTTCATAAAGCAAACGGCCCAACTCCGTGTTTGCATACTCGCAAATAGAAACTCACCCATTGCACATTCATCCACATCCTCAGTGCAGTCTGCTCCCTTATGGCCTTGAGGACAGGTGCAGATATAGTGTCCATTCACAGGATTGGTATCACACAGAGCACCCTTCTGGCATGGATTGCTAACACATGCATCATCCAAGTGGCACAGGAGACCTAGGGAAGCGTACAAGAGTTCATTCAAAAAAGTCAGATATAGCAGTCAGAATGTATGTTACACAATCAAATTCTCCATCCTGATATTTCAAATAGAGACTTCCACAGCCAAAAGCTTGAACAATTTCTAATAGGCTTCAACACATGAAATAAATCCCTGTGGTGGTCTACCACATGCTTATAAAACATTATATGTAAATATAGATCCTGTGACTTCAGAGATGTCTCCAGGACTTCTGGAGCGGTACAAGGGCTGACCATTAACAAAATCTCCTCCTTGAAGCAGTTGACTAGCTCTCTTTCTAACCAGCATGATGATTTTCCTGACAGCTGAAAACACAGGTGCACACGAAGATCACTTTCTTATTTCAGATATGCTGATCACTTGTATTTCCGGGTAGTAGTTAGGAGACCTTCGCGTTTTTACCTACCCTACAACAGCAAATTTTCCACAGTGCCAGTAAGGGCATCCTCACTCATGCAAAAATATCTTAATTTGCCTTCTAGACTTTTACGTACAATTATCGTAAGTGCCACAGAGCAAGTCACCCTCATGTATAACTTCTCAGGCGAATGCAGGTCCTGCTAAGCGCTACAAAAAGACTTGCTTTCCCTGCAATCTAAACTGTAGTAAGTTTGTCTTCCAGCCTAATACAAATACTGCTTTGTCTCGAGCTACAGAGGTTTAAAAGGTCTTTGCTCGTGGACAGCACATGTTTCCTTTTGTTCTTCCTAGTTTGGTCACAAAGTGTGTAACATAAACACACCACTTCAAGCAAACGCATAAACTTCAGGAAGTATCTTCTATTAAGCGCTAGACCTATGCAAGTTTTCTGTCCTTACCTGCCTTTCCTTCTGGGCAAATGCATGAAAAAGAAGCCACTCGATCAATGCAAGTAGATCCATTAGCACAGGAGGCAGTGAAGCAATCATCAATGTTCTTACTGCAGTCGTCCCCACTCCAACCATTGACACAGACACAGGCATAGCCTCCATTGTGGTTGGTGCAGGTACCTCCGTTCTGACAAGCGTTGGGCTGGAGCTGACACTCATCAACGTCTTCAGTGCAAAACTGGCCTGATGCACAGAACGGAACAAGGTTAATAAAAGTTCAGACACTCAGACACAAGAAGATTCTTGCACAGACAACATAACCCAGGGAAACACTGGCGTCCAACTTGATTGCCGCTTCTTATTTCTAAGACATTTGAGCCTGAGAACTTCCAACACCGCCATGGTCAAATTAGGCAAAGACAACTAGCATCCCTATATGACCCCAAAGTAGGATCTGAACTGCAAATAACTTTAAAAAGGCACAGTATGAAAGCCAGCAGGCAGCCTGCAGCATATGACAATACACCTGCAAGGATGTGAGAAGCAGAAAGCATGAAGGCCGGCCTGCAGAGCAGCCAGAGGGACTAAGAGGAGAAAAGATGGCCTCTCAAGTAAATCTTGGCCACAGCAGTGTCAACAGGCCAGCAGCAAAGTAACCCTTGTCAGGAGAACTTAATTCTTTCCCATATAATTTAAGCAATAAATATTACTTAATGAGGAAGAATAGAGTTCTTGACACTCTTCTACCTAAAATACTCATTTTCCTTCCCCCAGGTATTTCCACAGACAACCACAAATGGTGTTTTCTGGGTTGTTTTTTTGTGGGGTTGGGTTTTTTTAGAGACAAACCAAATACTCTAATAAAATGCTTTACTGACTGGAGATACTGGAGGAAAAAAAAATTATACTGTTTCAGGGAGTTTTAAAGAAAAGGACCACTGGACCTCTAAGTCTGAAATAATTTTCCCACGATACTGAATTTCACAGTCACATCTATCGGAAGCTCTGCAATTTACATTTACTAAAGTATTTCTTTATCCAATTCCACCTTGCTTTGACATCAAGATCTGGAGAACCTACCACTTGCATCAATATTTTCTCAACACTTATTCATCTTCCCAATTAAAGGTGTATGGTTTACTTTTAACCTGAAATTGTTTAGCTTAAGTTTCAAGTCGTTCATTCTTATTTTGAGTTTCTTTAACAGATAAAATGTAATGGCTAAGCACCAGCTAATTTCTTCCCAGGCTGGCACATGGGCACACATGTGCTGCTACAGAGTACTGGTCACAGTCCACGATCTTTTTTATAAACTATTTCTCCCCTTTCTGTCATGTGAAGAATTCTCTAGCACTGAAATTGCCTTTTTTTTTTTTTAAACTTCCTTGTAAGTTGCTTTTACCACCCTTCTTAAAATGTTGATACGATGTAAGTAGCACTGAAAGACCGCCCTTTATCAGAGATTAAGATTAGATTTGTTTGATGTGACCTTCCCCCCCCCCCGCCTCCAGCTGACAACATCACCTCCCTCACTAGCTTGAAGCAGTTTTCCATTATTTGGGTCAAGACTCTTAAGTATACCGTGTTACTACTACCAAGATCCTCCCATTTGTAATCTCCAGCTACTGTACCAGCTGCACACTTACATTTGCCTGGAATTCCCCCCATATTCCAAGAATAAGAAATTCAAGCGCAGGCCACAGATCTTCCCTGCCAATTTGCCTAGGCTCCAGTTTATTCAGGTTTGCCAATTTAACAATACTCATTAGATATCGCTTAACAGTCACCTTGTTTATTAATGGCCCAGAAATTATGATGCAAGTGCACACACATGTCCTCCTCCAACCCACAGAACTGAAACATTTACTGTTGGCAGGAATGTAAAAGTGTTCTGTCTTAACCATCTCCATCTACTACACTCAAATCATGATTCCTTTTGTTTTCAAAGTACTTAAATAAATCTTAGCCTTTGGTCCTGAGAGCTCTGGATTTTTTTCCCTTAGTGGTAACATTATTAAAAAAAAAAAATTTGCACAACTGACTGTTCTGTGCATGTATTCCTTCCTCCAGCAGGACTACTTAAAAACAAGGATTTTTTCACTTGAAAAAACATAATAAAATTGTGGTAGTAATAATCACACGAGTTTTCAGAATTAATCCTTGCTTCCCAGTTTACTTAGTAGAACAGTTGGGGGGAAATCTAACACTTCATACTGTTATCTGCAAAACACAGCTCTCTACATTATGAAAAAACAAAACCATGCATTTGTCATAATAGAAGTAATTTGTTCATTAGCTTTCAATACTAGCTTATCAGTAACCAAACTGAAAACAGTCAGTTATCTCAGTCTGGTTCCAAGTAGTCGTGCGTATCTCGCAACTCAACACAATTGACTTCCTTTTAAAAAAAAAAATAATCAAGACTTTATTTGCTTATTATAAAAGTCATTTTCCTTCTTTTCTTGGAGGGGGCCCAACCCAGATCAAAGAACGTACTCTCTGACGAACACTCATCCGTAGCGCAATCGTTTCGCAGAAGTATTCTCGCAGCATTTACATCCTCCTTTTGACTGCAGCCCATTTAAACTCGGTATCACTAAAGCGTGAACAGCTTTCAGCGCTGAAGCTGCCACACCACTCCAGACTGTTATGCCTCTCTCAGAATCACTTGCCTTGTGATTGGCTGAATAGAACCCCTGAAATACATTTTGTGGGGAGTTTTTTGGTGGATTTGGGGGGGGCGGGGGCATTTGTGCCCGCACACGCTTGTGGTTTGTTGTTTTGTTGGGCTTTATTTTTAAGCAAAGATGGGCAAACTACTCCCTCATATAAACTCTCTGGGTTTGTTTTTAACTTCCCATTTCAAGTATCACCAGTAATATCAACACTTTAGGATTATTTTTTTTTCAATATTGGTTTTTTCCTAGCACCACTTCTCCACTTCTAGAAAGGACAGTGCCAAGAGACATTGCTGATGCGCTTGCAATAACCCTGGGTCTTAGGCTATTCCATATTTCTGCAGCCCTAAACTAAAACAAACTTTTAAAAGGTACATCAATGTCTCCACAGAAGAAGAATAAAGCAGAGTTTAAAGTTCTTCAAGCAATTCAACTGTATTTCCAGAAGGTACCATGTCTGAGCTCCTTAAATTTGATCTTCACTTAGCTTCTCAGATTTCTAATGATCCTTTTGTAGCTGCCAGATCACAATCATATTTGTGTTTAATTATGAATACGAATCAAACACAGTTCCATCTTAATGCAGTTTGTTTTAAAAACAAAGGAAATTTAACTCAGTATATGAGGAGTGTAAATGAGCAATTAACTATTGCATTTTACTATTGAGTATTTTAATGAAAAAAACTTGTTCTTTATTGAAGTTATAATTGAAATCCAGACTCAAATAACTTCTGGGCAAAAATATATGAATCAAAAGCAACATAAGGCAAGCAGAGCATATCAATCTAACTACATTCAAAAGTACTCAGTCTCATCATCAGCAGGCAATATAAGGGTAACAGATTCTGAAAGATTTTGGAACTATGTTTTAAAATACTACAAATCCCAGACTAAAGTCCAAGGCACTGACATTTCTTAACTGGATCTGGTGAATTGGCAAGAACGCAAAGCAATTTCAAGTTCACTAAAAATGCTTGAGCCCTTATTGTTGAAGTGAGGCTTGAGTGGCTTGGAAATGCATTCTGTAGCCCAAAGTCTTCAGCAGAGAGAAATAAACGAATTTTTATGTGGGGTGGTTTGGTTTTGGTTTTTTGTTTGGGGTTGTGGGGTGGTTTTTT
>RSEF01000008.1:4847727-4887402 GCA_003993805.1 Himantopus leucocephalus
TTTTTTTAAGAAACCCTATGGTTGCTTACATGTTGTTTTTTCATCTTTAGGTGTCAACAACATGGGATTAATGGTCAATATTGTATTTCTTCAACACAGTTTTTTTGGAAGGGGTTTTTTGTTTTTGTTGTTGCTCTTTGTTTTGTGGTTTGTTGCCCCCCCAGAAACCAGCACAGGTACTTGTAAATGGCTTTCAAGACTGTCCTCCCTCAAAGCAGTATCGTCACTTAATTCTTAGTGGGACTGCAGGATGGTCACAACCTCTCATTCTCCCGAAGGGGCTGGTTTACCCTCAGTAGAGGCTTCAACTCCTTGCGCAAATCAGAGAAATAGATTAATATTTTGGGCAGGTGCTGCAAAGACAAGATTTGATGCTTGTGGTGTTAGTGACCTACGTCTTTGATGTAGTGTCTGTCCTGGGAGCTTCCTGAATGACTTTTTCACAGCAGAGACAGAAGTCTCTTTCAGTGTCTGACATAAACCAGGATTTAATGCTAAAACTTCTCAAAGAATATTCTGCACAAGACTTCTTTTTGTTAGTAAGGTAGATTTAAATCAAATGAGACAAAAGATCTCTGAAACAGTTTACTTAAGGGATGCTGCTTTGACTCAATTGTAGCCATGTACTTGGTAAGCCTGTTTTCTGCTTGTTAAGAGTTTTAGGAAGAATCAAGTCTTTCACAGAATTTTAATTCAGCTTTCAAGGGCAAACTCTGTTATGAATTGTACGGTGTAATAAACACATTCACAAACCTAGTGCTTCAGAACACCACAACTACTGAAGCTAAACATTAATTCACTTATCTGGAAGTTTCTGTAGGTATTTCTTTTCCTGTGATCATGGTAGTTTCAATTACATTTCTAAAAGAAACACAGTCAGTACAGGCAAGCGCAAATACACTAACTGTACAATATTTTAATGGAAACGTAGAAACATACATATAAAAGACAACAAGAAAGGAAACACAAATTACTCCAAGACACTAACAAAAGCCTAACCTGACCTTGATATTTGCAGAGCCTGGGAAATCAGCAAAATGCCTAGTCAGGTTCTAAGTGACCTTGTACAAAGTAAACAGCTCGTCCATGTGGTATTTCAAAATTGAAAACTAGAAGTAGAAAAACGGAACAGCCTTCAACTCATAGCCCTTTTTGCCCACTATGAAACTAAGTTACTTCCTGCTTATTTCCCCTCAGAAAAGCCATATGGAATAAGACAGACATGTTCGCTGCTTTGATTGCTCCCATTTTCAGAGGAGCAGGAACCAGACAGGAACTCCGTGAGCTTCTCTTTAGGCAGATACAGGATGCACTAGTTTGAGGCCCCTCAAGTAACTGTACCAGATTTCATTGATGAGAAACAGCCAGTCCCTTCTCTTAGTGCTCTTTATGTTAAAAAGATAAATAAATAATAATGTCTGATTTACAAAAGTTAAGGCAGATTGCACTCATTTTATGCGGTGTCCTACACTGAAAGAGTAAAGCATTAGCTTGCACAAGTAAAAAACCAAACCAGTCACCCTGGGAAGCAACAACAGATGCCTCCAATAGCTGATCCTACCAAACCACACAGTCTTTGCGTAAATCCCAATTTCAAGACAGGAAACTGAACTGATTCTACAGCTGAATGCAGGACCTTCAGTCAGTTCAGAGGTCTTCATCTTTGGCACGGCAGACTTTCCAAAAAGGAGAAAGTTTTCTTGGCCTCTTAACAGCTCTCCAGCAGGAAAGACTGCTGATTCACAGCTGGAGTACCAGAGGCCAAAGCTACAGAGAGGAGATCTCACATGCAATTGAAGCACTAAAAACATCTAGTAGGACCAAGGATGCAAATACCTTGAAGAATATCAGTTTCTTGAAAACTGAGCTGGGAGGAGATAGCAACACCCATTTCTCTGAAAATCATGATGACCACAGTACTAGACTCAGACTGAACTGGAAGTCAGAATATCTTAAAAGTTTAGTGATACTGGAAGGGAAAGATAATTCAGTGAGAATCACAAACTGGTCCTCAAGGTCCTAAGAGACTCACTGGAAGAGAAACATCAGGTTTCAAGAAGTTCTTACGCCCCCATCCTCTCAGTACCTCACCAGAAGTTTGTCACTTACCTCAGACTAGCACTCTGGTACACAGGGAAGAGCTCACTAGCTCTCTTGGAAAGGGCTATCTGGGAAGCTGTAAGCCAGATTTAGACAGAAATTCTCTGAAAGAGTAATGTAATTCACAAAGTATTTCAAAGATTATTGTATGTTTTTCAAACAAAATCAAGTGTAGCTAAGGAAAGCACGGCTCATTAGAACTGTTTACATTTTTTCTCCAAGTTTCAAAGGACTACTAAGTGAGAAGGTGAACAGCATCTTATCAAGACTCAAGAACAGGGTAAGAGATAAGAAACAGTATTTGTACAAATGACTGAATCTAATTGTGGCAGAAGGTTAGCAGTACCACACCGCAAGGGACCATGCAGTTTCTTCCCCTCTCTAACCATCCATGTGTAAAATTCAGAATGCCGTCTGGCACACCATATCTGGCTGGGGAAGGACATTTCTCTGTCCAGTTCCTCCTTGTAACACAAGGAAAACGTCTGCACTGACTGCGTAACCCAAAGCATGTGTCAGGTCAAAGCTCAGTTTCCTCAACTTGCTGTGTGAGTCTCCTCAGCAAATGGAAAAGTAAAGGAAAAACTGCACGGAACCATCAGGCCTTTTAGTAATATGGTGTTTATGAAAAATACTTTAGCTCCCATGTTTTTGAGCTGTGTATTTGTAAAACCATTCAATTAATCTTTAACCCACAGAATTATCCACAGTCCTTGAAAAAACTAAGTTTCAATTAATGAATACATACAGGTACTGCAGCATTTAATTAATGGTCTGGAAGAAGATGAACAGTAGACAGTGATATCTTTAACAAAACAATACTTATATTATCCAAGAGGAAGCCAGGGAATTTCAGACAGATTCAACCAAGCGCAGTGGGCAGTGCAACAGCAGACAAGGCCTGATGCACAAATGCCAAATAAAATAGAAAAGGCAAACAGACTTGTTGGAGAAGGTTTTGGTTAGGCACTCCTTGAGTAAAGACTTCAGCTTCCCTGGAAGAGTTCAGTGGGGACCTCTGCTCAATCACAGCTTTTAGCAACAAGGCAAACATTACTGACAAGACGTTTGACTACAAGGAAGAGTAACTAATGCAAACAGTTGTTGTTGTGTAATAGCAATGGCATAGCCTCAGTCTGGAATACATTTTGCAGTATCGAAGCCACCACCTCCGAATACAGACACTGAAAAGCGGTAGAGTTCAGAGTCCGACGGACCGATGGGGACAAGAATTTCATAAGAGACTTACAAAGCGTTGCCCACAAAGGGACAGATGATAAAAAGTACAGTACAACAGTTATTGCAGGGAAGATACAGCGTGTGGCAAAGTATACAAAAGAAAATATTTGATCATTTATATAATTTGCTTTACTGACACAAGGTTTCTCAAAGCAAAGAGCTTCAAACTTCTCTGAAAGATGCAGCATCCAGAGCAATAAGTAGGTAATACTAAGAGAAAGGTATCTCAAGTGTGATGTTCAGATCACATCCAAATTCCAGATCCTTTGACAAAGCCATCTCCATGGCTCCCTGCAGGCAATCTGATGAATATGACTGCTGCTTTCAGCTCCAAGGATGGCTTCAGGCACACACAGAATTCAAAGGACTACACTGTTTACATTTGGCAGAAGTGCCTCCAGTTGCATGAGTGTTTAGTAAAGGTGTTCCCTCCTTAAGTATTACAGTGGTTTCCCCTGAAAAAAAAGACTGAAGCCAAGTATTTTTTTCCCTTGCAGGAGTTTTCTAAGGGAGTGAGATGCATCACAGCTCTCAAAAATGTGGTCCTTCCTCAGCATTTCACAGCATCCTCCCATCTGACATACAGAACTACAAGGCAGCAGAACAGCAGCAGCCATTCCCAAGCCTCAGGTGTTGGGGTTTTGGTTTTGTTTTTAATAGATTTACTGTATCATGGGCAATGTCAAATGCCACCCAATAGATCACAAAATTTAAGAGCTTAATATACAATTTGAACAACTGAGGATGAATCTACAATTGTAGCAAGGAGAGTAAACATCTGTGTTTATTTTAGGCTAATATGGTGGAGGAAAGAGTTTAATTTCATAACCACACTGGGAAGTACGTAGTGGAACTAATGGGCTTTTACAAGGGATTTTACAACCTCCAAAGATGAAACTCTGGGCTTTAAGAGACTTACGCACGCCCTGATCCATTAAATACTGCCCTAAATCACTTCCTTGAGACTACTGGGTAGAGACGGCAGTCCTGACAGAGCTCTTCAGAGGCTGTAATACAAATGAACAGAACAAAATTCATTAAAATTTACTAGGGATGCACTAATGAGACTGGTTTACTACGGCAGTGGCAGATGAAATAACTGGGCACAGCAGCAGGATAGAGGAGTAACCAAAAGGAAATACACATCACCAAGCTACTCTCCATTTTGCCCTTCTCTTTACCTCTTCTTGGAAAATACCTAACAAGTGAAAAGATCTGCAAGGCAAAAACGTAATAGTTGGAGCCAAACCTTACAATAAAAGCTTCATATTCTCAAGCTATCTCAGCAACACATCTTTAGTAATTATCCAAAGACAAATCACCTCATTCTAAGTGCAAGGGAAGGGACAGAAACTGCCAGAAACAAGTCAGCTGCAGATAAAACAACTGCTATCTATTAGCCTGGTCTCACAGCGCACATCCACCAACCCAGCCTCACCAGAGTGGTCTACTCTATTTTGGTTTAGTGCCAAACACATGCAAGATGTACTGAAAACTTAAAGACAGCTCCACAAGAGATTATTTGGCACATCTGATCGCGAAGAGTATTTCCCAGCCTGGAAAGTCACCAAAGGCGCACAGTGAAGAGGCAGCGGCGTGGTCTAAATCGGATGCTGTCATTCTGTCATCGGATCAGTTCAGCTGTTAACACCTCAGGTGTTTTATTACAGTTACCTCCTAACCAAGGTTTACTGTTGGGAAATGGAAAGCAGCAGGAAACAAACGGGAGGTTGCATGGTAGGTGTTCCAGAATCCATACTGGATATGGTGCTGACGAATGGTGTAACTTTTAATGCCTCTGAAATCAATCTGCTCTGCACAACACTGGAATCAAGTACCACAAGAGAAATAAATAACATCTAGGATAAAGTTTGTTCATGTCCAATGCTTCAACTCATTTGTACACTCAAACTTGGAGCTGCCAGCTCTGGAGGCTGCCACGTGCCCCCCGCTCCCTTTTGTATCTGCCAGTTCAAACATGAAAGAAGAAAAAGAATCATAATCCCTCTTAGCCTCTTTCAGAGAGCTGTCTCTTGGAGATACTACAGTAGTGACAGCAAATCACCAGCCAACTTGTCAAGTTTGGTGTACACGGATCTCAGCCAGTACCAAAGAGGCCTCTATGCTTTTTAATAAAGTTTGGAAAGGCACCAGAAAGTCTACCATTGCCGCACCACTGAGGAAGATGACTGCACGTCTTCGGGGAGTCTGACCCAGCCTCCCTGTGTTCATAGAGAGGTACGGATTGCTCTTTGCACGTTATGTACACGCATGCCAACCAGCATCAGAAAAGAGGGCAACCCTAACGGTGTTCCCTGGCAGGTAATAAATGCTCTATAGAAAGTAGCAAGGATGTATATTCTGTTGTTTAGGAGACAGGCAGCTTCAACGTGAGCCATGTCATCTAGTGTCAGTTAGTTCATCTACATTTCAAACCTCTAAGTATTCCAGCAAGGCAGTATTTTTTGAACACTAAGTTAGCATGACTTGTTACTGTATACTTTGTGATACAGAAGTTGAGGAAAGTGGTATTTGGCAAAGAAAGTTTTAAAAAACAAAATACCAGAGCATACAATCTCACATTAAAATGTTAAACATTAGCCTTTTGATGTTTATCCTCCCTTCTTAGCAAAGAAAAGTCACGTCTGCCCAGAGT
The DNA here is from genome assembly GCA_003993805.1 of Himantopus leucocephalus. Classification (NCBI taxonomy): domain Eukaryota; kingdom Metazoa; phylum Chordata; class Aves; order Charadriiformes; family Recurvirostridae; genus Himantopus; species Himantopus leucocephalus. Next base: position 4,853,723 of record RSEF01000008.1, read on the forward strand.
TTAAGGCTGGGATTTTCAAAGAAAACCAAGGTAGGGAGCAAATATTACTCTAATTAAATAGGAATCGAACCCTTAACTCCCCCTCTTTGAAAATTCCTGCCTAAAGCTCTGCAGAAAAAGTAACCCTTGTGCTAGTGTTTAAGAGCATATGACCAAGCTAACAGCTATTTTAATTAAAAAGAACAGCCCTGCTGCCTGAAGAGCTTTTCTGCTCAAGACAAACATTTGCTTCTTAAGCTAGCTCCCAGCGCTGGAGTTATTTGGTGGAGTCAGCTGTTAGCACACTGTGCTTCCCTTGAGACAGAGGTCTCCTAGATTTTAAAATATACAGTTCACTGGAGCCCCCTTTTCAGGGGAAAACAAAGCCTAAATAAATACCACTGCCATGGGAGTCTCGCCTTCCCAGCCACAGATGTAGAAATAATGAAAGAAGGCAAGCAGGCCAAGCCTGCAACTGAAGCAGCATAATGTAGATCTTCCAAAGCCCACTTGAGCATGGACAGAGAGTGTCCCCCAAACCCAGAGACTCATCCCACAACTCCTGATCCAGCACTTCAGGAGCAAAATATACAAAGCTCTTAACTCATTGGAGGATACAAATCTTAATCTCTGCTGTGCGCCTTTCCTGAAAGGTGATTTGGGCCAAACACAAGATTCATGAAACACTGCAAATTTTCCACAGCGAAGTAGGAGTCCTCAGCCAAGAAAAACAAAAACATTTAAAGCATTTTATATTGTTAATCACTTTAGTACCCAAATTCTCGAGTCATCTTTCTTGACACAAAGCTGCGTAGGTTAGATCAACAGAGTAAACAGGTGCATTTTAAACAAAGCCTTGTTTCTTCGTATGAATTGCAGCCTGGAACAACTGACCAGCCTTTTAAATTCTCAAATGATTTCACCATGTCCTGTGGAAGGACACCCCAGCCTTCCACACAACTTTACAGCCGTGGACTGCCATCACTTCCTCGGCATCCACTCACTCATAAGACTGCTCTGTGAATTTTAATTCCTGATCCCAGACAAGGGGAGGGGGGGGAGGAAAAAAAAAAAGAAAAGAAAAAAGCAGCTGGACTGGATTTTTTACTAGATTAGTGAGTTAAAGTGGCATACTCCAACAAATACCAGAGCCTGCTCAGGGGACTGAGGAGGGTGGATGGGAGCAGGGAGAGAAGGTGAAGACACCTTCCTCCTCATACCACAGTGAGCCCATCAGGCTGGTTTAACTTCTGCAGAGCAGCAGCATAAAGCAAAGTCTTCACATGGCACAGACATTAACCAGGATTTTTGGCTAACCCTGACTTGACTCACACTTAAAACACACCAAATTCTCTGGCCTGCCACAGCCACAGAGGAACAGACTTCAATCTTTCACAAAAGCATCCTGATTTATTTCCAAGAAAAGGTGAGCTTCATCACACATCTGCAACATAGTGCCTTGAAAGGACTCAACACACACTGGTTCTGACAAAGGATTTAGCCTGGGACAAGATAAAGTCATCCTTAAACAAACAAGCAAAAAATCAGTTAGCATTCAGCAACAGGAAAGATCTGGGGCAGCTTCACCAAAACATATCCAAGATTGTCTTGCCAGTTACAAATTTATGAGGTTGACAATCATTATAACCATATGAAATACGAGAACTTTGAAGGTGACAAAAACATTAGTGACAGTAGGAATTTCTCGTCATTGTTTCTGAAAGGCAAGATTTTATCTTTCCGGAAAAAGCTGCAAAATGAGAAAGAGAAGGCATGCACTTCAACAAAAAAGAAGCAGTGAGCTCTGTTTGAGGAGTAGGAAATTAGACCAAAAGCAAACAGTCTCTCAAAAGCTAGATTCTAGTAGCAAGCAGAAAAAAATATTTTAAAAAAGATGTATAGTTATGTAGTCCAGCCTACCACCTGTCAGGGAATTACAAGAGGCAGATGGTTACCAAAAGGAATTGGGACAGATTCTGTTTCAGTAAAGAATGCTTCAATATTACTTTACCCAAAACCATTCTTCACCAGATGTAGTACAGCTTCTTGATTTTTCTAGCAAGGAATGGGCCTGGTTTCCCTATGCCATGAAGCACAAACTATATTAGCAAACATGCTAGATCATCATCCACAGCACAAAGGTTAAAAAAAAGACTAAAACTGCAAACAGACCAATTTAAACTTCTCCAAGATTTCTTGACAAGTAAGTATTTGAAAGAAGAGACTGCAGAAGAACTGTTATGAAGACAGCACATCTACATTCTAAGTATTTTTAGAAAATGTAACATCCTTTCGGTTTTGGCTGATGTCTACTTACAAAACATGCATGTTTGGGGCCTTTTTTTTTTTTTAAGCGGCACACAATGTCCTCTACCCTGAGGTCTCATTGAAAGCTTCTGATTTCCCAAATTGTTCAATCTCACAGTTGTACACTGTTGGCCTATAAGCATTTATCAGAGACTCCAAAAGAGTTGTTTGCTCAGCTCTCCCCTCTTCACTTACAGATGATTTACAATGTTATAAACCATGTTTGTGCAAAGGATGGACCTGCACTTTACAACATTTCCTTATTGCTGAGTAACTAATTTTTTATTGTAGTTTACTCCTGTCAGCATCAGCTGCAGTCAAATCTTGGAAACAAAGTCATCTCTCTCTCCAAACTATTCTAGCAGTCCTCCATCTACCTTCCCTATTTTGTGCCCTGCCCCATCAAAGCTCATGTCTCCAAGCTGGACAGGTACTGTTATCCTGCACCTTCCTGGTCTCTAGTTGAAGATGCAGGAAAGGGAGTGAAGCCCATTCAGAGAAACAAGCTTTGTAAGAAAACGCTACTGAGATGATGGAGCAGGGTCACTGCTGGGCTGACCTGCAGGACCACATCAGAACAAGAGGCATTCAGGTGACTTGCAAGAAAGTTTGTCCACTCGGACCACATGGCTGCATTCACTGTGGAGCTGGATAGGATTTTGGGATGTCATGGGAGATCACTTGCACACATATTTGTTGGGCAAAAGGAATATTACAGATACAATAAATGAATTCTTAAAAGGTCAGCTGGCCAAGAGCTTTTCACCGCACAGGCTTCCAAGCAAAGCAACACAGAGAAGGTCCCAGACACAGCCCTCCATTGCCATCGGGAGCCTTCAGAGACACACAGATCAGCAGTTACACTGCAGAGGAACAGTCATCGCTAAGGGACCCTGTGGATGCAGAGAGCTACTGCCCTACATGTGTCACACACATGCCAATATGAACGTGCATAGCTAATTCTGAAGTTACTCATGTTTTAGTTTGAGCACCGAAACTAGCACCGTTCGTTTTAAACAAGCCCCCAAAGGTTCTAATGTTCATTGTTCAAACAGCCAAGCTGTTGTTTCCTAAACAGTAAGGCCAGTTTTAGTTCCAAACGGACCTGATTCTTGAAGTCTAGAAAGTCAATGGCCTTGAAAAGCCATGATCTAAAAACCACTGCTGCACTGATAACCTTAACTTTGCCATAAACAAAGGAAATTCTCAGAAAGCCCATTCCATTAAATTGCTTTGAAAAGCCATGGGAACATAAGGCTTGGGGAGTTCCTCTCTCTTTCCAGGTTTTCACGGAAGGTAAGCATCCTTCCAGCACACAAGATTTTCTTGAGAGCCTGGGCACACAGAAGATGGCACAATACTAGGTCACAACACAGGCCTAATGATTTTTTTCAACACTAGTCAGTCAGAGCCCATAAGAGGTTCAGAGAGGGAACCACCACAACTGCACTGCAAAGAATTTCAGTGGTTAATGAGAGAGACAATCTACCACAAAACCAAACAGAATCACAACCTGTTACCACCAAGGTCTCTTCCAGGTGAGTTGCAGAAGTCATCCCTAGTTGACAGCAGCCATCCACCCAAGTCCTCTAAGCCAAAGATAAGTTTATGATGCCTCTACAAAGGAAAATAATCCCTTGTAGAGTATAAACTCATGCTGCACACGCTCATGATCCATCATATCCTCTCTGCTTCAGGAATAAGCCCAAGATTAATTTACTACTGACAGACGCTAGAAGCCATACAAGGTTTGTAATTTCTGTGGCATGGAGCAAGATTTCAGGGATCACTGAAGGGCTGTTGGATCCACACCCAAGCTCTCCATGTTTTCCTTTGCAGGTTTCACTTTCTGCAGACTTTAAGGTCGTATAGACAGAGAAGCGGTATAGAACTTGCTCATTAAGGGGACGCCTCATTTTCTCCTATTTACACCTAGTTTCAATGCGTTATGCAAGCAGTGGTGCATTTCACTCTTATGTGGTTTTAACTTCATTTAATAATATACAATTTTTTAAGTTAATGAGGGTTCTTAACTGGCAGCTCCTTTGCAGTTAATGACAACTAGTTTATAATGAGAATGATGCTCTCCGAGGGAAAAAAAGCTAGAACAACATGAAAGCTCTGGTCTCTAGCAGTCAAACTCACAGTAAATCTGTCTGACCTACCAATCACTACAGATGTTCTGGTTTCAAACCAAATATTTTCTAGATTCAGAAAAATATGTGCTAAAGGTCCTTCAGAAGCTGAGTAACTAGTTCAAGCTTAGTTCCAAAACAAGTATTCCAAATTACTTTATGAAACGAAAAATGCAAATTTAGTCCATACCTAAGTTTTCCAGTTTTAGGGCTGGTTTTTTACCTATGATTTTGAAAGAAGGGCAAAACTATACTTAACTGAAAAAGTGTGCCAGCTAAGAATGATTAGTATGACTCAAAAAAAACCAACCCCAAAACCGGAGGTATTTGTTTATTTTTGAGGTATGGAGACATTTTGTGACTAAAGATGACACCGAATTTCCTGTAAGCTGCTTGCTTACACCATGCATAACATTTTCTTGAAATTCACACTTTTTCCCCACTACAGACTCAGAGTAAAGCAGACTCATTTATGAAGCAAAAGTAGCTTTGCTAGTCAGAGAACTCCAGATAAAAATCAGTCACAGCAGGAAAATAATAGCAAAAACATAAGCTTCCCATACATACGCTTCTTCTCTTCCCTCCCTTTCTCCCACCTATGCCTTCTTTCAGATTTGCCCTGTTCTTCAGCAGCATTCCTATTATCTATATGAAGATCATTATCCCCGGATTGAAAATATCCCCAAATGAATCAGCAAAGCACCGTTAATGCACACTTCAGTAACAGCAAAGCCATGCTTTGTACTTTTGAAAAAACACACATCCTCTTACAAAGTAATCCATACAAGCAGAAGTGCAGCTCTGGTAGTTGCACTGTGTTGTGGCTCAGGATTCACAGTACCTGCCTGCCAAACCCATGCGTACACAAGCCTTGAATACTGCCTGGTGCAACGGGAAATTGCCCTGCATTGTGCTGGCTTTGATGCAAACGATCTTCTTCTAAGAGCTCCACTGACATCTGCCCCCCAGACTGCAGAACAAGGCACAGATGTGAGCTGTGTTCAGCCACATGCAACTCAAGTTGTACATTGGGTGAAGGCCAGAAGTCCTGCATTTCACTCCCATAAAGCATGCTCAGCCCATACAGGAATGTTTTCCACAGTACGTACCTGTCCATTGCGGTGGGCAGCGGCAATTGTACGTGTTCACACCATCCACACATATACCCCCGTTTTGGCAGTTGTGATTGGGGCAGTCATCAACGTTGTGTCCACAGACGCTTCCCTCGAAACCTGGACAAAGCAGAGACACAGCAGACTGAAATGGGCTTCCAGCCTCTTTTGAGGAGAATTCACCCTTCATGCTGCTTCCCCCCTTCTTTCTTTCTTAAACACTTGCCCTGTTAACCTAATCCTGATGAACCTCAGTGTAGCATGCTGACCACAGACTTCCCTGAATGCCTTTGCTGATAGCACACAGGTCAGATTACAGAGTTAGGACACCGCTACCGTGGGTAGACAGCCAAATACATTTTCACCACCAAAAAGACAAGAGTATTTTTTCTTTAAGTGACTAATGAGCACTGTCATTCAAAGCAAACAAAGTGAAGACCAAGAGATTTAGTTTACTATGAGGTAAACTCATCACTGCCCATCAAGCAGCAGTTGGAGCACCACCCAGGACAAGTTTTTCCCATGGCAAAAAAAGTGCCTGGCATTCACTTCGTTAATACCTCAGCGTAGTTCACATGCACTCACCACGTCAAAGAAAGATGATCTCTTATGCTTTGAAAATGAGCTTCCAAATTCCTGATTTGGCCCTCTTCAGTGTTAGGCAAGTCAGTTGATCAACAAATCAGCCATCACCCAAGTGATGCTTATACACTAAGCCCTGACTGATAAGCAGAAAAAACCAAACACCCTTCCCCAACGAAAATCAAGGCTCCTAATGAACGCATCCACACCAGCAAAATATCCTTGCTAGATCTCCCTCTCTTTTCAAATAAAGAGAAGTGGGGACATTAGAGAAGGGAATCGTCAATAATCCATCTTCCCCTCAATTTCCCCTGCTGATTTACTTCGTGCTTCATCAAATAAACCTGCCAGTTCTGCTGGATGAGAGCGCTATTTATTAAAGCGCAAGTGGATTCATGCTAATGTAGATGAAGTAAATGATTCCAGAACACACGCACTAATTTAAAACATCAGCTCTGCCTCTTCACTGCTTTGGAATGTAATATTAACATGACACAGTCCTCTCATCCAAAATTATGCTTTAACCCCTCTACTTTTGATGCCCTGTTCCAGACGCTTCCATAACATCTGTGTCAAGTCACACAGACCCTCTAAGCAACATCTGGTCCAATGCAGATCATGCTGTGTGGCAGATGAGACCGAGACTGTAAAGCTCTGAAGCGGCTTCTCCAGACTACCGCTAATCTCAAGAGTCTTGAGATGATTTGTATGCATTCCCACCTCTTGAACTTTGCTGATACTACAGGTAAGAGTCAGAAGCAGAGTGCTGTTTTCAAGCTGCATCAAGTGCATTAGCATCCATCAGCAAGGAAGAACACTCAACATAAGAGACCTGCATTATTACCTTCTCCCGTCAAAGCCCTTCCCACCTTCACCCCAGATGCTGCAAATTTCATGGCAGTAGGTAAGGTTAAAATGAAGAGGAAATATACCATGGTAAGTCCAAATCCTGATCATCAGAGCAGTGTCTTCCTGGCAAAAGGTGATGAGGAACAACTACCAAGGAATACAGTTAGTATCAGATCACTATATTTAAAACCTGTATAAAGCTACAATGCACAACAAAAGGCTCAGCTGTAAAACATGGGGGTGTCCTATCAGCTTGGTTTTCACCTTGAGGAGAATCATTCCACTGACCACAGATCGCACTCATGCCAGCAACGTGATCAGCATGGAAATGCACGCAGAATCACAACCTCAAAAGGTTTAAGTTCCTATTGTTTCCGCTCAGACAATATGAAGACCTATCCTACTTTCTAGGAAAGAAGTTCCTGACAGCAGGCATTTATTTAAAACTATCTCGTTGTACTGCACACAAATTTAATGTGGCCCAATGATTTTGAGTAATAATAAAGCGCAGAAGTCATCCCCAACACTAAAACCTCACCAAGCCACTGTACATGTTCACATTTTAACCAGCTATATTACCATCTAAGAGCTGGTCCTCAAGCATCTCATGCAAATGTAGAAAACCATTAATCCCACACTAAAAGCTGGAGGATACCACTAGTGACAGTAGAATAGAAACAAAAAAGAGCTTACCAAAAAAAAAAAAAGAGATGTAGTGAAAGGTTCAAGAGAAATGACACACAGCCAAGTGTGCTCAGTCAAAAGACATCTCCAAGGGAAAGGGAATCAGGAAGGGTTGAAATGGTGAAGACGACACTATTTTGAGTGCACAGCTGAAGAAAACACAAGTTTCCTTTTTAGTAACTTCCCAACTCCCAAATTCCCTTTAAATTTGTCTTACTCTGAAGAACAACTTTGGCTTAGTTTCAGAACATCTAAAAAGCTGTGAAGGCATGATTTTTGTGACCTCTTCAGTCGAACTTACACCACAATGTTGCGACCTGCTTAATTTGTAAGTAACACTATCTTAGTGAAACTTAGCTTTCATTGGTAAAACCGGACCTTTAGACTCACGGTTGTCTGGGCCAACGCACCTACGTTTGAGCACGACAAGCATGAAGTTGCTCTGAGACACGTGAGCTTTCCTTAAGCTGGGTCCCAGGATCAGATTTTGCAGTTACATAACCTGACTCTTTTCCAGAAAGCCAAGAAGTTCACTGTTTTGATGTATTTGGACACCTGACACTGTTTCCTGTTCCCCCCTGTGCTGGGACTAACATGTTGTCCTTTGCTTTCTCCCTCCAAGAGAACAGTTTGCAATACATATCCCGACTTTTGCTCCGTATCTCCAAACACAGCAAACTAAGGAATGAGAACCTCAAGGGGAAAAGCGTTCCCACTGCTAACAGCATGTTGTTCCTCCTCTAGTACGCAGATGGATACAAGCAGATAACTTTACTCCTATGTCATCTGAAATCTCCACCCTGTTCCAGAGCACTATAACCAATTCCCTCCAAATCTTAATCCTTAGCCTTATTTCAACCTAGAAATTACACCTCAGATTTTCTGCAGGACCAATTCATCAGGGGGACAGGAAATTGTACCTGAACAAAAACGTCAACTTACTGCCAGATTTAGGGCCTGCTGACAAGGAATTAGGGATTTCACTTGTGGACTTACACAAACAAATCTTATATTAGGTAATCGATGAAGTCAGGTGTGCTAGAAGGAGTCAGCATCCACAACTGACCTGCATCATTTTAACAAAGAAGTAAAGTTCTACCTATCAGGTACGCAACAGCAGTCGCCTGCATGCAACTCAGAGTTCAGCTTCTTGAAATAAACCTGAGATGGGCTATTCCACGTAAGAGAGCCGGCTCACCCAAAGCAGAGGGGCACACACGCCATCTGGTACCCCAAGACTGCCACAATGAGGATCCTCACACCCCGCAGGAAGTGGCTCATCTCTAAATCCCAGCAGGCAGGGTCTTCCCCACAGCGGGAAATTCAGGATGGCTGCTAGATCCCATTCGTGATGCTCACCGCGTGGGGCAGCGTGATGCTCTGCTACAAACCGGCGTGAGGTTACTTCCTCTTCCCAGGAAGTGTTCCAGCTCTCATAAACAGCCTGCTCCAGCCTGACAGATCATTTCCTGAACAAGCCCTTGGAATTCCCTAGGGTCCTTATCTTAGTTAATGGGTAATTATTTTGATGGATAACAATGAATAATCACTTTCCCAGCTAAGAACTTCCTCTATTGACTTGTTTTAACATTCCATTAAAGGTTAGATGCCAAATGAACTCCTTTTTTGTCAAATATTTATAACTACGGGCCCATTCTTATATTTAAATGAGTTGGTAATGCTTCAGGTTAAGTCTCTTTCACAGAAGTGTTTTGGTTTTTTTTTTTTACTATGACTCTGTTATGATTGACATAACATACCTACTTGTCTACAATCTTGTTTTTACCTAAATCAAAGCCCAGAGGAAAAACGATTAGGCTAGACAGATAGAAAGTATGAAGTTACCTTTCATACAGATGTAATACTGACAGTATATAATAACTCTTCGCTTACACTCGCCACCAGATGTTGACTTCTTCTAGCACGCATGACTTCATGAATTACCTAATGCAAGATTTGTTTGTGTAAATCCACAAGTGAAGTGGGAACCCGAGAATTTAAAACAGCAGCTTCACTACACTGTACATAAACAGTACTTGTGCTACTGTGACATGTAACTCCAGGTTGTAGGTTTTTTCCCCCCACAATGTCAAGCTTTTATTCTCATGTATCTGTATTTGCAAAAAAAATGAAATTCACTCAAAAGCCAAGAAGAAAACATCTACAGGAAAGAACAACTCATTTCAGGGCCAGTCCAGGAGCAACCTAATGATGCCTAAATTGCTGCTTGCGCACAATCAGTTTCTTCAAAGCAGTTTCACAGGTCACAAGATGCAAAATCATATCAAAAACCATTCCAGCAGTTCAAGATGTAGCTGCCTCCTGCCTCTACAGCCATAATGCTGAGCAATGGTAACGTCTTAAGGCAGTCCAGAAGGATGGGCTAGAGCAATTCCATTTATAGTCACAATATCATCGGCATTGCTCCATTTCAGAGAGGGAGTCTAAAGAGGAATTTCTAGTCCATAACCTTGGCACTCTCTTCCAGACGAGCAGGCCTTGTTCACATCTTCCCTGGGCGTGACAGGCCACCATTTCTCTTCTCTTTCTGTTGACCTTTCCTTTCCTGACAGAACCTTTTCCAACACTTCAGAAATTTTCCTTTGCATGCTTCATTAAGGACGAAGAAATGGCTGGGTGACTTGCCTTTATCAGAGAGTTTAATGTAAGCATTTTGGCCTCTCCAACCTCTCCCTATTTTTGCTGTTTTTCAAATGATTAGTTTTAAAAATCAAGCTAGCAAAACAACATGGCCAACTTAAACAAATACAGGAAATACAGAAGTGAAGACTCTCAAAGCCGCATTAACTCACCCCCACTATACACATTGTGTAATAAGTCCAAAAAAGCAGCTAATAATCCAAAACGTGTGTGAGCAGTGTGGGTGTGTAACTGTTACTATAGTAATCTCATTTTCATTTCCTGACCATAGTTTAGCCAGCCCACACGTTCGTCTAAGGGAAAAAGTGCTTCTACTCAGACTCGTGCCCCTATAAGAGAACCACGAAAGCAAAACTGTCTTATCAGCTTCACAGGATCAAGTCCTTCAAACTTCATCTTCCTCTCCTGTTCTCCCCACCACACTGCTTCTGCATGAGATCTGCTCCTTGAACTGGCTAAACAGATCTGACTTTAAGAAAAGTCTGAATTTCTGATCAAGCCTGTTAATCTGGAGATACTTGGTTTACAATTTCATTTTTAAAAAGATGCAAAGCAGAAAAGCAATATATTCCCCCAGAGCAACAGTTAGTTAAGATACAGCATTTTCAGAGACCCTATTATATGTTCAAGCACTGTTTCTTCAAGCATAGTTAGAAACGGTTGCTTTCACACAAAAACAAAGATGATACATCCTTCTATTTTAAGATCGACTTTCCTAAATTCTTCAAAGTCACATGCTTGCTCAGACAACTCAGAGTTGTTGTGCAGGCACTCACTAAGGTTGGCAATGTACACTTAAGGTCACCTGAGCCAACACTTCAAGACAAAGGTCTCCAAAAAGAGCTTATTTTTCACAAGTAAAGTTGTAAATGCTCTTTCCGCACGTACCTGTGACTCTAGATGATCCTCATGAGAACAGTCACTCTACATTCATCCTAAACAGTATATGGCAGCTACATCTTTCACATAAATAACAGAGAAATGCTTAAGAGGAGAGAGTTTACTTTTCTAGATTACCACACACTAAGCGTTCATGTGCCAAACTGCAATACACTTAAGTAGGAAGTCTAGTCAAAAGCATTTCTAAACAATCAGTTTCCCATGGACTGAATTAGTAAAGAGAGATCAGCCTAAAAAAAACCCCTGATATGCAAAGATGACTACTACTGCCCTGCGGTCAGTATGACAAGTGGATGGGGAAGAGTAGGACAGGATGAGACCACCAGGACCCCAACCAGGTGACATATGGTCATTTTTAGAGACGGGTGCCTTGGTGATTGGAGCTCAGCTTGATACACAAAAGCAATACAGCCCATGATCCTGAGTAGGCACACCACCCCTGCTGTGGATGAACTCAGGGCAGCTAACAACATCAGAAAACAAGCAAGCATAATTTATCTGGAGGTATTACAGGACAAAAAGGGTGTGATGAGTTGGAAATGATAATCTTGTTACGATTTGGAAGAAGGAGAAAATGGAAGGGAATAGAACCTAGTATGTTTTAGGGGTAAAGACTGAGGAGAAAGACACACGTTCATCTTCATTCAAGCACTGAAGTTAACTGTGGCCTTTACTGACACAAAACTGTATTTGTAGAGGTTTACGTTCATGGAATTTCACACTCCAAATGGGCATTAGGAGATACCACCTTAAATCTCCTTGAATCTACCTCATCGCTCTTACCTATTTGGTTCTCTGCCTCTAACTCGGTTCCAAAGAAATCTGTAATTTCTAGCCTTCTTCCCTTCTCTTCCCATCCATATTATGAAATCACAACACTAAGAAATTGACATCCTAAAAGAGCTTCCTGCCTTGCTGAGATTTATCCCTTCAACATTACATTACACGAATATCACACAGAAACTCCAAGAGAAGTTTCCAGAAGAACACAGACAGGAATGCAGTGACAAGACCACAAAACCAAGCACTTTGAAGAAGCATCATTTACCTGGCAGACAGTTGCACTCAAAGGTGAAGTCACTTGTTTGATGGCAAGTTCCTCCATTCATACAGGGTGACGGGGAACACGGCACATATACGCTCTCACAGCGATGCCCCGTATACCCTGGCTTGCACTGGCATCTGTATGAACCAGGCAAATTGATGCAGGTCCCACCGTGTTGACAAAGGCCTGGTGTGGCACATTCATTCACATCTATCTCACACTTCTGGCCAGTGTAGCCAGACAGACAGATGCAGGAGAACTTATTTCCAGATACAGTACATGTACTTCCATTGGCACAAGGTTGAGATGTACAAGCATCAATCCACTGGCAATCCTTTCCTGTAGGATCAAGACAGATCACTCCATTAATAAGAAGTTATGTCTATGGAAAATAGTGTTTCTATCATGCTACCTCAAAACGATTTGTGTACTAAAAGTTATTACAGGAAAATTTATGTCTGCATTTTACAGTATTATATTTGAAACAAACAAAAAAATCAATTTGCTGGTTACAGTATAAAGTTATTTTATTTACAGGGTAGCAGCAAGATATAGAATGTTGTGATTTATAAAAGTGACCCACAACCTGAAATCATACTACAAACCGACAGTCACTCTTCTTCTAGGTCCCCTTCAAGAATGAAAGGAGTGAGTTTCCATGCTTCCCCTCAGACACTCAGTTACAGTTTTCCCATAGAAAGATTTTGCTGACCAAATTTACTTCATTTTTTTCTAGAAGGTGGACTCTGAACTCAAAATGCAACAGCCACTGCAGAGTAGGTTCTGCAGTCAGCTTTCCCACTTGGACAACCCCACAAGATCTCAACGTCTTTCTGCTTACATGTAAAGGGTAGGGAGTTTGATTCCCTACGCCCTTTTCCTTTTTTTGGTCATGAAGTCATTTAAACGACTTCTCATTTGCTGTGCTGGAGCTAGCAAAATTGAGAGCATATTACAACTGCCCCAGAACATTCCAGCATGAAGTAATTCAGAAAGGAGGGAGTCTGGAGGTACAAATGCAGAACCCCACCTGTGTAACCTGGAGGACAGACACACTCATACGTTTCCTGGCTGTAGGGATGACAAGTTCCTCCATTCAGGCAGGGCTGGGACACATAGCAGAGGTGCGATTCGGAGTATTGACAATCCTCTCCCGTGAACCCTGGAGCGCATTTGCAGGTAGCCTTTCCTATCAGAGATGTCGTTTCACAAGTTCCCCCATTCTTACAGGTATTGCTTTCACAAGGGTTTCTGTACTGACAGTAGTCTCCAAGAAAGCCTTCTCGACACCTGCAACAGAGAAGAAATTATTTGCAGCACGTTCACCTGAAGCCCTGCTGTCCTGGGAAGATACCAGAAATGAAGTCCCATCACCACCGCAAGTCTTGGAATTTGCCATAGTTAGTGGTAACATTAACAATCCTAAACGCTAACGTCATAGATGTAACATGGCCTTCCTCTGGGATTGTCCCAGATGAGACCACTGAAGACTTAAGTTCAAATTGTGAAATCGCTCATTACAAAATAAATACTGCATACAATTGGAGTTATATCAATTGCAGGAACTTCCTGCATTTCGCTTCAAAACTTCAGTAAAAGCTTAAGTGTTAAAGAACTGCTGAGTAACAATTAATTCCTTGCACTTACTCACGTTCTAAGCAGCATCCTTTTTTTAAAAGCAAATCAATAGTTTCAGTAATAAACACCAGGTATTATCCATCTTCCAAAATATTTATAAACCTTGTACAAATGCAGTGTCTGAGGGCCTGAAGATCTGTAGCAGATCTTTCTGCACAACACTCCCGTGAGACAGGAATATACTGTTATCCTCTTGTTGATAAGTACATCTGGGACCGCGACATGCTGAAATCTGCACTCAGCTAGCAGCGCAAGCCCTGAAGTCAGGTCTCCCACGCCCCTGGCTAGCACCCTAACGACAAGGTCATCATTCCTCTCTCTCCCACAGAAAAAACGAATACACACACACTATCTACAACTAGGGTAATATTTTATACAAAGCTCTGCGATTGCAGAATAATTGCAGTTATTTCTCTCTAACCTAAACTTATGTCAATACAGTCTGACTACACTTGTCAGCTGTAATCCATCTTTGAACTGGCCTTTGTACTACGAATTTTCCATTTAACTTCCAGTGATACAGGACCCAGGCAAGCAAGCCTACAAATCCCACCTTTGTGTCACCCACAGTTCCATTTGCTTCTTTCAGGTAGCAGAAAGCTGCAAGAGTATATGCTGGATAAAAATAACACCTGACATACAGAACAGGACTGTCCACTTGCAGTTTTTTTTTTCAATAACGCACAGCTGCATGCTTTAACTGGTAATTAACCCAAGATACACACAGCCTGAGAGAACGTGTATTTCACTGCAAAAAGTTTCAGAGGTGAACATTAGATATGCTTTGTTCCAGGACAGGATAGATGCAATTATTAAATCAATGATGTATTCAAATCCAAAGGGAGGAGATTCCAACTGCAAGAAATGCACAAAGTCTCTAGTTACCTCCAGACAAGAATGTAACAGTAAAGGGACTGATTTTTCCTTACGCACTTAGAAGTGTACAGTGGATTAAAAAAAAAAAAACCAACACAACCCACACTTAACTGGATAGGCCTTAAAATTCAGCTTAAAAATCAAAGAATGGTTATGAAGCTATGTTTTAAACAGAATACTACAGGGATCTCCCTTGGTGCCTATACTATTCAACGCTTTTATCAGTGAATAACAATGGAAAACATCAATGATGGTCAAACATGTAGGTGAGAAGACAAGTTCTTGATAGAGAGTAGTAACAAAAACTGCTTAACACGGCGGTCAGCACGCAAAGTGTGCTTTAGCACTGCAAAGTCATACATCAAGAAACAAGTATACACAGCATCCTCCCCAAAACAGGAGACTGATCTGGGAAAGACAGACTTGCTCTGGTGGTTCCTAACAGTCAACTGAACGTTAATTCCTAGCGTGACAGTTTGGCCAGGAATACTTTAGCTGTACAAACAACAAATATCAAGCAGAAGTAAATGAGATTATGCTACACCTGATACTTGCATGGCACAATCATTACATCAGTTCTGGTGCCTGCTCTTTAAGAAGGAAGAGCTGAAACAAATTCAAAGAAGCCAACAGTAATGATTAATAGAAAACTCTTGACGCAATGTAAAGCTCAGGTAGCTCAAGTCTATTTATCAAAGGGAAAAGGGAAGGAGACAGCTAATCCAAAGCTTTAAGTACCCATAAAGAAACTCAGATTTAACAATAATTCCCCCATCTAGAAGGTACAGGGATAACAGAACTGAGCAGTTAAAAGCTCAAGCTAGATAAATTCAAACTAGAAATAGGGTAATATCTTTCTCTTCAGCCACAGACTTATACGCAGTCTCTCAGCAGTGGAGAGAAACAACTGGAACAACGCATTTAAGGTCGCAGTGGAATTTCTCCACCACTCACGCTTGTTTAAAAGAACAGCAGGATTGGCTGTTTCAGAAAGAGTATGCACGCTAGTTCAAACACAGCTATTCAGAGAGGTTATTATCCAAGTTACGCAAGGGGTCATTACTAGATGACCACAACTGTTTTTTCTCATGTTAAAATTTATTAACTAGCTTTAGCCCTATGTCTAAAGCAGGAAAGTCATATAATAGATGTGCATAATCATAATTTACCATTCCCCACACCCAATTTAGGCTCCTTTCACCATACCTTAATACTTTCAACTTTGTACCCAAGAACAGACATGAAAGGAAAGTTTTTGCAGGGCAAGGCAGGATTAATAAAGTTACAGAAAGCAAATCCTGAGACAATACCATTTGCAGAATATCCACTGCCTCTTGTGCCATCCTCGGTATAACAGCTGAAGGCTGTCAGTCAGCATGAGCTGCTGCCACATCACACGAGAGGCAGTCTTCAGGTATTCTAAGCCTAAACCATGGCAGTTCTACAGGCTTCCTTTAACACATCTCAAATCCCTCCTCGATACGGGTTAGAAACGAGTCCAAACGCCAGCGGGCTATAGCACGGCTTTGTAGGAGCTCGATAACATAGAAATCTGGCACCCAGCAAAGACAGCTGTGCCAGGAGCCGGAGGAGTGCTCGACTCCCACGGCATTCAAGCCTGCACACGGCGCATTGGCTAGCTCTGCTCAGAGACCGTCCGGGTAACTACCATTAAATCATATTTCTGGACGCCTGTACAGAGCTGATGAATGCGTAAAGTCAAATTGAACTTCAGTCCCAGAAGGCTTGCGAGATTTCGTTATAGGGATTTGTTCTGGTTTCACCACCACCAGCAACGGGGGGGGGGGGGTTNGGGGGGGGGGGGGTTTGGGCAGCTCAACCATCTTCGGTGTCAGCAATACACCAAGCTCCTCAGACGAACTGCAGCAGACAATGGCCATGCACTTGTAGTTCTCTTTACCATGAAAGAAAGAGCAACAAACCAGAACTTCACAGAACCCTAAGGCACCTCATCAGGCAAACAAGAGGTCCTCCAACACCACCCAGCACTCCAACAAATACAAAATAAACCAAAACACACCTAAAAGAGAAGTCCTAAAGTGCTTTTTCATCGAAAGGCTGTAAAACAAACTAGAAAGTCTAGAGGAACATCTCATGTTTTGTCCACAAGCAAATAAACCACCAAAATAACACCTTTTCTCCCACCCCCAACACTCAGGGATACTCAAAGGTGTATTTAACTGTTGCCCCTTGGTAACAGGGAGGGGGGGAGCATAAAAACTGATTAAGAGCATTTCTGGTATGATTTAAGAGGAAAGCTGAGACCTGTGCTCTAGAACAACACTTGCAACCATCACCCACAAATGGCCCAGCATTTTGTACACAAATGTTCTGGTACAAAGTTGAAGAGCGCTCCAAGACCAGGCTTGTTCCAGTATCTTCTGAGGCTAATCAGAAAAGCATGAGGGAACACTCCAGAAGGGAACAGCAAAAGCTCTTTTAACTTTAGCTATTTATATTTGGAAGGACAAAGCCTTACAGAACATGCCAGAGGGAACGTGCCTGCATGTGGAAAGATGGTAGGTCAGGTATACATGGCCCTTGTACCCACCATTTTGTTCTCCTCCTGGAGAGGCGCTTGGTCACACAGTTATGCAATTTTCCCCTCCAGCAATTCAGTGCAATCCTCTTTGAATGTTAAAGGACAGAAAACGTACAGTCCAGATTTTCAACCATGTCTCCTGTCATCAACGCTTCTAGGCACAAATACTAGTAATTTAGTCCTAAATGTTGGCATAGACAAAACTGCAAATATTTGCCCCTGATTCATGTTGGGCACCGCATTGTTTCTCTAAAAATAGAGGCAAACACTGAAAAAAGCAGGGTCTAAGTCCAAACGACTTTAAAGGATATGATTATCGTCAACAGCAACTCCAGCTTCCCACCACCCCTGCTCTGCTCTCATCCCAAGCTACTCTTTCAAGTTCTCTTTCGGAGAGAAAAAAAAAAAGCCACTTGTCTACAGAACAGCTTAAAATTGTAGCAGCTTGTGTCAGCTCCAAATGACATGCTCAGAACAGGAAACCAAATCTTTTCCAAATAAAAGCCACTGTTTCTCCTCAGTTTTCCATCTAACACTCAGAAACAGAAACAGGAAGATGCAGTTTGTTCTGGCACTTTCTGGAAGCACATGAGGTCTCTTAACCTACTTCAACAGGAATTTAATCTTTTAAGAACAAATTTCACATACAACTTAATTCAAATCATGATTTCTGAAAGCTAGAGAGTTTGAAATGGGAAAATGTCCTGTGGGCTGCATCAGCTATGCAGCTGCTTCTAATTAAAGCTTCTCCTTTACTCTCTCTGGGCTACTTTCCAGCACAAATACTTTAGTCAGAGCTCAGCCCATTTTTTTTTTTCCTTCTCCTTTTCAGCTCCAGCCTGTTTTTGCCTTAGTTCAGGCTCTCATGGAGCTAAACAAGAGACGTAAAAACAAAATGAAGGTATTTATCCAAATTTGAAGTATCCACAAATCCAGACAGCCGCATTCACTCTAACAAGCTAACGCTACAAAGTGAAAGTAGAAGACTCACAAAAGCTGCATTTTTGGCTCTTCAGCCACAAAACTACATTGAAGTTACCTCCCAATACTTCGTTCTCTCTTCCTTTCAAAAGACTTTGAAAAATATGCCTGGCCTGTTGGAAAAACCTCCTCATCTGCCGTACTATATTTGCTTGGGCACATTCATAGGACAGTGTCTGCAAAAGCACCTTATAGACTTTTTTAACCAGTCTTCCAGATGTTTGATTTTCATGGGAGTTTCCTATTCAGGCCCAGTGATATCATCTGGAGATGCACAGAAGGAAGCAGATGGTTTTAATTTAAAACGCAAAGGGAAGAATTCCCTAGTAGTCTTGCTTCTCCCCCCTTTCAACCCAACACTCCCTTCCCTTCGATTGGAAGATGCTTCAACGGAAAGGGGGAAAAAAAAAATGCAGTCTGATGACTAACGTGAGAAGGGTCTCAGCTATTTTGCTACAGATTTTAACCAGACTTCCCTCTGGCTCCCGACTTCTGACTCCCACACCTACACCTCCTCTCAGGAGGGAGAACAGGATTCTCTGGTTAGCTTTACAAACGCTCCTTCCCATGTCTCAAGGCTCCCATTTATGCGTCATACTTTGAATGTAAACTATGGGATGGGACGGCCTCTGTGTTGCACGTTTAAAGCAGTATGCAGCTATTGTTTCCAGTCCACAGAAAGCGCTTCCATGGTGTACCTACCACTCTGCAGTATACCAAGGAGTGACAGCAACCCAAGCCTGAACAGGCAAGGTTTAGTTCAGCTTTTTCTGACCGTCAGAGCTCTGAACAGCTTTTGGTCTGCACAGGTAAATCACAACAAGAAAATTTTGATTGAGTGACTCAAATCATCACTGCATTCCCAGATTTGAAGCTGGAAGTGTGTGTACTCTCCCCTTTTTCCTCTGCCCTGGTCTCTAGGGTCTCCTTTAACTTCTGAAAGGAGACAGAAGGAAACAGGAAAGGGCAGCCCATTCTCAGAAAAGGACAACTTTTCAACTTTTGGTTTTAGCGTCTTCTGGAAAACTCTCAGACCTCATCCTGCTACAAGGTCTCCTACGGGTATTCCCCATTCACTGCTTTAGGGGTGATTAGTCTCTCGAGATAGATCCTGAGAAGATATCTGCTGCAGTCTCGGAAGCAGTTCTGCAGTCTAATATCTTGCCTTCAGCCCCAGAAGTCCTCTTAAATCTGAGTTAAAGTTCATTTATGAAGATCCAGCTGGAAAGAAAGGCAGGTCCAAAACCTGGCAAGGGAGCTGGAGTTACTGGGGGTTAAAACTGGGATAGAAGCCCCTTACTGCCATGCTGTTGCTGCTTTGAGTTTAGCATGCTTTGAGGTCCTCCTGCCTGCAAGTTGGCAACAAGAGGTAAAAACCTGTATCATGCAATGTAAAAGTGTGCACAAACTTCTGTGCACAGTGAGAAAAACACTTCTCACCAAAGAGGCACAGAAGCACACAAAGCTGCACAGATCCTGACAGCTTTGGGCATGAAAGGATGTGCTGAAGGAGACTGTCCTTTTCGAATCAGCCAACTTCAGCAGTCTCCACTTTTGACTAAGCACAGCAAACAAGCCATGGTTGCCCCTGTATTTTTTTTTTTTTTCCTTTTACCATCAGGACCCGACAAAAGACATTAGAGTTAAAGCAGTACTTCAGTTCATATGGAGGTATTGACATCCCTTCTGGGCACGTAACGTGCAACAGTCCCAAGGTCATCCAATCTTAAAAACCTACAAAGCACGAGAAGTAGCACAGCCCAGTTTCCTCCCTAAACCTTGGTGCACCCCTACCCCAGCTCCCTTCCTTCTCACTTCTGCTTCTCTCCCTGGCACGGTCTTGCTTCTGCTGCCTGTCGCTGGGGCGGCACAGGGGAGGGAAGTTGGGAGAGGCCACAGCTGCCAAACATGGGGAAATCAGTTAAGATACCCTCTGCTTCAGAGCCCTGCCCCACACCAAGCACAGAGGGACTGCCCAATCCTGCACCCACCTGCGGCAGAGCAGACTCTTGCCCTCAGAAAACAGCAGAGCACTGCTGCCAAAAAAATCCCTGCTCTGCTTGTCCTTGAAACAGCTGCCTGTACCCACACCTTCCCAGCCTGCCTGCAACTGCAGCAGTACTGCAAGTTAGCCATAACTATCCCCCAGACTTACTACTACTTTCCCAGTCACCTAGCAGCAGGGAGACGAGGACGGGACGTCCCGTGATGTTCACAATTAGCATCAAGCAACGAGCAACTGTTATCCTGCTTCTCCGCTGGATACGAGAGTATGCAAGAAGCCTCATTCATGCTTAACACCTCAACGTGCAAAAGGCTGGCTGGAGATGCTTTGAGGGGTGGGAAAAAAAAAAACCCCAAAAAAAAACCCCCACCGCAGTGCAATGCCAAGCCAAACCACAAACTAAAATGGCCTTTTGTCAAAGGGGCACCCAGAAAGCTTGGAAGGGCAGGTCGCCATCGTACTGCCACTGCAGATACGGCCATATTCCTTGGAAGAAGGTCTGCATCCTCACCACGCCAGTCACTGCATGGGTGTAGAAAGATCTCTCAAGCAAAAATTCTGACCTTGGAAGACGCAAATACAGGAATGTGTAATTTTCTAAATATAAAATCAAGGTCAAAGAAGGTCAGTAGTTCTATCAAACAGTGCCACAAAATGACAGCCATGGGCCAGCAGCGTCACCAGGGGAACGGAGCTACTTAAAGGGCGCTCACAAGAGCAATCTGATAAAGATCCAACTCCGATTTCCTTACAAGGGTCACAATCGCCGTTCCCATAACAGAAGCCAGATGCACCAGAATAAAGGTTTCTCCGCAGAAAACCAGCTTTCTCTTTTAATGAAGTTGACGCCACAGGATTTTTCTGACAAAGCAAGCTGTTCCAGCACTAAGCTGTCACTTGCTGCTTTGCCATATATCAAGACTAGATGCTTTGCTTACCAGTGCTTATGTTACTCATGTCTTAATTCGTTATATATGATTATCTCTGATGCGGGTTCCTCCTCCTCAGCTGTTTGCTTGTTTCTTACAGACAGCAAGATTAACTAGATGGACTGACCACACACTAGAACAAACAACTTGGCCAAGAGGAGGTACAGAAAGAGGAAGAGAGCCTATTATAAAAACTTATTGCCCAGCAGAGGAAGTACTGCAGAAAACTTGAAAAAAGTGGAAGGGGTGGAGATTTAGCTAATCAGTGAGTGATCCTACAGAGCTAGAAGCCCAGCCACTTGTTTTAGGACTAAGTTAAGTTTCCTGAACAAAACATTTCCACTCTTACATCCATCAAAAATTCAGAAAGTCATTTAGGTTACTACACCAGAGAGAAAGTTCCCCTATTCAGAGTTCCTCATAGTGCAGGAAAGAAAAAAAAACTTAAAACCAAAACAGGATGCTAAGAAGCAGCCTGCTAAAGGTAGAGTCTCCACAATCGAGGGTTTTTTTGCTATTTTTTTCCTTCCTTTTTGCAAAAAAGGAGTTCTTGAGCCAGGACTAGAAAACAGACACATACTAATCTCTGTGTACAGGCCTCTATTAGCCTTTCCAATTATTCTGGCACCTGTAAAGGGACTTTAGCTTAAAACCTGCAAGACAACTTTGCACAAAAAGGAAGGCGGCAACATTAGAATTATAAATAACTGCGCTAAAAAAAAAAATAATGTAAGAGTGGTCAAAGCTGCCACTGTGATAAGGGAAATGTGTCAAGATCTGCACTACAAATACTGAACAGAAGTTCATCAGATGAACCAATGAAACAATATATATATATTTTTATTTTTTTTTAAACAGCCTAAGACATGGTTAAGAGGGACACACAAGCTGAAGAAAACATCCTTAGGAAGGTAGAAGCGACACCAACATCAATACCAGTCTTGTTTATTACCTTCATCGTGACCCACATACTTTGGCTCCAGACTAACATGCTCAAGTATGCGTCAGAAAGACCTAGTAACGTCACACAATTTCTTGTTTCAGTCTTAAAATACAAGTGAAAAGCAGGAAAAGTTCCAGCTTTCTTTTCAGAAGGGCAGCTCGTTTCTGTTGACAGCAATATAAAGCCATGGAAAGGAAAAGACTAGGAAGCAGTAATAGTTAAAAATTTGAAAAAAAACACCAATAGGGTGTTTGGCTTTCTATGGCCTTTCTGCACATCAGGTATTGATTTGAAACTGAGAACCACCTCAAATTAGATTATGATTTCCCCTTTGTGTCCCACAGGTGCAATTTAAGTATACTGAGTTTTATGTACCACATTAACATAAAGAACTAAAGGCTGCGGCTAGGGAAGATGGATACATAGAAAAGGGTGAAGAGCGGAGCTGTGTGTTAGCCAAGCTAAATCAACAAGACAAAATTCACTAATATTTAAAGAATGTTGGCATTAGGAAAAAAAGGATTTAGCACGCTAGAAAATGGCACAAGTTGCACTGATGAAGTAAACAAGGTTTAGAAAATAATCTGTTTACAGCAGATATAGAAAAGTAACCCTGCCAAACAAGGATTTATCTTTTTGCATAATATCTCTTCATTAAAAAAAACCCCATCTAAATACTGCAGTTTGAAAGGTGAGCTGCATTTAAATAGATGTCATATCATTCTCCAGACACCACACACTCCACCAAAGCTCCTGCTGATCAGGTTTCCGTGCAGCAAAGTGAAGGCACCATTGAAGATGGGTGTCAACATTTACCAAAATCAATTATGTGATAAAGACAAACGTGGGTGTGTGTTTGGGGATTTCTGCTAGTTTGTTTTTGCAACTCCCACATATTACTTGCTCTCCAGCATGTAGAAGGGAACAGGCACACTTCAGAGTGAAGAGTAGTTCTGAAAAACCTCAAAAATATTCAAATTTGAGCTGAAGCTCTATAATGTAAGGCAAGCTATAAGATGGAGAACAAGTTCCAACTTAATTTGTGGGTCTGGAAGCAAGGTACAGAGTTTACCTCTAGGATCACTTTGGCCTCACTTCCTAACTTAATCTAATACAAAGAAATCAAACTGACAAGATCCAGAGCCAAAGACCTGAACAAGAATTCCAGATTTCTTACGTTACAAAAAGCTAGCACATAAGAACTAATGCATTATCAAGAAACACCAACTGGGCTAAACCCGTTATGCTGAATGCACCCGGTAAGAAAATCTTAACAATTCGCATTTCCTTTCTGGCTAGGACCCCGAATGAAAGAAGACTGGTAATTAAATTTATGAGAAATGAAACCAACTTACTTGCAATATCCTGTACCGTTTTGATACGGAATGCACTTTCCCTCATTAACACATGGCTTGGAATCATCCATACACTGCAAAGCTGAAAGAAAAGAAAACAACAGTCAAATCAGTAGCCATACATGTCTAGTCAAAGCTTCATTAGCATATTTTGGGGCATACAAACCTTACAGTAAAAAATTTTATATAACTGGAACAAACACAAAGACACTATCGCATAGTTTAATTTAATCTCTGGCAGCATCAAAAGAGCCAGACTGAAAGAAGAATCAAATACAGATTTGTTCATCAGGCAACTAAATGTTTCCAGAATTTCTTTTAGGTAGATTTTCAAAGCAAAGCATGCAGTAACTTCAGCAAGCTACAAAGACATTCGTGTCGGCACTTGTGTAGTTGGGGTTAAGTGTCATTACCACTTTCTGATCAAAATTCTGCACTGATATTCTCTGAAATGAGAGGCAACTACTCCTAAGCCTTCTTTCACAATATGGTGTCTCAAATTCTTGCCTTCTTTTCCATCTCTAGGGACACTTGGCACTGAAATAGGGGTGTCTGTCCCTCATAAGCTCACCTGCTGTACGTTTCTAGCAATCCAGAATTTCATAGAATCATAGAATTGTTAAGGTTGGAAGGGACCTTTCAGATCATCTAGTCCAACCATTAACCTAACCTGACAAAACCACATCTAAACCATATCCCCAAGTACCTTGTTTATCCTTTTTTTTTAAACACCTCCAGGGATGGTGAATCCACCACCTCCATGGGCAGCCTATTCCAATGTTGAATAACCCTTTCAGTGAAAAAAATTTTCCTAATATCCAACCTAAACCTAAATTTGATGCAGTATCGTTACTGTTGGGGCACTCCGATTTCAGACAGGATTGTGTTTGGGACTAAGTGAACACATCAGAGATGTTAAAGACTGTCATCAAATAATTTGGTATTTCTAAGAAGGAGATACACTGTAGCTCACACTTACACTTTGAGCATTATGTTTTAAAAAAGACATTACGTATGATGCAGTTCAGGGCTGGTCAATTTTTATCCAGGTCTACTGGGAGCTCTAGTGAGGCCTGTTCTGATGGAACCAACACATCAGCTCTAGCTCTGGCAAGTGCTCGTCTCTTCACAGTGACCTGAAGCAGCACACCATGGCTGTTTCTGAAGTGACCAGAAGGGCAAGAACTATGGAAAACCTGCAGGAAACAGGGGAGACTCTAGAACCACAAAAATTTAGCCAGTCCACTTAGACCAGAACCTGCCACTTGAGTAGCACCGAACTAGTAGATAAAGCTCTCAGAACCAGATGATCTGGATTCTGTCCTAAACTTACCCACACACCCAGAAGTCTCATGCTCTTCCCAGCCTCCAGTCCCGTCTCCTGACCTCCAAACATACACATACACTTCTGTGCCGTTATGTACTCTATTTCAAAAACCTTACTGCATTTGGGAAAGCATTTAACCAGTCTTAAAGGCACCGAGAGGCATCAAGAATATCCAACCACTTAAACTGTCCACTTGTATACCAGCTACTGTAGGGCAGATTGCCATTTATTTTTTTTTTAAGGATGGTTTTCCTTTCTGCAAGAGGTATTACATTTTCAATACAAATTCAGCAAGGGGCATCAGGGAAAACTGGTCCAAACCACCCCCAAAGTTCATAAGGAAAAGGGCTCAGAAACAGAAGAGTTAATACGAGTCCCACTAAGCTCTCCCTGCAACCAGCCCGAATTCAGTCCAGCAATTAAGACAACTTGGAACAGACTCCAGTTACTGCTATCCAGGGCTTGAAGTGTTATTTCTCAATAACCCTGGAGCACGTAAACAGGCCACATGTACTACAAGGTACTATAGGAGCGTTTCACACTTGCAATCCCTATAGAGAATACAGTTAGGTTAAAGCCAGTTGCCCAGGAAAATTATCAGTATTTCCCACAGTATGCGTGTGCCTGTTTCTGTTCACTTATTTCTGAAAAAGGGGCACTTGGATGGCGCTGCTTCTGCAGAGCTCTCAGGAAATGAACAAAATTCCACTCTGAGCCCCTTTCAGATAACCCCTGAGGTCAGGGTTACTAAGCGACAGAAATATTAACACGGATTTTGCATGGCATTCCCCCCCACAGTGGTCGAAAACACTTACACTGATTTGCACCTGTCTGACAATTTTTATCCCATTTAACGGCAACATCCACGAGGCTTTGACTCCAAACTTCATCTGCTTCTGTCTAACACCACAGCAGCTTGTTTTCACAGCAACGATTAGCTCCAGTTAGCACAGTCCAGTTACACTGTGTTCAAGAGAAACTGCAGAAGGACCCGTAACAACTCAGACTTCTCCTACCACCTATGCTACTCCAGGGAAAACGGAGGAAAGTTAAAATGAGCCTTACCACATTTCAGGGAACCAGGAGGGGAAGCGGACTTGGTATTCTCATCTCACTACCTTGAATTTTCATTCTTTTCACACCAATCAAGCCAGTGAAGCAAACACTCAGAGGATTATTTCTTTTGTGCCCATGCTTTCAAACACAATTTTGTAATCTCTTCGAGTACCCGCGTCCCCAGTGAGAACTGAGCAGCCAGTTGATTTTGTAACCCACATAGTAAAAGCTTAACTAGCACTTGGCCAAAAACACCTCCCAGCACAACTGCACGGAAGGGGACAAGAGGGTGACGGCTTTTGGGGTCGCAGGAAGGATCCGAATCAGTGATTCCAGTTTAGCTTGCCAGGCCAAATACAGACACAGCGCAGAGAGGCTTTAGCAAAGTAATGATTAATTTTCTCCAGGTTTTTGACAAATTATTCCTGCCTTGAACTGCTGTTTAGCAGGTCATTAAACTACTACTAGTCCTTAGAATTCTTTAACAGAGACACATAGTGAATGGGACAAAGCAGGCAGCTAGATTTGTATTTTGCATATAGTAATTTAGAAGTGAAAGAAGCTAAGAAAACAAAGCTTTTTCAGCTTAAGACTAAAATAGGCTGGATAGAAATACACTGAAATGCAACTAAAGCTGAAGTGAATGTAAATGTAACCATAGCCTATATTAAAATAAGTATTAAAAAGTAACATGACCACTTCTCTTTAGAAAAGAAATCACAAGGGAAATTGAAGACTACAGTTCTCACAGTAAAATTAGCATTTCAGCGCACAAAGCACTGTCTTCCTGTATTTCACGATATCTTTAACAATTTCACAATGCATGCAAAACCAAGGCGTTTCAACATGAATTACTTCAAAAGTTACTTTTCTGCTACTCTACCATGCTGTGCTCAAGAGTTAATAGTATCAGAAACTTTGCCATCTACCTCCGCCAACATAAAAAGTATGTTTGGCTACATCCATTACGTTAACTGGAAATACTTTGGTGTGTACAGCAGGAAAGACAACAGCCTTGTCTTGAAAAGATAAAGCCGCTTTTCTAGAAGCCAAATATAGATAGCATCAGCATGCTGTCAAGGCTTTGAGCCTAACAGGCTGCTTTTGACAGTTTTCTTCTGTGTTTAAAAAAACACCAACAGTGAATTATTTGTTGGTTTTCTGGACTTGCTCTAGCTTGCCAAAACGACCAAGACTATTGTAGCTGGGTTAGCCCAGACCACGCACAAGCAGTGATCTTTCAAGTCCTCACACACTCTCGTGCAGTGGAAGGCTTGCCCCGGTATGCCAGCAGGTCTTCAAGGGGAAATCCCACAGCTTTTTAACGTTATCGAACCACCTTATGATTTTTATCTGTCCTTTTGGGCATATTAGGGGAATATTGGGAAGACACGCCATGATTATCAAAAGACTGGCTTCTTACGAAGTGGGCAGGCTACCACTTTGTGAAAGAAGCACCCAATTTCTAACACGTATTGTAGCCAAGTTTGAAAGACTTCTCAGACAAGGGCTTTAAGTGCATGCGAGATGAATGTCATTAGGTATACTACCCAGCCTAGAGTCCGTACAAGCCCTTGCACATGCCCGCATTTAGACACAAATTCTAACCCAACATTTAACTGGCCTACCATGACTGTTTTCCAAGGCCAGAGGGAAAAAACAGGTAGCCGCTGCTGTAAAACAAGTGCAAGC
Organism: Himantopus leucocephalus; assembly: GCA_003993805.1. NCBI lineage: Eukaryota > Metazoa > Chordata > Aves > Charadriiformes > Recurvirostridae > Himantopus > Himantopus leucocephalus. Next base: position 4,881,342 of record RSEF01000008.1, read on the forward strand.
AGAAAGCGTTACTTGCAGAAACACTATAGGAAGTGCTGTGATTCTCAGCCTCCGAGTCTACCAAAGGTTACACTTAACTGGAATACAATTTCACCCAGGTTTAATTTTCTTGGCTAAAGAGACAGTTAAAGCAAATCTAGGAGAAAAAGAAAAGTTATGTTTCTGCCTCGTTGTTCTTCACGATGCCAAGATGATCTGGACATTGTGTTTTGGCTTCTGTATTTCATCTGCCCACTATAAATTCAGATACTTTCTAGGCTAGCAAATTAAAAGAAGCAGTGAAGGATTAAGATCAGAAGCTGTGTCAGAGTTCAGCTTTTAAGAGAGAAGCCTGCTATAGGGAAACAGAGCCATAACCAGAGAAAATCTGAATGGGTTTTGTTGTAAATACTAAAATACAATGCCAATAAACTCCTCACCCACAAGCTCAGAAAAAGTCAAGCAGAAATAAAAACACAAGACACCAAAACAATTAATGCTGTGAGGAAGATATGTTATAAAACTGGTTTCCTGTACCTCTGTGGTTGATTATCCTGCATCTAAGAAGGTGCACGCTCTGACCAAAGGTTCTACTTTAAATCAAGGGAGCGCAATATCCTGGCAGAGAACACAGCCAAGTTTGTGGTACAGCTTTCTCCTTGGGAGGACACTATATGGGTGTCTCTCCTTTTTCTGTTCATAAATTTTCCATTAAGCTCCTAGAAACTCAGTATCTTTTATGGACCTAGACCTCTGTCATATTTGCTTGAAACTCGTTTATAGGTTTAAAAACTCTCTTGGAGGAGAGGGTGGAAAGCAACCTACTTGAACACAGAAGAAGAGTCAGGCTAAAAACACACATTATAGACTAGAAAGAAAAGTGAAGGACAAAATAGGTTTCAATAACCTTTATGTAATTAGTGGATTTTTCTGTCTTGATTGACATTCACGAGAAATAGCCTGTCATTTCAACTGTGTTACCCATTATATATGAAGAGAAAGGAGGAAAAGGATACAGAGCCCTCAAGCAGCATCAGCGCAGGATGCACGGGGAACCCTTACACAAGCTCAGGATGCTCACCTGAGGTGGATCAGCTCTGTGGAGAACGACCACCAGCATGGTCAAAAACACCAGCTACACTACAAATCACAAGGTCTCAAATTCCCGGGGTGAGAAAAAACAGCTTCAGATTCCCTTCAGGGAAAAAAAAAAAAAAAAGAGCATGAAGAAAGCAGCTTAGAGAAAATGCTGAAACACGAGGTGCCATTCTGGAGGAAGAGCAGTAGGTCCTCGCTGTGCAGAAAGGGACAAAAATACTCCCACGGTGGCATCTCGCACAGCACAAACAGCTGCTGAAAAAGCTGGTAGGGAATAAGAGACACTGCAGAAATGGAGAGAATACCCGAAGATAACCAAATTTTGGAGGAAAACCACAAAGGAGTGATAACTAATTGCGCTATTCACTAACCTCAACAGATTACAGTTCCAGGGCGATTATATACTAGGGAAGAACCCACTAGTAAAGAAGCGCGTTGCTAGAAAAAGAAAAGGAAAAGACATTTTCCTATTTTCAAAGTACAGATCACCCCATGGCAGCCACACAGGGAGGGGGGGAAAACCCAACTAGGAAGAAATCCTTACTGTGAAGAAGTGATAAAGCCTTATATGCAGCTCAGATTTAGAAAACATTAACATTTAGGGGATTTAAACAAGCTAAGCAGTTTGCACATCATAGACAGAAACTAGCCATTAAGGACAAAGCTTGTCTAAACGGCATAGAAATCATCTGTAAAGTAAAAATGCTTTAATTGGACTATTAAGACATCTCCACTGTTTTTACAAACAAAGGCCTGAAATCCATTGGACAACGTAAGACTCATCAACTGAGAAGCTGAGCAGAGCTCAGAGGAGTGTGAAGGCACTCAGCCAACAGCCCATACCTTTTGAAAGAGAAAACCCCAATGCCTGAACTGGTTTTCTTCACTAGCTTTTCAAGATTTTAAGAAAAGCAGAAAAGAAAACGTTTAAGGGGATTTTAGAAGAAAAAGTCAGTAAGAAGAAATTTTGCTTTACAAGTTCATCAGTTTGGGGTTTTTTTTGAACTCAAGAATGCTAACAGCAAATCTGAATACATTAAGCTTTCGGACACACACAATTGCATGTCCTGCCATCACCTGTTTAAGATCTCACCTCTGAACTTCTAGGACTGGCAAAAACTCCTAATCAGCCCTCCTAAGAACAGAGCTGTGAACCGTTGTGCAAATTCAGAGATAGAGTGAAAGTTTTTCCTGTCCTTGGGGTCTTAGGCCTAGGAACCTGCAGGAGGACTGTTACTTCTATCAGATGCAGCTACAGTTTGTGTGACGCTGCTCTTGGTGAAAAACTACAAGTTATAACACATATTGAATTCAGGACGAACTCCTAATATACTTCAAAAGTCTGTCAGTCATCATATTCTCTATTTCCTTGCACAGCTACTGCTCCCTGCCTACCNTTTCCTGTCCTTGGGGTCTTAGGCCTAGGAACCTGCAGGAGGACTGTTACTTCTATCAGATGCAGCTACAGTTTGTGTGACGCTGCTCTTGGTGAAAAACTACAAGTTATAACACATATTGAATTCAGGACGAACTCCTAATATACTTCGAAAGTCTGTCAGTCATCATATTCTCTATTTCCTTTCACAGCTACTGCTCCCTGCCTACANATATACTTCAAAAGTCTGTCAGTCATCATATTCTCTATTTCCTTGCACAGCTACTGCTCCCTGCCTACCCCGATTTTCAGTTTTCCAAACAAAGCCAAAATGCCTAAAATCCAGAACAGCAGCATAAAGCATTGTTTAAAAAAAAAAAAAAGTTTTCAACAAAAAAAATGTAGGAAAGGCAATTAAAGAGCTCAAGAGGTATTGGTGTTTCCATGGCAATCTGGCAGCCGGGAGCCATGCTCGCGTCTTCTCCAAAGTCTTCCGTCATTCTCCAGCCCTAAATCTTTATTAATTTGAACGTTAAGCATGTCCGCCTGTGCAGAAATGCTAGCCCGCTGCTTGTGCTGAGCGGCGCTTCCGCAGCCCTCCAGGCTGATGTCAGAGAAACGAGATGAAGACTTGCTGCGTGGAACAAACAGCAGAAGCCCGTGCCATTTTGAGATACAAAGCTCTTTCTTTTTTCATCCTCGTAGCAGTCTAAAAAAAGGACATGTGCCCTAGGAACAGACTATTTTCTAAACAGAACGAATGATTATTTCTGCAGCTCTCAGATGACCGTGTTTAGAACGATATAAGCACTGCTTCTTCTACATGGGCACTGACAGCCCTTGACTTCTGCTGGCAAGATGATTTCAGAGTGAATTCATAGAAACCAAGAACATAACTACAAAAGGACTTTTTTAACACAGATGCTTAGGGAAGTTCTTTTTCCCCCCCCCAACATGGATGATGTTTCACCCCTCCTTCAGGATGCGTTAGGGAGAATTAATAATCACTGTATCATTCCTCAGCTTTGCAGTCATTAGCCAAGAGTACAAACTTAAAGGAAACTACATGACATCTGAAGTTACAAGTTGTGGCTGTTTGGTTTTGCTGTTAAGTAAGATTTCCCAAGTCCAGAAGAAACAGGCTGCCAGAGTCCTGCCGCTGCTCCTTCACCTTGTCCTGGGTTCAAACCCCAGCCGCCAGTCCCCTCTCACAGCACAGACGCCCTTTTTGAAAATGGGAGAAGCTGAACAGGACCAGAGCGTGTCGAAGAGAATTACCCACCAATTGCAACAGCAGCCAGACACCCAAAAAAAGGGAGGGAGGGAAATAGCTGTGGAAGCTGACAAAAACCCAACCCACCCATTGTAAGAGAGTCAAATGCCAAATGCCACCAGAGGCGTAAGTCCTCTTTTCCCAAGGATTCAAGTCCTGAGAATGTCAGCGAGAGGATCTTCACGTATTTCTAATCTGACTAAGCGATGCCCTGCAGGAAGTGGTGCGAGTTAGCCAGATTCTCATCACCCTCCCTTTTGAAAGTCTAAATCAGCATCTTTGATAAGAGCAAATTTGATAGACAGTTACACCTTCAAAAGATCAAGTAAAACTTGCTCTTCCATAAGCAAATCCTTATCAAGCAGACCGGCACTGTCAGCATTATCTAAAGTCCTCAAAAGTTTCACTGTTTAAAGACGATCTCAAACTGCAGTCCACATCAACGCACGCAGTGCTCCAGATTAAGAGGGTCTTGCAACTTGTTAGAAACACTGGCTGATAGTCAACAGCAAACTGGCAAAACTGGGCTTAGCAAAACCCAAGCGTTAATAACGACAGCGGGTGATTACGGTGGGCTTTACTAGTGAGGACTCCTGTTTCACCCGCTGCCATCTGATGAGGAGAGAATTGTTCACAGCAATTATCAGGAGAGGATCCTCACCAAAAGCGCAGGTGTTGCCGCCCCACCCCAGCTTACTGCAACTTCAACTGCAGCCTTTTGCAAAACTAAACAGCGGCTTAACTGGAAAAGCGAGTTGCTACACCATTGGGCTTGCATGATGAGGCAGAGTTGAGTAGTCCAAACCATAGCGCTCAGTGCATCCAGAAGCCTCCCATTTATTGACCAAGAGGGTTGACGTCAGATACCTGCCCTCTCTTGCACAAGAGCACCAAGACAGTTGAATATGCACCTGAAAAATACCCTTTCGGTGACTTCATCCTTCCCTTTCCCACTAATTCAAGCCACAGCTCTCTCTCCCAAGAACCAGATGCAGGTCACTATCTCACAAACAGCAGGAGTCGTCTTCAGTCTAGATTCGTCATCTCTGACAACCAGCCTTTGTTTAGCACTGGGAAGAGATTTCACCCACAATGCCAAAAACTTCTGCAGCACAGGAGGACCTCGACCAGCCCGGTAGGTCCTGGTGACAACAAGCGATACCACTGCTATTTCTCCTCTCAGCCCCTGTCCGAGAAGAAACTTGCAGGACTAGCAATAAGATGGTAGGTTGCTGGTATGAACGTACAGCTTAACTAAGTGGACATGACACTTAGTCTTTGCAAAAACAGTATTTTGCCATCTTATCGGACTGTGTACACCATTTCCAGAAATAACAGTCCTACTACGCACCACACCTCTACCCTACCAAGAAAACATATTTCTGAACTTATACGACACCTACCCTTTAAAGGTCCTTTATTTTTCCACCCTCTTTTGAAGAAAGCTGGCCAAAACACATTCAAGAAATAGATTTATTTATTTATTTTTTACTCCAACCATTTTCTTGCAACATATCAGTAAAACCAAGCAAGTCAAACTTCAGANAAAAAAAAAACCCACCAAAAACCAAACAACCAACATCTCTCCCAGAAGACAAAAAATGACCATTTCAAAATCAAAACAGATAAGATTGATTAACCTGACTGCTCTGCATCCAAGACAGCAGTAGTGGTCAGAACTCTGCAGACAACAGCTTCCGCTGCGAACCACCATCGCAAAGAAAAAAACTGCCTAAATTATTAGTGCCCCGCTCGGTCACGCACTAAACAACTTCCACTACCACTCTCTCCCATCGCTGCACTCTTCACAAGTCATCCGAAAGAGCCATCCAGCCGCTCAGGAGCGAGAAGGGAGAAAGAACGAGAAGTCACGTAAGCGATCGACGACTGCTGGCTCTCGATGGCTTTAACGTGCCGCAAGGCTGCACATGCTTTACGCCAGGAGCTGCTGCTGGGAGAGGCGTGAAATCCATCGGAACCCACTGGTTACGGCTGCGGGCCGCTGCGGCCCCAGCTGTAAAACATACTGCAAACGCCAACACGTCGCAGCAACGAAAAGCAGCCGTTTCTTCAGATGTGCGCGCACACACGGCTTCGTCCCGCCTGAACTGATTAACAATTAAAGGAGGAGGACACGCAGGAATTCTTTCCGTGCGCGCGGGTATTTCCTCGACAAAGAGGCGAGGATGCACGGGCGTTTCAAGGGACGGGGAAGCTGTAAACCATCTTCTCCCGGGTTTTGAAACCAAAAAAAACCTCACGCACCCCAAAAGCCCCTTTTGGAGACAGCACGTATCTATCACTGCCACCGCTCCGCCAGCAAAGGACGGCTTCCA
>RSEF01000008.1:4893029-5001258 GCA_003993805.1 Himantopus leucocephalus
AAAAAAAAAAAAAAGAAAGAAAAATAACTGCAGACCCAGATTCTAAAAAAGCAAACATTGCCAACACAAGGAATGTTCATTAGAGTCCAGTTCCCACTAGAGCTACTCAACAGGGGGACGTATGTGATTATGCTAAACCGCACTGATTGACTGTTCCCAGAGTGTGCCCCCAGGAAGGGGGGGGGGGGGGGGGGGNGGGGGGCAGAACCGTGGGAGGCCAAACCCTGCAGTACCCTAGTGCAAACTGCCTCAGAGGAAAAGCCTGTAGTCAACAAGCCTTTACACCTATTGTTAGGCTTCACTAAGAGATGTAGTAGTCAGGTGTCGCCTAACAATTTCAGGACACTCCCGTAAAGGTGACGGTCCTGTGTGGATTCTAATGCACATCCCCCGTGAACAGTGTCCTGCACACATACACCTGCCAGGCTACCGGCTTTCCCTCTTCCGTGACTGCAACCGGCTCACAGCCACCAGAATCTCACATAGACGATCAACATGATAAAAAACACAGCTACAGCCGCAAGTTTGGCGTAAGTGGAACGCATGTTCAGATACTTCGCATCCTGACGGTACTTCTTGGACAAACTGGACAAGTTGTTGGCCTTTGAATCAAGAGCTGTTGAAGGGAAAAGGGAGAGAAGTTAATCAAGATTAACCCAACCAGACGTTCCCCAAATGTTACATTAACTGTACAAGTTTCTCCGGAGCAGCTGGAAGCACAGTAGTTTCACATGGCAGCATGGCCTGTGCTTATCTGCAGTGCTCTAGTGCTTGTCCTGCTGGGATGAGAGCCACCCAAGCTGGTAAGACGCTGGTCTCACCCAAAAGAGGCACCAGTACCTGCCAGGAGCTTCAGGATGCAACTGAAACACGTACTGGGTTTGTTGCTTTTCTCAGGAGGCTCAGGGATTAGCAAGCCTTTCCCTCTGGTATGCTCTAACCACCCAGCTGACCGAGGGGACGAGGAACCATATGCCAAATGTCATCCATTCTTTGTACCTGAAAGTGCCTCTCCTCGCTGTAAGACTTCCTCGATGTTGGCCACCATAATCCTCTGCACATCTTGCAGCTCTGTGTTGATGGAGCCCAGGTTCCTCCTCGCCCGGCTATCAATGTAGAGCTTCTTGGTCTTCTGGATGTAGGTATCTGGAACAAGATGGGGCTATCAGAGGGATTCTCACCTAACACAGAGCAGCCAGGCTGCTGAAGGAGCAGGAGCGTTGCTGAGACAGCCAGCAGACTGCATGCAAATATTCACTGGAGCAAGGCCAAGAGACTTAAAGCAGGAAATATGAATCAAAGGACATTTACCATTTCCCTACCACTTCTCTCGCTCTATTCTCTTGCTCAAAACACCCATTCCGCTAGTACCAAGAAGAGGCTGAACTGTCAATTCCACAGGCCAAGCTGGAGAGGATCCTGTGGCTGCTGCTCCCCCCCAGCAAGTTCTTTCCTAACTAGCCACAAGGAGAGGGACCTCACCAAATTCAATGAAGGAATAGGGCCTGGAAACCGTTGGCACCTTCTTGCCATGCTGCTCATCAAACTCTGAATGCAAGTCTTCCAGATATGCAAAGGCCAGTTTCTTGGGGAATGCAGCTTCACACAGGACCAGGTAACACACTCCTTTCTCAATGATGTAGCTGGAAGAACAGCAGACAGAGCATTAATCAATCAATTTTGAACCTATCCTATCAAACACGACCCTGCATACCTCTATTCCTATGAGGCAATGAGAACTGGGTACAGGGACTTCCAGTTTGCCATGTTTGGATCAGGTATAAACCTTCCTATAAAGTAACAGCTTTTTTTTTTCTTTACCTAAAATATATTCCTTGGAGCCTCAGACCCCGTACCCGTACCAAGAGCCCTGAACTTTGACTTCCCTGGAACAAAAGTTGGCCTGTGAGTAGCATTAGCTTAACATTAACACAATACCAGCAACAAGAGAGTTATAATTTTGGAGTAAACGAGGGAGGACACCCTCCCTCCCTGCTGCAGTCAGAAGGAGGGAAGCACAAGAAAGTTTGCCAGAGGAGTAGAGGGGAAGGTGACCAACACAGCTCTGAGACAACACAGCACAGCCAAGTACCTGAGGCCCATAAACGGGAATATCTGCCCTGAGATTAGGACACACACCAGAATTTGGTCTCAGCGCGCTAAAAAGCCACCCAGTGACTGCCAGCTCCCGCCTTCCGTTTTGGAGGGCTGGGTATCCCTTTTCCCCCATACACCAGCCTGTTGGTGGGGTGTCGCCAGCCACATGCATGACCTCAAAGGCAGCTGGAGAAAAATACTGGTGCTTAATGGGTTCTGGTGACTTCCCCTACAGGTTTGTCATGGGTAAGGATGATTGTGCTACCGGCTCTTCGGCTGTGATGTTAGGAGCTCCAAAACGTTCGTTGGAACAGGAACTGCTCTTGCTATGTAATGCTGTTTGGTTTGTCCTGCAGCTGAATGCACAGAGAGGTCCTCTTCTCCGCCTCCTACCACCCCATCCCCATTGCATCTAATTCGTATTTTTTTGCAGAGGCTTAGTGACCTTGTTTCAGTGTGAGCTCCGGTGCCTCCATCAGCACTGAGAACAGGGGCCTTTCATTATAATTCAGCTATAAAGCCTACTGAAATAAGGGATAAGATAGAACCAACCTTGATATTATTTAGGCTTCGCCACAACTGTCTGCTGCTGCACATTCCCAACTACATTTCCCTCCCCATTTACCCAATAGAAAAATAAAGACAACAAGGTTTCCACCAAAACCAAGCGAGTGGAGACAGCAGATAGCCCTGCATACATTTTTGAATATTTATCTATAATATTCAGGGCAGAATTTCAGTGTTACTTTCATGTTACCTTCCTTTGACTTTCTGCATAATGCCATTATGTAGTGGTCTAGTTAATCTAGTTAGATTAACAGTGTATTAAAGAATTGACCCAGTCACGAGGGCACTGTAGTTAAATAAGTAGCTTAAAATTTTGTTAATAGCCACATCAGGCTTACAAAACAACTTCCCCTCATGCTGTTTTTCCAGATACCCCAACAGGTCCAAGTATTTTGAATTAATGATCCTCAACTTGTTTCTGGGCTCAGGAGTATCCATTTCTCCTGCCTCTATATGTGTGAGTGCTGCCAGCCTTCAAATAACAACTGATCCACTCAACCAGAAGCAAGAAACTCCAGTTACCATAATCCATTCCAGAAGCGCATCCCCCATGAGCCCATGCTTTTATTTCTTTTTATGTCCCTCAGCTTGGACTGCATCAGTGTGTAAAACTAATCCTACAATACATCATGCTCCCGTTCTTCCCTCACCCCAAGAGACCTGCTTGACAGCTCAGAGCTGCTACAAATCCTCACTTGGAGCTTGACTTAGCCACTGTCATGAACAGCTATAGTTGAAAGTCTTTTGAAATAAGGAAGACTTGTGTCAGATAGGAATTCCAACAGTTTTCCCTAAGACCCAGAGCAGCACACTCAAGATGAGAGCAATCGGAGGAACATTCCCCATCAGTACGGCTCTGTTATCTCTGCCAGCTGGTCCTGCCTGGAGCTCTTCAGCTGTATTTCCCCACTTGCTTTACCCCTTATGTGATATTAGATACGTTGGATTTAAAGTTGATCTGTCAGCACCACAGAGAGCAAGCACACCTCATTCCATCCCGGATTCAGACAATTTTGTCACCCTCAGTTCAACATCAGAGGAGAGTTCCTGCATGGCTGTGCTTCTCAGTTTTACACTTTGCACGTGCCTCTGAGCTTTGGCACAGCACCCGATCATGCTGATTGCTCGGCAGTGTATGCACACAAGATGCAGACGTTGCCGTTTGCCACTGCTAACTTCTGTACTCCAAATTTCTCCACACTGAGTACAGCCAGTAGGTTTTCTATAATTATCTTGGATCATTTTGAGAGAGAAAAGCTTTATTCCGGTAAGAGTGGTAAAGGCCAAGGGTTGTTTTCAACACGACAGGTAAGAGCCAGTTCAGCCATTCATCAGCCAAAGGTCAACTACTGACTGACAGCACAGCAGACTCCATCGGTGTTTCTGTACCTGCACAGCCATGTACACCGAGTGCTGTAGCTGAAAGGGTGACACAGCTTTTGGAGCTGAAGTCTAAACATTACATTTGACAGAAATCGCTTCAGCAGTTGGAGCTTAAGTTTCACATTTCAGCAAGACTAGACTCTTCTGAATTCATCAAGCTAAAAATGTCCAACACCTCCTCAGCAAGTTCAGCAGTATCCTTAGCCACATTTGTAACCCTCACACCACAAAATGCTCTATCCTGGTTTGTGCTGCCCTCAGCAGTCAGAGCTCTGATTTGGCAGAAAAAAAGACGTGCTACATTAACCAACAGCACAGTCATCAGTCAGCATTATTTTAGACTAAATCTCAAACTCCCCCGTTTCCTCCCTTTCTTGTACTGTTATCACAGCAGATTTTTTGATCTGAAAGTATGCTTCTTTTCACATAGGTCCTGTCTTAATGTCTCATCCTAAGAGAGGCAGCACTTGTGTGCTTTGCAGCAGCCACTGTCAATTGCCCGTGGAACCTGTCTAGGGACTAAGGCAGCAGACAGAAACACTCCTTTCCCTGTTTATGAGCCAGCCAGGTAACCTGGCTGTTTCTTTGAGACAGCTGTCAAAACATGAGCTTGCCCAAGTCCTCCTGCCTTGTCAGAAGCGGTGACATTACAGCCACTGTTAAGAGGCTCTGATTTCCTGGGCACTGCAAGTGGCGCAGCCTTCCCAAACATTGCTCTGCTTGCGTCATGGAAGCAACGCAAGAAGGGATTTACCAGGATCCACACAGATTCTTTTCCAAGGCTTCACTGCCAGTCAGAGCTACACCCCTGTGGTGCCATGGAAACATTTAAAATGAGAGAGTTTTTAAATTCTGGAAAGTCTTAACTTCTACAAAGAAGGTAAGGCAGACCAGGACTTTGCTGTTAACTCTGACAACACCACCCAAACCTGATGAGAGGTAGGGAGGGCCAGACTATTTTAATCAGGGCCAGCCTTGGACCACCATAACTCCTTATCAAAGGCAACCAGGAGCAAAGAGAAAAAATTATTTTAAAAAATCTTGTCGCAGTTATCATAAGTAAACCATCCACAAGAAATTTTGCCCTCAAAACCTCATGGCTTTTGCCAAAGATTGCCCCTCCAAAAAACTGCTGTTCCTGTCTTTTCATGTCACTGAATCTCTGAAGAAACGGACAGGACAGGAGATTGGCTAAAGGACCCTTGTTATAGAAGCAGAGACCTAAAGCTAACCTTGCCCTGCATTCAAAGGCTGTCTCCGACTCGTGCAGCTGTAAACATGGACCCAGTCACCAGGGCTGGGGAATCGAGAGGGATCCCACTGCTGGTGGCGTGGTGCCAAGCGTGGGAAATTTTTGCGTATCACTGGCAAAACTGCACAACTCTGCCTTGGTGATCTCATGTGGCACCTGATCTCAGAGACTTCCAACATAATTATTTCTGCTCATAGCATAATCCTGATTCCTGACAAGATCTTGGGCTTGATTATATTCTCAAGCATTATTCTGCTAGGTAATTACACATCATGTAAAGAAGCATTTCATTTTCTCAAACATAAGCTTACTCTCTTGCCTTTCACTGACTCTTAATTCTTCCTCCGTTTACTCGCCTTTCCATGTCCCTTGCTATTAATTAGCGAGTAAGGATGTCTGACCTGCACTCTCTGTAAGTTTTCATTATTTTATATTCCGGTTCCCTTGTTAGTATGCTACTGGAGAAAGCCAAAAGTGCTTTTAAGTTGAGTTTCCAAACCATTTAGGAAATTAATTGAACACACCCAACACGTATGGCAACAATAAGATTGAATCTACAAGATGAGACAAAAAAGATTGTAATGTATTAAGGAAATAATAATTAAAAAAAAAATCAGAGATGCTCCATGTACTTCTACACATGAAGCCAACGCATGAAACAGTAAACACACATGGGATACACAGAATGGAAAATCTCGTGCAAGAGGAGCTAACAGTGGTACTGCCAGACTGGTTTTACCAAGGACACCTCTTTTTAAAAAAGACAAGACGCAGGAAGTAAAGAAGATGCACTGAAGGTATCTTAGAGGGTGCAAACAAACAGAAAAAACTTTAAGGGAACAGAACCTACATGGTCTTCAGCAAAGGCAGAACTATGAACCTGGCTGAAAAACAAATGCCAGACAGCAGTGCCAAGAAGTAACAACTCACACGCTCTCCCCTTCGAGGAGCTATTACACTTCAGCTAGCAGGGCAGACAGCTGAATAACTTGCCCTCTCTCAGGCAGCCCGATTTCTATCAAATCCTCACCCTGACCCAGAAGCACCTTCACTTATTCCCACGGAGGCAGAAGCCTGTTCCTCCATCCCGCCTACATATACTTACTGGAAAGCCATGGCTCCAGCTTCCAGAGTACATCTGGTGGGGGACTGCTCGTTCAGCTTGCGGAAGAGCTGCTTCGCCTGACTCTGGTACTGCTGCAGATCTCGGCCTGACTGAGAAGGGAGGACAGGCCGTTGGGGGCGGCTGCTATCGAAGAAACACCACCCACCCACCCGCCCGCTGACAGGGGGGTTCCGCGGGGGCCCAGGACTCTAGCCCGAGGAGGAGGAGTTGCCCCCAGCAGCACAGAGGCCACTCTCCACCTCCCACCCGCGACCACCGGGCAAGAAATGCTTGTGCAAGAGCCGCCAGGCTTGTGAGAAGGGGGTGCAGGGGCCCGGCTGGGCCGCCCCCCACCCGCTCCTCACAGACACAGCGGGCCGGACCCCCCCGCCCATGCGCGGCCCCACCTGCTCGTCCTCCTGCATGGAGGCGGCCAGCGGGAGCCCGTCCGCCACGCGGGCGATCATCGTGAGCAGCACCATCTCCGCGCCCCGCTGCGGCCCGACCGCCGCTGCCACTCAGCCCCACGCCCGCCGCCCTCCCCTGCCCCTGCCACGGAGCTGGCCGGAAACCGCCGCGGCAACATCCGGTCCCACCGCCGCCAGCAGCACGGGCACTTCCGGCCGCGCGTCAGGAAACCGACCGGGCGGCAACACGAAACGCAGCAGAACCGGGCGCAGCTACATCCTGGCCACGCCCCCTCCGCACAGACACGCCCCGCATTGGAGCTCCGCCCACACACAAGCCGCGCCCCCTCGGCCTTAGCCACGCCCACATCCACATGGCTCCGCCCCGCCGGGCACGCACAGTGATTTAGCTCCGCCCCCCGGCGCCCCGCCTCCCCCACGTGACACACCCCCCGCCGGGGCGGGGCGGCGGCGCAGGCGGCGGCGGCGGCGGCGGCGGCGGCGGCCCGGTGGGCGCGCGCCAGGCCGGCAGCCATGGCGGCGGCGGCGGAACGGAGCCGCCTCAGTTTCCCGGGCGGTACCGGGCCCCTGGGGCGGCCCGTGCCTATGAACCTCTTCGCCACCTGGGAGATCGACGGTTCCAGCCCTAGCTGCGTCCCCAGGTAACGGCGGGCGGACCCTTCCCCCTCGAGCGGGCAGCCCCCGGGACCTGGCGGGTGGGGGCGGGCCCTCCGACCCGCGGGCCTCCGCGGGTCGGAGGGCCCGCCCCCACCCGCCAGGTCCCGGGGGCTGCTCCCTCAACCCCCCTTTCCCCTCAGCTCTGCGGTCCTTCTCTCAATTTTGGGGTCCCCTCCTTCTATTTTGGGGTGTCCCATCCCTCACCGTTACCGCAGCAACGGGCAGGGCTCCCCCTACCCTTTCAGTGGGTTTTGGGGGTGGGCGGTGGGGCACAAGGGCCCCCTGACCCTAAAAAGGGAGGGGGTGGCTGCTACCCTCTGCACCAGGTCTGTGAGGGGGGTCGCCCTATGGCCACCCCCACCCTCATGAGTTTGAGTGCCCCCCAAAAAAAACCTGGTGGTGGGGTGTTGGTGGCAGGGTTGGTGTTGTCCGTCTCCTTCTCACACCGGGTCGTGCTCCCCGTGCCCCACCGTCCCATGTGGGGTGTCCTGCTAATGGGGGCTTTGCCTGGTAAATGCCCCACGTCAGTTGCCTCAGGGTGGGCATTAGTTTTCCTTCTGTTGGTTTTTCGCCCGCTCCCAGTCTCGAGTCTTTTCCCCGTCTCTGGTGTGTGTGTATAAACACGTGGATGCATCCCTGTCTGTGCTTTTTTTAGCCCGCATGGGAGGGATCCCTTTTAGTTTTTATGAAATTTGCGCTTTTCAAGTCTGGCTTTAACAGAACGCCTTTGAGGATTTAAGCATGCCAAAGATGAATCTTTGATGCGCTCCTCTTTCTCTTTTTATTTTTTAATGGGTACGCAGCAAGTGAGCAAAAAGGGAACAGAGTCATCGGGCTGACCTCGCAGGAATGTAAAGCTTTGCAAGCTTTACAAACCCCCCAAATCCCTCTGTCTTCTGTGCCATTACGATAGCAGATTGGACTAGATGGCCATGCCGCTGTCTTGCAGGGCTAGCGGCTTGCTTGTGGGACTAGTAACTATCTTAGCTTAAACATTACCGACAGTCATAGTGCTTTGACATCGTGGGCAGGAAGATAGTGTGGGGTAGAAGAAAACCCAAGTCCTGCAATTGCAGATGATCTTGGTTTCTAACAGCTTATCTGTGCTGACAGCAGCTTGGAGTATCTGTTGGGCAGCAACTTTCTCCGCTTGTGTCTTGTTTAGCCTTTCTTCTCTGCAGCGGGAGGTCTTGGAAGTGGGCTAGCACCAAGGGGAATGTGCCCCTCTTCAAGGAGTCCCTTTGCTGTGGAAGGAGTTGCCTGTATGGGAGGAGCAGTTGGTGCACTTTTGATTTTTGCACTAGATTGCAGTGCGATTTGCATTGACCCTGGTGGTATACAGAGGACACGGAGGCCGTCTTGTAACACCATTTTGAAAACTGTTCTCTCCATTGCACCCTCGACTCCAGGAAGGCGGTTGGGTTTCCATCTCATCCAACCTCATAACAGTGGCTGTTAAACTGAAATAAAAAAACAAATGTCTGTCGCTGTCAAGGACTTTTAGTTCTGCATTATCATTTATGCTGATACTTGCAGATCTGAAAACAAGCTCACAACATAGCTTGCTTGTTTGCAAATCTGTAGATGACCAGAAAGTGCAGTGTAAGGACACTGGCCCTGCCTTGATGTGGTTGGGGATGGGGGTGCATCTGCACAAGACTTGGCATTTAGGGTGGGTCCTGGGTGCTTGAATTGCGCTGGGCAGGTGGGCAGCAGATTGCAGGCAGCTGGTAGAGGTGCCTGAGGGAATCTGGGTGCTGCAAAGGACATGGGGGTATCTGGGCAGGTGGGGCAGAACTGGGGCTTGAGGGGAAAATTTTGGAGTCACTGAAAAAAGCGGCAAAGCAAGGGCTGATGAAGGTGCTCAGATTGCATGCCCTGGGACCTGAAACATCAGTGGGAGAAGTGAGGCAATTGGGACCTTCTAGGAACATGGATTTTTTATGAGTGAGTGTGTGTAGCGGTGGGTCCGTCTGGTTTCATCCCTGTTGTTGCCATCACCTTTGCCTGCTGTTCCTGGGTGCCCTTTTCTCCTGGAGTCTGGGGAAATAAACAAGGGGGAATAAACAAGTGGACATCCATCTGCCACATCTGCTGCTGCTGACCGAATAAGCAGGTCTTTCCACAGCCCAGCTGGATGTGGACTGCCCCACATGGGCTGGGCAAGCGTGCAAGGGCTGCATAGGGGGTGCAACGTATGGCAGGTCTGCAGCTGTAGCTGTGGCTGCGGAGTGTTTTTTGTTAATCTGAAGTGAAGTCAGGAGCAGCCGAGGCTGCAGCTCCTGCAGCGGTGTTAGTCTGATTGCACAGTGAGGTGTGTGCTATGCTGCATGTGCTGGGCAAATACTGAATTCTGTAGCAGCAGCAGGAGTGCAGAGCCTGCACGCTCCATTCTGTTGTTTCTAATCATTTAACATCAGGTCTTGTGATGCTACATTGAGTCCACGCTTTGCATTTCATTACAGGCTTTGCAACAAACCTCTCTGTCAGAGGAGGCAGGAGTTTGAAAGCCTTTAAGTTATACTACTGCCTCTGTATTTTAAGTTCATATTGTAATGACTTTTCCTGTGGCACAATGGCATTTGAGATTCTTTGTGTTAAAGTGAGAGACTGGGATGAAAACTGTTCTGCAGGGGAAACAATATTCAAAATGAGCTTGTTTTTCAAGCAGATGTCTGTTGGGACATGAAAGGAGGATGTGGAGAAGAGTTGGGCCTTGGTGGGTGGTCAAGTACTGTGGAACTGCCTTGGTCTCGTCTGAGATTTCCACCGGTTACAAGTTCCCCTCAGGGTTTCTGGTGACAGGACAGGCCTTCCTAGTTGAGAAGAGGCTTAAACTTGGCAGAAATTCAGAGGATTCATGGAAGAGAGGCATGTGTTTGGGCAGGGAGTGTTGCTTCCTTCCCTTTTCTTTTTGGTACAATAAATCTTACCCCATTTCTAAACCGTTTCTCCTACAGTAAGCTGGAGCAGGAGGGGCTGGGTGGAAGCAGCGCCTGGAGCGGGCTGTGCCTGCATTGCCCTGAATTGTGTGGGTGGGTGTTGAGGTGGAGGGCCTCATGCGGATGTGGTGTATGCTTCCCAGATGATGGCTGAGAACTGGACTGTGGGAGGGAGATCTCTAAAGCAGTGCTCTTCAACGCACTCTTCTTTGGTGGGTGATTTACTAAAAGCCCTCTCAGCTTGCCGGGGGGAGTGTCAGTAAAATTTGGAAGGCTGCCTTGGTGCATCCGTGGAGTTTCCTTGTGTGAAAAGGCTGTGTCTAAACTTAAGGAAAAATAATATTGAAGAGTCATAGTATTGTTCTGCAATTGTGTGTTCTGAGTGAAACACGAGGTTAGATGGTGTTTTGCACTTGTGCTGGTCTCCCTTTCTCTTCTGCCATTCGCAGAAATGATTTTCTGAATTCTTTCTTCGCACATGTAGCTCCTGGGGGTTTTGACCATAGTGCTTCTGAAATGCAAGTGCTTTCTTTTAGTCATCCCAGAAATGTGACTCAAACTGTCTCACTATCTGGGCGTAACTACTACATACCAGAAGGGAGAGATGGCTACCTTTTTCTGCTGTTTCTTTCTTCCGTGCAT
Organism: Himantopus leucocephalus; assembly: GCA_003993805.1. Classification (NCBI taxonomy): domain Eukaryota; kingdom Metazoa; phylum Chordata; class Aves; order Charadriiformes; family Recurvirostridae; genus Himantopus; species Himantopus leucocephalus. Next base: position 4,904,103 of record RSEF01000008.1, read on the forward strand.
TGAAATATTTTCCTTTGAGGAAGGTTACGTTACTTAAAGTTCTCCCTACCACCTGTAAAAGCTGAGAGCGGTGATCTCGCTGCATGGCTGTGAGAGAATCAACACTTTTTCTCTTGGTTGCCTCACACTGAAAAGTAAGAATTATTCTGTGGATATATATTTTTTTTTCTTCCTTTCCAATCTCTTGATCAAGCTGTGGGTATGAACAGCAGGATGCAGTGCCGTCCCGTCTTGAAGAAGCCTCATGAGGAGACAGCACCATGGGGGGGGCTGCCTAGAGGAAGAGTGGTCTTGGGGGGAAAGTTTTGTTGGAAGGGGGTCTGCTGAAGCAAGAGAAGGCGAGGGTTGGTGCTCCCATTCAGAATAAGTTTTGTTTTAGGCTACCGCCTTTAATTTCCACATACTTGAACAAGTTCCTGCTAAGCTTTCAACTGTAAAGTGAAGTTGAGTATATTGAGACCAAACTGCTCATGGAGCAGGTGTGACCTGGTGGCCTTTGGAGATACAAAGGAAGCCTGTGGAACAGACCTGGGAAAAGATGATGCTAGAGATCCAGGGTTGTTTACCGGGCACTGCCTGAGCATTTCACATGTCGGCTTGCCTCTGTAGCTTGCCTGCCGGGTGAGGAGACCTGAAGGGAATCCACACGCATCCCCTGGACTCGAACAGGAGGTTGCTGGTGCAGGGATGTTACGGCTCAACGTGCTGTGGGATGGCCTTGCAGCACGCAGACTTCCANTGCTCAGCGTGCTGTGGGATGGCCTTGCAGCACGCAGACTTCCACACGAGCCCTGGTGCGGACATCCCCAGGGGCGATGGAAACTGATTGGGGTGAGGTTGCAGATTCACAGCAGCTGAGTGGATCCTAACAGTTTGCTCATGCTCTGGGCTATGCGCTCCTCTCCCTGTGCCAGCTCCCGTCTTCTTCTACCGATCTGTCTCGCTGTCTCTTTGCTGTAGGTTAATGAATTGCAGAGGGGTCTGCAAGCGTGTAAAGGTAACGGCACAGATGTGTGACCAGGAGGGACACAGTGAGGACTGGGGCATGGAACCACTCCAGCAATCTCTGTTTGCACCCCTGTGTGCAGTTAATTCCCTCTCCAGCAGAGTGCTGAGGGGGTTGTGACCTGCATGAAGTCTACAGATGGCTGTTCTTCGTGAGGGTTTGCTGCAAATGCGCTCAGAAGGGAGAGACTTTGCCTCTTGGTATGAAGGATGCATGCCTGCGCTGGGAATGGGAACTTCTCTTGGCCAGTGAGAGCATGTTCTGGCCTGGCTTGAGCAATGGCAACTATGTGCCATATCAGCAGAGAAAGGTGGACAGCTTGCTAGAGTAATAATTATGATCAGGTGATGCTACATAATTAAAAATGCTGATTAATTTGGGTAGGGAGATGTTAATTTAAATGTATCTTAACCTCCTGATCTACTGGTATGCTAACATTTAGAAGAGTGCTCTTCTTTGTTAGGATAACTGCTGGCATGTTCATTGGGAGCTGACTGTAGATTTTCAGTACATTTGGAACTAGGAAAATGTCTAATTACTCAGATGACTAGGTACCTTTCAGAAGTGCTTATTTGGAGGCTTTGTTTTGACTTTGTTTGAATAGCATGGAATGCCTAACATTTTACCACTGAAGGAAATTGAATACAAGTGAGCACACAGGATAGGCTTTAAAAAGAACGCTAAGGCAATGTTGAATATTTGACATGCATGAGGAAAAGTGTCCATAACTGAGCAATGGTGAATAAATGCTTCGGGTAAAGTGCAGTGGTGAACACCAACCCCTTTATTCTTAGAGCCAGGAGATCCTATTTCTCCTCCTTAGTCTTCGTGGAAGAGATCAAGACCAAAATAACATAACTTCGGGCAAGATCAAGTGGTCCCTTAGTGCTCCTCGTGTAAATCCTATCACAGCAGTTACTAAGTTTGTCACTTTCTATGATAGCACTGAATGTAATTTGGACTCTTGCATAAAGTGGAAAAAAAATTCTGTCTAGAGGCTGAGTGGTTTGTTGGAGTCAAACTTCCAGTTAGACCTATTTTGAGTCGCCTTTTAGCTGACACAAGGTGAAGCTCGTGCATGGCAAGAACAGTTCTGAAAAAGTCTTAAAATCTCAAAGCTGCTAGCAAAAGATCTCTGGATGTGGTTTTCATTTGGATGCTTTGCACATGCCCAGTGCAGAAGGGCGTTGGGAGTGGAAGGGAAGGGCAGCTCTTTCGAAGGGCCTCTTTCCTTGCCTTGCACCAAGTGGAGGTGCCTAAGGGACCTTCCGCTTGTGTTCCCTGGTAGGTCTGGCCCGTGCTCCGGCAGCCCTGCGTGGCAGGAGGCGACCCCGCAGCTTCTTGTCCAGGAAATAAAAGCTCTATCAAATGGAGTCGTTCATACTCCACCTTTCATCAGCTCTGAGCATGTGGATGATTTCTGTGGCAAGCTTGTGGCTGTATCAAATTATCTATGAAATGATTTGCATAATAGATTAATCAACCAGCAACAAAACATCCCTCTTTCGTGCCAAGAAAAGAAAAGCAACAACTCAGCTGTTACAAGAGGCCATTATGTTCCTTGCAACCCTTAATCTTTCTTTTTCCAAGAGCACTTCGTGTTTTGGCCTCGCGCAGGAAGCTGGCCTGCTCACTGGCTTTATTTGCGTCACATCTTGGCAGCTTTTTCTAATTCTTTTGGGCCAAATTTTGCCACCGTTATGGTGACCTTCTACGGAGGGTATTTCCTATGGAATTGGTGGCTGGCTGCCAAATGACTTTGTATTGCCAGGTCCTCCATTAGCCTTCGCCTTTCCATTGACTTACTAAAGAAAGTGAAATTCCTTTGGGCCCCTCATGCTCCTTCAGAACTGCCCCGTTTCCGTGGGAAGTCGGGGAGCAGGAGGACGAGGGGGAGCAGGGAGCCTCAAGAGAGTGTGTGACTGTGAGTGAGCAGGAATTGGTCAGTGTATTTTATTTTTCCTGTGTTTCTACCTCCCTGTAAGCCAGCAATATGAATTTCCTAACCTGTATGGTCCTCCTGTGGCTCCAGATGTGACATCTGTGTGTCCTTGGTCGAAGAATGCCGTCTCCCAAACAGTGCTGGGGGAGTTTGAGTCCAAATGGATCCTAATGTGCAGATGATAAGAGGCTTAACTGCCTAATTGAATGTGATAGCGTGAAGCTCCTCTCATGGTGAGCTTTAATTGGATTATAGCACTGTACAGTGATGTGGATGCTTGCAGGGCATGCAGCCAGCTTCACAAGGAGAGAGTGGATCCTTGCTAATCACTCATTTGTTTAAAACAATGAATTGCCTAGAGAGCTCTGATGGGCATACCGCAGCCAGTAGTGCTGGAGGAGGGGTTCCTCAAAAACAAGGGTCGTAGATGACTACTACACGTGTAGACCCTGTTCTTGGATCAGTGCAACTGTAGTAGAGGGTCTCCAGGTCTGCCGGGTGAGCCTGAGTCTGGAGAAGGGAGGAGGAGGTGTGTTCCTTATGTTTGGAAAAGTAGATGCGTGGGCTCTCTTGTTGCGTGCTGGTGTCTGGAACCCATTTCCTCCTCTAGAACCACTTCAGCCTTGCCTGCAGCGGTTTGCGTGGCTATGTCGCTTGTGACAAGCTGTGCATTGCTTCTGAGGTGGCCTGCTTGTTCCTTCTCATCTAGCAGCTGCAAGTCTGCAGGGCAGTCTGGCTTCACGTGCAGTTTTTTGCAGGGCACTAATTATTTTTGATCAGGAGCTCAAATGGCAGTGTTGGACCTCCCCTGCTCCAGTGGGGGAGCGATCTAATTTTTGAAGTGTGCAGCAAAAATAAAAATGGGAGCAGCTTGTATGCAGGGAATTTTGCTTGGTGGAGGCTCTCCTGAGTATAAAACAGAGTTGGGATCTGCAAAACAGAAAGTGTGCTGGCTCTTGCCTGGCTTGGGGTAGTGCACGGTGGCTGCTGCACCTTTGCAGCACCTGTGTTTTGGGTGCAGCTCCTGGAGGCTGTGTGCTTCGTGGAAGTCACTGTTTGCCTGAACTGCCGAGTGACTGTTCTTGGGAGTTCTTGCACTGAAAGTAAGAGTGTTTGTTTTACTGATATTTGAAAAGAGTTTGAAATCTGCATGGTTGCTCAGATCTTATTTCAGAAGAGTTGTCAAGCAAAATAGCATTTGTTCTCCTGTAAGAAGGCAGATTAGCATAAAATATCAACTTTGATGTTGTGTGCAGTGTGCTCCTCATCCATAGCCTGTGTGCTGGTTTGGAGAGTTAACTGTCTCATAGATATTTGAACGCTCTGGGAAATGCCCCCAAGGACAGTGTGTGCCATTTGGGCAGGGAACAGCTCTGGGGCACTGGGAGGTTTTGATCAGCTCTTCGTGTTTTCTGCAGCGGCTTATCCAAACTATATTAAAGTGAAATAAATAAATGTGGTTGCTTTGCTGTTGCTAGGAAATGGTAGTATAGCGACCTCTTCGCCAGGTGTGTGGGACCTCCCCCCAAGCTCTAGTTTGGTCTAAAGACATACTGGCTCCCCTTTACTGCTCATTCACTTTTTTGGGGTAGTCGGGTGCTCTGGAGCTTGTAGGAGGTTAAGTGGAAAGGAATAGGGAAGAGGGAATACTGGTGTTTAACCAAAACCTGCGCAGCTTGCAGGTCCTGGGCCTTGGGGAGGTAGTTCCTTTTATTTTAAAAAGGAACAAACCTGCTGATCCAGGATGGATTTTTTTCAAGTGTGTGTTGCTGGGGCTGGGGAGAGGTGGAGATTTGAAGGCGTGAGGCTGTGAAGACTGATCCAAGTGTGTGCCTGTGTACAGGGTGAAGGGAAACATGTTTTCACCACTCAGCAAAGTATTTTATTTTGCTATTAAAAATCTTCTGAAGAAAGACACACTCTCCTTCCATCAGATCCTTTTGCTCTGTTAAGCTTGACAGTTCAAAAATCCTTCCCTGCTCTTTTTATTTTTCTGCAACGCCACTGTAGTGTGAGAGCTTGGAGGTTCTCCTGGTAAATAAATGTCATGTGGAGGAGAGAGGTTTCTAAAAGGATCTTCACCTCTGCAGGGAAACACATGGAGATGGAGGGCTGTAAATGGAGTCATGGGAAAATCATGGAGCTCTTAATGTGGTTCTGACCTGTGTTTCAAGGGTTTCTAGTGCAGGGCTCTCATTAAGGCCAAAATGAGCTGCAGTTTGCACATACGCTTGTCTGATGCGCGTTTCCCAATGGGCACTAGCCCAGATCTAGATATAGAGCAGAGAATAACCCCCATCGAGAGATTCTTAGGAAGCCTTATCTATATATAGTCTATATAAGTCTGTATTCCCTTTCTGCTGAGAGGACAATCTCTGCCTGGGTAGCATGGTTAATGCAGATACACCCCAGCTTCTAAGAACCAGGCAAAGGTCCACAAGTATCATGTCTCTTGCATCCTGTGTGAGTGATCCCTAACATGTCCTGGCTCCTGCTGCGATGGGTTGCAGTGGGGAATTCTCTGCCAAGGGCCCCAGCTGCACTACCCAGTGCCGTGACCGTGCTGTTGTGGCAAGCTGGTGACACGCTCCTGTGGCCAGCTAGGCTTATCCTCTGCGGAAGCATGCAGCAGCCGTCGGCCAGAGGGAACAGCTGCGAAGGCTGGGGCACATCTTTCTTGCAGACCTGATGGTGCCTGCCCCTTCAGAGCACGTTGGTCTGTTGTGTGCTCTCATTAAAGCAGTGAGATCGTAGCTTGGCAAGGACTTGTCATGAAACAGCTCTTGTAGGATTTTTATGTCAGGGCAATTCCCTTTCTTGCAGCTGCTTACAAGGGTGTGCCATGAGAGGAACCTGCACAGGCATACTGCTTCTTCTGGAATGAGAAACAATTTGCAGTGCTCAGCCCACCTGCTTCATCCTAACACAGAAAAAAAAAAAAAAACCCAAAACAACCAAACTAGCAGGTGGCTTAGATCAGAAGTGGGAACACACAGCGAGGTGGACAAGGCTGCCCTTTCACACAGCAGTGTGGTCTCCTATTAATTTATGTGGGGGTGGAGTTTCACAATTAGGATGCCTGAGGCCATTCCCAACCAGCCTTCCTTTCCATATAGTATGTGACTTTTTCCAACTGGTGCACCACTGGGTTTTGTAGCTGTCCTGGCAGCTGCTGAGGGCCAGCCGTGGAGGAGAACAGCCTTTTCTACTGGAGAGAGTTTGCTGCTCACCTAGCATTTTTGCAGTGCATCCTGAAACTGAAGAAGTGAGAGTCTGGGGAGCTTTGTACCAGCTTGAAATGTCGGTCTGTGAATAGCTTGTGAGGTTCTGTTGGACCTGCTGGAGGCACAGCTTCTCTTTGGATACATTTAGCTCTGGGATTGTGGGTCTAGGTCTTTCTTTTTTTTTTTTTTTTTTTNNNNTTTTTTTTAAAGAGCAGCCTCGTTTTCTGCACTGGAGAGGCTGATTACTTTCTCTTGTCTTTTAGGGAGCTGGTCTGGCAGCATAACTCTTAACCCTGTTCAGGCTGGGACCTTGACAAGACATGCTCTGCCTTTCCTAAGCCCATGAAAGTCACAGGGCTGTTGGAGGACATCTCCTCGCACACATTTTTACAAATATAGCAGGATCGTTTGAGGTCACTCAGTCTTGAGTTTCTTCAGGGAGAGCACGCTTCAGCTGGAGGCTGTGCCAGAGCTAGATTTGACTGCCTCTGGAGGGCCTGTTCTGAAAATGGGTGTCTATAACATGGGGTCGAATCTCAAGACAATCCTGCAAACTCTCCAGCTCATCAAATATGTGTGCAGTCCTTTTTTTCACCTTGTCACGTGTGTCCTGATTTCACTGCTGCCTCAACTGTGTGAACTTGGTGTGTAACGGGGACAGGGACATTACCATTCTCAGCAGAGCAATTGTAACATCCGTTTCCCAGCCGTGGGAAACCAGAATCAGGGCTCTCTACCTTTTTACCGTTCCATCTGTGCAGGGGGGAGTTGTGGGTGTAAGACACAAGCATTTACCGTTCCTCTGCCTGTTACAGCAAAGCTCCAGTATCTTGCTCCCTGAAGAACTCTCTCAGGTGTACTGTTCTGACACTCTTTGGGTAAGGTTATAGCTAGCTTTCACCAGCTCTTCTGAGGCCGACGTGTCTAGTGGCTCTTTGTAACCTCCCTGCTTAGGCTGCTGCTTGCCAGCACCTCCTGCCTTGTGCCAGCGCAGCACTGGAGCCTTCACATGGTAAGGAGGACCAGGGCAGGATTTGGATGGTAGAGATGAGGAGGTAGGTTGTGTTTCAGTTGGATTAGTTCTCTGATGTGCTTTGCTGCACGATGGTCCAAATGGTTGTGTAGGCAGAGTGGAGATGAGGACGGAGCAGGTAACCTATTTAACGGAGCGCTGCTGCTGGAAAGGCATCAAGTGGAAGCAATAAGTGGTTTTGCATGCTCCCAATGTATGCACCGCATTTCTAATTTAGCAGAGCTTCTCTTTAGGATGGGGAAATGATTTTTAATGACTGTGGGAGGAGAAGTCCAGCCCCTTGTTTAGAGGCTTGTGTTTTAGCTGCGTGCTAGAAACCCTGGGTGGTCCAAAGTCTTGTGTGTGTTCTCCAGCTCGGGGCTGCTGTTGTCAGAGCTGCAGAGTGGGTCAAGGGGAAGAGATGGTTGGGGTGGAGGTGGTCTTTCCTTCTTTTGGGCTCTAAGGGGACGTCTCTGGTGGGAAGAAGGTTTTCGGAGCTAGGCTCTTTGCAAGGAGATTGTCAGACAGGCACTTTCTAACTTGAATAATTGACAATGTAACCAAAGCTACTGGAGATTGTTGGGGATGTAACTGAATCTTTCACACCGATTCTTATGCAAATTCAAACATGTGCTCATGGTTTCTAATGGGACACCTACAAATACAACTGGCTCCATTCAGAACTCTGCATCCGTGCACTCGATCTTTAATTGCTAATGACTTTATAGTAACGGCGTGACTTGCAGAGCTGCATCTGTAACAGTTTCTCAGTTCTGCTCTTACCTGTACACGTGAAGTTTCCCCGTAGATTTTACATAAGTGACCTGTGGAGGTTCTGGCACGTGGTTTGGTGTGTTTGGTGCTGAAGCTGTCTGTTGCCATGCTGCTTTGGTTCAGTAGCAAAATGAGCTTGAACATTTCAATGCTATTTTCTTTGCTGATGTGTTGGGGCTCATTGAAGGAAAATTAAATGACCTTAAGTTCTGCAGAAAATAATTTGCGCAAATAATCTTAAGTAATTAAAATATTTGTGCAAATAATCTTAAGTTTCCCAGTAAATCTATGACTGTGAGTTGATGAGTACATTTGATAAGTATTATTTTGGGCTCCTGGGAGGGGAGATTGGTGCCTGCGACCTCCTGGCATAGCTTCAAAATTAGGCTTGTTGGTTGGTTTGGGTTTTTTTTGGGTTTTTTTTTGTTTTATAAATGTGCCACGTGGTAATGGAGCAGTTGGTCAAAACCATGTGGGTTTAATTTCTTTAAAATATAAACAGCCTAGAAATGTTTGTTTATGTGCAAAACACTCAGCCAGTGACTGTAAGCATTTCCATGTTTCTACAAGAAATTAAGGTAATTGTATAATAAGCAAAGATTCATATGGCTTAACTTGTTTCCCATCTGGCATTAGTTAAGTTGGTGTTTTCATCTGCATGACCTCTTGGGGTGGGGAGAAATGATGAAAATAAAAAACGTGGCTGAAAAAGACCTTCCTAGGTCATTTTCTAGCCCATGTAAAGGCTGGAGCAGCTCTGCTGAACAACCCCTGACAGCTGCTTGGGGGAGTGACTATTCCCCCTCTGCCATGGTACATGTTACGGTGTAGTTTTTGCAGGGGTTTTAAAACAGGCACTTCTAGTTGACAGAGGAGTTGCTTGTCCTGTATGCAGTCCTTCCCCGGCATATAAATTTATATTCAGACTAAATAGATTAACTACAGCAGGAAGAGCTTCCTTCTTAAAAGAAAGCTATTGTTAGAGCATCATTTATCATAAATCTCTAGTAGTTCTAATCCTGCTCTCCTCCCACAGCCCTTTTCACCCTTCCCATCCGCCTGCTGATTTACAGTTTGCAGGGTCTGCTCTGAGTTTCTTGGGGCTGTCCTGCAGCCTTCCTCTGTGATCTCTTCCTCTTGGATGGGCAGTTTTCAGTGTCAAAAGGATGATTCCAAAACGTGCCCTTTCATGAAAATACACCTGCATGCTTTCTAACTGCTAGAAAGATGATATGTTGCTTTCCCGATCAAGTTGCACCCACTGCCTTAAAATGAAGGATTTGCAAGGAAAGCTGAGAACTGCAAGAACTGGATCATATATATTTCATGTTGCTAGTGGCTTGCTAGGGGCTGAACTCCCTTTTATTTGCTCTTCTATCTCTTCCCAATGCTGCGCCTGAGAGCATGCCAGAATTTAAGGTGCTCCGATTTCCCTTTCAGGCTGGCGGGATCTGTATCTTCTTTCTGCCAGGATTCTGCTTTATTTTGCTTAATAGAGTTGAAGACCATTAACGTAGGCTTTGTCCTTGCTTCAGAAATAGGCTTTTTGAGTTTCTCCAGGTACTTGAATAAGCTTTGCCTGCTCGTATTCAGTCTCAGTGAGGATCTGAGACAGCTGCTTGCAGATACCAAAGCAGATCACAGGATTTTTTCCTCCCGACATGTAGCATGCAGCAGCTCAAGTGTAAAGCTGCTCACTGAGACAAAACTCTGGTGGTTCTTTCCCCTTGGCCCGTGTGGATGTGCTTGAGGATCAGAAGCCTGGCCAGTGCTTAGTTCATGCAAGCAGGTAGAGTTTTTTCCAGGGAGAACTGATTTCAAATGTGGATTTCCTCACTTCAGTCTTTGGTTAGCATGCTCCTGTTTTTCTGACGCGGAAGTGGCAGGTCCTGCTGGGTGTCCTCAAAAAAACATTTATAATAAGCTTTTGCTGTTCATTCAATTGTTTCCTTGTTCCAGGGTCATAACCCAAACGTGCATGCAGCCTGGCAGTGCTGAGCAGCTCTGTTTATGTTCCTCCCGCACCTGCATTCAAGGCCAGCTTTCTAGTGCTGGTCTCTTGCCACCCACACGTTGAGTGCAAAGCGCTCAGCTCTTCTTGGTGCCCTGCGTAGATGCTGATGGTACTGCACTTTGAAGATGTGTCTGCTTTGTCTGGGTTTGGATGCTTATGTTTGCTTTGCAGCATTGCTCTCCTGCAGGTCCAAGAACCATGGTTGCTGGTGGTTTTGCCTTTGAACAGTGCTAGCATTCAAGAGGATCTCTGGATGAAAAACCCTGTTGCACCCAGGTGCTCGAGTACACGCTCTGGTCCAGAGCTGGGTTGTGAGTAGGTTTAGCCCGACCTCACCAACATTCCAGCCACACGCTGCCTTCTGCGTTCTTGCGGTATTTACTTCTCCTTTCAGCGTTGCCGCAGGCCACTGCTGTGGTTTCAAGTTGTGAAAGCAATGCGTAGTGCTTGGCTTCCCAGCGGACTTGGAGTCAGTGCATGCTTTCCTGCAGAATAGATCGCTATAAAAATTATCTGGTGAATATTGGTGAAGTCGTACAGTTCTTCACAAAGCTTCTAGGGAGGCGGGGAAAAGGTGCTTTGTATCTTGTGTGCTTTTGAGTGCCATGTAAATGACCCTGGCAGCAAAGCAGGCAACTGCGCAGGAATCCTGCTTTGCTTAGCTCTGCCTAGCAGCGTGCCGGATACTGGGCATGTGTTTGTGTGAGGCTGCCATCACGGTGAGCTCTCAGAGGGTAGCTCTTGGTTTAGGACAACTGTAAGACGATTTCACTCTGCTTTCCTTTGCTTCTGTCTGGTGGTGGTCAGATTTGCTGATGGTTGGTATTTTAGCTGGGAAAAATGCCCCTTGTTGGGATTCTGGTATGTCTGTATACAATCAAAAATGTTGAGTGGGCTGGGAATAGCTCCCAGCAAAGTTGTATCAGTTTCTTGGAGCTCTTTTGTTCAGTGGAAATTCCTTTCTTTTCTCTCCCCCTTCCCGTCCCCCTGACAGCCCACCTCTTTTCTACAAGGACATGCTGAGGTATAATTCACAATTGTGTGACTGAAGTGAAATATGCACAGCTGCAAATGCATTTTTAAATGATGCTTCATTGTTAAGGCATCTCTCTGAACAGGTTTGCGGTTCCAGTAGCCAAGTGATCAGAATGTGGTAACAAAGAGGATTTTGTTGAAAACACTTGACTGACTTTTATCAAGCTCTGAGAATATTTTGACCACTCACTACTTTTGAGTGCAAATAGGAAGTATCTGGAGCAGGGTAGATCCACAGTGGGGAAATACATTAGATGTGTCCCTGAGAAAAGGGTATGTAGTTGAGTTTTCCTTTGCTGTTCCTGAATTGTATTGCAGAAATCATATGACAGTTGGAGTACAATAAAGGACACATTAGACAAAAGTTGTATTAATGTTTGAAGCATCAGGAATATCCAGTCTTGCATGCTGCAGCTCTCTTCTACTTTCCCACTGAATGGAGAAATTTTGCAACTCTTTCCTCTTTGGATCCATCAGACTTGATGCTTTTGTGATTTCTTGCTTTTTATGGTGCATAACAAAGCCCACCAACTAGAAGCTGCAGGCATACCTTATTCTGTCGCAGTCACTGTGGCCCAGGGCTGCCAGAGTTTGGTATGGGGCTGACTGAATCACAGCCATACCAAGAACCAACATCTGTTTATAGGCAAGCTGAAATAGATTTATTGGCATCCAGGACATCACAGAAGGTTTGTACCAGTTTAAAGGCAGAATTTGGTATAGCTGAGTGTGAACAACTCTCTCATGTCTGGAAAGTCAACAGTTCATCTGGTCTACCATAGTTCCTGTCTCTCAAACAGTGAATTCAGGCTCCTTCTCTAGCTTGCTGTCTTGGTTCCAAACTTATCACCAGATTTTCCAAGCTGTTGCGTGAGTAACTTTGGGGTTTTCTCCTGTGAGTGAATTCACACTCTCCACCCGCCCTCCAAGAGGACCTGCTCTGAGTAGAAGCTAATCTGTGTTTGAGGTGGTATGTCTGCAAACAGAGGACCCTGCTGAGTATCAGTCATGGGGAGCCATCTGTCTCTGCAGTGTTCTTGCTGATTCAGGTGTGAAAACAGAGAAATGACTTAGTAAGTTGTAATTATATGAACAATTATGTGTGGTCAGAATTCTCATATACGTAGTATACAAAAATCACTTAGTGAAACAGTTGTAGCATGCGCTGTCCTTGGCTCCAGTGTTTCCCTTCAGCCGGTTTTGAGGTGCTTGCTGTGAGCTGATGATCTCACCTTTGCTGCATGGTGGTGGAAATGAAGGCTCAAAATAAACACCTGGGGAGCGGTAGCAAATCTACACTGGCTCTCTGGAGAGCTCAGGCTCACCAGAATTGTGGGAGCCCCCAAAACACTTTTCCTGTTCTCTCTCTCTCCAGGGAAATATGATTTCTTCAGAGATGTGGATTTGACTGCCTCAGTGCTGACTATCGTGCTGGGAGACTTCTTGCAAATTGCATGCAAAATCTTAAAATGGGAGGCATTGTACTGCTATTTGTAAGATGTGAAAAGGTAGGGATGGCCCCTCTCATCATGGCTTCAGTGTAAGTACCCAGGCTCCAAAGGAAAAGAGCATGAGGGATGGTGGATTTGGATTGCCGGTGACAGACGGGCACAGAGAAGCAGGTTTCATGTTTTACAGGTACCCTGACAGAGAATTTCTTGCACCATTCTTTTAAATCTCGGCTCAGTCTGCCAGATGTGGAACATTTAACAGCTTTAGAAAGTGTGGTCATTTGCCTGTTAGTGCATTTGAGACTATTGGTGAAAAACCTCAGCAGTCAGAAACATATGATGTATGTAAATACATTTCATGTGTGACTAGCCATAGGCCCCGATGCAAAGTGTGATGTGCTTGGTATTAGCTGTAGTCATGTGGTGAAAGTCAGAGGTTGAGTGTGGTCCTCTGAGGAGGGCATAAAATTAAGGATACATCTCATCCTGATGGTTGAAAAAATGTTGTGGTACTTGTCCCTATCTCATCCCCACTGATGATCCTTAACTGTTTCTGTGACAGAAATGCTCTTTGACAGCCTGAGTACATGCACCTGCTTTAAGGATGCTCCTTGCCTCATCCATAAATGGAAGCACTGACCACAAAATGATGCTGATACCTATTGCTTGCTCTTAGTATCACTGTCATGTTAGTATTAGTTGATTGCATCAGGCAAATGTATTAGAAGAGGACATTTTCAGGGAACTGAGACTGATCTGGCTGTACAGTTTAGTCTCCATGAGTGCTCCCATGGTGTGGGCCTGTTCACAAATGGAGTAACTCTATCTTAATGCTGGATAGGCTCCTCGATAATCCCTCCCAGCAGTGAACCTTAATATCCTGCTGAGGAAGAGCCACCTCGCATCCAGCCTCTGCTTGTTCATGCCTCATTTACCTCTGTCTGCTTATTCTGTAGAGCGTCTACAGTTTATCTTGATAAATCTGGGTTCAGTGGGAACTCAGAGGCCTGATGAAAGGTTGTGGCGACTGAATGGGTTATGATTGTTATAAATCACTATTTTATTGCTTATATTCAGCATTAAAAATCTTATGGGGGTCTGGAACAAGTTCTGAGCAGTGAAGACCAGCATCTCAGAGCACCTTGTGTCTATCCCAGCTTACGGTTTTGCTTGTTTACACAGGTCACTCTTCTATTTTAATAAATATTCTTGACAAATTGAACTAACAAGTTCAGGCATTTGGTTTGCTTTGTTGCTCCCTTATTGCTTTCAGGAATGAAATATCACCAGCAATGATGCTGAAGAAATGTAATATCTAAATAATATTGAATCTCTGCTTGCCAGCTCAACTTCCGACAGCTGCTGAAGAGGTTTAGAATATTAAGCAAATGCAAATGTTTCTCTGGAGCAAATCCCTGCATTCTGCCTGCCACTGCAAGTGTTAGGCACTGGTGATTCTTCTGAACTCCTTTAGTAAAAATTTTGTTTCCTTTTTTCCCCTGATAAACTTAAAGGTGATGTAAGCTTTCAGAAAAGAGGGTAAGCAAAGTCTGAGTTGCTGAGTTTTGTCCCTTCTCTGTGAGAAATATAGAGAAATCTCAGTCATGAGGGGTTTTTACAGAAACCAAATAGAAAACCTTGTGCTGAGTTATTTCCAAACAAGTGTTTTCTTTTTCAGTAGCAGCTGTTTAAAGTAGACCATACAGAGTATATTTAGATGTGAAGAGAAAGATTGCGGGGGGGACGACACAGACATTTTTAAAGTGCTGTTGAGAGACATTTTGAGATCACCTGGAGACTGGGAGTTTCCCCGAAAGGAAGCTGCTCTCATTGAGAGGGGATCAGAAGTGAGCTGTTTGCAGCCCCACTGCAAGACGACTTCTTCTGGCTGTCCCCCAGGCTGTAAGGACAGCCTGGTGATGCAGGTTCCTTCCCTTTCAGGTGTCTCCTCAGACTGGAGGGAAGATGGTTGATGTAGTCTTTGTCAATGCAAAATCTGCTGCTGCTTCATTGTAAAGTAACTTCCACGGGTCAGCTTTAAAGACTACAAGAGATCCTAGTTTCTGTTCATTAGCGCACTTTTGTGGTGCGTTCTGTAGTTTTCAAAGCCTTTGGTGGAGAGCTTGTGTTGTGCTTGACAGCATGCTGGGCACTGCACTCCCTGTAAGCCTTTTCAGTCCAGTTTGGCTGGTTTTGGAAGTTAAAATATTGCTTCTGGTTACTGCTGAAGTTCCTTCCCTGGCAGTAGTGGTGGTAGCTTCACTTCAGCCATCTCATTCTTGCATCAACCTGGGTAATGTGGTTAACTATTTGGCTTTTAGAATCTCACTAGATCCTTTATTCCTGTTCTTTGGTGATTTCCTTCCCAGCTTATCTGTGCTCTTCAGAGCACTCCAGCAGACAGTGTGCAAATAAGCAAGCTCTGCCCAGAATATTTGATGGAAAAAATGCAAGGAATAGGTGATGGAGTGCAATGCAGCTTCAACCAAAGGCATCAAGAGGTATTTCTTTCCTTGCAGGGAGTGCTGAACACTTTTGCATTTTCAGACCTTTTTTGACCACTGTTAACATTGCAAAGCTCCTCTCAATTTGCCCCTTCCTTTCTGGGGAGATGTATCTGGAAGGGATAGTACATTTCAGCTGCTTTACCTTTGATGTTTTGTTCCAGTTTGAGGGATGGTAACCAGTGTTTCCAATGTGTTTAATGATGAATAGAGTTCCCCAGCTTTAGTGGCAGGATCCAGAGTTCTTTGTGAATTATATTTAGCGCTGATGGAGGCTGCTTTGTCAGCTATGTGTTGTTGCCTTGTAAAAACTGGCACCATTCAAATCTAAATAAATGCTGCTGGGAAAGAAGAAACTTCCTTTTATAACTCTTTTAATGTGTTTGACTTGGAAACATCCTTTGAGCTGTGGCCAGAGAGCAAATTGGTTGTCAGCATTGCGGTCCCCTGTTCGAAGCACCTGCGCACAGATGAGCTGGTGCTGTGGGGCTCAGGGGCTCGGTGCTTGTGTGCTGCGGTGCTGTCAGAGCAAACAGCTGAGGTGCTGCGAGCATTACACAGTGTTTGGTATGGCTGCAGAAATTGCTTGTCGTGGAGCTGGTGGTTCTCCTAACCTTCCTTCTGACCTGCTGTTGAATACATTGGGGTTTGGAGTTGCAACTTCCCCTTTGCGGCTCTTTCCCTGTAGTTCAGGTTATGAGTGCTGTATTTTTGGAACCTCTGCATGCTGGAAAAAAAAATAATCATACTTTGGGGTGTTAAATAGTCCTCCTGTGTTTGAGGCACGGCGAGAATTGTGCAAAAAAATATGTTTCTAACTTAGGTGATGAATTTTGATATCTCTGACCATCATCCTTTTCATCTCTGGAGTCAGGGGAGGAGGGAGCCAGCATTAAATGTGGGGCATGTAAAGGAACAGAGTGGACCATTGGCTCTGCGAGGTATTGGTGTGGCAGGCTTCATGTGCCAATATGTGAGACGGCCAGAATGGCAGGCTTTGATGGACCTGCTCAGTGAGAACAGCATTGGGATCTGTGAAGTGTTCTTCTAGTCTGAAAGCAAGCCTGCCAGCGACATGCTTTGCATATTTGATTGCTGTGCTGGCTGATACCAAATGTACCATCAAAGTTCACAAATGTTTTTCACTGCTGCTGGCTGCTCTGCCTTTACCCCCCTACAGAACGTTGTGAGTTCTTCGTAAAAGAGCAAACAGGCATTTGGGCTCTAAATTACACCTGTGTGGTTCTCCTATCTTGTTTATTTCAGACCATATTGCAAGCTTTGCAAACAAAACCCTGTTCCTCTGGCAATCAATGCACCTGGTTTGAATCAAGGTTACAGAATGACAGTCTGTTAGGAATGAGCCACCTATCCTGGCTTTGCTGCTTTGGCTTCGGATGGGTCAGCAAGGGAAAAGCAAGCTTAAAATTAACAAACAGAAAAACCTACTCCCCAAAGCCAAAACCCCTTTAAAAAAACTCCTAGAACAGTTTTCAGAAAGTCTGTTTATTCAGAGTGCTGTAAGGTGGTTGTCTTTCAGAGAAGCACTGAGTCTTAAGAATTACATGCCATCAGGATCTTGGCTTTGACTGGGAGGGCCACATGTCTGACTGTGGCTCGTGAACTGGGCAGAATTTGGGGATGGCTAAGTGAGAAGTAATTTGATGCAACCCTTGGTGTGAGCCTGTCGAGTCCCTGACGGGCTGTTCAGCTCGCCTCTGCATCACAAGGTGTTGTGGAAGCTGTTTGAAGTGGAGAGAAATAAGGCAGAGAGATGGCAAATTGTTCATGCCCCGAGAGCAAGCTCTGATTTGGGGACACCGAGAAGCCATCTGNTCGCCTCTGCATCACAAGGTGTTGTGGAAGCTGTTTGAAGTGGAGAGAAATAAGGCAGAGAGATGGCAAATTGTTCATGCCCCGAGAGCAAGCTCTGATTTGGGGACACTGAGAAGCCATCTGTTTTTCCTTGCCTGCTTGCTTAACTGCTGGAGGTTTCCTAGTCCTGATTTCTCGTGATGAAGAGATCACAGTGATGGGTAACCTGAGCAGAACTGAGCTCTTCATTACAAGCTCTTCTGACGTGGGCCCGAAGTCAAGGCACCTGTGGGCATAGTTTTTCTCCTCTTGGTGGGGGCCTTTGGCTGATTTACAGACAGAGGGGGAGATCAGGAGATTTCAGGCTGAGTCCTGGCCTCTAATGGTTTGCAGGCCTTAGGGACAGTATGTGCTGTGTCTGGGACTGCGATGTCTCCCCAGGGTACCGAGTGGCTAACAGGAGTGTGCAGAGAGCGCAGCACCAGGTGGCATGGCGGCAAGCTCTCGTTGTGGGCTGTTCAGCAGTGGGAACAAAAAACAGAACAGCATCTAGCATTTTGAAAGCAGTCAAGTGCAAGAGTGCTTGGAGACTGGTGCTTCCTACTATCAAAAAGAAAACACTGAGTACTAAACCAGACTGGCCGGTGCAGGACCCCTTCTGAATCTGCCTGCACGCAGATGTCCTCCGGCTCCTCACTGCCAAGCACATACGGGTTTGGGATGGGGCAGGAGAGCTGCTGGGGAAGTGGTTGTTTGGAGAACAAAGTTCTGAACACAGTAATGAAGGAGGATTTGCCATCAGACTACTCCGGAGGTGAGTGAGGAGGAACAAGCAGGCTGTCAAGGAGCTGGTCTCATTGGTTGCATGGTTGCGGGGAGCTGGTCACGTGCGGGCTGTGACATCCCTAGTTGCTGTGGAGACGTTACAGCTCCCAACCTGATGCTACTGCCGCTGTGTTTGGGGGTGCTGTGATCAGAGTTGAGGCATGGATGTGGTGGAGGGGAGGACAGGGGCGAGAGTGAGGGTTATCATCCAGGCAAGGCACATATTGCAGAAAACGTGTGCCTCGAGGCATTTTCTTTGACCCTTTCATCTCACTGACTGGTGCCTGTAACAGAGGTAGCTACCACTGCAAGGATTTCCTCGGGTGTGTGCTGGAAGGCTAGGTGCTGTCTTTGTTCTTGCAGCCTGCTGCAGCTCTGTCAGCTTGGGAGGGGGATGCTGGTACAAAAGAAGGCAGAGATGTGCTGCTCTGTGCTTTGTGGCAAGCTGTGGACAGGTCAGGAAGCCTTTAGCTCTGATGGCCCTTCTCATCTGCTGGCTACTTTGTGCAGCTCCTGCTAGTCCCAGAGGGTTCAGAAGCAGATGGGAGCGGCTCCTGGCAGGCAGGGAGAGTGTTCCCCTAGCATGCCTGGAATAGCTGATCCCGGCGATCGGCCTGCTGTGTGACAAGCGTTGCTGTCTGGGGCAGGAGGCCAGCAAGGAGAAGGCAGGTTGCATAAGGGAGGAATGAG
This sequence comes from Himantopus leucocephalus, assembly GCA_003993805.1. NCBI lineage: Eukaryota > Metazoa > Chordata > Aves > Charadriiformes > Recurvirostridae > Himantopus > Himantopus leucocephalus. The sequence goes on from RSEF01000008.1 coordinate 4,922,395, forward strand.
CCAGGGAGGGGAGGGCTCCTGGGTTTGTTCCAGCTGAAAGTCTCTCTTCTTTATCCCTTACCCCCAGTTTGTTTTTGCATTCCTCCTCCCAGAGCCTCCTTTTGGTTTTGGGGCGTGATTCGTTCACTCATTTGTGTATACTCTTTTGCGCCAGTCTGCAAGGCATGTGGTGGGGAGCTACCCTCCACCCTGGCTGGCTCATGTAAGCTTTAGTGGGTTGTGCCTTTGTTTTGTTGCTGGCTAGCTGAGAAATTAAGCCCTAGCTACAGAAACGGCTTGACCAGCCCACATCCTAAAGGCTCCCCCTCCCTGACGTGCTACTTTGACTGCTCTCATCAGGTGCTCAAATGGGAGACTGGCATTTGAGTGCTGCTAGGCTTTCTGGGCGAGAGGTTGTATTGCAGCGCATGGGTATCTTGTGCAGGCTTGTTCGACCCATAGCTATCACTGGCCTTTGGTCAGATGGATGTGGCTATGCCTGGTCTGTCTCCATCTTGCTGCTTGTTGCTTGGCGGTGGTGCCTCTGGTTACTCCAGCTGCTACTAAATTAATACAACAAATATCAGATGTGTTTGTTACCTCCAATGTAGAAAATGTGGTCCTGACGGTCTGTCAAAGGAGCTTTAACTGTGAATCAGCTTTTCATTATTTGCTGACTTTAGTCTTTAAAGCTAATAAAACACCTTCCTTTTGCCTCAAAACTTCAAAAATGTTGATCAGACCTCATCCACCACAGGTTCTTTCATTGGGGCTCACTTTGGTGTCAGCATCCCGTGTAGTCCTGGTGTTCTGGATGCTGGTTTGAAAGAGGCAAGCTAGGAGAGGTTTATTTAACTAGACTTGTGCCTGTGCTTGGCTTGGCAGGCACTGTGGTGCGAACACATAGGTAAGTTTGTCTAACTCCTTTGCACTCCATTGCGTGCCTGAGAAACAGACCTAATCCCTGCTTTGTGTCTTTTTTCGCCCCCTCCAAGTCACCCTGTAAAGGGCTTTGAAACCATCAAAACGAAGAGTGAGAAGCCAAATGTGTAGCGGTGTGTGCAAGAACTGAGATCTTGACTGAGGTCAACAAATGCGTGAAGAGAGCTGCTTCAACTCTTGCTGAAATGACTTCTTGAAGGGAGAGAAAGCTGCTGTTTCTCAGTAGCACAGTTCAGAGCACGTACCTGGAGGCGAGCAGTTGGTGATAGACAGGCTGATTTCCTGCCAATGTGACTTGGAATACATCAGGGCTCGGCTACGTAGTCAGAACATGCTGTGACACAAGGGCCAGCTTGCACAAAAAGTTCTGCTTGTCTACCTGAAGAGTATGTGGAGCTGTGGAGATTTAGCTTTGACACCTGTGGGTTTCATCAGCATCGCTGTGCCTCAGTAGTGCCCTTTTCTTTCCAGACTACTGAAGTGCTAAGAGGTGGGATGTGCCAATGGAATGTGTAAACTCTGTTTTGTGAGCCAGAGTTATTTAACTTGCAGGGATCCTGATTCCTTTGTGCCTTGGGTGAAGCCCCTAGAGCCATCCAGTAATGTCTTGGGCCGCTGAAGGAAGACATCTCAGCATTTTCCAACTGATGTGGTGGATTAGAGTATCTAAGCTGGGATGCGCTTTAATCCTCGGTCATATTAACTGAATGTTGCCCCTCAAATAGCAAATGTGTCCATGCAGAATTCTAGGATCTTTTCAAAATGTTGTGGGTCTGCAAAATTTTGACACCCCCACCCCTTTTGCATGCTCACTTTGGAGCAGGTGTGCCTGCAATATATTGGAAGTGAGCAGGACAGTATTTCGGCTGTAAAAGGATGGTGTCTAGCTGTGCATGCGTGTCATTGTGAGGTCCTGGGTAGAGCCTGTTGCATAAAATAAGCTGCCATCCTCTTACCTGTCTGAACAAGATCTGCTTGCTACAGCACTTCTGTGGATCTTAGTCTCTAATACTTAACGGCTTAATTCTCTGTATTAAGGCTGGGAAGAGGATTTCAAGATCCTTGAGAATAAGAACAATGAAAATACTGTCTCTGCAATTGTTTCCTGGCTTCTTAAAGCTTATTTGAATGGATCTGTAACCAAAAGAGCTGGTTGAAGGTTGCCGTTTAGCTTGCTGGTAAGTGCGAATGAAGAAGTAAGCAGAGGCTCATAGAGGACCATTATGCTTCTTTCCAAGTTGCTCAGGTTACATTTCTGGCATGACAGAAATTGGGGTGCTTGACCTCTGTCTCCTTGCTGAATTTGTTCCTGCTTTGGAGTTTACCTGAGAATGGGACTGAGAATAGATAGTTTTGAGATAATTAGCTCATAAGCTTTGGAAAGTGAAGAAGCACTCCTCCTGTGGCTTTTACCATTGATACCCTTGCCTGAAGGCCCCACTCTGATCCTGCAGTGACATTAGAGGACAGGTTTCTCCCCAGGCTAACTCTACTAGGCCAACACAGAGCCCTGCCTTTAGCGTATGAGTGCGGAAACGAGTATATCCACGTGCTGTCCTTCCCTTCCTGGGCATAGGCGAAGCAGGCATAAGAAACTGCTTGTGCAGTTGGTTGGTCGTGTGCTGTGTGTGTTCATACTTTACTTAAGCAGCTGTCTATGAAAAATGCTGTGCAGGGCTTCTCGCTCCAGCCTCTCCTGCACAGACACCCCTGTAGCTATGTGCAGAATGGCTCTGTTTGTCTGGACAAGTGTGCATGTAGGCGGCTGTCTCCCTCCACTTCTCCTTCAAGTGGCTTGTGATTTATTTTGGGGCTGACTTGGGTGTAGTGTCAGCTCGAAACAAAACACTCAAAGTTGAGGTTGAAAGCATCGGCGTAGGAGGCTGCTTGCTGTCCTGAAATGCTGAAATAACTTGGGTGAGGTGAAACTGTCCGGTGACAAAACAGAGACCAGTTCCTTCCTTATAGCCTTCGGCTGATTGAGGCTTACAGACATCGGAGGAGAGCAGTCCTGGCATGAAATGTTTTCTCTAGGAACAATGTCTTCACAGCTTTTAACCTGGACAAACGATATCTGTGTAGTGAGCTAGAGTCTTCCTGCCGCAGCTCCCGTCTTGCACTTGGAGTCCCCTATAGCTGTGGATGCATCTGTTATTATTCTTGACTTCTATGGGGCTTAATTAAAATACAGGTCTTTAATTTTTAATTTTTCCTTCCTGTTGATTCGACTGTCTCTGCGTGCATGAGGTCTCAGTGCAATTACTGTGCTCCCTGTGGAGACACAGACATTTAATTCAGTGAGGCAGACTTGGAGGGAGTTTATTTTCCTGATTTTCCTACTCAGAGGGATGCAAAAGGAAAACATCCAGTGAGTAAAGAATGCGACACTTTATTTGGTTGTTCTGGGCATGTTTGCTGGATCTCGGTTACCAAAATGTTATGTTCTTTGCAGATAACTGCCTCCCTGAGCAAAGAGCTTGCGATAAAGCTATTCAGTACAACTTGCATTAGCAGGGCAAGTCGAAACCATTGGGTCAGGTCCAGGTTTCCTCTTTAAAACTGCGTTCTTGCAGCAGTGATGTAAAAAGATGAAGAGTTTTATTCTTGTGGAACGCATTAAGCTTGGCTCATGATTTGTTAACCTGAGAATGGGGTCAGGCAAGTACCTCGTGCCTCCTCGCCGTGAGGGGGGACGTGTGTGACCGGAGGGGACGCAAGGTCCTCAGCAGGCACAGCCTGCTGCTGTGTGGTACCCAGCTGTGCTCCTAGCAGGGAGATCTCCTGTGAACCTTCAAAAAAAGGGTGGAAGTCTCGGCTCTCAGATTTCCGTTGCCCTTATTTAACACTGTTTCGGCTAACGTAGTGCTTTTGCTAACTTAACTCCCCACGTGCAACCATAGGTCAATGATGAAACAAACATGCAAAGGCAGCGTTTGCCTGCACCTCCTGTATTGCAGTCCCAGGCTTTTTATAGACCACTCAAAATACTTCAGGCTCTTTCAGCTCCAGACTTGAGGCTTCCTCAATTCCTCATGTGTGTCTGTGCTCTGGGTTATTTTTTCTGTGTTCACAGAGATCAAATATGTATGTATGTGGAACTTCCAAATTAACAGGCTCATTGATAGAAATGTTTTGTGAGACTGCTCCCCTTTCTGATCCCTGAGACTTGACGGAAGTACAGCAAAATCTAGGCAAAAGGTAAGTGTGTGGAAGGAGGTGCCGCCGTTATCAGAGGCAGTTACAGCAGACAAATCCTTGCCGTACCTGTGTGGGTGTGAGTGCTTCCGGATTCTTGTCCTGGTAGCAGGGGCACCACGCTGGCTCTGGATGCAGTGACATGCTGGATTATTTGATTATTTGAGTGATTATTTGAGTATGGTACAGCCCCTTTTCACCATGTATTCTGAAGGTTGCTTTGATTTCTAAGCTGCAAACTTAGAAGACGCAGAACAGTTAAGTGTGTTGAGGATAAGAGTGATTTGGTGGGATTTAAACTCCGATTTTTATTTCCCCTCCCCCGCCAATGGAGAATATAAACATTTCATTGTTGTTTGTGTGAAGCGCCTTTTAGTACCAGCAGGCCAGCAATGGGGGATAAAGAAAGCAGATGTGTCCCATGTCTTTTTTAACTGCTTTTGTTTTTCTGATCGCTGTAAAGGAGGCTTTTACTTTTTTTAAATTTTTTTTTTCCAAGCAGCAAGTGCTCCACAGGGCTTGATCAAAGCTCATAAATGATGAATTGAAGGAATGCCCGGCGGAGAACAGAACGCCCTCCTTGTGCTCTGCTGTGTGCGCTGAGAACACCATTGTTTCTTCCCGTACCTTTTTCATCCTTGAGCTGGGGGCCAGAGAGAAAAGGCCTTTGTTCCTTGCCTGTCAGCCGAGACAATGCCAGTGTGTTGTCCTACCTCTGCTCTCAGCACCTGACTGGCCTGAGCTCTGTGGGTTTTGGCAAGCTGAGCGCGATTGTCCTCCAGCTACAGCGTTACAAAGAAAACAAATGGCACCACAGCCTCCTTCCTCCAGATCCTGGCCCGGCTGCTTCACGGCAGCGGCCGCGTGCGTCTGTGCTTGCTGTTTTGTTCAGGATGCAGAAGGAGAGCCGGCGGCCTCTCCTGTGCTCTGGGTTGAAGGATGCAGCCTCACCAGACTTCCAGTGCATGGGGACGCTTATGTTTGCAGTTGAAAGTGCTCGCCTGTGCTCTCCTGCTTCCGCAGCTGCCTGCTTCGCCTAGGGGGAGACTCTGCCCGTGGGTGAAAGTGCGCTTGGTTCCCCCTCCGCCAGCCCAGCAGCAGCTGCAGCTGTCCTGCCCACTTCTGCCATCCCTCCGCCGGCACCCAGCGCCTCCAGGCTCGCGTTCTCTAGCACGTTTGTCTCGATGACACTGCGCACAGCTGCTGGTGGTGTGACAGAGGGGAACGGGGGCCCAGGCAGACCCAGTTTTTCCACCTTCCTTGTAATTTCTATAGCATCTCTGGCTGTGGTGTCTTCTGATGCAAAACTCTGCGAAGGAGAGAGCTTTTAGTTCTACTTTCTCTTGTTTGTTGGGGGGCTGATGGCGGGCATTGGTGCTTTGTTCTCCCTGCTGATTTGCAAATAGCATGGGCTGGGGTGGAGAAGAGGCTGGCAAGGGCAGGTTTGGAGAGATGTTTGAGTGAGGACTGTAAGAGCTAAGAATGGGTTTTCCCTGTTCCTAGTCCAGTGCAAGAGGGCAGAGTTCAGGCAGAGCCACAGGCATTTCTGGATGAGGCAGGCAGCAGTCGCTTCAACATCTGCCACTGCTCCTGTCAGGAAGAGACTTTAGCTGCGTCTCTCCTGCAGGTTTGCGCCCAGGCTGATCGTGTCTACCTTCAGGCATTGCAGCAAAGCAATGGTTCAGCTTCCCACTGTGGTGGAGAAGGTGGTGGTGGTGGAGGTGCAAGTTGCCCTTGCAGTGGTGACTTGTCGGGTTCCTGGAACCAGCGTGGAGTCCTGTAGTTTAAGTGCATGCTTCAGTCAGCAGCACTTGTGCTNTGTAGTTTAAGTGCGTGCTTCAGTCAGCAGCACTTGTGCTACAGCTTCCTGGGCATGCACCAAAATCCAGCGTTAGCTGCTCTTCCCTTCCCATCTACTTGGCCCCTTCATCAACAGCCCTGATGTTACGCTTTATCTGGGAGTAAGAGTTCTGCCATGGGTTTCAGAGGAGCCATTCTGAAGCTTGGTAACATGCCATGGCAGAGGCCAAAGCTGCCCTTGCCATGGGGTAGGGACCTAACACAAAGGCAGGGCCGGCTCCTGGCCAGTGTGACGGATGATGTGTAGTCACTAGAGCCCACCCGGCAGCTTTCGCTGGCCTCTGCTTTCCACAAGCTGAGCTGTCTTTGCTTCAGGTTTATCTTTCCCTGAAGTTTGTTTCTAGGCATGCCTTCTTAATTACACCAGCTGGTGGTAACTTCTGTGAGATTGTGACAGTGCCAATACTGTGGTCCCATTACCTCAGAGCCTTAACTCAGCTGCACCTAGTCCAAACTTTATCCCCTCCCAGGCTCCCTGTGCCTGGAAGGCAGAAGTGCAAACATCTTTAACCAGAACAATGTAGCATTGCCCGGGTAAAGAATGTGATTTACTTGCATATGTGTGGCATGTGAATGCCAGGGCCAGAGGGCACCGCTTGAGTCCTCTCCTTCTTTCTTTTTTTCTTTTTTTTTGCCTTTCCCATTAGAAATGCTTGAGCCACTTGCTAGCACTTTTGTTTGGGGGTGAGGAGGAGAACGTGTGGGTTGACAAGAGGAGGTGGGAGTGAGATCTTTGAGAGCCAGGAGTCTGAAAACAAAAAAGCCAACAATCTAGGAAAGCTTGGTAGATGAGTTTAAAATTAGACTGACCCAGTGCTTTTATATTGCTGGAATTTAATTCCTCTGACCCTAAAGCTTTCGGCCTGACTCAGAGCAAGATTTCCCAGGCTGTGGGCGGTGGAAGTGCTATGAGGCTGCCCCTAGGTCTGTATCAAACAGAGAGATGTTGCTCCTGTCCACCTCCTTGTATTTGTGAAAGGTTGGAGAAATTAAGTCTGAAAAGCCATGGAAGCGTCATGTATTTCTGCTGTCTTAATGTCTGTATCAGTGTGTGGCTTATGCCTGGAGCCTGTTCACCCTCAAACTGGGATACTGCTGTGTGCAAAAGCTGTTCAGAGCTTTTCCTTTTTCAGGCATGATTGTAACTGTTTCTCTTCTGTTCCTGTTTGCAGGTTGTGCAGCTTGACATTAAAGAAACTGGTAGTCTTAAAGGAATTGGATAAGGAGCTTATTTCTGGGGTCATTGCTGTCAAAATGCAGGTAATTGCTGCTCAGTTCTAAGAATTAAATGTGTTACTTGAGTAAAAATACTGGCAGATGCCTAAACTGAGCGTCACCTCCACATGAGGGTCCATTGCAGCCACGGGCTTCTTCTGAAGTACATCAGGGCATTCTGGGTGCATGGAGAGTCTCTTGTGATCCTTCCCCCATGTTCCTACTGAATTTTACTATTGTAAGCAAGGAATATTGTTTGCTGAGGGTTCAGCATGAGCTTATCTGTATGTAAAAAATGCTCATTACAGATCATGTGCTGTCACCTCTTCTTCCTGAGCTGTCGCTAAATCCAAGCCTGGTTCTCTGTTTAACATGCTTCAGCTCACTTTAGGGCTGAACAGCTTGGTAACTTGGTCCAGATTTGGGGGGTCTGGAGACCGGGCCTTCCTCTGCTGATGAGCAGCTCTGCTATCAGGAGTCCAAGTCATTTCGTAGCCAGGTGCCTGTCAGTGGATTTGTAGGGTGCCTGTACATTTTAATTTGTTTCCATAAAATACAGCTGTCATCTTAGGTAAATAACCCACTTTACAGCATACGTTTGTGCCATTTAATTAGGTGCCTACATGTAGGTCACACGGCCTGGAGGCAGGCTAGGAAGGAAGGGGTCTCGGTTCCACAGTGCGTCACAGCATCAGTTCAGCTCACGTGCTCCCACCACTGCAAATGCTGAAGTACTTAGTGAGTTAAAGCCTAGCAGACCTATAAGTAGAAAAATACCATTAACCATGCTGAAAAGCTGTTGCTTTTCAAATAAAGAGCCCGCAAAACCCCTGCAGAGAGCTGATTGTGTCAAAACACACACAATCTACCTTGGAAATTGAAATTGTGAAGGCTCTATGGTGCAAGAACATGCAGCTGAGGATGTAACCAGTATCTCTTCATCTTCGTGAGCAGTCTAGCTGGGGTAAAAATGTGTGTCTCTATGTTGGAGGGGATTCACATACCTACAGCAGGGAGCAGAAAGGTAGGGAATCATTTCACCCACCTGGATTCATGGAAACCTTGGAAGAAGCACGGCTGTGGGTTCCCAGGCTGTCAGATATTGCTTATCGGGGCTGAAAGCTTTCCATATGTTTGTACTCGTAGATGGTGGATGCGTCACTGTAAGGGCCTGAGGCTTGTCAGTGAATGATCTACGTGTAGAGCATGTCAGACTTGGGTTGGAGAATTCAGTAGCTTTTACTCGAGCAAAACGTTCTTTTCCTGTCCAGTTTACTGCTGACTGCTTAGGCGAAAAGGTTGGAAATACTGCCCTTGGCCTGCAAGTTCAGAGGGTGTTTTAACACATGAGACTTTCTTGTCTATTTTGAGTACATGTTGTCATCTGCCTTGCTACAGTCAGTCAGACGCTAGACCTGAGCACTTCTGTGGTCCTTTCTACACCAGGGCAGATCCCTGTGGAACTGGAAGGCAAAAGGACTTGCCTTGTTTGGGGTGCTCATCTGCCAAGTCCCAGGCCATCGTTCCTTTGCCTTTGATCTGTCCTTCCAGTTGACCTAGAGGTGACAATGGCTGGAATGACTGCTGTCCCAGAGGGTGCCTCACCTTGGGTGTCCCTTGTGCTGAAACAGCACCCATATTTCTTTGTGATGTGCTGTTTAACGGTGGGTCAGTAGCACTGCAGCTGTCTCAGACACAGGCAGATTTGAAGCCCTGTTATTAAAAGTCCCTTTATAGCTTGCAGGTTACGATGATGCTGACAAGCTCTTTCAGGGACACCTAATTTGCCAGCACTCAGGTTTCTGACATGGCTATTGTTTGAGGGTGGTGATACTGGATCATCAAATATGATCTCTGTCAAATGACTCACTGCCTTTGTATGGGGAATTGCGAGAGAGAGGTGTCAGGCACTGGAGTCCTTCCAGAGGGGATGACTGAATTCAGACCTAATGAGAGCATCTTACCTGCATTTCCCGTGTCTCCCTGCAGCCTCCTGAACAGTGATGTTCAAAGAGTTGTCAACTCTTCCTGAGCCGTTGCTCTATTTGTCTGCTGCGGTCTTTCAAAAGCTGCTATATTTGGTCTTTCATTAGATTTCGAGTTGCATAACAAGTAAAGCAAGATTGCTGCTTTTAGGAGCTTTACACCAATGGAACAGATGCCGCTGTTGCCAGCGGCGAGGCTAGCTGTGCTTTACTTGCACATGTGCTACTTTTCCTGGGGGGAGCCTTTTGGTTTCTCACCCTGCTCTGCTGTCTATCTTCTGATCTGCTGGAGCTTTGGCACCTAGGCTTTTCCACAGAGGAGCCTGCGCTGCGGTGTGCAGGACCTGAGGCACCACTGCAAATCACAGCATTCACTCTGGCTGCCTGAGCGACGCGTTTGGGGAGGAAGGGATATAAATAAGTCTCTGCTTCTTTCTCATCTCATGATGCTATCTGAGGCTGATATGGGCAGACTGTATTTTCCTTTGGATGTAGCTGGGAGGGGTTTACCCCCCCCAGTCTGTCTCTGATTTCCCAGATGCTGCTTTTTTGAGAACTACAGTTTGGTGCTTCTGGGAGATGAGCCTGTCGGGACAAAGCCAGATCTGCAGCCTCAGCAGAACATTGAGCCAGGGACCTCTGAAACTTGCCACTGTGTTTGAACAGTGCAGAAGGATTTGCTAGGCAGCAGGAAAGCACGACAGACTGCTAGTTTTCCCTGAAACATTCTCTGAAATGAAATGCTCACACAGTAAATAACCCAGTAACTCATTAGTGTACAGCAGCCCAGACACAGTGTTGATTTGGAGTTGCCCTGCAATACTATCAGGTCTCCAGACTCCACTGTGATGCTTAGTAGATTTTTTTTTTTTTCTTTTATGACCCCAACTACTCACAGTTGTTTAAACAGGTTAAAATCTCCACTTTTCCCAGGAAGGGGTGTGTGCATGAAAAGACCAGTTCGTCATGGCTAATGCAGAAGATTTAAGCATGACGCTGCAGCCTCCAAATCCAGGAGATGATGAGCCTTGTACCTATTGGCTGAAGTAAAAATACAAGACTTGAACTTGAGGGGGGGAGGGTTGGCTCAAAGCTTTTGAATGCCGGGGTTTGGCAGAACAAAAGCTGCTTTGTTGCAGTTTGGGACAGTAAATATGCCCAAATCTTTATTAGTCAAATATCTCCCTTTTGTCTCATTAATATTTCACAGAAGTGCATGGTCAGATGCATCCATTTACTTTCTCTGTGATAGTCCCTGACAATGTTTGCTGGTTTTCAGTAAATAGGACTGGGGTGGGATGTAAGTGCTGGCTTCTGGGGAATTCACCCGATGGACTTTGTTTCTGTACAGGGCTCCAAGCGCATCCTGCGGTCTCACGAGATTGTATTGCCCCCGAGTGGACATGTGGAGACGGAGCTTGCGCTGACCTTCTCGCTGCAGGTAAGGTGGGATGTGGCCTTGGGGCATGTGTGCTTGCTGGACTTGCTGCCTTGCAGTGAGCAGAGGTGCATTGTAGATCTGAGGTGAAGATCCTTCTAGTGCTGTCAGAGATGCTTGTTCTTAAGGCAGTCCCGGCCATTTCTGAAGAGCTGTCTGAGCTCTTTTGGCTTATCTCCGGGCAGTCAGCTGTGGGGAATCTGAGCAAAAATGGCCTAGATGCTTCCAGGATCTGGGGAGGGGGAAGCCCACTAGGAAAGCTGCCATATAAACCTTTAGAATTTTTCTTGGGGCCAACCCTGCGTCATGGAAGGCAGATCTCTAATCCTGACTTGTCCGGGGGGGAACAGGCAAGTTAGACACTAGCTGCACTTTGCATGTCCTCAATGCGACAGCACAAATTTGTCTGAGTTGCTTCTCAGCGTTAAGGGCCTGGAGCAGGGTACTGGTTTGCAGTGTTAGGGGACTTTCCTTGTGCATCCTGCGTTTGGAGCCCAGGAACATGAGGCCTTTGCTGCAGTCTGTCCTCTTCATGTTATGGCTGTGGCAGGAACTGGAGCAGAGCAGGATGACTCTCTTTTGCCTTTTATTGCCTTCCTTATGAATGGGCACTGGAGGGTGGCAGCCATGGGGGGTGGCATGGAGTATCAGGCTGACTGAAGGCAGTAGTAGGAATGGGACAGGTAAACATCTGATTTGGAGTTGATGAGGGAGGCACCACATGGAGAAGCAGGAGCAGTATGCAGACAGACTCCTAGCTTTAGAGTCATAGGAGTAGCTGGGAATCAGAGCAGCTGTATTTTATTGGTTCCTCTTTTCCTCAAAGCATGCTGCCCTGTTGCTGCCTCCCAAACAGGGAAGTAAGGTAAATAGAGGCTGGCTTGCTGCAAGCAAGAGGGAGGATCCTACTTGCATAGTGCAGAGCCAGACAGACACTCAGAACCATTCATATCTGGATTATCTGTGTTTTGGGACTATTGGTTAGATCTTGAAGTCAAGAGTTTGATCCGGTAAGGAGAAACGCTCAAGTAACGATGTGAGATAGCCTGGTTGTTACTCTGAGACCTGTGCAGACTCAAAGCAGATAAGATTTCATTGCACACAGATGATAACCCTACGGCTGCCCAGGCGGATATACAGACGGCTGATACTTCTGGTTCTGTCCTTACACAGCCCACAGACTGGGTTAACTGCAGTATTGCATCCCCTCCTTTGTGAGCAGGAATAACAAAGTTGCATGCCAGGAATAGGTATGCTTCAGTCCTGGGGCTGCAGCTTTCCCATGGTTGGGAGCAGAGCTGTAAGATGAGCCAGGTCTCCTTCTGCCAGTCCTGTATCAGCAAGGACCAAGATTTCTGCAGATCCTTTTTGAATTAATTGGGAATATGGTTTTTTTTCTGGGACTCAGAGCAGTGCTGCAGCAGGATGCAGAGCATTGCCTATCTTGATTTCCCCTGAAGGGGCTGGGAAATGAGCCAGAATAGGGGAGAGCAATGTCGATGACACAGCCTTCAGGAGAGATGAGCAAGCTTAATGCAGAGATGTGCTGCTGGTCTGCAAGGGTGAGATCTGCTCCAGGAAGGATTGGTGGTCTTGGATGCAGTAAGGGCTGGGAAGCCTTCCTGAAATGGCACAGCAGGACTTTTACGACAGCTTTTATTGTTTCCTAATTGGACGATGGCTGGAAGCTACTCCTAGCTAACAACTGCAGCTTAAGCCAGATACAGTCTGAATTTAGTGCCTGGGATATATTTGACAGCGGTGATGGGCCTTAAAGTAAAAGCATGTGGATGTCACAGCCCAAGGAGGTCTCAGTGTCTTGCTGCAGCCAGTATCTCCATATTGCACTGCCAGCTCTTCAAACTGTATGCCTTGCTTTGTGCTAGCTGTCTGGAATCGCAGCCCCCCTAGTATCTTCACAGTCACCGCCTTCTCAGCTGCTTCTCCTGGGTGAAATTCTTGTCCTTTGCACAGAGCGTTTCCTTGTCAAGAGCTAAGCTGGAAAGGTGACGGTGCAGGCTGGCAGAGTAGCGAGCAGCCCATTGGGTCTGGCAGGCTTCCTCTCAAGCAGAAGAGAGGAGTTTTCTGTTGCTCTGCTACACAGCTGGGATAAGACTGGAGTTAGTGGTGGTGTGCCCGATCCTGTTTCACCTTGCTAGCTAGGGCTAGGCCAGTGGTAGCCTTTCTGGCAGGTGAGCTACCGTCACCCTTATCGCTGGAATGGCTGCTTCTCCTGACCCTCCGTGGGTTTCACAGGATCAAGTGAAATTCCCCAGATATTCCAAGCACAACATCGCAGCTTTCTGGAGCACTTAATTCCTGTGTTTAATCTAATAAACCTTTCCAGATGGAAGGAATTACATCACTGGGGCTTCAGAAAGAATGTCTTGCCGTGACTCTCACTGTTCTGGTGTGTGTGATGGCCCCCTCTTCTCACCCCTCAGAGGTGCCTTGAAGTGTTTGATGCTTCCTTGAAAAGTCTTGTTTTCAAATGTTTTGAGCCAAACTGGTTTCTGCTCCAATCTCTGTCATGGACTGACAATTACTGAAAAGTTTTGGTCGAAACTGTTCTGTAGAGTTGATAAGCTATGGCTGGTGTTAAAAATAGCTTGTCTGTCATGAAAATGGCTCAGCTTTTCTTCTAGAGGCCCTTGCTTTTAACTGAGGAGCTGAGTGGCCTGAGTCTCTCTGTACCTTTCTTTTATCATCTCTGTGAATGCTCATCAGGGGTGGCCAGGCAGCACACCTTTGACAAACAGAAACTTGCACATGTATGGACTTGAACCATCCAGTTTAATCCCTGAAAACTTGTACACATGGAAATCAAGCTGGCCTGGGACCAAGCGTGGCTTCGGACTTTAGTTGCAGGCATGTACTTAAGCAGCCTTGGTGTGGCCCAAGTGCCTTGAGCTGAGAGCAAGGAGTCCCTCTCCTCTGCTGCCCTTCCAACACGTGGAAGGGCCCCAGAGGCAGGGAAATGGTAGATTTGAATGCAAAAGGTGTCTCTGGCTTTTGGAGCCCCTCTTGCCCCTTCCCCCCAGTAACTTTCTTCTGTCCTTGTTTAGGGATGTTGCACATCTGCAAAGTCACAGGCTCCATTTGTGTCTGGATGCAGGTGTGTTTTGAGATTGTCTTTTAATTACGTGGACTGCCATTCCTGTCTGCTGCAGGGCCGCTTCCTTGTGCAATGCACAGCAGATCTCACCCTTGCGGAGCAATCAGTTAATTAGCATTCTGCTTGTTTGTGTGGCCACTGCTCCCAGCTCTTTGTGTAGCAGTCAGGCTTGCTCTGGACTGCAAATTAATATCTTGGGGCTTCTGGTGGCACTCAGCATTTGTATTTATTAAACACTTTGATAGGGAGGAAGTTATTTTCACAGTGCCCCAAGGAAAAAAAAAACCAAACACGTAGGTCTTGCCTGTGAGAGAAGCATCCTTCTCTTGGCAATGTTCTGTTTGAGAACCCCTGCAATTAGGTTCTCCTGTCCACGGGTTACTTAGTGCTATGTGTTTTGTATGTTTGGAGCGTGTGTCCCATTCACCTCTTCTCAAGATGAGACTCAGCTACCTGGTCAGGTGGCTGCTGTATCTTTTCTTGAAGATTGTTCTCCCATTGCACAGCTTCTTCCTCTCACAGCCAGTAAGCTGGGTCCTGGGGACTGTCAGTGCTCTGGCGGGCATCCTGGCGGAAAGCAGGGCCTGCTTACATTAATACTCTGCGCAGATGAGCAGGGCAAGCCGAGATCACATCGTTAGCCCCACTCTTTCCCTGCTTGACTTCAGAGCCTCTCTGTTCTTCGGGAGTTTTTTGGGTGATATATAAACAAATGTATTTTCTTATATGGAACATGTCTGGGAGGGGTTTATGTCTTTGCAGCATAGCATGGCAGTAGGATGGGATTTTTTTTAACTACTCAAAATACAACCACTTTGAGCAATAGAAGTTTGAGTGTGTTAATGGTGGAAAACATTGACAGTTGCAAGAGCCGTGCGCCTAAAGGAGAGGAAATTGTCCTGGAGAGAATCATTGCGTGACCATGTAGGTCTCCACGCTTTAGCAAAAGAAGCATCAGCAGATCCCTGGCCTCTTCATAGCTGTGCCTCTCTCCGCTTGCCATTCAGAGCACAATAGGCTCTTAAATGGGTGCAGTAGAAGGTCAAACACTGAGAAGTGTCCGTGTGCTGGAGGGAAGGCTGTATGTTGCTGAGAGTGTGGGGGTCCCTGGCTGTCCCTGCCGCTGCCTGCTGTTTGTGCAGGCACAGCCCATGCCCCACGCAGCACCTCTGGGGCTACATTTCCGGGTAGCCTCTGTTTAGCTGCTGGGGAAAGCATCTCCTGGAGGCTGCTCATCTCTCTGGAACTGGGCTTGGGCTCAATCCTTCCCATTCTGAACAGCTCCTCTGCACACCCAGACTGCATTTTCAGTGTGCTTGGCTGTGGAAGTGAAGGCTGACAGCGGAGCTGTTCGGGCAGGGATGAAGGCTTCCTTGGGATAATGAAGGATTGTCCACTGAGTGTGTTAGCTGTAGGTGCTTCTAAAAGCCATGGGTTAATCCCTAGGAATGGAGTTTACTTGTGAAGCAGGCAGCTTGGGGATAATGTTGACAGACATAGTAAACTCTTCCATTGTGTTTCCACTGCAGTACCCTCACTTCTTGAAGAGAGAAGGCAACAAGCTTCAGATCATGCTGCAGCGGCGGAAGCGGTACAAGAACCGAACCATTTTAGGCTACAAGACTCTGGCTGTGGGGTCTATCAACATGGCTGAGGTGAGCAGCATTTGGCATGATCTCTGTTTACAAAGGTGGACATTCTCCCTTCTCTAATGCAGTGTTGTCGCTTTCCTCATACAGAAGTACCTGGTGGGATTTCATATAGCTGTCTTAATAACTGTAACCAGTATTCTCAGGGCAATATTTGAAATGGATTTTTACAACTGAGTAATAATATTGTACATCTTCTGGATAATATCTTGAGAGCTAAAGGGTTCATGAAGCTTATTACCTTGTGAGGGGGGTTTTGTTGCTGTTATTGGGTGGGGTTTTTTGTAGAGTTAGGGGGTCCAGGTCATTTCACCTAAATACAATGCTGTCCCCTTTGTATTCAGGACACTTGAGCATAAGTTTAAAACTGGTAAATATTATTTTGTATCATGTTTCCTGGAAGGAACAGCAGAAGTTGCAGTGTGTTCAGTTGAACTAATGCATGCGTTTGTCTTAGGTCAGTCATAAATGTAAAATGTTTTGTCGTTTCATGTGTATAGAATGAGTCAGATAGGGTCACTCGGGCAAACCTTCCAAGCCTAAGAAACGTTCACGTTAAAGCAAGGTTTGCAGTGCTTCTCTGTGCCACTGTGTGAGAGTTCAGGATCAAGTAATTTCTATCGTTTTGCTTGAAATACCCTTTGCAATTCTTATTTCATGGCTGCTGGTAATTTAGGTGGAGTTCTGTTCATAAGAGGTAAATGATAAAATTTTCAGATTTACATCTGAAAATTAATGCTGGAATCAAATATGCATAAATTATGCACTAAGGCTTTCTGAATGGCTAGCTCCATGCTTCGTTATTTCATGCCCTGTGTAATCTCTGCT
This sequence comes from Himantopus leucocephalus, assembly GCA_003993805.1. NCBI lineage: Eukaryota > Metazoa > Chordata > Aves > Charadriiformes > Recurvirostridae > Himantopus > Himantopus leucocephalus. The sequence continues at coordinate 4,938,601 of RSEF01000008.1, forward strand.
GTTTCTAAGTATTTAGAGATGGGCTTAGCAGTAGCAAATTTAGCTTCACACCAATATTCTTCATCAGACTGCATTCTGTCAACAAATCATTTCCATCCAAAATAAACTAGTGTTATGCCATGGTGAGTTATTACAATATTAAATAATTCATTATAAAGACCGCTCCTTGTGCATGAGTTCAGCTTCCCTTAGACTTGCAGTAAATGGTGAACTCCCCATTTGAATTCGCCAAATTCTGATTTGTGGTGTTGTAGCTAACGTTTTTCCAGTACCATGTTTGGTTTGTTTAAGAACTAGAAATTAAATACTGCTGTAAGGCAGAAAACATGTGGGCCCATTAATTAGACCCATCAGTGAACTTCTAAGCGTTGGGCATTTGCTGCTGCGTGTGGTTTTTCTTAAGTCTTTTTGTAGTGTCATCTGACTGAGGTTAAAAGGTCAAAAATTTTCAAAGGTTCACAGTGTTAGGAAATAGCTGCTCTCCAGCTCATCTGGAATATTTCTGAAATTGAAGACCAGGAAAAGAAAATTTACAAGTCCGTCCCCCCCGCCCCTTTCAGTTTATAGTATAATGACCCCTAAACAGCACTGATGCATTTCTTAAAATTTATTTTAAAAAAAAAAAGTTCTCTTAGCTGTTGAAACAAAGCAATGAATTGGAGTTGTGAGTCTGAGCAGAGTTTAACAGCAGAGAGGCATATGTTCCTCATCAGCTCAGGTCTTTTTAAAGCCACGTGAGGAGCTGACAAAGCAGCCTGGTGTGTATGAGAAACCTGAGGTGCAGGCATGAGGAGCTGCTTTCTGACTCCAATGGGGCAAAAGAGGAACATAAGTCTTAGGTTCTGGGTAGAGCCATGTGAGCTCTGAGTGGCAAAGGATGGAGAAACCCACACCGAGATGTCCCTCTGCCTCCACCATTGTCTTGTTTTTCATGACCCACTGCTTCATTATCCTGGGGAGGGCAGCTCTGCTGACATTCAGGTGCCAGCTCCCTGGAGCAGGGATTCTTGCTTCAGGAAGCACTTTGCATCTGTATCTCACCAAGAATTTTTGCCTTTTCTGGCTCTTCTGCTGGGCTTTAACACAAAACCAAGTTCATTAATTAGGTGTTCAGGAGGTTGGTAACTCGATAATTCAAATCACTACTGTGCCATGGAAGCAAATACATAGTAATGAGATAGTCAAGTATTGTGCTTCAAGGATGAGCTAATCAACTGTCAAGCTCAGAATGCTTTTTCTTTCCTTCCATCACTTCCGTTAGTAGTCAAATAAAATCTCAACTAGCATTGCGTATTGCTTGCAAGTGGCTCCTGCAGTTGCAGGGTGTTGGCTTGCTTCGGTACTTGGATGTGTGGAGTAACTCTATTAACATAAATGACTCTTGTAGTATGCAAATGATGCAAGTTTAAATACATTTAAATGCAGATTTGTACTGCTTAATTTCTGTCGCAGGTCATGCAGCACCCAACGGAAGGTGGCCAGGTTCTGAGCCTTTTCAGCAACATCAAAGAGGCTGCAGTGAAGGTAGCAGAAATCTGGATCTTCTCCTTGTCAAGTCAGCCAATTGACCATGAAGACAGCACTATGCAGGCCAGCCAGAAAATCAAGTCTACGGGTAAGCGTACAACCACATGCTGTGAGGACCAGTGTCTTCCTGAACTAGCTGGAGTTAAACCCTACCTGTGCTTAGATGCTTCCTGGGACAAATGAGAACTGGTTTGCACAAGCTGCTGTGTCTGTAACTAATTAATGCAAAGAAAACTCATTTTGCAAACCTGTTACTGTGTAAGCAGGAAGTGTGACAGGAGTGGAGGGTTGAATTGTCAAAGCTTCTCCTGCATATCACACCAGACCTGAGCCATCCAGCAAGGGTTAGCTGTGTTCTTGCCAGTGCTCTTCCAGCATCGCTGGTGGGTGCGTTAAGAACCTGTAGCTTCTCACCTGGCTAACAGTGTTGTATTCAGCAGATTAACATTTAAGCCACTCTTCCAACTTCTTTTTCCTTTGAATATTCTACAATAAATCTCACTAACTTAGATGAGACCTGCAAACCTGCAACATGTTTTGCTGTGGACTATGGCTTGGTTTAATGAGTGTAAATCCATGGTGTTGTGCACTGTATAGGGAAGTCATTGGGTTTCTACTTGTGACAATCTTTTTATGTGGTACCAGCCTTCCGCGCACTGCTAGAAGAGTGACCTGTTGAAGGTAGTGCACATGGGTGCTTGTGTGTTGTTGCCTGAGGCCAGGCAGCTCACCTGAGGTGTCATTTCAATAAAGGATTTAGACCCTCCTGGCGTGCTTTACTTGCTCCTTTAAGCCAGTTATGCCCATGTTAGGGGAAAAAAGTGATTTCCCTTGTGGAGAAACCTCTTTACTTGCTGCTGTCTACCAGGTGATTCTTTCCAGGGTAAAGGGGGTGTGTGTTTCAAGGAACCTTATCTGTGTGCTGGTCCTTCCTTCCTATTAGATGTGTTTCTCCTGGTTCCTTACCCTCCAGGCAGTTCCCATCTCACTGGTTCTAGCACAGATAGAAGATAAACTAACAGGCATCTCCTTGTGTGCCTCCTTTCTTGATTTGTGACTGTCAGTTGGCCTTCTCTGCTCCTGAGATGACATTGTCCCCTCACCTTAAAGGAGTTTCACAGGATCTCTCCCCTCTTTCCTTCCCTTTCAGACAACTATTCCGAGGAGGAGTACGAGAGCTTCTCTTCTGAGCAGGAGGCCAGTGATGATGCCGTACAGGGCCAGGTACTGTTCAGGGCATGGCTTCTCCCTGCGAGAGCTTCAGTAGAGCGTGTATACTCTCAGCTCGTGCTTGAGACTAAAAGCCTGTTTCTTTAGCTAAACCACGACAGTGTGAGACTGTCACCAAGTGTTTAGCTGCAGTGGCAGAAGGCCTGCACAGTAACCTATTTCTTCCACTGTGCTGTGATTTATCTGTTCACATTTTTGGACTTGAGCTCCCTTTAAACACTAAAACATTAGCATCCTTGCGTGTTTCTCTGCTTAATGGTCAAGGCATCAGTTGATTGCTTCTGTAATATTGATTGGATTCAAAGAGCCCAACTGGATCCCCAGCTGTAATTAAAGGGCCAATGGGGTCTGAGTCTGTCTTTAGTCTTTAATACCTTCTGCAAAATAGGTCCTTACAGAGAACCCCCTGGCTAGATGTGAGATGCTTTTGAGTTTGGGTCTTACTTGCCTTCAGACTCTGGCATCACCTGCCTTCCACCTCTTGGAGGGTGCTGAGAGAGGACCCCATGAAATGTGGAGCTGTGACTGTCCTTGTTCATTGAATGTAGAACTAAGGCTGTTTTGCTTCTCCAAGCTGTTATTCCTGGCTCTCTGCAGACCCGGTTTACTTCCTTTTTCCCCTCTGCCATCATAATTGCAATTAAGGCAAATACTGAAAGCCTGGAAGACAGAGCAGCAGGTTCGTCTTCATAGAGGGAACATTTTTAGCACCTGAATACTCATGTGTCCCCAAATCACAAAGGTAACACGGGAATCCTCTTTCTGTTCAGGATTTGGATGATGATGAGTACGAGCTGGGGAAGCCCAAGAAGCAGCGGAGATCGATAGTAAGAACGACGTCCATAACCAGGGTCGGTGGAAATTAGTTTTACTAACACTGACGGGGTTTGGTCAGGATGCACAGTGCATGTGGCTTATGGGAGAAGCAGTCTTAGACGTGCTGGCCCAGCAGGGAGCTTTGGGGCATGGTCAAAGCGTGTGAAGAGCTACCAGAAGCAGCCAGTTCAGTGGGTGGGGCCGTTCAAGGTGTGGGTATGTGCTGTCTTGAGTGTCCTTTGGCTGCAAGGTTAAGGAGCTCCAAAAATCATGTAAGTGTGTGAAATTCACCCCCATGAAGAAGCCAGTGCAGGATCCGTGCTCATGTAAGTCTTGAAAGTAGCTTTAAGTGAAGGGAAGCTCTTCTGTTTGTGCTATGCATGAGAGAGGCCAGTGGGAAGGTATCAAAACGAAGCAAAGTAGCTCAGTCAGGGTCTGGAGCTTGATGGATAAACCTGAGGTGGTGCATGTGGTGCTGAGGCAAAAGAAGTGGCTGGATATTGAAGGCTTTGGCAAGTCGCATGCAGCTGTCCACCCTCACACAGCAAGCACACGTATGCCTGCAAAGCTGCGCTTCTGCGTGGAGCAGCGACTTGTGCTTGACCACGCCATAATGCAGCTTTCTGCTTACACAAGTGTTTATGCACGTCTGTGATGACAGTAACTCAAAACCACAAGGATGAGCTAGGTTTTTGTTTTTGGACTTAGGAGTAAGTTTGGAGATCATTGTATCTCCTGTGAGGCTATTTCTGAAATCCATGTTTTGATAAGGTCTGAAATAAACCCTGTTTTGACCTGAATCTGCCACTAAAAAAAACCTCTGTATGAGACCAGGACCATGCTAGTTCATATCCTTGGTGGCCTTCGTATTGTTTGTAGGTGTCAGTGACCAGCCAGGACAAAATACACCACTTGGTTATTAAATGAGCAACTTCCTCTTAGTAAGAATAATGTCTTTCTAGCCCTGAGCACTAAACTGATATGGAATCTCCAGTGTGTGGGGTTGGTGCAAAACTGAGTTTGGTGCTGCCAGTTAAGTTAACATCAGTTCAGCTCCAAACCCAACAGGTCTCCTGTCTGCCAACTGTCAAACCATTCAGGCCAGCAAACAGCTCTTGCCATGTCACCTTAGCTACTGGATGCTGTGTGTCCTCCCTCCTCAGACTGCCATGCTGATCCAAGGTGCTCTGCACGATGGACAGTTTTGCTTGGCATCCTGAGGCAGAGGACAACTCTCACTATTGCAAGAGCATCTTCGCCTCGCGCGTACACTGGGACAGAAACAGGGCAGTCTTTGCAGAGTCTTGTTTGAGGCCTGGTGGATTTATTTCACCTAAACTTTAGCTGTGTAGGAGGTGGTTGCAGCTTGCAGGATGAGAGTTCAGAGGTAAAGGGCTAGGTTTGGAGGCATGGGGCGGTGTGAGGTGTCTGAGGCCAGAGTGGGAGCAGGCTGTTGTACTTGCAAGAAGAGCTCGCGTGGGATACTGGAGAGCCAGCAAATGAGCAACTTTCTTCACCTAAGAGTGACCTTGTGCTCGCCATTTTCTCTTCCCTTTACTCCTGACACAGGGATGCCACCTTAAATGCTCTGTACCAGCACTCACGCCTGGGCCCTTCTCATCTTCCTTTTCTTCAGAGTGTGCATATTAGGTTGGTCAGTGACAGACAAGAAGGGCTGTGGCAAGTCTCAGCTGTTTGGTCCTGCAAGAGAGCGAGCTCTTGGGGGCAAGTAAACACAAAAGAAGTGCAGCAGTTTGGCTTGCGTTGTTTTGGACTTGGTGCCTGCTGTGTGCAGGTTCTGGGGGTATCAGACTCGGAAAGCATTTTTTTGATAGGCGAGTGCTAAGGACAAGCTCCACAACTTTTCTACAGTGCTGCTTGTCAAATAAATGGGTCTGCCAGGATGAACTACAAGCTCTTGGAAAAACAGTGCCTTGTTAGTAGAGAACACATTTGTACTTTGGGTCAGTAGGTAGATGCCTGTGTTGGCTCACCCTCGTTAAGAATCGGAAAAGTTGGCTGTCGAATGTTTGCCAGAAATTTAAGAAACAGGTACAGGAGGTGATCTGGCAGATAGAAGAATGTTATCCATTGTGTGTCCAACCAAGAGTGATGTGCCATCCATCAGGGCCAGAAGGTTTATAATGCTTGGTGGAGTGGAACTGAGTTTGTTGTAATGCAGGAGAGAATGTACCGTAGGTCTGGAAAAGCTGATTTCAACATGAGAACAGCAGAGACTTGGTTTGTGGTGCCAGGAGTTGTTTGATATGAAGCAGCAGCTAGAGCACCAGTGTCAGATGTGTCCGGGCTTCTTGCAGACTGGGAGAAAACGGTTCATTTATGCTTTACTTAACAAAATGTGTCTTTGACTTGCAGCAACAAAACTTCAAACAGAAGGTTGTGGCATTGCTGAAGAGGTTTAAAGTGTCTGACGAGGTAAGTGATTTGGTCTGTAAGCCTTCCTGTCTGTGTGTTGCCCTCTAACTGCTTGGTGCACCTTGCTTTAGTCTTCAGGAAAACTCTCCTGTTTCCCCCTAGTTCCCTTCATTTTGTTTTCAAGTCTGCAGTGGATGTGACCTTTCCTTACGCCTTGGCCTTGCATGGAGGCTTGAGGGCCAACTTTAAAATGTCTAGATCAAGTTTTATCAAAACCAGATTTTGGCAACCACGTGTGTACCCATTAGTTTTGCAGGCTGCTTTGAAATTATCTTTGACCCTTTCAAAGGCAAGTAGTCTATGTATGTCAACAGTTAACTGTGTATGTTGCTTGTGAAGTTCAATCCCAGCCTACAGCCAGGCAAGACATGAAAAACTTGGATAGGGAATGCAGATCCGCAGTAGTCAGCTGTCTGGTCAGAGCTGAAAATGAGAGAGATCCAGAACCAAAAAAACCTGTGTAATGTTAAGTATCTAATATAAAAACAGTTAACATCTCAACTGGCTGTCCGTGTGCTGATTTTGTGGCTTGTGGGAAAGAGTGAGGAACTCCTCATACTTCCTTATGCTTCCAACGGTTCTGTTAGCTTTGCTGTTCTTCCAAATTTAGCTCAACAGAGTCAGCACCCATAGCTGAGGTCTCAGCCAGCTGAGCTGCTGCTTTTCTGGAGCTGCCATTCAAAAAGCAAGCTCCAAACTCTGCACAACTTCCTGCCTACTCTGGTGTATGTGTGAAGCCACATGTGGAAGTTTTGCGTGAGGTATCAGTTCTCTTCAGCTTTGCGTTTGGGTGGCAGCTGATCCTTGTCCAGGTTCCAGGCGCCTCCTGTGGACGTTTTTGTCATTTCTACCTGCTTGGGTATCAAATCAGGAGGTGTCATGGCAACTTTTTCAGTAAAACCCAAGACAAGTTACTCTGGGAGTACTGCATTTCCATACTTTTTCTAAGAAAACGGGGACTTCCTTAGGGGCCTTCTTAAAGCTTTGTTTATAGAATACTGTTGAATAATGGATATAATCTATGGTTAATAGCCCGTTTGTGGATGCTTAGTCCAATAGGTAACTCCTGCTTAACCAGACGCTGACAAGCCTGACCTAAAACAAGCACTTCTTTTCTACTTAATATTTCTGATGGATATAGTACCCTTGCACTAGGAACAGAATCTTACCCCCAGGACTGATGTGCTGCAGTCCTCAGGGGAGCTCAGGTGACATGGGATCGATCTGGCTCCTAGCAGAGTCAGTGATGCCTGCTTTTGTCCTGTGTGTAGGTTCTGGATTCAGAGCAGGATCCAGCGGAGCACGTTCCAGAGGTGGAGGAGGACTTGGACCTTCTGTATGACACGCTGGATATAGAGAACCCCAGTGACAGTGGGCCAGAAATGGAAGATGATGACAGTGTCTTGAGCACTCCGAAGCCAAAGTTAAAGTAAGTGTGGGGTGGCTGATGCTAGGCCAGAGAGATACCATTGCACACTGTCAGCACAGATTAGATGTTTGTATTGACACCCCTCTGTCCTGGTTTTTTCCCCTCTTGACCTGGTGTTGGAGCCCTACTGTGTGTTGTTACAACTTGAATGACTGCTTTGAGCAGGGGTAGTGTGGGGGGGTGGTCTAACTTCCCTTTAGTCTTGTTTCTTCCTTGTTTCCTTTGCAGATGTTTGGCCTTCCCTGCCAGCTGAGCACAGGGGTAGGAATTGCTGACAGGCAGGCAGTAGAATGAAACTGTACACAGGTGTTTTGAAGAGGTGGTAGAAACAGCTGTTGGAAGGCCAGGTTGGAAGCTGCAGAAGTAGAGGCANCAGGAAATCTGTACTAAGGCAGAAAGAGGTGTGGTTGGAAGCTGCAGAAGTAGAGGCAGGGATGGACAAGGCAGACTATGTCTTTCTGGAAAAGCTGATAAGACTGTATGTGGAAAGAGAGTCTGCAGGGATTAAGGAAGCAGAACGGTGGGAAACAGAGGAGGTCCTTAGGGTCCAAGGGGACTGACTGCAGCACACGTAGATACACACAAGCTTGTTCTGAAATGGCTTTTGTGGGCACGGACGTATGGGCAAACACATCACTGTGGAACTGAGCTGGGGATTGCTGTCTCAGGGTCTCAAGCAGATGCAGAACTCTGAGCTGACAGAGCTGTGTCATAATAAGGACTGGAAACACGAGACTGGTCAAGCTGCACGTATGCTCCTGACTGATGTGTGTTTGCATGCTCAGGCCTTCAGTGTTGTGACAGTTCTGAAGCAAAGCCTACCACTGCAGTTGGTTAGTACAGTATCTGCTAAGTGTCAGCTAATTACCAGGTGTCATAATATCCTAATTAATGTAGAGTAACCTGGTTGGGCTAAGAATAAATTCTGAGTCTGGAGTGACTTGTTCTGTATCGGTGAGCCAGAAAATGTCAAGGATAGACTGGGGCAGCAGTGTTAAGTGATGGGGCTGGTGGCTTATAAAGGCATTTGCAGCTTGACCCAACATGGTGCCAGTTGGTAGGCCCTACCTTGAAGGGATGTGAAAGTAGATGTGTTGTGGTAAGCAGCTGCTTTGAAACAAGCCAAAGTGGTGTACTGCACACACTGAGACCTTGTGTCCTGTTCCCTGGAGCTGAGGAGCTAACTCTTCTGGGATATGTGATGGCTGGAATATTGCTGGAATAAGAACTTACTATGTCTGTTTGGTCTTGGGGAGACACTTTGTGGTTTGCTGTGTCCAGTTCTTGTGTTCCTATCTTGAAAGGGATGTGATGAATGCTGATGCTTATAAGCAGGTTTTTTCGGCGGCAACAACAACAACAAAAAAAAAAATCAGTTCCTTAAATTGTAAATGAGCCTTGTAGCCTGCTGCAGTGAGCTGCCTTTTTATGTGGAAGTGCAATCTGATTATATGCCCTACCTTATCTTACTGAGCAAATGTGTAATTGGATCCTAGGGCTGGCAGCCAAATCCAGATGCTAGCCGGAAATAAAATGCGTATTAGCACAAAGAGTCACTTACCTGCAGGAACGGAGTATCAGAGTATCAATGCGGGGGCAGTAACTCTACTTGCCGTCTTTCAGTCAAGAGCTAGACCCTGTCTGGAATGGCATGTAGTTCAATCAGCGTTTGCAAAGCTGAAGCAAGAATTGCAGTGTGAAAATTTGCACCTGGTGCATGGGGTAGTGAGGACGTAACTGCTTGTGCGGGGTGAATGTGCATTCTGTTCTGCTGTGGGAAAATGCTGGACCCACATGCCCACCCTGGATTTTATGGAAACAAAAGCTGCTGTATGGGGTGTAGTGTGAAAGCGTGCAAGCGTTCCTAGTAAGAGCTTTATAAATATGGTGTGCTGTGTGACAGGTGACATGCTGGATCCATTAGATGGGGGTTGGTCAGTCAGTGTCAGAGCTAGACAGGGGTCCCTGGACTTTCTGGCTTCTCTTGCTGTCCTGGAGACTTCCCCCTCCTTTCAAAGGTTGCCTATAATGTTTACTGGAACCATTGGGGAGCAGTAGGACACCTGGGAACAGTCATATTGCTTTGCTGTGAATGCGGTAGACTTTCTCTGTCAGTTTTTTTGATAATAAGAAACTGGTTTTGTTTTCCTTATTCAGACCTTATTTTGAAGGACTGTCACACTCCAGCTCTCAGACAGAAATTGGTAGCATCCACAGCATCAGGAGCCAGAGAGAGCCATCAAGTCCTGTAAGTTGTATTTCAAGAAGGTTATCTATCTGCAGGTAATATAGCAGACCTACACTGTCTCTATTTGCACGTGTAAATTAAAGCACCCTCTCTGAACACCTCCAAAGACATGGATGCAGAGATATGAATTTCCTGCTAAGAAAACGTGTTGTTTTGGGGTCTTTGGGGTTTTTTTGGGGGGTGGTGGTTGGTTTTTTTTTTTAAAGCAAATATTGTTATTAACTCAAGGGGACATCTTCAGGTTATGTACTGAATACTTGCTAATGGTATGAATAGCTCCAGATTCCCGTGTACTTGCAATGACTGCCAGGATGAGAGATGCTACCTGGGAGTTTTAGGAACAACTTGGTACTGTTTCAAGGAAGCTTTACGTTACTGTTGTTGGGATACTTTTCATGGTGGCTGGGAGCGAACGCTGAGGGACAGCTCACCTGCTTTTCCATCCTCTTTTCTGCTGCTGCTTTGCCACATCCCACACCTAATGCGTTCAGCGCTAGTGTGACCAGGAAGCACTCCTGGTCGTGCTGCAGAGCTGTGCAATGTTTAAATGGAGAAGTGTGTCTTTTGAACAGCCTGATCCAGAGAGCGTGCCTGAAAACGGTGCTGGTGCCACACCTCCTAATGATTTTTCTCCTCTCAAGCAGGTAGAAGTGCCTGAAAAGACAAAAAGTCTTGGAGCCAAACATGCAGGCGACAGTATTTCTGACACTGTCTCTTACGTAAGTTGAAAATGCACTTGTTACATTCCTCCTGGCAGTTTCGGTATCAACTATGAACTGCATTCTGTGGCATGTGTCTGTCCATATAGTTGCATATGCAGCACTATTTACATAGATAACATTTGCTGCAGTGAAGATAATGCTGAGCTCTCCTCCTGACCTTGGTTGTTGGAGGTTCTTGCCTTTCAGGCTTTTGAAGCTGAAATGCTTTACGTGGCCTTCTGTTTAAACAGTCTTTCGCTTGGTTTGAGGAAGACTGGCCCAAAGTATGCTACTGACCACGTGTATCTTCCTTAAAAGTGTTCTCAGGGCTGCTCCATTTTGTCAGGCAGAAGTATTACTTCAAGCTGAATTGGCAGCAATCAGGCTGGCCCTGGGGTAAAAATCCCAAAGCTGAAGTTGCTTTACTGGGGACGTGCAGCTTGTAACATCTCCCATGTCTTTTTCTCTCTGCTAGTTCGTTTGGGTAAGCTGAATTAATCTGCATTGCATTAGGAGACATGTCCCTGGCTTTGAGCTGGAAGAGTGCCTATTCCAAATAGCGTATCTGAGCACCTTTCCTACCTCCAACTCCCTTGTGAGGCAGAGCAGGGAACTGGTAGCCCCAGATAGCCAGTATTGGCTTCTCCCTTTTGGCAGTGAGTAGCGTGTCTGGAAGAAGCAGGCTGAATGTGCCCCAGCCAGAGCCAAGCTGGGGTGCTTCCTGCCAGCCCTTGTGGTGGTGAGACAGAGGGGAGTGTTTGTTCCTGATGACTTGATTCCCTGTGTTTTTGCAGGAGTCTAACCAGCAAGCCGAGGTCCAGGAAGCTGAACTTCCCACACCAGATGTGTTTGTTGAGAAGCTCCCACCCAGCGGGAAGATCACGAAGACCGAGTCTCTCATCATCCCATCCACCAGGTAGAGCGGTGACGCAGCATTGCACCTGCTGCAGGGCTGCTCAGGAAGTCAAGGACAGCCTGCTAGCATTTGTTCCGGATGGCCTTAAGCCATGGACTGCAAGGAGACCCTCATTGTGTTCAGGCACTCAAACGATGGGTCTTGAGCACTTGATAAATGAATGCTCTCAGAACCCTGAAGGGCAGCATTGCTTTGAGGTTGCTTCTGTCTCCTGTGTTGTATGCACTCCATGTCCAAGCAAGTTTTTATAAACCTCTGGAGCTGCTTGCTCAAAGATACTGTTGCTAAGTCAATGTCTTACGCAGATTTTGGCCTTAAAGGTGATTGTCAAGTCTAACTTATGTCCTGCTAAACCTTCCCAAATAGGATAGTGAATGTGAGCTTCAGCAACTCCACCAAATAGTTTCTGTGGTTATTTGCAAGCAACTAGATGTTCTTTTGAAGAGGTGTTTCTGTGCTGCTTTTGGGGGTGTGACTGCGGTTTGCATGGCTGGATCCTGTTATGCTGGTTAACAACAGCGGGGTGGTGGTGTGGGTTTTAGCGTGGGCTGTGGACGTCTGCCTGGGACTCCTGGGAACACGCTCTATAACTGAACTGTGTGCTCTGTACTGTCAGAAGCAGAATTAGCAGGTCTGAGCTAGCTCAGATCAACATGAACGATTCTCCAGTGCCTCCGCTCACATTGTTGAGGTTGCCAGACTGGGTGATCTGGGATTTGGGGGATGGATCTCGCTCAGGTACGAGCCAGCTCTGGAATGCAAGCGCATCTCTCTAGCAGGTCTGAAGGGAAGCAGACGGGACGTCGGGGAAGGAGCACGTCTCTGAAGGAGAGGCAGCCAGTGAGGCCGCAGAACGAGAGAGCAAACAGTCTGGATAATGAACGCTCTCCAGACACCCGGCATCACTTACAGGTGTGAAAAAGATTGCTATCTCTCCAGCCAGCCATAGTTTTTCATCTTCTCCTGTGGTCACTTTCCTTCTGGTGCAAGTGTTGTCCCTGCTGGAAAGAAACTGGGCCCTGCAGCTCCAGGAAGGAGGGAATTTATGTCTTGGCTGATACTGTATCTTCCATGCAGTCTGCTGGGTTTTGCCAGCTTGTTTCTTTGTCAGCCAGCCATAAACTGAAAACACTGGAACAGATTGTTACGATGAGAAATGAATAGACATGTGTTGAGGAATTACTCCTTTGAAATAAGGCAAATAGCTAGGAATTGCAAAAGGGGACATGCTTGTGCAGAGCCTATGTGCCATGCTTTTGTTAGCTGCAGGATTCAGTTAATTACCTCCTTCAAGGAGATGGTTGCTGGCTTCTATGAATCCAAAATTCCTTGGGCTACTGTTAGCTGGTATGAAGTGACATAAGGAAAAGTGCATGGCAGAAGGAGTAATGGCCGACTAAACCAAGGTGAATAATAGAGGAGCCTGCAGAATATTGCAGTGTTGAAGAAGCTGATAAGTGTCAGTCCCAGCAGCCAGCGCGGCTGCTAGCATGCCTTTGCTGATGGGGTGACCAAGCACTGGCCAGCCATGCACAGCCACCTGTCATGAATGCAAGAGGTGGAGCTGGTGGCTTGTGGATTAGAGCTGATATCTCCTACTGTTCTCTGTGTCTTTATTTCCAGATCCCCAGGAAAACAGTATACGACCAACTAAATCACATCCTGGTTTCTGATGACCAGCTGCCAGAAAACATTATTCTTGTCAATACTTCTGATTGGCAAGGCCAGGTAAAGGCAGGAGACAAAGTTCTCCTTCACTATTCCTCCTCAGGAGCGGACGGGCCTTGAGCTCTACCAGTAACCAAATAGGTTCTGCTGCCTGGTTGGAAGAGCAGTGGTGGTGCACCAGGGCTGGCAGCATACTGAGGGTTCAGTGCCTACAGACTGGATTTCGTTTCACTGAAAGATGCTGTGGATCTTGTAAGGCTTTGCCACCTCTTTAATTTTTTAAAACGCCATTCCTTCTGGTTACCAGCACACTGGGAATGGCTAGACCCTTGCACTTAGGACCCTACTTCTTGGCCGTGGTAGGCTGGGACAGAGAAAGCAGGGAGGGCTGACCTGTGGTTTAGGCTGAGATTTCTGGGCACAGGCAATCACATGAGAAAATATTTCAGGTTTGCTCTATTGCCTTGCACGTGTGCTTGTGATTCCTGACTGCAGGTGTGTCACCCCATCTTTTCTGAGTGAGTGATAGTTGTAATAAGGAGAACCCTGAGCAGTGCTTTCTTATGCTGGCAACATGGGATGGTTTGTTACAGGTTTGGGTGAGAATTTGGTATAAATTTTGCTCCTTCTGGAACCTCTGTCTGAGAAAGGAATAAAATATATATGGAAGAAACCCAGTAAATGTGTACTGGGTGACTGTTGCCTGTAGAACTTGTGCCAGGCTTGTGGAGTTACGTTGGCTGGTTTGGCTTTCTGCTTCTGGAAGAGCTATGGTCTCAGTGTCTGAGATCAAAAATACCAGCTGAGCTACTGGTTCCAGTTTCTCTATTCTTGGAAGATGGAGAAATACCTTCTAGAGATGGATAGACAGTATTGTAGGTCTTCCCCCAGTAGCTTTAGCAGCTTGCACATGCAGTATCAGAGGAGGTAAAGATGGCATTGGGTGGATTAGCAGTGCAGAGTTTGAAAGTGTGAGATAATTGCTGAGTCTCATCAATGTTATGTCCATGTATACCTGGGGTGTGTGTTAACTTGTTTTCTGTTAGCTGCATGGAGGGGAAACTTCCCGTCATGAGGAACATGTGTGTTGGTAGCCCCCTTCCCTTTTTTTTTTTTTAGTGCTTGAGGGTTGGCAGAACACTGCATTTATTTAAGTCGTTTTGAAATCAGAGAGGTGCAACTGCAATTCCAGAAGCTGGCAAGTAAGAGAGCATCTGCTCTTACCCAGTGCTGTCTGCTAGGCGAATGACCGCCTGCTGCTGCCCTGCTCTCTGTGTCCATAAAACCCCTGCTATTCTAGAGTTGTCATTTTCAGAAATGCCGTGTTTTGGATATAGCATTGGTGTTTGTCAAGAAGGAGCAGTGTTTCCGTTTTTCTAGAGAAACAGTTTTCCTTTGGCTGATGCGCAAGGACAAGTTATGTGGGAAATAGGTGTATCACCTACAAATTGGACATGGGTAGTGTGCCTGACCTTGGGTGTGAGAATACCTAGGAGGCTGGGGGAGGCAGATTTTCTTCTTGTGACAAACTGTACCAAAAAAAGGACTGTAACATGTTATGTTCTCTCCTCAGTATCTGTCAGATGTCTTGCAAAAGCATACCTTGCCAGTGGTCTGCACATGCTCCTCAGCTGATATTCAGGCAGCTTTCAGCACTATTGTCTCCAGGATACAAAGATAGTAAGTTCTCACGTTGCTTGTGGTGTTTGTTGAGTCTCAGCTCTAAAAGCCTCTCAGCTCCAGTGCCCAGGGAGTTTTCCATCCAATAACTGAGAAATACTTCTCCCTTCCAATACTTCTCCCCAGCCTACTCTCCTGAAGTCAGAGTTGTGTAGCTCTTGAGCACTCGCCAGCCCTGCAAAGTTGTTGCTGTTCTGCCATGTGTGTGGAGATGCAAGTCTCCTTTCATTGACACCGCTGACTTTAAAAGACTGTGCTTTGGAGGCTGCCTCATAGGTCAGATCTAATAACCAGTAAAGCGTGCAAAGCTAATAGGTAGGTTTTTAAATAGTTCTTGCTCCCCACCCCCAAGTAATTCCCAGATTAATTCCTTAAGGCGTTCCCTGGATACATACTGAGGACTGCAGGTACCTGAGTTAGTTGCAATAGTTACATCCTAACCTAGATAGTTGAGTCCAGCCCTTCAGTTTCTCAAAATGTGTGAAAGAAGGTGCAAGGAGACCAATTAAGAAAGTACTGAACAATGTTGCATTGTGTTAATAAGGTTTTAAGCTGCTGATAATCATTGTGATATTGCCTTGTGTATTGAACGAGCTCTCTTCTGCCTTGGTTGTTATTAACCAAATTCTTTTTTTTAACTTGTTCTGAAATAGCTGGTTGGAAGCATGATTATGAATATGTTCCCTCTTTTTCTGTCTAGCTGTAACTGCAATTCACAGCCTCCAAACCCAATTAAAATTGCAGTGGCCGGAGCCCAGAATTACCTCAGTGCTGTATTGAGGCTCTTTGTAGAGCAGCTGTCTCACAAAACCCCAGACTGGCTCGGCTACATGAGATTTTTGATCATCCCTCTAGGTAAATAAGGAGCAATTTTTCTTCGTAGAAAGATGAATGGGTTAAATGTGATGTGTTCCCTCAGGAGAAAGCCCTCCTGGGAAGCTTTGGCTAGATACATGGCTGTTAAATGAGGCAATCATCATGCTGTCATAGTATTTTGTAATGCTTGCGTTGCTGCTCTTGTGTGAATGAATTGCATCTTTATGTTCATGATGCCAAAGTCTGCTTGTAAACCTTTTGTTTGAAGCAAGGGGTTGAGTACTTTCTCCCCATACAGGGAGGCTCTTGTATATCTTTTTAGCATGGTATAATGAATGCGTAGAATAATGTTCTGGAAGCCCTTTCCCTGGCTGAAATCTTAAATTCATTGGGCACTATGTTTCCCAAAGCGATAACTGTTCTGGCCTGTCTGAGGCTGACACAGAAAATGTTTATGGAAGAGGGGGTGGTTGAAAATTTTTTTAAAGGCTCTGAAACTGCTGAGGGTTTAAATTATTCAAATTACACATGTCTTTTGACCTTTCCTTTATGTGCCGTTCTCCTCGGGTTTTTACCTCAGTTTTCCAGCACCTTATCTCTGCCCTTCCAACAGCTCAACAAGCCTGCCTGGCTGGAAGGTAACCCAGCTTGGATCACTTGTGTCTGTGCAAGTGGAGTGGACTGATAATAACATTAGGGGTCTTGTTGTAGTCAGAAACATGAGGAATGTTGTAGCAGAGAGGCCTGGGAAGCCAGGCGGTCACTGGTGCTTGTGGGCAGGGCCATCTGGGCAATGTTGGTGTTGTAAGGTGTGATGCCAGAAGCTGGTCTAGTCCGATGCTTGGCTTGTGCGAACAGATCACTTAGGTGATTTAGGCAACAGAAAACTCGAAAAGCACTTTTTTCTCAATATTTTCTCATCTTCTAGGTTTGGGACCAGGTGATGGCATTTGCTGTAGGAGTCGGAAGTTGCTAGTTGGCACCATGAACAGTGGGGTTAGGCTGTCGAGTCAGTGGTGGGATTTGCAGAAATAAAATGAAAAAGAAGAGGAGAGCTGGATCCTTCTGTAAGGAAGGCATTTAATTTCTGAACTGGTTGGCAGGAAGATGAGAGAGCCCTTTAGGGGGTAAAGACACAAAAAAATTGTTTCTGCGGGGTTAAATGTACTTTGAATGAGAGTCTGTGTGACTGAGGACTTTGGTCCTCACATGCTGACTGTCTCCTGGCCTCAGAAGAAGACTTTTCTGTCATGCAGTTTTTAATCGTATGAAAATATTCTCTCTCGGAAAGTGAAACACAAAATGTAGCTAGTGTGTTTTTGGGTTGGTGTTTTAATCTTAAAAAAATCTTCTTGTTTTAATCTTAAAAGTTGCTTTGGTAATTAAAAAAAAAAAGAACAAAGCACTTTGATAATATGATAGAACTGCTTTAGAACAGTGAATGCTTTTTAAAGGTACTTTAAATATAGAAACTTCTCTAACAGAGCCTTTCCCATAGAAGTCTGCAGTATTTCCTGATCAGATCAAGTACTTAATTCTGGCCAGGTTTCTGGCAGTTCATTAAAGTGATTGAGGAGCAGCCTCTCTTTTCTGACAACTGAAAAAGCACCAAAGACAGAATGGTGACCATGCCATAAACGTCGCAAAGGAAAAGACTTTCTGCTGTTAGAAGCACCTTTGAAGTAGGAGTGGTGGAGTTTTTTCCAAGATGTTTTTACCTTCTTAGTCCGGAACTACATGCTGCAATGACAGAAGAGTCAACCTACAGCGGTTTGTTAACCGTGAGAAACGCTTATTTTCTGTAAGCATCTGTACTGGGAGATTCAGTCCTGCTTCGTGCTTCTGATTCTGTGGCTGAAAGACTCCTCGATGTCCAAACCAGTGTATAAACAACTGAAAAGGGGCAAATAAAATAGAAAAAAAGGTTGGGGGGTTATTTTGGTGGTTTGGGTTGGTTTTTTTTTTTTGCATTTTATTTAGCTCCCACGGATAGGCTTCTTGGGAGACCTTGTGTTTAGTACTTGTTTCCAACTACATCTGCCATGTGCAGTGTGTTTACCCAGCATGTGGGAAAGCTGCTCCAGTGCATGGTGCAGAGCTGTTCCACGGGCATTGTTTAAAATTCCACTGCAAAAGAAATGATGGGTCTGAAAGTAGCCATCATAAAGAGGGTCCAGGAAGGAATTTAGGCCCCAGTCTCTAACAACACTGAGTGGAATTTAGGGACCTTCTGCTTGAATCTTTCCTGGAAGTCTGGAAATTAGCACTTTTTTGGAGGACTCAGAAAAGACAGTGGATTTTTTTCCACCACGAGCTTTACTGGAGGATGATAAGTATAGTTGAGCAACTGGGGTCTTCTTGGAAGGAGTTGTCAGGTTGCCAGCTACTAGCTGATGACTCAGTTGTTGCAGTCTCTGGAAGTGTGGCTTGATGTGAGAATTCGGTATGCAGGAAGAATAAAAATAAGCTGATTAAGAGGAACTCTGAGGCCACTTCATGGCTGATGGTAAATGTACAGGACTCTTGCTGAACATGACTGAAGTGTGGTGACTGGGAAGTGCAATCCTGGCGCGCCTTCTCTCCTGTGTTGGAAGACTGGAGAAGTAGTTGCAAAAGCAGGTCATCTGCTTTGGGGACACATGTGGCCTAGAATTAAGGTGGCAAATTTTTGCCATCTCACAGGGCAGAGTTAATCACTTAAATGCCTTCCCCCATCCTGCTCACTATAAGTAAGTGTGAAGGCTGATCTCCATCCAGGGCTGCAAGCTGGAGGCTGGACACGCAAACTTTCTGCAAGTAGGTCTTTCCCTGCTCGTAGAGGAGCTATAAGGCATAGCTAGAGCCAGCAGGGACCTGATGCATATGCCAACATTCACCGGGGACTGTAATCCTTGGACTCTGCCTTCTGTCTTTAATTACAGCGTATTTATTGAACTTACAGCCTTTCTCCTCCAATTAAACAAGCCTCCCTAGGTTGTTTTTTCCTGGCTGGGGACAATTGCCTCTTCTCAGTATTGCAAAACAGCCGTGGTGTGTGAATGGTGTTTGGAGGAGGGGGTCCGACTCCTCTTGGTAGAGGTGACCTGGCCATGGTGCAGCCTGTGGGCAGGAAGGGCTGCTGGGAAAGCTGCTTGCAAAACTGAGAGACTGAGACTGAGAGCCGTAGGGCCTCTGTGTCTTCCAAATCATTTATTTCCTCAGCAGTTTCCCTATCTTGTTTTCTTTGGTCTTTTAAAATTTAATTTAGTGGGAGGGAAGGGGAGGTGTCACTGAAAGATATCAGTGGTATTGAAGCAGTCTCTCTGTTGGGAATTCTATTTGCACGCTCTTGTAGAGATAATCTGGACTAATTTATTTTGTTACAATTGAAGAAATTTATTTCTGGGGTGTCGAGTGTAGTTTTGATTTTGGAATTTGATTCCTTACAGATAAAAAACACACCTGTGTTCAGTGCTGGGAAGAACAACTGTCATGTTTTCCTTTCTTTCTTAGGCTCTCATCCAGTGGCCAAGTATCTGGGGTCTGTAGATTATAGATACAACAACTTCTTCCAAGATCTAGCCTGGAGAGATCTGTTCAACAAACTTGAAGCACAGACCACTGGTAAGACCATGTGTCTTTGTCTGGCCTGTGTGGGATAAAAGGCTTGAATGAGTAATTTTAGCAAAGGTCAAGTAAATACAAGAGGAAGCAGACAAATGTTTTTGTTCCTCTTTCCTCCTCACTACACCACATTCCCTTTTCAGATGCTGACCTTTGTATGTCCTCCACGTGGTTTGCGAACAGTTGTTTGCTCCCAGAGGCACTAGCTGCCTCTGAGTCACGCTGTTTTTACCTCTCAGCTTTGTTCTTTGTGGAGATCTCACTACCAGGTTTAGTACACTGCTTTCTTTGGCCCTTCAGAAACTGTCCAGGCTAAAAGATTTGGAAAATTGGAAACTCTGGGAAGATTAACTTCTATTAGTTGCACGTGAGAATGACCTTGACATTTCTGAAATCTGCTGGCAGTATCTTTCTCATTAAAAAAGAATTTTGTTCTTCACCAGTGTTGTAACATGTGGGAGCTGCCCTAGGTCAGATCAACAAGTTCCTGTTCTGATCTGAATCTATTCTGGGCCAGGATAAAGCCTTACTGTGTGTTAAAGTACTAATTTGCTTAAAATATTAATGCTTACAGTGTTTCCATCCATTCCTTCAAGAATGGAAAGAAACAGGAGAAAGGAGGATTTGCATCTCACACTGAGGGCTACGTGAAGGCTTGTGACTTTACCGAGGAGTGATGCTCTCATGGCAGCATATCCACCACAGAAATATCACTATCAGGAAAAGGCTTCGTGGTTTTCAGAGTACTGCACAGGTGGTGAGGTTGCAGTGTGGTTCTCCTACTGGAATTGCGAAGAACCTTGGGGTCCCAGGATGATCCTGGAAGTCCTCTCGCTGCCAGAGAAGGAGAGACAGACCACTTCACAGGGGATTGTTCAGAGCCTTTTCCAACAGATGGGAACTTGGCTGGAAAAGGTCCTGGGCAGTCTGTTCTGGAGGTGAAGTTAGCTCTGCTTGGAGCAGGAGGCTGGATTAGTGTGCCATCCGACCTACGCTTTTCCTTGATTCTAAGCTTGTGGAAGAACGGATTTCTGGAAGTGGTTTCTTTTAATTCCTTGCTGCACTTGAAAATGCAGACAATGTCAATACAGACTTGATTTTTGTGTCTGGGTTAGGAATACTTCATTAGCTATAGAAATCCAGCTCAAGAACCGTATCGGGGTTTTTTTAGTAGGTTGTATGCTGCAGCTCTTATTTATTTGCTTGCATGCTGTGAGGAAAATGCAGCCTCATTTTTGTGCAGTCCAGGCCTTGTAGATTGTCCATTTTCATCTGTGATGGCATAAGAAGATCTGGCAAAGAATCATAGCTCTTCACAGTTCACTGTTCAAATAATTGTTGTAAGAGACTCTGGGTTAGAATCTCCATTAAGGTATGGAAGTGCCTGGTGAAGGTAACTTGCATTCCCTTGATCTCACAGTTGAGGCTCTTTGCTTGAAACCAAAGAAATATGGAAGGCATTTAGGAAATGTCTTCCTGTCAACTTGAATCAAACACCCTCGCAGACTTGAAGCATACTTGCTCCTACACATGTGATCTTTGCACCCTCGTGTGGCTCTCAGTCTTTTCAATTAACTCAGCAGGTAGCGCAAATGCTGATGTGAGCAGAGCAGCTCACCAAGGCCCTGGGCGAGATGGCTAGGCACTTTCTTCACCAGATACCTACAGTCAAGATGCAAAAAAGTCTAAAGCTGACTCTGAGCGGGTACACATTTTTGAAGAAAAGCATTTTAACAGATGTAAAATAACTAATACTTCAATGAATAATGCTGTGTACACATGTCTGCATATCTAGTGTGCCTTCTTAATGTTTTTACCGAGGTGCTCTTGCAGGATGTTTGCTTTGGGTTAGACAGCTTTACAGTGCTCTGGAGGAGGCTGCAGAGCTTCCTTTGGAAGATGCAGTTCAAATGCAGCTGGCTGGATGCTACGAGCTGCTTGGCTGAGCAAATGGAGGACAGTGCTGGTGGTGGTCTAAGGAGTCACTTAATTTATTTTCTCTTTGTTCTGTTGCAGTTCCAGAAACGCCTGATGTTGTCTCCCGGATAACGCAGTATATAGCAGGGGCAAACTGTGCACACCAGTTGCCCATTGCTGAAGCGATGCTGACGTACAAGCAGAAAAGGTATGTCACTGACATAATACTGACTTTCCAGAATGAGCATCAGGTTGAAGGCAAAGTGCTTTTCTCATCTTGTGTGCTAGCAGTCTTAAAATCACTCCAAACTGAAAACACCTTGGGAGCCTTACTGTAGCCTGCACCCAGTGATTTGTCCCATTTAGATAACAGTGAATCTACAACAGTGTAGTTACTTTAAGTACAGTGATTTCTTTGAAGATCTGAGAGGTTTGGGGAAGTGGGGACTGGGCAGGATTGGGGGAAGGTCATACTATATCTGGTTATGTTCTGGAGATCTCTTGCCACAGAGACCTTAGCTGTGTAAGATTGGACTGTGGCATTCCCCCTCTCCCCCCGCTACTGAAGTATCTTCCATGAGACCTGGCCTTTTTGCACCAGTGTTGAGGGAACTGAAACCCTTTCTTTTTAGAGTGTAAATAGCAGAGCTTCTCACAGGAGAGACAAAATCTTTGTTGATTGGCAGTTGCAGGCTACTAGGACTCCTACTGGGGAGTGCTGACATTCACCACGTTTTATTTCAACTTCCCTTAAGGGATAAGCAGCCTATAGGAGGGAGGATTGGGGTCTGAAAACCAGTTTCAGAAGTACGTAGAGCCTCATGTGGCTGTGGTCCGGGAAGAAGATTAACTGTGGCTGAAGGGTAGAGATGCATTGTTTCTGAGGCACAGAGGAGAATAATAGACTCCAACTCATGCACATCCCAATAATTTCTCAGAACAGGACAAACACTCAGCTCATGTGCGTTTTCTTGATTAGGGACTAGTGATGTCCTGTGAGGCATGGATTATGTTAATCGTCAGTTACTACCCTTCCCANGGAACAGGACAACACTCAGCTCATGTACGTTTTCTTGATTAGGGACTAGTGATGTCATGTGAGGCATGGATTATGTTAATCGTCAGTTACTACCCTTCCCATGTTATCTCTGATCTTTCATTTTTGGTCCATTAATATCCGCCATCGGTGCTTCCTTTGCATGAGAACTGGGAGGGATTAAAGTTGTGGGTAGAGCCACTTTTTTCCCTCTTTTTAGAAATGCTCATTGTATATTGCTTTTCCATTCCTGTGTCTGCTCTACGTTACTTTGCAGAAATGATTCAGTAAAATTTAGCCCATTCTTCATGCTCTCCTAGGGAAGTATTTCCAAACTGACTAGTCCATTAAAAAGAGCGCGCTCTCTTCATATGTTTGTGAACTTCTGTAATTTTAACCTGATAAAGGTGAGGCTTGGAGAGCTGTAGTGTACTCAGAGCTCTTAGCTTCAATCTTCTATTTTGTTTTTGGTGTGAAGACTTACTTTAGTTACAAATACGGAGTTCAGACAGCCCTAGTGCAGTGTAAACCCCTTCTGACGGCTGCCTTGTTCTTTCTCTGCACCCTTCGGGTGCAGGGTTCTGCACTGGTATCCACTGCCTTCTCCATTCTGTTGCAGGTTTATTTTTGTCATTAACACACGTTTAATTGTTTTGAGTTTCTAATGTGCCCAGAAAGGTCAATTTGGTACTTTGTTGAAAAACATCTGAAATGTACTTCAGTAATACACACACGTAGCCCTCCCAGCAGCGTGCATGACTGCTTTAGCAAGCTGGTCTGATCCATTTGGATTTTAGACCGTTTTGACTTGGTGGCGCCGTGCCCAAAGCTGCTGATAGGTTCAGATCAGGTTGAAACCTTGCAGAAGGTTACTTGAAAGAGAGATTGCTGACACTTTTAGTCAGACTCGTGGCATAGCCTGCAGTCTCTTAGTATCTCTGTTATGTCGGCTTTAAAATAACTTCTACTTTCAGCCAAGTACCCCGTTAGCACACTAGAGAGTGAGTTAGAGGAACCAGCTCTCCCATGGAGTGATGGGCTGTTATTTCCCCGTGTGGCTTTCTTTAGAAATGCAGTTCTCTGACATTGGCAGCAGCTTAGGCAGGGTATTGTGAAAAACAACACAGAAATTGTTTCCATTAGCACTATCTAAATGAATGCATCACTTTGTTGTAAGTATAATAACATATTTATCTTTTTCTTTGGTTGCTTTCTGAAAAGGAAAAAGAGCTTTCATTTTGATTTTACCATAAGGTATCAGTTCCTTTTAGGTTCCCTCTCCTATCTCCTATATTTTTTCCCCTACAAACTGGTCTTATGTGCCTTGTTTAACAGTTCCTGCAGGTCTGGGATGCACAGTTTGTGCTTTAGGTTAAATTCTGCTTGCTGCTTTGAAACTATGGCATCTACTGGCAGAACGCAGTGTTAAAAGTGACTGCTCTGCCTTTGGACCACAGGTACGGGTTCCCAGGGTGTAGATTGAGTGGAAATGAAGGGGTTATTGAGAGCATAGCTTTGAGCAGTAAAACATAGGGAAAGTAGGGTTTTTTCTTCCCTTCTTCCTAGCCATCAGAGGGTATAGTGTAGCTCCAAAAGGATCAGGACTGAGCAAAGGCTTTTCACTTCCCATCTGTTGGAACTGGGGGTGCTGTAGGTGGCACTCAGTGGCTCAGGGTGGGGGGTTCAGCCATGCAGTTTCTGAGTGCAGACCAGCAAATCTTCTCCCTGTAATCAAAAAACTGAGGACTAGTCTCTTACTGGCAGGCTATCCCAAATGTATGGGCCTTCTCTGAGCTTAAGAAAGAGGAGACAGATATATGCTAGCAGGGAAGTTGTGCTCACTGAGCTGCCTTCAAGACCCCTTTGCTCTGCAGGGTCCCCTGCTGCAAATCGTACGATTACTGGACATCGGGGTTTTTGTCCTCAGTTCACAAAGTTACTGCGACTCCATTTTGCTCAAGGGTGGAGGTGAATAGCTTCTCCAAGGCCAGCTTTCAAGGCAGTGGTCCATGTAGAAACAGCAGCACTACCTACAAATTCATTGCAAGACAAATCTCCCAGTATCCTAGCATTTGCTCTGTTAAACAAGCCCTAGCAGTCCAAGGAAAGCCAAGCCAGCAAGCCAGTCTTTAGGATGTAGCTGTATGTAATGAGCTGCTTTATAACTTTATTGCTAGCTGTCCCTATTTTGACTTACCTCTGCTCTCCTTCCTGTCCCATTGTTTTGTTTGTCATGGCAAACGGTTGGCGCATGTACTGCCTGTGATGGACTGCAATGGTGCGAAAGCTTTGTCCCATTTTTTTGGAGCATCTGCTGACCTTACCTGAAATCAAGGGGGCTGGCAATGAGGAAAGTGTTCAGGAAGGAAATGAATTGCCATTTCAGCTCCTCCGCATTACACTGGGTGTCTGACTTTGTCTCTGAACACTGGGAGAATTACTGGTTACTGAATTGTCAAGAAACACTGCAGTCCTGGCAACATCTGGGGAGCTGAGACCATGCTGGCAGAGGTTAGCCTCTCACTTGGAGGGGTGTATCGTCGACATTGATACCTCTTTGCATTGCTTTCTTGAATGAAAACCTGCAGTATTTGAGGTCCGAGACTCAGCAGACACTCATTTCAGAGTAGCTGGATAGCTGATCAGTTCTGTGAACCTGGGCTGGTGTCACCCACTGTAATTCAGCTCATGCCATGTGGCTTCTGCATAGCCCTTGCGTGAATCTGGGGAGCAGCTTGGCTGTTGAAAATAAAAGCACTGCTCGCTTGTCAGGGTGAGGGCTCGGTGATTTCATACCTAGTTACACATTTACTAAAAGCTCTTCGCTCTCGTGTGTTGTAGAGCACTTCCCCAGCTCTTGCTCCCTGGAGCACAAGTGCCTTGAGTTGGAGGGTGAGCCAGCATGGGTTCCTGGGCAATAGGAAGCAGGGGTAACACTGTTCTGCCTGCTGCGTGTCTCTGCCTGCCTGCAGGGCAGTAGCTGGGCAGAGTCCAGGTCCTTTCTCTGAGTGCTACTTCTAAAACACACCCTGCATGGTTGCTGAACATGAACACAGCTGGTGAAGATGAACCCCATCCCTCCTCTGGTTCAGCAGCATCCATATCACCTGGCTGGTCGCTGCATGAACCTCCTTGTGCAGCCTGTGGAAACAAAAGGAGTCTACTTGCGGCCTTTGCCTGGCAGAGGAGAGTCAAGGCTCAAGAAATGCGCTGGATGTTCTGTTGACTATGTCCAGCCCGCTCTGGGAACATGAAGGGTGCTGGATGGGAGTTTCATGGAGAAGCAGAGAGGTGACTCATCTGATGTGTCATGAGGACCTGGAGTTGCTTTGTCCCTTTGTTTGGTTTGACTACTAGAGACTTGGTGGAACAGGGACAGTGTTAACCAGCAAACAGCTACAGCTGCCCAGTGGGAAGGACAGATGCTTCATAGCAAAGATGGACCTTGCAGAGTTGGTGATGGTGCCTGACCTGAAGTGGCTTGGAGGCCTGCTAGTCCTTCAGCGATAAAAGTCTCCTCTTTCCTGTTGACCTCCTGCAGGACTTGCCTGGAATAAGGGTAGTACCCAAGATCCTCCTACTAGGAAATCACAGGTCTTTGGCCACATTTGAATCTGGTTTGGGTTGCTAATTGTAAATTAAATTTTATTAAAAGACTAATAACTGGCATAACTTCTCTAAGTGATTATTCAGTCCCTATTACTGTAATATCTGAGTGCTTTGCAGCTTAGTTTGTACTTTGCCCCCGAAGCGAGAGAGATTATTCCTTCCGTCTGTCAGCTGGGTGACTCCTAGTGATGTGGCTTCTTCTCATTTTGAAGAGTTCTGAGACATAAATCTGGCTATACGCCTTTGTTCAATCTGAATTAATTTCTTGGGGTAGGGAGGGAGCCTGCAAGTCCATTTCTGAACAGTTCACCTTGGCAGGACTGACTGCAGGTGGAAGGATTTTTCCGAAGCAAAAATCTAAGTAGACAACTCCCTGTTCCAGGTAAATATTTTCTTTCTTTCTAGCCTCTATGCATAGGTCTGTTTTGTTTTGTGGTTTGTTTTTTTTTTTTTGTTGGTTCCAATCCACACCTTCTCCCCCCGGCCTCACCCCGGCAAAATTACAGCAGTGAAGTGTCGGTGACACTTAAAAATCATAACCCAGGGTCAGGTCTGGCTTTAAATTATAGCTGAGATACCTGGGCCTTCAGAAGCACTGTGGAGAAAAACAATACCTTGGACATTGCTATGGGGGTAAAACCTCTGCAGCCTGAGAGTCTGTGCAGCCTAGGTAATAAGGGGGAGCTGCCTTTCCAGGGCAAGGGGATATTTTAGTTGCAGGGCTGTGGTAGGAGGAATAGAAGAGACTGTTACCAAGGTGAGAGAATTCTGGATTAGTATTTTGGGATCCCAAAGGACAAGAATCAGGAAAGAGCATGAAAGAGGAAGTGGAGAACAAGCATGGTCATCTCGTCTTTCATTCCATCCACATGAAGAGCAGCTGTTTTGATAAGCTGCGTTTTCAGAGGCACATTTACAAGATCGGAGTTCCCAAGAGGACGTGTGACAGGACTAGACTAGCTGAGCTGAAATCCAGCTGGGTTGCTTCAGGAATAGTTTGTGCATCATTGTGAGCTGTGATAAATGGTGACTGAAGCAAATGATTTATTTCAGAATTGCCCTTGAGCTCTCCTCAGTGGGAGTCTGAGCTCCCAGGGGAACCAAGAATGAGTTCTCTGCTGGAATTGGGCATGAGTTGTTTTTTGAGAGCTCGGAGCAAAGCCATCCAGTAGCTGAGAGATGACTAGGTGACTACTGTGCTTCCCTCACTTGGTCAGTGGGACTTGTTTCTGCCTGCTTCTCAGTCCATGAAGCTGAAGAAATGAGAAGAAAGCTGAGCCTCTGTTCTGTGCTTCTCCTGACAGCTCTGTGGGTTTCTCATTTCCCTTGGCAAAACTGGAGCTGGAAATGTCATGGTCGTATGAGATTTATTTGCTGGGGTGCCTGCAGCCATGTTTGGAAAGATGTGACCTTTCTGGCTTCCAACACAGAATCAGGAACTTGGTCTTTTTGTCATGTGCTTTAGGGGAAGAATGAAGGTGCACTACCTGGGGTTGTGAGGTAGGAAGGGAGCAAAGCAGAGCTGAGCCAAAACGAGGAAGTGTCTGCAAAAGCACACTCTGCTTTGGACCAAGAGAGAGCTCTGGCTGTCGAGTTCGCTGCAGTTCTATGCCATTTGTTCCATAGGGATTAGAGAACGCTGTCCTGTGCTGGATACATGGTGGTTTGCACCCTTTGTGCTGCACCCAGCAATATTCTGGATGAAGGCAATGCTGGATGTTTTTTCTCTGAACGTTGTGGTGCTTTGAGCACTGAGGGATGCACAAAAAGAGAAACATGAGAAATTTCAGTGTTTGTCTGCTTCCTACCTTTTTCCTGTGCTTGGCCACTGAGAGACTTTATGTGTCTTGCCCGTGCAGTCACTTCCACTGCTGAACTGTAATTCCTTCAAACACGTGGATGTGCTCCTGCAGTCCTTTCCTCACCCTGTGGATCCATCTTCCTCTCTGTCACCCTTGAAGGGAGCAGTGGCTCTGCAGGCCCTCCCAGCCTGCCTTCCTCCTCACTCAGGTCTTCCCCCTCTTGTCTTTGTTGAGTCTCTCCCTAATTCCTGCTAGGTTTGACTGTGGCCTTCATTGCTGGCCCTTCTCCACCCTCTGGCTTCTGAATCCTGGGCAGGGCCAGAGCAGGAGGGGCTGATGCCTTCCTGCTTGCAAAATGTGTGTAGTGTTGTCTTCAGCTGTTTCTGGGACACGGTGTGCGTTTTGTTCGGTTTGGTTTAGATGTTCGCTGTTCTCGAGTTGGTGTCCTGATCTACCCGGGGTTCTCTGGTGCCTGACCTCTCTAGTGTGCCCATCTAAGGGACTGCAAGCTCCCAGTGGCAGGGAACATGTGTCTGTGTGTGTGAGTGTGTGCGTGTGTACGTACTTGCTGGTGCTATACAAATAACCACGTGTCACGGCTTGTAACCCCGTGGCAGGCTAACTGCTTTAGCGATGCTGGGATATGCAAGGTATGGCACATGACTCCAAAGGTGGGACGCGTGAAGGCCATGCGTGCAGAGCGCTTCAGGTACTAGTAAGTAACGCACAGTTCTCCGTGTTGTTGTGGCACAGATCCATTTCCTTGCAGTAGGAGGTCGTGTGTCTGTAATGACTGCCATGCCATTAAAGCATGTTTCTCTGTCAAGCGTGAGGGAGGGAGGAAGAGACCTTTCCCCCGAGAGATGTGCCGTAAGCTGCGTGCTCTTCCCCACCCATGCAGATTCTTAGCGTGCTGGCAGGGGGCCTTGAGAGGAGACATTGGACTGGCGCTTGCATACTGTCCGTCCCTGCTGCATGCTTGAATGCAACATATGAAGTGAGTATTGTGCCTGGTGCGGAAGCAAGCTGGTAACAACTCTTTTCTCTTTGCCTTTAGCCCTGACGAAGAATCTTCGCAGAAGTTCATTCCTTTTGTTGGGGTGAGTGTTATCTTAGTTATGCTCTCTCAAGCCAGCTAGAATATGTCCACAAGTGTTAACCCAAACTTACCTGGTTTCTGGGGTAGAGCAGGAGCAGTGGGTACTCTAAGGTAGAGTGTCAGCATGAGCATCTGATGGTTGGATGCAGCTTCCTGGTACATAAGCAAACCTGAAAGATCCCTCAACAAACTACTAGGTGTATTTTACTTTCCAAGCAGCTGCCTCTGAGCGGCTCCATGCTTCATGCCTGCCAGCACAGAAGCAGGCACCGTAGCCTTGCTATTTATTGCCTTATTCGTTCAATAAAGAGACGCTGAAGTGCTCTGATCCACAGCCTGTCTTTGCTGCAGACCAAAGCACCTAGTTGGCAGAGAATTGCTGCTGAGCCACGTGCAGAGGAAGGTGGTGTGTTCCTGGAAACCTGATCTCAGGGTTGCTGTGCCCAGCAATGCCCTGGGTGTTTGATTTGGCCAAATTTGCTATTCCAGTGTCAGTCGTCTGTGTGCTTGTCATGACAGTCTCCAGTCCTCTTCATATCCCATCCACTCCTGGGAAGTGGAGAGTACATCCCACCAGGGAGATCATTTATACGACTGTTAGGTTTGAGTCTGAGGCAGTAGGTATTTAATACATTTTATTACGTGAATATGTATTTTGGGATAGTAGTCCCTGGCTTTTCCTCCTGTCCTTATCTTTAAATGTTCCCAGCTCAGGTGGCCAAGTGCAGAGTATCTAGGCAGAGGTGTGTTTGTGCTTCTGTCAGTGTATTTTGTGCACTGTGTACTTTACCTTTTCTAGCTTCCTTCCCCTTATTTGATCATGGCCTTCAATTCATTAAATTTTAGTTAAAAAATCATTGACCTGTGGCCAAAAGGATATCCCCTGACTGCTCTTCAGCTACTGGGTGTCCTCTTCACAGTTTTTGCTGCTGTCTTGTAGCTTTTCTTTCTTGCACGATGGCTGTCTTGTTCTGCCTTCTCTGTGTTAAACTGACTTGTGTGTGTTCCTGTTTGTATCCCTGTCAGTGAATCAGAGCTAATCTGAAATCCCAAGGTGTTTAAAGAGCTTAGTCTGTCTTGCCTTCAGGCTGACCCTGCTTTCACTCTGCTGCCTCTTCAGAGTGAGCGTGTATCTCTGCAGTGCTCCTGTGATGACAATCTACTTTTGTTTGATGAAGGAAAGGTGTCTTCTGCTAAAGCAGAGAGACACATCTTCCCAATTTGTTCCCTGCTGATGAGCTTTGCTGTGATTTTTGTCCGTCCCATGAGCTGCAATTGCTGGTGAAAAACTGTTGTTATGAAACAGCCATTTCACCTTTCCCCATAAAAGGAAAAGCCCAGAAGGGCTTGGAAGCACCTGGACTCATCTCACTGTAGCTGCTAGGCTCTGCAAAACTTTTCTTTGGGGCTGATTTAGTTCAGTGCAAGCAAACGGGGCTTAGAGTGTTTGTCCAGTTGCTCTAAAATGATCATTGTCCTGACATTAGCAATACTTTTTCAGTCTGGATTTGATTGTGTGGAAGTGGGAAGAGTGAACAACTCTGTGTGCATAACACTGCCAACCCCAAAAAAACACACCTTGAAATCACAGGCTGACTTCCTATGTCAGCTGGTGGCGAGGGTCAAATCAGTGCTGCTTATTCTTGCTTATGAAGTGTTCCTGACACAGTAATTCCCCATGAGACACATATGAAGAGACTTGGAAACACAAATTGCAGGTGTCTCACAAAGTGTGAGGCTGAACATGAACACCGAAGCTCTTTCCCTCAGCTGCAGCCTGCTTGGACCTGTTGGCCGAGGAAGCCAGCAATGTCTGGGTTTGAGACTCCTGACATTGGCTGGGCTGTGTTGGCTTTTACGGTGCAAAAACTGATGTCCTGCTGCTGGGTCGTGCACAGTCTTTGACCCAGAAGCAGGCCGGGCAGCACCGTGCTGCTCAGCCATGCTCTGAAGTAGTGGGAGTGAAGCTTCACAAGGGACCAGTCGGACGCAAAAGCCAGGTTCGGGTGGTGAGGCCGTGTGGTCCTGCGCCTGTGTTGTGCTGACAGCCAGTTGCTAGGAGAGTGAATAGGATGCACCTCCTTCCTGAAGGGAAGGGAGACTGGCTGCTGCAGTGTTCCTGGATGGAGGCGTTGTTGGGACTGCAGCAGTCTCAAGCGCCTCCCTGAGTAGAGGGAAGGGAAAGTGTTTAACCTTGTCTTCCTCCCATGGGTCTGAACTTGAGCACCTTCAGTCA
This sequence comes from Himantopus leucocephalus, assembly GCA_003993805.1. Classification (NCBI taxonomy): domain Eukaryota; kingdom Metazoa; phylum Chordata; class Aves; order Charadriiformes; family Recurvirostridae; genus Himantopus; species Himantopus leucocephalus. Next base: position 4,969,370 of record RSEF01000008.1, read on the forward strand.
GCCAACAAGGGGGAAAAGGCCGAAAGAGATTTCCTCTTTGGCTTGCAGATGAAGGTGGCTGTAGGCAGTTTTCTACTTGTTCTTCCCCTAACTCTTCTGCCTCACCTCCTTTTGCTCACAGCTAGTTACAGCCTGTGAAACATCCTCTTGGTCTTTAACACATACAGCACAAATGACTGCTGGACTCCAGAACCTGATTTGTTGCCCTTTGGATGGAGACTGACCAAACTGAGCTGCAGCCTCATTCTCCCAAGCTAGCGTTCCCTCAGGGAGCCTCTGCACACACCGCTGGGTTCACAATGGCTTTTCCAAAACTGGAGCTAACAAACAAAGAATCCACCAGAGAGCCTGACAGCTCTCCAAGATCTAGTGTTGAGCATACACCTCCCGACCCTGAACTGTGCAAAGTTTTTTTGTTTCTAATTATTAGGTCCTTTTTCTTGATTCCATAGCACAGAAATGTGCTCCCTGGGGATGTGGTCCAGACATAGTGGTGTCTGAACTTAAACATCTTCTGTTTTCAAACTAAATAGCCTGCGTGACATCATTTCTCATTCTAAAGCAGGTTTTATTGACTTGAGATCCCTTTGTCAGCATTTATATGGGGTAGACATTAGCCCCAGATACAAATTTCTTAAGGGCCTTAAGAAGGGTCTGTCCTCTGCAGCGTCAAGAGTAATGATCCCTGTGCACCCTAGCAGATTATCGCTATGGAAGGTCCCTGCTTTTATATCACCAAGGGTCAGTTTAGCTTTCTAGACATAGTATGTTCTCGGGAGCTTGTGTTTGTAGCATGCTCTGTTCCACAAATTATTGCTAGTGGTATTTATCATTAACAAAAATGTACTAGCTGGTGCTTGGCCATATGAGAACACATTTGTATCCTTATTACAGTGTGATTTGGATCATTCTGACCTGTCCGTGTGATCGTTTATCCATGTCTGTGCCCACAGACTTTACCAGAAGCTTTATCTTCTTTGCTGGACACTTCCCTTGTTTGGAAACTAGAAAACTCTGATCAGAAACTGTATTTTGTTGCTTTTGCAGTTTCCTAACAAACCCCAACTGCGCTGCACCCTGGAAGTGGCTGCACTTGTGTGGTGGAAGCAATATGTCTGTAATTAGCAGGTGCATCAAAGCAATGCTAAAGGGATATTTATGTTCCTTTCTCCTCCTTACCCTGTTCCCACAGGTGTCACACACAGGCACTGTAGTTGCCATAGCTCGGGGCTGACGATGGGCTATTCAGAGCTGTTCAGGTCTGTAACAGCTCCATAGGGTCTGTACTGTCTTTTGTGTAAGTCAGGGTCAGATTTTGAGCTGGTACCACTTGGCTGGACACTGCTGGGACTTGTCTGGCTCTTAGAAGACTCTGCTTTTTAACATACTTTCACACCACTCTTTTACTGCAGGGACAGTGCCAAGGAGGCTGTAGGGATGAGCTTAGTTTGAGGGTTGAGGGTTCCTGAAGTTCAAGGGACTTTTGTTTCACAGAGCTCTTCTGTTCTGCCCCCTCTAGGTGGTGAAGGTTGGAATAGTGGAACAATCTTCTGCAACGTCAGGTAACAAGCATCCTGTGTGTGCTTTCTGTGTTATACAGGTGGTGGGAGCCTGAACTTCACAGGGTGAAAAAGCTTGTCCATTGCTGATGCCTTGGAGTTTTGTAAGGTGGAATCGGCCTCTATCTTTCAAGGGGCCCTTTTTCTTGTTACTTTACAAGGAGCTTCAGGCCAGCTGAAATTCCCGCACCCTCACCCAGGGAAGCTCCACTCATATGTGCAAACAGCCATTTTTCTTATGTGTGTTCTCAGTGAGGGTGGATTCACGGCTGTGGTTATTTGAGGTTCCTGCTCCAAACTGGGGAGGCAGTTCATTGGAAGTTCATGCCTATCTCCGTACACTGGGCTCAATTGCCTAGTAAAATCGATCTCAAACATGGGCCTAAACACTGGGAACTCCAGGATAGGCAATCAGTATGCCAATCTGACAATAAATTTAGACCCAGTTTTTTTAATGGGGTGTGCAAAGCTGACGTACACGATACTACCTGCTTACACACACGGACATGGGGTTGTGCTATTTTATCAACTTGAATTTCTTTTCTCCTCCTTCATACACACTACTAGTCAGGAATAATTTATTTCTCACCTGTTGGGATTGTTTCTTATATTGCTTCACTGTTAAACCCAGATTCCTGTGGCCTGGGTTACACATAGTTTTGTGTGTGGAGGCAGCCCTTCTGTGAATCACTCCTTGCTGCCACACTGCTCCCACCATCCTAAAGGGCCAACATGAAGGGAATGATGCTTTGGTTGTGGAGGGTGGAAGCAGGGGGAATGGGGAGATCCCTGTGATCACCCCAGAGGTACTAAATTCTCCAGGAGTCTCTGAGGGGTGCTACCCTGCAGTGATTGTAGGGGGAGATTCCCCAGTAGGGACAGAGGCTCAAAATCAGCTGGGAGCAAACCCTAGGAGAGCAAGTGCCAGGTGGGAAGCTGATCTATGGATTGAGTCTGAACAAAACCTGTGCAGCAGGAGCGTGGGCAAAGAGACTGAGTTATCCCAGCAGGCATGTGCTGGGCTGTGAGACGAACCCAGACAAACAGTTTGACTTCTTTTCTGCAAGGTGACTCTGATGACGCAGCTCCCTCAAGCTCCAGCGTCCTTTCTTCTACCCCACCTTCTGTGTCTCCTGCTGTGAAAGAAGCCTCCCCCACACCACCTTCCTCACCGTCTGTCACAGGCAGCTTCTCATCCTCAAGGTAAAGTATGTTTTGTCTTGTTACACCTCCCTTGGCTGTCTTATCTGACATATATGGGAAGAGGAAACCTCTTCTAAGGGAAAACCCATAGCTCTGCTTTCTTCCTCCCTAGCAAAAGTCATCACCTTTCCCCTTCACCTCTTTTGCCTCTGGAGTGACTGTGCCCCTGCTGGCCAACAGGGAGCTGAGGAGGGCAGAGGGGATCTTGCACCCGATGGGAAGGCTGCACTACTCAAGGACAGACACATTTGAACTAGAAGGGGCAGCCTTGTTTCTTGTAGTCTGGCAGAAACCCTGATTCTGATGAGCCATTGTGGCAACCTATTTGGGAAGGTTTGTGTTCTCCATCTGCTGGTATTTTCCTTTTGAGACTAGATTCTTTTGGGGAGATATGTAGCCAAAGAGAATACTGGCTCTAATACACATGGGTGCTAGCATAATCCCTCACGATACTTACACCATGTTTTTAAGGACCAAGTGACTGTAAAGTCAGTGACTCTGTAGGAGGAGCAGGCTTTTTCTCTGTGAGGGGAGAGTTGACGCTTGTAAGGTGGCATCGTGGAATTGCAGATTCCATTCATGTGTGTGCCTGAAAGCATATCAGAACAGCAATGAGACAGCACCTGTAGGCAACGTGAAGCTCTGGCTTAGCTGAAATTTTTAGGGGTGAAGGGAGCAAAGCACTAGAAAACTTCCAGTAAAGAATTACCCTGGCCAGGACTCTCATTTTGTTGCTGCACAAAGTGTTGGTGTAGCTGTCTAATGCTTTGTGTGCAGTTCTGGTACCCAGAAGCACATGGTGAAGTTAAAGGTTCAGGGCAGCGCAGGCAATGCGATCAAGGGGACAGAGCGGTATCCTTGTGAGGGGAAACTAGAAGCAGTTGAACTCTGCAGTTTGGGGGAGGAGGGGGCAGAGGTAAGCCACTTCAGTTCTGCAAAATTGCAGTGGTGGTGGCTTTGCTGAATATTGAACTGTCATTCACCAAACCTGCGGTACAAGACCTAGGGGCATGCAGTGACACTGGCAAGAGGTCAATTAAAAGGGAGAAAGGAAAGGACTTCGGCACAAAGCAGGAAAGGCATATTGGGACTGTGCCTGCTTCTGCTACTTCTGTGGCAGCAGGATCAGCAGGTCAAAGAGGGGTTAGGCAAATTCATGGACAGCAGATCCGTTAATGAATACTAAAGGATGATTCAGGGATGTCCCTTCTAACATCCCTAATCCTGTGATTGTCAGGCTGGAGAAGTCCAAGGGAATGCTCTGCAGTTAGAGACTGGGCTCACATGCTCTCCCTAAACAGCATCTCCCACTGTCCCTGTTGGAGCCAGAATGGGGACCTTTTCTGCCCACCCCAGAGAGCCCTGCAGGGACTCCTAACCTCGGACTTCTTAAACTGGCTTGAGAGTTCCCTTTTAATAAGAGGAAATGGAAATGTGGAAGTCCCAGTTTAGCAGGTGCCCAGCAACTGAAAGGTGTTAGTGGCCATTGGCCTGTGCCAGGAGGCTTAGCTCCCCAAGTCCTCATGTTGGCCCCCTGCGGTTTGGTGGCAGGAGGGTCCTGTCTGCCCCAGGCTGGTCCCAGCAACAGCTGGCTGGCAGTGCAGAGAGCTGGGGGCTACAAAGGCTCTGAAGTGTCAGCTCTGTGTGGGCTTTCCAAAGGTGAGAGTGTTTGGGAACCCATACCCGCAAAAGCGTAGGCTATTAAAGTTGTGAGCCATGGAGGTGGTACATCTGAAGTTGACACCCTGGCTCTAGGAATCTGATACTTTTTGGCTTCATGCTGTGTGGTAAAATCATCAAGAAATTAGGAGGTTTAGATTCAACATCGTTCCATTTCCACTAATCTGTATGTGACAGCACAGGGGGTGGAGGGTGACCCAGGCTGAAAGATTAACCCACATATTTAACCAGGGACGGAACAGAAAATCCTGCCTGGGCATAGTGAACATTAGGATGTTTTGTCTTCACAACTAAGATGAGAAATGTGATGCAGAGGAGCCTGAAAATCTAAAACTTCATCTCCAAAACATCATCCTTAAAGAATCTCACTTCTGAAATTGCCCCGAGAACCCAAAACCTAGTTTTGGTGATCAAAGATGAACTCTGCTTTGTGGTCTGGCTTTCAGCTGAATAAATGGCAAAGAAAAGGAAATTATTTGCTGAGAAGACCTTAACGATGGGCTGTCCTTGTTTTACCTTGAGAGTTTCTTATTAGAAGTGTGGTGTAGCAGGAGGCATATTTCATTCAAGATCACAGATTCATCTTCCTTAACAATTGCCTTTTCTCGAACAGGGGACACAGACTGGTAGATAAGTTAGTTTTTTTGTTTAGTACTTGCATGTTATTCAACACTGTGTCACTGTGTAGGAAGAATTATAGGCTGTCAGCCTATATTTCTATCTACCTGTACCTGTCTGCTGAATGATAAACCCTTGCTCCACTTGGGGTTAGCTAGCAAGAGGCAGGGACAGGCAAGAGGTGGAATTCCCCAGGCTGCTCCTCTTCCATTTTCTGGCTCAGGAAAGGCTGGCAGTGTGTTTTAGTGATGCATTTCTGTTACCACACGATGTGCTGGAGTTTTCAACAGCAGATCATGTCCTGAAACCTGCTGTTGTTTAGCAAACATCACAGGACTGGCAGGGCATTTTCCCAGCACAGGAATTCCCCAGCCTGCAGCAGGGCCGTGGGGTGGATCACCCAGTGCCAACTCCATTACAGGGACCTGAGATCCTGTGTAACCTGGTGGAGCATCTGGACAGGAATGGAAGCAGCTGGTGGCAGGAAGAGCTCTTGGACGTAGAAAGTGGAAGCAGAGAGTCTGAGAACTGAGTGCCTAATGCCCAGGGACCCACCAGCTCTTTGTTTGCCCCAGCTCAGAGATGATTTTCGCAGTACTGCGCCTGGCCAGAATCATTAACTCATCAGTGCTCAAGAGGCAGCAGCGAGATGCTTACAGCCCCTCTTCCCCACTCAGCAACTGGAATGAACAGGGCCACCTCAGAGGTTGCCTTTGCTGGCTGGGTCACTGAACCCAGCATCACGTTAGGAAACTGCTTTTCTGCTCCCTTTCCCACTGCTCGTCCTTGTGGCTGTGCAGCAGGTCAGCTTGTCTCAGCTCATTGCAGTTCTGTGCTGCCAAGCCGATGCCACCATGTAAGGTGACCCAGACTGCATCACTGAGTGATGACTTGTGCTTTTGTGATTATCGGGTCTCACTATGAAATGTTGCTGCCTGATTTCTTAAAGAGCCAGGTGCTTGTCCTCCAACCATCTGGTCAGGAATAGCAGCTGCTCCGACAAAACACAGATGGGGAAACTCTGAGTGCTGTGCAGAAATTACCTTCTTCTCTTGTTTTCCAGCCAGAACCTCGGTGCTGAGTTGATGGGCCTGCAGGTGGATTACTGGATTGCAGCTCCACCCATGGACAGAAAGAGAGACCCAGAGAAGAAGGACCCTTCCACTACCAAAAACACACTGAAATGCACTTTCCGGTCCCTCCAGGTCAGCAGGTTACCTGCCAGCGGTGAGATTGCCACCACTCCAACGATGTCCATGACTGTCGTGACGAAAGAGAAGAACAAGAAAGGTAAGGTGGACACATTTACTGTTGCCAAAGGCCAACAATGCAATGCTGCTCTCCCTGTTCTGCTGCTCCAGGGCTGCCTGACTTGTCAGTCCTGCATTACAGCACCTTAGTCATATTTTTATCCCCAAAATCCTAGTCTGTCTGTAGAGAAGTGACTGCGTAAGGTGATACAGTTTGAAAGGGTGGCTCCTCTTTGTGCTGTAAAAAGGGGATTTTTTCACACTTACAGCTGAACAGCTGAGATGGTGTAGCCCAAAAGAACAAAGGTTGAGGACAGAGCAAGGACATTTGTGGGTGGCTCTCCAGAAAGCCATGAGGTATGCTGCTCTGGACAGTTTCCCTGTGTTCCTTGTGAGGCCGCTGGTGCTGGTTTGGGGTGTTGGATTAGGTAAGAGGCAGCTTGTGCCCGAACCACCAGAGTCAGGGCAGACCCTGCGGCCTGTACGGCTCCATGCTGTGGTCTCCTCTGCCACATGACGGAGGTGCAGACAGAGGCAGGACATGTGTGCATCCCATCATGTTGCACCATATGGCAGCCGCCCCAGCAGACTTTTTGCTGGATTTGATGTGGTGTCCTCATGTTTAAATACAACTTTCACAGCTGGACAGATGCACTGGCCAGACCTGCCAACCCATTGCTAGGTGTGCATGGACGTACAAGAGGTGTTGTCACTCAGAGCAGGGCTGCAGCAATGTAAGTTCTTCTAGAGGAGCCCTTATGTTCTTGCACAGAGTGCTTTGTGGGACAAAAGGAGGTGCAAGAGAAATGCTCTCAGCGCAAAGCCTCATGTTAACCTTTTTCTTGTTTAATCATCCGCTCTTAAAATCATGGTATTGAGTTTATTTTCTCCAAACAAAAAAAAGGCATTTTAGATATTGTCAGTAATTCTGTATTTGCTCCTGGCCTTGGTAATGTGAAACATTAGAAATTGAAAACAGCTTTGCAGAGAAGTGTTTTCAAGGAAGCAGCAAGGCAGTCCTGCGCTTACACTTAACTGCCAATAGTTGTCCTTCACAACATCTTCCTCCCCATGGACCTGGGAGTCGTTCCTGGTGGAAACAGGGGTTTGGGGGGCTCTGAGAAAAGGTCAGCACAACCTTCTGGACCTGTGGCTGTGGGAGATGGGTGAATAACTGCAGCCAGGTCACTACTGGGCCAGTATAGCTGTGGCACTGCTGGTACCAGTGGTCCTACCCCTGACCACACCCTGGCACGCCTATGGGAGAAGCAATCCTGAGCCACTCAAAATATTTTTCACTGGGGCTGGCCCAGCCTGGAGCACTGGTGTTCAACACCACCAGCTTTTCTGTGTAGCCAGTTTGTACAGCTTTGCTTATCCATTTGGACAGTTCTCGGGCAACTGGACCCTTTTTAGCTCTCCTGATGTCTTCCCTCTCCACCAACTGCCCATAGTTTGTAGTCACTCCTGCTCTCCAAGGTGTCTGTGCAGCCCAGCTCACGTTGGGCTGCTGCTAGCCTGCAGCAGACCTGCCTGCAGCTATGTGGGAGGCTGGAGTGCGGTGCTGCCCGGCAGCCGTGTGCAGTATGTGGGACTCCCCCCTAGGTGGTGCGGCTGCCCGGCACATCCCGTCAGCCCAGCACAGCGCACAGGCTGGGGACCTCCACAGATGCAGCTGTTTTCCCTGGTGTCCCAACAGAGCAGCAGGAGTTACCCTGAAGGTCCCCTTTGGGCTTGGGTTATGAGCTGGAAATGCTTCACGTAGAGATGCTTAGGGCTAAGATGTCCATGTGCGTAGGTGACGGTGCTGAGCACTGACGTGGTCAAACTCCTGCCAAACAGGGATGATTTTAGGAGTTTAAATGAGAGTTAGAATTTTCAGACATGAATGTTTAAATGCAAAAACCCAAACAAGTCTTGGTGCAGCTCCTGTGAGTGGCAGAGATTCACTGTATGCCGGTTTGATTTTTCTTCCAGTGATGTTTTTGCCCAAGAAAACAAAAGACAAGGAGGTTGAGTCAAAGAGCCAGTGTATTGAAGGAATCAGCAGGTTGATTTGCACAGCGAAACATCAGCAGAACATGCTGCGCGGTAAGTGCAGCTCTTGCATCCTGTCGGGCTCTGGGGCAAGGCTCAGCTGCTAGCATTGTCCTCCAGGCAAAGGGCTGACCTGGTGTCCTGCCCGATGCCCTGGAGCCAACGTAATGGGGGTGTTCCTGGGAAACGGCCTTGGCTGTGTCCAGCATGGGGGAATGCTTCAATGGGTCTGGGATGTGGGAAAATCCTTCTTTACCTAGGAACTCCTCTGAGTCAGGGCCCTGAATGAGGACAAGGGCTGTGCCAGGCTTCATTCCCCCTCCCTGTCATTCTGTTTCCCTTGCACGTCTGGAAAGTGACGGCAGAGAGCAGTGAGAGTATGACTGCTCCTCTAGGCAGGACGATGGCACAAAGGCATACCACAGCAGGAGCTGTACGTGCATCCTGCAGGCAGACCTAAAGTGGCTGTCAGCGGAGCTGTGCATCCAGTATCAAAAATATCCCTGTAGCCTATTCAGTTGATAATCCCCACCACTGTTAACAGCAGAGGGATCTGCTTAGGTCACCTCCTTAATCCTGGCATAGTCCCTGTGAGACTGGGGAGCATGAGGGGTGATCACAGTATGTGTGTCATCTCTTTAGGAGATGTGGATCTCCTGGTTAAGAGTGCCAGTGAGGACAGACTGATGTCCATCTCTGTAAGAGTGCATTTGCCCAAAAGAGAACATGGAGTGTGTTTAGGAAATCTGAGAAATTGGATCAGGTGACGCTGAAATCAGCAGTCTGGGGAGCTCCAGTGTCAGTGAGCAATGCTGGAACAACAATCTGAGCTGTTCTCCCTAAACTTGGTCTGCTCTTGAGCCTTCCTCCCCTGTATGTGCAGCTATTTACAGTGACAGCGGCGGGGTAGCCAGCCAGAGCAGCATGTACCAGGCCTCCCTCTGCTGACTGCAGGGAGGTTTCTAGCAAAGCTGTTTGAGGCTCGCCACTTCCACTCGGTATTTTCTAACTCTCCTCTCTTTTTACCCTCCCCTGCAGTCCTGATCGACGGGGTGGAGTGGAATGACGTCAAGTTCTTTCAGCTGGCAGCACAGTGGTCCTCTCATGTCAAGCACTTTCCCATCTGCATATTTGGACACTCCAAATCTAACTTCTAGCCGTGCTCGGCGGAGGGACCTTCTGTCCATCCCGGGGACTGCACACCAGGAGCCAGGAATTGCGTGCCAACTCTGACTCGCGTCGCTCTGCCCTCTCCTGCAGAATTAATTACAGATGTGCTTGGATTACTCTTGAATTACATTTTTCTATTAACTCTTAAGTTTACTACAAGGGAAGGAAACCCCTTTAAACAAAGGCAAAAAAAACCCAGTCTTAAATATAGATGTGCTGACAACGTGAAGTCGTGGGGGAGTTGGCAGGAGCAGGCAACCTGCCCCAGAACACCTACCACTTACGAGCAGATAGCTGAATAACTGCACTGCTTATTAACCTGAGACCTCATTGGTGTGAGTGGGCTGGGGGAGCCGTGGATCAGCTCAGACGGATTTTGCAGAAGATCATGTGTGTTCCGGTGCATTTGGCCCCCTCCCTCTGTATTACTAGGAAAAAAAAAGATGGCCAGTCTTTCTTCCTGCTGCCGAAGGATGAGAGATCAGCGAGTCTGGAGGGAGTTCAGCTGTCCAGTTTGAAAAACAAATCACTTGCATAGCTAGGGAGGTCTGGAGAGGAGATCCCCCTTTGGAGTGTGGAGTCTGCCACAGGGACGGGCAGGTGTTTGTGCTGAAGAGATGCCTGAGGAGGGTTGGGCAGGAACAGGAATTAGGGAAACACTAGGTGTTAAGGAACTCCAGTGTCCCAGGTCTGTGACAGTGACAAAACCGAGCCAGTCACAATGTCCCTGCAGCTGGCTGTGCTGCGGAGGGACACTGCATCAGTGGGGTCGCTGCTATTTACATACTCACACCGATTATTTACCTGTCAATAAAACCTCGTCCAGCCTCTAAAGGGAAAGGATTTTTTTTAATAGCTGCAGATTTTTTTTAATGCTTTCTAAAAAAAAAAAAAAAAAAAAAAAAAAAAAAAAAGAGGAAAAAAAAATTAAGTTGCAAANGAATTAAGTTGCCAAAAAAACAAACCCAGGAAGATGAGCCGTTGTCTGTGAAGTGATACATCACTGTAGTGGCTGGACTGGGAGCCAGCCAGGCGCTCTGCGTGTCCAGCTGCCTTCCCGTCCATCTGTCAAACCGCACACGTGAGGTAGCGTGGGCTGCTTTATCTGCTGCCTTTGTCTTGCCCTGACCGCACTGTGCTCCCCAGAGCCTGCTCCCGTCTCCCTCGTGCATCAACTCGGGCTGGGTGCAGACCACCTGGCTTCAGGGCCGCTGCAGGAGTGCATTTTCACCATGCCCTCCAACCACTCAGGACCTCTCCTGTAGGGACTGAGAGACTAACAAAAATGAAGGGTGCTGGGGGTAGGCAGCCTCCTGCAGGCTGCTCTGTAGATGGACGTTGTCCTTACCTTCTGCTTTTTGAGTATTCCTCACTGTTTCTCTGTGGATTGCATCCCTTCCCCAGCAGGATATGCTTTTACCCTGGCACAGCATTGCCTATGGATTGAGGATTTGCTAGGGGATTCAGTCCCAAGGCTGTAGCTGGGACGTGAGAGAGGATGAAGCCAGCCAGGTTCTCTGTCCCCCTTAGGCAGCAAGATGACCTGGGAGATGGAGGAGTGAGATTTTTAGGTGTCTCGCTCTGTTGGCTTGGCTCCGGCTGCACTTGCGTTTGTACGCCGTCCTGCTGCCAGGGACGCTTGGGCTACCAGGACAAGGGGATACTTTTAGAAGGAGGTGGTGTGACAAGCCACAGGTGGCAGCTCCGGGTGCTGCAGATGTGGTGTTTTGCTCTCCAGGCTTCCCGAGGCGTGCCTGGGAGGGACTCGGAGCAGGTGGTGGATGGGGTTTGGGAAGCAGAATGTGCTGGCTGTGTGGAAGAGCAGACATCTCTGGCATTTCAGGGTAAGGGACTAAAGTTTTTGATGTGGTCCTTTTGGGTCCCACCCTTGTGGGCAGGCCAGGTTCTGCCAGCATTTCCAGAAGGCGCTTTCTGAGGGCAGTGATGCTTTTGAACCTTTACCAGCATCTGCAGGTCAATACTACGACTTTTTTTTTTTTGTCTGATCCCTTACCCGTGGGTTTTTTAAAGGCTTGGGGAACGTGCTTTGCCCTGCTTGGCGGGTCCTGCTCTGCACAGGGACCTCCCGGTTTGTTTTGGGCAGGGCAGTGGTGGTGTGTCCTGTTAGGTCTCTTCCTGCTGACGGGGAGCAAGGGTTTATTAGGCAAGAGCATGGTCCGTGCTGGTGCCTGTTGCAGCTCACAGCAGGGGCTGCTTCACTGACACTGATTTCATGAAACCCTTTCCCAGCACAAGTGCAACCTACTTGGCCAGGGACTGGGTATTCCCTTCAGACCACGCAGGGGAGGAGGACGTGGTCCCATGCCCGGTGGCACACTGCTGGGCAGGCCATATTGTCTAGTTGCAATACTCTTGTTTCTTCCCGCAGGCAGGTCTGCCTGCCGTCTGCTGGCTCTTGGCTGCGGCAGAAGCTGGGCTCTAGTCTGAATGTCGTCGTGTCCATCGGTTCGTGCGTTTTCGGTTGACCTGAGCTGATGCTGTGGGACTGTATAGCGTTGCCTAGCAGCAGTAGCGTGGGAGATGGTGTATAAGCACATCACTTCTTTTTCTTTATTGAGGCTGTTACATGAAAAAAAAAAAAAATCTTTTCCAAGGAAATTAGTCAGTGTGTGATTTGTTCCTCGAGTCTCACGGCTGGTGTGACAAGAGTGATTGGGCTGGGTTCCAGCGTCAGGAGCCGCACGCAGCCTGGGCAGCTCTCGGTGCCGGAGCGTGTTAGTGCTGCGGAGGTGGGGTGGACTGACCGACCGCAATAACTTTGTTTACTGGGGGGGTGAGGGGGGGAACCATCACTGTGCTCCTCTTTGTATTTCATCCTACTGTAAAGAAACAAATGGTAGCTAGGACAGGATTTCCCAGGTCCTGCCTATCAAATGTGTGTTGCCCTGCTCTACTCTGTGTGTGTGCGTACGTGCGTGTGTACGTGTGAGAGAGAAATACTTCTGCTCGTTGCATTTCATGTTGGTTTGTGTTTGGTTCTAACTTTATACAAGCGAGTGTGAAACTCTGTACGCCTGAGACCTGAGGGCTTGTGTCTCCGCAGGGTTTCTCCCCTGTGGAAAGCTGCCGTTGCTCTGAAATGCCTCTCCTGTGCACGGAAGCATCCCGGCTTCTCAGCCTTGTCCTCCCAGAGCCTGGCAGCGTCAGGCTGGGCCCGTGGGCAGCTGTGTGCCAGGGGGTGGCTGTGGTGTTCCCATGCCTTGGAGGCAAGGGCTGGCATGCACGTTTGGTGGTGCTGCTCTGGTCGGGGTGATGTATCTGTGTTGTTTCTCTTGTATCTTGTGGAGCCACTTTGTACAGCTGTTTCTGTCCCTGACTGGAGGACAAACAGGTTTCTGTTTCTAAGGTAAATGAGCATCAAAGTATGCACGTGGCTTAGGCCTTTTTGGGAAGGGGTTTTGCACCCGGTGATATGTACTAGTGACTGATCTCGGCTCTCCCACCCTCCCAGCTCCCCCAACAGTTTGGCAGGGGACCCTCCCACAAGCAAGCCCCGCCGGCCGGAGGGATGCCTGCTGTGGGGTCAGGGAGAGCCACTGGTGCAGTGATGGGTCTCTGCCTGGTGGCGTTAGGTGGTTGTGTGCAAGTTAATAAATACAAAAGGATGGCTTAGAGCAGAGACAGCACTGCTCCATCTTCAGCTCTCAAGGGTTTTGGTGAGGAAGGTGCAACTCAAAAGAAGAAACACAGTGGCATTATCCCGCCTGCCTGCATTAGATGGGGCTTGCTTTGGAGCCACGTGGTCCAACAGCAAAGGCAGGGGCTGGAGCGGGCAGCATCTGAGCTGATCTCCAGTCAGGAGGTGCTTTGAAGTCGGTGTCCCCTGGTCTCCCTGTCCCTTTGTGTCCCACGACTCGCCCCTGCTCCCCACAGAGCTTGTCTCCTGCTCCCCTGGCTGTGGCTTCTCAAAGCAGCCGGTTTTGTTCCCAGCTGCTCTTGGGCAAAGGGCCCCCACCTCTCTCAGAGGTGAGGTCTCGGGAACAGGCTCGCTGCTGCGCTGGGCTGCGCGGCACTGACCTAGTTTAACAGCGCTGGCGAGCAGATGAAAGATGGAAGGTTTTTGTGGCGTCGTGTTGCACCTTGAGTGCTTCCTGGTCCTCTGGGTTGAGTTTCCCGGAGACAAAGGCTCAGCCTCAGCCCTGCCAGTGTTCGATCAGCTGCTGGCTCTCCTGCGGCGCCAGCGACTTTGCAGGCATCTTGGGCGGCTGTTTTAGCTCAGCGCTGCAATTTCCATCCAGTTCAATTGTTACCGGTTACATCTCAGCGATAACTGCAGAGTCCTCCATAATTACACATGAGTTTGGGGAGAGCCACTGTCTCTTTGGCTGTGTTTTGCTGCTTTAATTAGCACGCGCTTGTGGCTTTAGCCTGCAGAGGGTGGCTGGGAGGTTTCTGGGGCTGGAGATGTGCCTGTTTGCTATCCATCCTCAAACTCAGCCGTGAACCGTGCTGCCCTGTGCTTAACCTGAGATTGCAGCAAAGGCCCGGTCGTGTTTCTTACCAGCAGCGTGTGCTGGAGGGGAGCTCTGGAGAGCTGGGGTGGGAGGCCACTGCACGTGGCACTTCCAAGTTTAAGAAGATGATCCTGGCAAGAGGCAGCAGAGCCGGTGGCCTTCCCCTGCTGCCTGATGTGCTGAGGGATTGGGAAGGCTGGGATTAGGGCAGTCCTCCCGTGCAGCCGTAAAGGGCTGGAGGCCCTGGAGCTTTTTTGAAGCTATGTTGGACGCAGTAGCTCTGTCTCCTCTGTTCAGGGGGTCTCAGTCTCGGCGGGTAGCTGTGCGGTGGCATTTTAGTGTGACACTCCCTCTGGGCTTATCTGGCAGGGAGAAGGCCAGAAATGAGCAGCAGCATCTCCCGGAGGTTTCCTGGAGCCTCTGCAGCGGGGTTTTCGTGGGAGGTGCTCCTGGCAGGGCCACTTGGCTGCTTCAGGACAGACTAGGGGAGGAAGGGGACATGCCAGCTGTGAAAGCAGCGGTTCACTGGTTTCCTTAAGGAAGAGCACTGGTATGGGGCCACATCCAGTCAGCTGCTGCTTTGCGCCTTGGCTGGAGGGTTGCCATAGTGTTGTCTGCCCGGTTGCATATGTGCCGCGACCGGAGGGGAAACACCTTGGAAGTGTGGGTACTGCATGTGCCGGGGCTGTGTGCCACCAGCCTTGTCCGGACCATGGCATAAAAGGGGACGTTACCACTTTGTAGATTCCTGAGTTGTCCATCTGTTTCATTGTTGTATTGTTTGGGTTCTAGGTTGTTTTTTTTTTTAAAAAAAATGAAGACAGATTAAATGTAAATAGCCTTTTTTTTGGAACAAACTGCAACGTGCTCAACCTCGTCAACTATTTTATGGTACTAATGCAACACTAATAAAACTGGACATGAAAGCACACACCCGTCCCTTGAGTTGTCTCTCAGCAGGGGCTGCTCTGGCATGACTGGGGCAGTTGTCTCCAGTAGGAGACGGCAGCATGGCTTTCTAGCGTGGGGGAATCTCTTGCGTTATTTATCCAGCTGCCCGGCAGCAATTCCAGGGCAGAGCCGGTGGATCTGCAGGTCCTCCCCAGCACCGAGCCCTCCTGTGGTTTTTGCAGCCCTGCTGCCCCGCAGGCCTCCTGCAGCTCTCCTGGATCCAACAGCCCTCTCTAGCACCCGGTCCTCACCTCCTCCCAGCAAGCAGGGACCAGACTGGTGCCCATTTCTGGTCTGGGGGACTGTGCTGGATGGACACGGTGGTGTTAGGGTACCAAGGAGGGGCTCAGTGGGGGAAGACTGAGGCTGCGGTAGCCTGAAGCTGTGTTGTGCTCCTGGGAGAGTGGTGGGAGAGGGACTGGGATGCGTGGGGTGGCAAGCACTTGGGCTTGGTGCTGGGGAGTGGGAAGGTGGAGAGAAGGAAAGAGAAGAGCTAAGCAGCTGTTTTGAGGCAGAAAGGTGATGAAATTTTGGGAAATGTGACCATGGCTGTGGTCCCCAGGATACAGCATGTTGGAGGCAGCAGTGGGAATGCCGAGCCGGAGCAGCCTGCATCCCTGTGCTTCACCTGGCCGAGAGTGGGGTCACGAGGGGTGGATGCTGATGGGGCGAGGAGCTGGGGGTGAAGGGAGCTCCCCGCAGTGGGCCAGGTGGCTCTCAAAGCACACAGGTCTCAATGGATGTCCCAGCTCCTCCTCTTGGCCTGGCTGGGCTTGCAGGCACATTTATGGCCTGACCCCTTTGCTTGAGGAGGGGACACAAGTCCCACCTAGGTGGCACTGAACAGCGCTTGGGTAACTCCAGGCAGGAGGAAGGTATGTAGCTTGGGATGGGACAAATTTGGGACTCCTGAGTGCAGAGACAGCACCAAAAGCCACGGGGAGGGCCTGGCTGCTGGTGGGATGGGGGGAGCAGCGTGGGGCAGCTCGGGGACACAAGTGGGTCAAGGCTCTGTTTTGGTCATGTATTTTTTGCACAGGTTCAGCTGTAAACCTGCACCGAGGGCCCAGCTAAGTGGAAGAGGCGCAGCATGAGCTTCACCTTTTAGAGCCCATGGAGGACCTCGTCTCGGCACAGGAAGGAGGGTGCAAGCAGAGGGGACTGGGGTGGTGGGAAGGCTCAGGAGCTGGCAGGGGGAGCAGAGTGCTCCCCACATCAGCGGGGAGCATGCATGGGCTCTCCACGCCAAGCCAAAAGCCCCGGTGGGGCCATGGGCACACTCCCCTGTCTTCTGGAAGGGAGGAGAAGGAAAACGGAGCAGGGTGGAGCAAGGATGGGTCAGGACCGGGGTGTGTCAGGTCATACGCAATGGGCCTAGAGAGCCTCCCTCACCCACACATGCTGGGACAAGCCGATTTCTGCCAGGCATCCTTGGAGTGGGTTCTCAAAGTGCCGGTGTCTTCCTTCTGCAGGTCTTGTCTTTTCTCAGCGGAGGTGCACCCTCACTGCCATGCCGAGAGGCGTCAAATGCAAGCGATGCCCTGCCAGGATGCACCCAAAAGCCTTCTGGAAGGTCTGGGTTTGCCACGGTGGGAGTCGGTGGCACCTGTGGGAGTGGGGTTTGGTGGTGGGAGATGGGGCGTTGCAAGAGCCCGCTCCTTCCCAGGCTGCCGCCGCCGCCGGCTCCCTCCCATTGCACAACACCCCAGCGGTGACCACAGCTATTGCTTAACCTGGAAGAGGAACAGCAGGGAAGTTCCGACATGGTTTTGTTACTATCATTTAAAAAACAATTTAGCATCTGGAAAGAGCAGTCAGCGCTATGTGACCGGCCGCTGCTTCGTGTGCAACTACCAAGTGCCCCATGATGCGATTTGTAAATATTTATTCTGGATAATTTTTTTGTGTCCTACCGAATTATTTTCTGCTCTGCGGAACGGTTGCAGAAGCAGCCAGGGGAGAACCAGCCCTCGCACCCCACGGTGTCCCCGGTGGCTGTGCCGGCACGTGCTCCCCGAGCTGGCTCTGAAAGGGGGGAAAATATCACGGCGGCACACCACCCCCACCCCCCCTCCCGGCACATTGAACATTTTTTGGCTGAACGATTTTCACCCCCTGAGGTGCTGTCCCCGCTCAGCCATGCTCCTTGTGCGCATTGGAAACATGAAAGCAGAGCCCTGTGCCCTACTGGGATCTGAGGACTGTCAGAGATTTTAGTTTGATTGTGTTGGTTTTTTTTTTTTAACATGCAAAGCAAACTTTAACAAAAGCTCTGTTCTTTTTCAAATAGATGTATTTTGGCAGTTGTCAAGGTTTTGGGCGGCCTTGTGTAGCTGTTTCAGGGCTTTATGAGAACCGGGGTTGAGAGCACAGGCAGTGGCTCTGCCCAGCCCCGGTACAGGGTATGACCGTTTCTGCCATCAACCACTTACTCCAGCAAAGAGTTTGGTGGCAGATATTTTTTGGCTGTCATGACCTGCCTGACTGTGAGGAGGGCTCTTGGGCTGACACCTTGGGCTCAGGTGATTGTCCAGCTCTGTGTTGGAGTGGAGGAGCGAGTGTAGATATCCTGCCGTGCCAGAGAGGCCAGCAGTGCCCCAGGTCCGCCTATGCTGACCATCAGAGGTGTAGCTCTTCATGGGGTTCACCATCCAGCCTTGGGCCAAGTGCATGGAGAAGTCCTCGGGGGATGGCCGGTNAGGGGGGATGGCCAGTCACCCGCTCTCTTGTACTTTGGCAGCCCTCGCTGGGGGACCTGCTGTAAAGGTGTTACGTACCAAAGACTGATGGTTTCTTGGGGCATTTTTTTGGTGTCAGCCTGTCAGTTCCTGTAGGAGAGGAAATGGCAGCGGCAATGTGCAAGTTTTGCAGAGCGATCTGGAACCGGTGACCGTTCAACAACCACGNAGCGATCTGGAACCGGTGACTGTTCAACAACCACGCAACCACTGCAGGGCTGCTGAGGAGACGCCTGGAGAGGAGCAGTGCGTGGGTGAAGAAGGGATGGTGACACCCCCAGGTCAGTGGGCAAGGGGAAGCTAAGGCGGTCATCTACATTTCACCTTTTGGGCTGACACCTGAGGAGGGGGGAGGCCCCACCATGGCAGTGTCTCAGGGGCAGTGGAGGGGCCGGGACAGGCCGCCCCTCGCCATCGCAGGGACCTGAGGGACACGGTGTAGGAGTGTGTGAGCGGGAGGTGTGTGTGGGGCACGGGACTTCCACGTGTGTGTGAAGGGATGGAGGGGCGGACATGGGGACCGGGCAGCGTATGGGTGTAGGTACAGGTGTGTGTGTGTGGGGGGGTTGTGTGGTGTGAGCAGGCTGTGGGTGCGTGTGAGGACATGTAGCGTGGGGGCTGTCTGCAAGAACAGGCGCTGTCTGTACATGGAGGCTGTGTGTGAATACAGGCGGCATGTGTGTGTGTGTTAGAAGGCCTGGTGAGCGTGAGGAGGGCTGTGAGCGCAGGCAGATATGTGTGTGTGTGAGGAGGGCTGTGTGTGAGCACAGGGGTGTGTGTGTGAGGAAGGCTGTGAGTATACCCAGTGTGTGTGGAAGGAGGGCTGTGAGTACAGGTGGACCTCTGTGTGTGTGTGTGTGAGGAGGGCTGTTGAGTACAGGTGGACCTGTGTGTGAGGAGGGCTGTGAGTGAGTACAGGCATGTGTGTGAGGAGGGCTGTGAGTACAGGAGGACCGTGTGAGTACAGGTGTGTGTGAGGAGGGCTGTGAGGATACCCAGTGTGTGTGGTAGGAGGGCTTTTGAGTACGGGTGGACCTCTGTGTGTGTGTGTGAGGAGGGCTGTGAGTACAGGTGTATGCGTGAGGAGGGCTGTGAGTACAGGCGGACCTGTATGTGTGTGAGGAGGGCAGGTGGTGTTTGAGCGTGTGTGTGTCGGGCTGTACGTGAGGACAGGCTGTGTGTGTGTGTGTATGTGTGTGTGAGGAGGGCTGTCCACGCCACGACAGGCGGGGGCTGTGAGGAGGGCTGAGCCCGAGCGGCGACGGGCGAGCTGTGCGAGGACAGGCGGGGTGTGTGTGTGTGCGTGTGAGGAGGAGAGGCGCTGCCCGCCGGCAGGCCCGCTCCCCTCCCGCCGGGCGCAGGCCGCGGAGCGCCGCCCTCACACGCTGCGGGCTGGGCGGCGGGGCCGGCTCCTTCCCCCCCTCCTTCCTTCCCTCCCTCCCGCCGCCGCCGGGCCTCTCTCCGCCCGGGGCCCGCCGCCCCCGGCCCGCCGCCGCCCCGCCCTCCGCCTGCCTCCCTCCCTCCCTCCTTGTCGGCCGGGCGGCAGCCGGCGCGGCCCCTTTAATTCCCCCGCTCCCCTCCCCCGCCCGGTCGCTCCAGCCTCCATTTTCCAGCGGATCCGGCACCTGGAGGCGGCGGCGGGAGCGGCCCGCGCCCCGCACCCGGCCCCGTCCCGGGCATGGCCGCCAACATGTACCGGGTCGGAGGTAAGCGCTCCCGGGGCCCCGGCCCCGTCGCGGCCCTGCCCGGCCCCGCCGCGCCTCCTTCCCCTTCACTCCCTCCCGCGTGTGAGCGGCGCCTCGGGGGCCCGGCGGGCCGCGGCGGCGGGGCAGGCCCGGGGCGGGGCGGCGGCCCAGCGGGGCGGCGGCGGGAGGCCGGGGCGGGCGAGGGGCCGAGGTTCAGTCAGCGCCTGGGGCGGGTCGGGGGCCCGGGGGGCAGCCCGGCAGGGAGGCTGGCGGGGAGCGGGGCCTGAGGGGGGCTCCGGAGGGGCGGCCGGAGGCCGGGGCGGGCGGCGGGTGAGGCGGGAGCGGGGCAAGGGGCCTGGTGAGCTGTGGGGAGGGGGCGGCGTGGGGTGNCTGCTGTGAGGGAGCCCGTGTGCGGGCTGCGGGGAGAGACGGGGCGGTGTGCTGGGGTTATGGGAGCCGGGGATGTGGGGAAGGCTTTAGGTGAGGGGTAAGGGGTGGAGAACGGCCTTATGTGGGGCCACACGGGGCTCGAGGGTGGGGGGAGATGGGGCATGTGAGGTGAAGGGCTGGGGGTGCTCGGGGGGCTTGGGCTGAGGAGCAGAGGGCAGGTCTGGGACGGGGCACAGGCAGAGTGAGATGGGTCGGCGGGGCTGGGGCAAGGCAGGAAAGAGAGAACGGAGAGGCGGTGGGGAAGCAGCGTCGGGATGGGCCCCGGGATGGGGCCTGGGGTGGCTCTTTAGAATGGGGGTCATGCGAGGTTGTAGGGGTGGGGACCAAGGAGCAGTTGCTGAGATAAAAAGGAGCACAAAGATGGGCAGAGGCTGCTGGTGGAGCGGGGGACTGGTGTGAGGCACGTCCTGCAGATCTTGGCCTCCCCTTCCACCCTTGCTGTTTTGTTGTATGGTTTCCCATTAGTCTTCTGTTCAGGGTTGCACTCCTGTCTGATTGTCCTTTGTTTTGACTCACGTGAAGAGAAAGGAGAGGCAACAGGGCTTGGGATTGCGTTTTATGGAATATAAACCGAGGGTGGTCTGGCATGAATTTGTGCTCGGCCATTTTCCTTCATAAAAGCTGTTCTGTGGAGCGTCCTTCTCCCCAGGACTATAGCATGTGCGGGAAGATGTTTTTGTGGGGTTTCCTCCTTTTCAAAATGCTGTATTTCTTATGGAGTTCTGTAAAACCGGAATAAAGTAAACAAGGCACAAAATACAGCAAAGGTGGCCAAGCCATCCTGTCTGGCTGCTCTCCATCAACAACTACTTTCTGTTCTTTCCGCTTTTCTGGCCTACCCTCACTTTGTGCTCTGAAAAATGCCACTTCTTTTGTCACGTTCATACTTTTTTTTTCTGGTTGCAGTTGGTTTCACGGAGGGATAAGGTGTGCCTCTTGGCTGTCCCAGCTTTGTTTCTTGGGTTGCTACAAGCTGATGGTGTGCATGTAGCATTATGTCGGTTTGGAGATGCTGAGAACAGAAAGATGAAGGACAAGATGAGTTGTGGAAATTTACAGCTCGGATCCTGGTCTGACTTTGGAAGGGAATTGTTTCCTGGAAATTATTGTTTGGCATTTATTGTTATAGGCTCCAGCCTTGTGTGGAATGTTTTCTCTAGTATTTTGTATGAGAAAAATCTGTACTGTGTACCCCATGGGTGGTGAGAAGGGACTTCTGAAAATCTCTAGGCCGACCTCCTGCTAGAAGCTGTCCTGTTGGAGCAGAGTGCTCGGAGCTGTGTCCAACCTGGTCCTGAGTATCTTTAAGGATGGCGATGCCACCCTTACTTTAGGCCCAGTCCAGTGTTTGATCATGCTTATGGTAAATACTTGTTTCTGTGTGCCTGGTTGGATTTTCTCGTGTTCCAGCTGGTGTCCCTTGTCCCTCATCCTGTCCCTGAGCATCTCTGAGAAGAGCCTGTGCCCATCTGCTCTACACCTCCTCCTCAGTAGTTGTAGACAGCAGTAACATCTGCCCTGAGCCTTCTCCTTCCTGGGCTGACCTAACCCTCCTCTCTCTGCCTTTCTTTGCACGTCCCATGCTCCAGCACTGACCACCTCAGTGGCCTCTGCTGGACTCCTGCCTGTATGTCACCACCCTTGAGCTGGGGAGCCCAAGCTGGACCCAGCTCTCACAAGTGCTTAGCAGATGAGCACTGTCTGTCTCCTTGCCCTGCTGGCTGCACTCCTGCTAACACGGCAACGTTGGCTGCCTTTGCTGCAAGGGTGTGCTGCTGGCTCCTGGGCAATTTGTTGTCTTCCCAGGTGCCTTCCTACAGAGATGCTGTGCCGACAGCCTGTACCGCTGCAGGGAGTTATCCCACCCCAGATGTGGGGCTTTGCTCTAGCTGTAGTTGAACTTCTGAGGTTTTTGTCAACCCATTTTCCAGCTTGCTGAAGTCCCTCTGAATAGCAGCCTGCCCTCCAGCATGTGGTGTGCTTTTCCCAACTTTTAGAGAGTGTACTCTAGTCCCTACCCAGGCCATTAAAAACCTTCTAAGCTGGGTTTGCCCCAATGTTGATCCTTGAGGGATGCCATTAGCAACCAGCAGCTGGGTGAAGGTTGTAACTGCTGGTCACAATCCTTTGAGCCTGGCGTTCCGGCCAGATTTCTCCCACCTTTATTGTCTGGTTATCCAGGCCACACCTCAGCGCTTTGGTTCGAAGGATGCCATGGGAGACTAGCACAGCCTTTGACACAAAGTCAAGGTGTATAACACCCCCCCGCTCTCCCCTCAGCCACAGAGCCACTCTTTTCATCCCAGAAGGGAGTCAAGTTAGTCAGGCATGATTTGCCTTTGATATATCCATTTTGGCTGGTTTTGGTCACCTTCTTGTCTTTTCTATAGTTGGAAATGGTGTCCAGGGTTTGCTCTGTAACCTTTCTGGGCAGAGGGCAAGGCAGCTGGCTGATGGCCAAGGTTACAGTGCTCCATTATTGTACATATGGATGAAGTCTTGATTTGACATATTACCAAGATCAACATATGGATGGATGCAGCTGTTTCTGTATGAGCGCTCTGTTCAGCCTGAGCCGGAGGAGTTTGTATTATTGAATTGTTTCTGACCTCTGGTGCTGGTATCTCCCATTAATGGTTTTGTGCGCTGTAGTTGAGTGTGAACTCCAGGGCAGGATTAAATCCTGAATGGGATTTGTGCATAGTCATTTCATATACTTCCTACTGGAAGACAAACATTCAGCAGATAATCTGTTATTATTCTTGTGGCTCCCGAATTGTGTTGTATGAACTCCAGACCTAACAGCTACCAAAAGCAGCTTGTTCACTATAGATCAATAGTGCTCCTAGCAGCATACGTTGACTCTGAAAGGATGGTGATCACTTTTGGCCTAATCATAAAACATCGTGAATCTTTGTTTTCAGAAACCAGTAGGTGGATCGCACGTCTCTGATAAAGACTGATTTTTAAACACGTAGTTGACAGCTCTTCCAGAGGACATGAAGCGTCTTGTTCTCTTCTAATGTTGACATACAGTAGTTCCTTTATAGGGGAGCTGAGGAGCCTGCACTATGGGGGATGAAAGTGGCATGCAAAGTCTTCTCCTCAGTGTTGTGTCACACAGTGAGCATGCTGAGGGGGCTGGGAGCTGCCACTTGAATGGTTGTAAAACTCTGTGGGTATTTTGACTGGTGGTGTTGAGTTGCTTAGAGAAAGCAACTGGTTCTCCTGGTTCCTGCCAAGTTTCTACTGGAGGGCGGTTGGTTGCCAATACAAATGGGACTCTCACAAGCTAGCAGGGTTCTCGGGAGATGTGAAACTTTTTAAATGTGTAGGGAAGATGCCAGGGTATCAAATTCCAAAATGAAATATGGGATCTTGCTCGTTGTCCAGAAGGAAATCCTGGAATCGCCTGCCTCCAATGAAGCAAAGATTTTCTTAACAGCTGCTGTACAGCCATGAAATAAATGGCAGCATGATGAGAGTGGGCTGCTTTTGCTTGGAAAGAGTTGTGGTGGGCTGGCCTGCCGCTTCATGGAGAGGACTGGCAGTCTGCACAATCACAGACCGTATGGGAATGTTGGATAAACACCAGATCTGAGAAGCTTGGGACCTCTGAGCTGGAATTTGGGGCCTCTGATGAAAAAATGCATGTGGGAGAGAGATGTTCATTGTTCTAGCTAGTGCCAGGCTCCGCTTTCAGGAGAGTGCTGTGTCAGCTGCTTGGAAGAGAACAGGTCATCTCGGTATCAAGAGACTTTCCAACAGCTATTCTGTCTCCACCTTCTCTGGGAGAGTTTAATTGTGGTACGACAAGTATTTCTTTAGTGGCGGTAATTGATTGAGCCCCACTGAAGGTTTGTGCCCCTATGACATTCCCTTGATGCAGTGAAATAACGATTTTTGCATTTCCATCTTGCACTGATTTGAGGAACTTAAATTTTCCACCTTCCCTCCTCCTCACTCTTTGTTTTTTCCTGGATTATTTTTATTCTGCTTCAGCTACCCGATCTGGTTCACCGTGGGACTGTGTGAACAGCTGAATGGGCTCAGTGGGAGGGCTGGGAACAAGGGGATGGGGAAAGAAAGGAGAGGAAGGATGGAGGAAGAGCTACTGAAGCCAACAGTTTTCCTGAGACAAATGTCAGTTTATGCTTTTAGATGAAAAGCCTTTTATATGTTCCCGAGTTGTAAGAGTTACCCTCTTGTTTGGGAGTGTACTAGGCTACAAAATTGTCATTGTTTTCATGTCTATGGTACATTTAAGGTGTGTTTAAATGGCATCGGGAGATATGATCACAGGTCAGTCAAGCACATGCATGCTGGCCACATCCAACGCAGTAAATATAAGTGAAATTTTGACCCCACAGCGCCTGGCATGGGCACCTGAGACTCCCAGCATCTTTATTGCGGTGTGCTGGAGGCTGAAGCTCCACAACTTGGTGGTGTTACTCTTGCTCGCTAGATAACACCTGGTATTGGTGCGACTGTGTGCTGCAGTCATACTTCTCATTTTAGTGTAGCCATCCCCAAAGTTTTTAAGAATGGCAGCATGACATCACCTCTCTGTTATTATGGGGTGTTATTAATGGGTGGCTAGGGACTGCGGTTTGACCTGCCCCCCATCCCGTTACATACCCCCATTTGGAATCCAGACTCTCCTGGCGGCATACGACTCCTAACATCCATAATGCTGCCAGAAAGCTGCAAGCAGATGAGTGCATTGGTCCTCTTGACATCATAGTGATGTCAATAGTAATTTTCTGTGCTTTTCCTGGTAAAGAACCAAGGTATAGAGCTATTAAGGAAGCTTGCACAGAAACATGTTATAGAGTCCAGATCTGGAGCATGTAATTCAGATAATTTCACTGCAGGGGCATGTGTAAACCCTCTCCTGTCCCCTTGCTTTATTATCAGTATGTATGTATTTTGGGTTGCGGGAGGGGTTAGTGTGGGGTTTTTTGTTTTGGGATTTGTTTTGGGTTTGGTTTTTTTCTTTATTAACTTCTAGCTGAAGTGGAGTGTTTGAAGGTAACTTGAGCTGAGAGTGGGTTTATGGAAAGAGGTATTAAATAACCACTAAAGATAATAAAAATGAGTTTATTCTTGCAACTTACTAATAGTTTTTTGTGGTCATTGGCCCTAGTAAATATAGGACGGCTTCTAGCTTATCATGTTTTGGCAACAGCCAGGCAGTGGGTTTCTGCATCTTTTCCTTTCATTGTTTCTAGTTACACAAGTTTATCTTCTTGTGTTTTACAGTCTTCCTTTCCTTCCCCCTCTCCTCCATATCGGACTGCTTCAGCATTCATTAGCCTTTAATTGGGAAACGTTGCATGGTGGGGAGTGTGTTGTCAGCCAGCTTAAGTGTGTTTGGGGCTAGACCTGTAGCAACTGTGTCGATACATGCTCTGTGAATTTGTAATATCTGTAAAGCTCTTTGCAGCTGGCTCTGGAGCCCCCAACATAGGAAAGACATGGACCTGTTGGAGCGGGTCCAGAGCAGGGCCACAAAGGGCTCAGAGGGCTGGAGCACCTCTCCTACGAGGACAGGCTGAGAGAGTCTGGGGAGACCTTATAGCAGCCTTCCAGTACCTAAAGGGTACTACTTTTCTTACAGGAAAGCGGGGGGGGGACTTTTTACAAGGGCAGGTAGTGATAGGACAAGGGGGAATGGCTTTAAACAGCAAGAAGGTAGATATAGATTAGATATTAGGAAGAATTTTTTCACTCTGAGGGTGGTAAGGCACTGGAACAGTTCAGGGAAGTTGTGGAAGCTCTATCCCTGGAAGTGTTTAAGGCCAGGTTGGATGGGGCTTTGAGCAACCTGGTCTAGTGGGAGGTGTCCCTGCCTATGGCAGGGGGGTTAGAACTCGATGATCTTCAAGGGCCCTTCCAACCTAAAGCATTCTATGATTCTATGAAATGGAGTGAAAGTGCTAAGCTTGCTTCTGCCAGAGGGGGGAAATCTGGCTTCCCCCCTCCTTGTCCCCAGCAGGGTAATGCTCACCTACTGCCTCTTCTCATTTTTCTTGGCTGCCTCGTTGGCCAGATTAGTGTCGCTGGCCTGTTAGAAAGTCAACACAGCCACGGAGACAGTTTTCTGCTGGGTTTCGTGAGTTTAAGCAGCTCTCCAGGGTGGCCTGCCGTGAGGGCTGGGGTGGGAGGACACCGCCTGCCTGCGGCCAGGGCTGGCAGTGGTTTGGTGGTCAGCCAAGCCACACTTCGGCAGTGCCCGCTCACTGTTTTACTCCTTGGCGGCCCTTGGAGCCTGTTGGTCTTGTTTGTGTGTTTTGCCTTTCAGTCGTGGTGAATAAAAGAGACTTGATAAGAAATTGCGGAAAAGGGACTTTTAAACTCTTTAAGCATCTTCTGTTTAACTAGTGAGACTTTGGATGAATGCAAGAGATTTTCCTTTCACTTGCATTTAGTCGTTGTTTTTCAAGCAACTTTTGATTTCTAAGCATCTTAATTTTAAATAAATAAAGAGTACTTAATCTCTCCACAGTAGGACAAGAAGAGAATACAGTGGTTGCTGTTATTGTTTTTACTTCAGTTTGTAAACTACTGCTGAGCAGTTTCGGGTCACTTGAAAGCATGGGTGTCAACTGTTGGAGATCGCCTTCTTGTAGTTCTGCACATCTTCTGCTAACAAGTAATCTGTTAAGTCAGCCTTACTTCTGCCACCAAGTAGAGTTTTTACATTGTATCTTATTGCTTTCCAAGATCATTACTTTTTAAACCCCGCCACACATAACTGACTGAGCCCTTCAGCTGCTTTGCCTAAGTTGCACGTGAGTTTTAGATAACTGGAGCCGTTGGGAAAGGTGCTTTTGTTAAGATATTACAGTTCTAGATCTTTAGTATCGCAGAGCTCACTGCCATAGATCTAATATACAAAGAGGCCCTGCTTCAAAGTGTTTTTTTAAAGTCTGGTATGATTCCTCATCTCCTCTTCACTTGTAAAACCAAATTTGGTCTGTTGGACTGTCTGTTGTTAACAAGAACTAATGAGTTTCTGCTGTAATTATTTAATGCGTAAGAAAGCATTTCAGCAGGGAAACACATCGAGGAATTTTTCACATTAAAAAAGACACAACCTTCTTTTAAAAGGAACATTGTTATGCCACAGTTCAAAGGGGTGTGAACCCTGGTTCCTAAAAGAATAATTTAATTTATTCTCCATTGCAGATGGCAAGTTTCTCATGTCCAGTAGGATATGGGATACAGCTGTTTCTGGGGGTTAATACATTGTGAGGTCCTTAGAGTTGCGGCTGGGTATTCAAACATAACAAAATTCAAGCTTTAAATATATCTGGCAATCTATTTATTTTCATATATTTCACAAATTTTCTTTAAATAGACAGTAAAGCCTAAGATGAATTTAAGGAAGAAAGCGTTCTTTTTGGAAGCATCAGGAAACGCTTTGTCTCCTCCCGCATGCTGCCTCTGCACTTCGTGCACATCAGTCTTTTTTGAAAGATTCCTAGTGGATTAAAACCCACTATTTGATGCCTCGTGGCGCATGGAAACCATTCTTACCTCAGCAAAGAATGCAGCCCATAAACACAACAGCCTGCGTAATTCTGATTTACTTTTTTGCTTCACAAAAGATCCTTGAAATTTCAGCTTGACCTCCATGAAAAATGTTTGTGTTTACTTGTAAGTTCTGATGGTTGGATGAGACCTAGGCCTGACTGAACAGAGGAGACCCCACGACTAAAGCTCCTGATCCGTATCTTGGGTGATCGGTTTACTGCCAGTGTGGGGACTTGTCCTTTACGTACATGTCTGTTGCCTGTGAGATTGGAGTAATGTGTCTTGTGAGAAACATGAAGACTTCCTCAATTTGTTATCGACTTAAGCCATAAGGGAAGGCTTAGGTCTTGAAGAATGAGGTTTTCTTCATGGTCTCCTGCAGAATTAAAACATCTGTTTGTTTTTGGTATATCACTCCTAACTAAACCTCAGTTTCTGCTTGCTGAAATAAGTGAGCAGGCAGATGAATCACTTTTAGGGGAAGGACCTGTGAAATACCCGTGACGCTTTCAGGCTGTGTAGCCCAGCCCAGAAGGAACCATGTGCACAGTCTCCTTTTCCAGTTCTTTGGTTGGATCATCTTTAGGAAGGAGTGTTCCTGAGATAATTTTTACTTGACATTGATCAATGCAGTAAAGACAAGAAGTTAGTTGGCAGCTTTAAAGTGAGTTTGCAAGCGACAGAAAAATTTTAGGCTTCTCCAGTCTTTTGCATGTGTGTTGCTCGCAAGCTGTTTAGTCTTTGTGGCGCCTGGGATTTCACAGCTCGAGTTCTGTGCATTGCCAGATCACCAATCGTGATCTCTGTCAGATGTGGCCCATAATAATGTTTCTGTTAAATTCCACATGATGTGCTCTGGTTAATTCGGGGACTTTATGCTTTTATGCAAGATGCAGGAGGACAGACGATACTTGACCAAGCATAAAGTTCGTGTGGTGTGAGCAGATGATTCCTGATTTAGCACAGAGCTTGTCCTTACAGAGTTAAGTTGTCAACATCTCAGCAAATTTGAACCAGCCAAGTGAGACAATTTCTGTGGATGTTTCTTTTGCTAGTGCTGTTGATATAAGCAACGCCTGCTCGCAGACACTTGTTACTGTCCTCATGTTTCTTCCTTAGCTGGGCTTACACAGCTTGGCATGGCTGTGCAGCAAAGCAGATTAAGGAATCAGTTTAGTTGGGAGGCAGTTTTTTGACTCAGGTGAGTCCCTAACCAGGTTTACTGCGTGTGTGCCTGCCTCCTCCCATCCGAGGAGAAGCTGTCACAACTTGAGGGGGTGGTATGAGAGGGCGGGGGATGAATCAGCTTCACTGGCACTCTTGTTTGAAGAAACATCTGTGAAGCTATGGCAGGAGTTTATACTGGGTCTGTGTTTTACATTGTGAAGCCATGATGGTTTTGATCTGGCACTGAAACCCCTACTCCTGGACTTAATATCCCATGGCCTAAGCAGCTAATTCAGGTTGACTAACTGAAGTCAAACATTGCTCTTAAACAAACCCAAACAAAAAAAAAAGATAACTTTTTTGTTGTTGGTTTGTTTGTTTCTTGAGGGTGATACCAAACGTGGTGTCTTAGTACTTCAGAGGTTCTTGTTTTGCAACTCTTGANAAAAAAAAAAAGATAACTTTTTTTGTTGTTGGTTTGTTTGTTTCTTGAGGGTGATACCAAAGGTGGTGTCTTAGTACTTCAGAGGTTCTTGTTTTGCAACTCTTGAGGTGCTTGCGGGGAACATGAAGCNAGATGCTTGCGGGGAACATGAAGCTGTTTTCTTGTCATCTTCTGTGCTGCCTAAATATCTTTTGGTAAATAATGTTTTTCTTATCTGTCCCTTGCAATGAGAATTGCAATGGAACAGGCTGTTCTCTTGGCTGCTGGAGAAGAACATTGTTAGAGTGCAGTTTGAGGATACTCCTCTCCCATGCCCCCCGCCCCCTCCAAAAATGCCATGATTTGAGGAGTTCTCTTCTTATTAGTTTCTCCATCTGCTCAAGTGTTTCTCTGGCTCTTCTGTAAATTAGACCATCCTGGTCTTCTGTTACAACCCACCTTTGGGGAAAGGTTTTTATTTTTTTCTAAGCCTGGACTACTTCCATGAGTATCGTCCTACAAAGAGTTGTGCTGGTGCATGGTATCGTCCTACAAAGAGTTGTACTGGTGCAGCGGAAATTACGTAGGCTCACAACTTTGCTACTGCAGAAAATGTTGTATAGCTACATCCTTGGGAACTGAAGTGGCAGAAGAGGAAATGCAGAACAAGCTTTGTGTCCAGAGGACTTCAAATCATGCTTAAATATTTCATGTAAAGCAGAGAATAAAGAAGTGCTTCTCCAGGAATATTTAGTGTATTCTTGTCCTGCAGGAAGCTGGAGGGAGTTGACTTAGTGAACCTAAAGGGTCAGTGCTACATGCAGATGTGCCTCAGTTATAGCTGGGATATTGGCAGCGCGTTAATTGAAATGGGTTTCCTTGTAGTGCCATATAATTGATTTCTAGCAGCAGAATTGCTTCTTTATCCTCAGGGTAGTACTTTGGAAGCTTAATTTTATTTCCAGGATTCTCGCAAACTCTCTTTTCAAGTCTTGTTTGTACACAGTCTCCTTACCTAACCTTTAAGCTGGTAGAGGTTACTTCAGCTGGCATAGTTCTTATCTAAGAAGAGTGACCCATGAAGTACAACTGACACCGATAACCTCTTTTTCACAAGTACCAGCAGATTGCTGTCCTTTGTTTTTTTCCACAGATCATCTGCAACTGAAAACAGCCAACAGTGCTGTGAGGAACAGAAATAAGGACGTTGACTTTATCTAAAATTCGTGTTTCTTCTGTGAGGTGGTTCTTCCCTTTCTTCTGCTCCCACTCCTTTGTAATTTTGCACTTTTACTGGGAAAGGTACCATATGTATGAACTCTGTGCCTTGTCCAGAGCTGGTACCTTGAGTCTCTAGCTTGCTGCTAGGCAGAATACCTGCCTTCTTCCCTGGCAGAGAGGGTAAACTTTTGGGAACTCACTTGGTCATAATGAATCAGATCAGAAGTTAATTGAGCCCAGGACCTGCCTGGAACAGCACTGACAATAGAGGTGTTGGGAGGTGCGTAAGAAAGCAAGCACTTTTGATAATTCCCCCAAACACTGTGGAATCTCTAGTGACTTGCTTTAAAACCTAGTCTATTAATTGTTTCTGAAATGGGAACCATTTCATATCTCTGATTGTCTGTCTTGCCTTTCTCACTTGTAGTTTTAGTATCTCTGTTTTCAAGATAGGCAACAGTGATCAGAACTTAATTATCTTTGAGACTTCTGTCCCTCTGTGAAATGTTTGAAATCAGACAAAGGGTTCAGGAGTTAATAGGGAAGAACTAATGCGTGGATAATGGAGTTGCATAAACCTTGTTGCACTAAGAATCAGGCAAAAAAATTATATGAGGTAGCTGGTCAGGAATTTTTCTTCCCCCCTTAGACGTGATAAAAAACAAAGAACAGAAGACCTTTGGGAAGTTCGAAATCCCTTAATGTTTCAGAGCTTAAACTGGATCAGGCAACCATCAGTTTTTCCAAGCAAGTTGCATGTCATTAACTTATATGTTTGGTTTGGTTTTTTTTTTTTTTTCTCCAGAAAGGTAGAGAGTATTTCTTAGCTTGAGTAGAGTTCTGTGTGGTAGATATTTGAGTTTCTGTTTGTAGCCATTACAGGTCTGTAAAGGACCTGTTTGGTTTTGGCTATATTTGTTTAGGGTTTTTTTTTGTACTATGTCTTAGTAAGTGAGAAGGGCTTGCACTGATAAAAGCTTGTATCAGCTTTTTATAGGTCTATGTATACTCCATAGTCCTGTTACATGGACCTTGCTGTGAATTGCTTCTACATTAGGGTTACGGTTTGAGGAATATTGAACCTGGATTTTCGAGGCAGGTTGGGAAAAGTGATACGTGGTTTTCATCTCAAAACAGCAAAGTTATTTTGGCCGTCCCTTTGTAGATACAAGTTCTGCACATTTGAAAGAAAATGTAATGTGAGCATTTTGTTTACTACATGAATGTGTAGATAATCCTTGTTTCTTGAGTGTTTTACAGTTTGGGAATTTTTAAGGTGAGCTAATAAAAGCCTATTCTTGCTTCTTGATGTTCATGGCTTTGATCATGTTCTCCAGGGCAACCCACCTTTGTAAGAGTGTAGTCATTAGAAAAAGAGATCAATTAACAAACTCAAGAAAATCAACTGCCTGTTTCTTACAGGTATGCTGACTCTAGGTTAAAGTATGATATTAAAGTATGTTAAAGTAAGGTATTGATATTTGCACTGATTAGCAGCTTCTACCCATTTTTGTACAGGTGCATGTTTCATGGGGACTTGGCAAAAAGTACATGGGTTTCTCACTTGTATATTTTTCACTTATCTTACGGGAAATATATGCCTACTCATACTCTGGATTTCCAATTCAATTTTGGGCCAGTTTCTTTCGGTAAACCCCAGTTTTCAAATTATACAGCAGCTTGGTCTGCCATGTTTTTTGTTTTTTTGTTTTTTTTTTTTTT
>RSEF01000008.1:5001272-5016254 GCA_003993805.1 Himantopus leucocephalus
TTCTCACTGCTGTGGGTCAGAATGGTGTCTTGTTCTGTTTTATTCTCGAAAATAAGAGTAGTAGCTGGTATGAAACAGAGAACATGGACTTCTGCCATGAGTTTTGAATATGTGAGGCTGAACTTCCTTTAGTACAAAGCAATCTTGAGCGGTGCTTCTGCATGCGTATGTGTGTAGATGCATGCTTGGAATTTGATTGTCGTTATAGAGGCTTTAGTTTATTAAACGTAGCTGAGTTGTCCTTTCCTTGCACGTATCCGGACTCTTCGCTTTACAGCTCTAGGGTTCTTTCAAGTCATGTTTTTCTTGGAGAAGGGATGGAAAGGGGAAGTTAAGCTGAACATACTGCATATCCTTATATATGTACATCTATAAATTCATTTTTTTAGAGGTTTTACAGTATATTATATGAGCTGATAGAATCTGGAGAATATCTATGCTTGCTTACTACTAAAGTGCTTGGCACACGGGTGTTACGATGATGTATTTGCTTTTCAATATCTAGGATGGTGTCTTCCTAGTACATGCCGATAGGCTCAGGATTGTACAGGCACCCTTGTTATGCTGTCTGCACACCTTGCAGGAGGGTAAAAGCAACTTTGCATTGTAAGGGTGGTCTCATAGGAGAAAAAAATATTTTACATAATTACAAAACAGCGTTGTAAATTAAGGTTTTCTATACATATGATTTCAGTGTGTAACTAACTAGACCTAACTGCTGTTTTGGAGGGAGCGTGCTCATATAACTCCCTGCATAGGCCACCTTTCAACACCTACTGAACCTGGAAAACTATGGGAGCTAGCAGAGGAGTCCTGCTGTAGAAATTCCCAAGTGAAGACTATTAACTGCTAGGCTGAAGGAGGAAATCGTAAAGGGAAGGGTAGGGCTGAAACAGTTCCTTTAAGAGAGTTTTCTGGCTCCAGTCTGAGAAGCTGCAAGTACCTCAGGAGAATTTGACTGTGGATTGCTTTGCTTGTGCGTGGAGCCATCCCACCCTCATTGAACGGAGTTTGCGACGTCTGTAGACCTGATGGTAACCTAAAACATGTGATTGATTGCCAGAGCCTGTGGGATTCTGTGACTGGTAGCTCTTGAGGATGGCAGCCTTCCTTGCTGAAGGAAGTCTTGTCCGTTTTTACCCAACTTGGGACTGTTTTCACTGTGTGTTTAGAGACAGGGTAGTCACTGTTCTGGATGGATGTGCACACACTAAGTTGAGCTATCATTGCTAATTTATATCTGGGAAGTTTCCTGCAGGCTTTGGGCTTAAGGAAGTGGTGCAGTGGTGTGTTAATCTTGATCCGTTGGTGAAAACTGGGCTTTCTGCTTTAGCAGTGAGAACTTGTCGCTTAGGTGATTTTTCCGTTTTGTTGTGGCTAAGCCTTTTTATTGAGACCAGGCAGCTAATCGTGGGAGCATGTTGTGTGAGCAGTGCATTCTTCTCACAAGCACAGTCCCTTTTGAGATGTGTATCTTGGTTAAAGATTTCAGTCGAGTGTTATTTGTTTTGATCTCTATCCTCATAAGCCTTTTGACTTGGTCACTTTGCTCAGAAGAGCAAAGTTAGCTTGATTTAACTGGGAAGCCTCAACCTATCCTTACTAAATTTAGTGATGGTTTGCTGTAAACTGTATGGAGTGGAGATTTCTGCAGGAGACGGTGCTTGCTTTTGCTATGTCCCTCACTAAATGACTATAGGTATTTCAGATGCTTGTGTGCTTGCGTTGTTGCTCCATTTCCACTCATTTTTATAAGGAGTTGAACGGTAGTAGTGGTGGTGCCCATAGCACAGCAAGCTGAGGATGAGGCAGCATATATCCTGTGTGTGCAGTAGCCACAAATACTGCTGTCCAGTAAATAGGAATTGAACTTGTGCTGACAGCATATCTTTAATACCTTTGTCGATCTGTGAAAGGCATTAATTGTAAATACCTGGTTCGTGTATACTGCTAGGTGTATTGGACCTCATAATTCTTACAGAAACAGAAAGTTCTGCTTTTCTGGTAATGAAAATATTGTGCTGGTAATGCTTTCTCTGTTGAAACTCTGGTTTTTTCGGTAACCAAACATTTCACCAAGTGACAGCTGCTGTCATTGGTGCTGTTTTTTGAACAGCCAGAAGGCAAGGGAACCTGGGCTCTGCCAGGTGAGATTGCTTGACTTGTAGGCTGAAAGCAGTGTTAGCCTTTCCAGCCTCCTCTTTCAGGAGAATGTAGACCAGGAGGGATTGTATTATCTAAAATGTAAAGTGATTGACGGTTTCAGGACCAAGCTGCTGAATAATTTGAAAACTGGAGCTTACAGAGAGAAACTGGCCCAAAATTGAATTGGAAACCCAGAATATGAGGAGGCATATATTTCCCGTAAGATAAGTCATAAAGTAAGCAGGTCATCATAAGTTTATGCACTCTCTTGACGCTCATCTTTAATTCAGGGCAGCAGCTTTGTGGATTGGGCAGAGGAAATATTTGCAACAGTGAAGTTACTTCTTTATCACATGTCTGGAAAGGCACATTGTAGCCAACAGCGGTAGTGAGTGCAGGAAGAGGAAGGCTCCAGCCTCCCTCATGTCCTAAGTACATCTGTAGGCTAATGCAGTACACAGTGTGTAAGACTTTTGGGAGGTAAGGTAGGGAGCATTCAGCAAGGTCAGTCCTCAGAAAGTGCTTGTAGCTTGAAAGGCAAATTTAAGTTGGGAAGGATAAAAATACTTCTGGGCATTTTTGCAACTTGATCACCTAAAAGCCCATAAGGTTATTAGGTAGCTCAGACATGTCTAATCTTATAAATATATGACCTCTAGACAATGTGTGTTCTTTCTTTTGCGGTACCACCTCCTGATTTTCTTTTCCATGCACCGATGTAGACTTAATCAACAGCTGACATGAAGACAGCAGAGGGGGAAGCTATTTTGCAATAATGTCTTAAAAGTATATGAGAGCAAACAGAAAGTCTGTTATGTTTATTGCTAATAGAAAACAATTATTTTACTGCCTTTGTGGAAAACTTCCATGTTCTGTGGTCCGTAGGCTGTCATTCTAGTTTTAGCTGCTGTACTGTTGCAAGTATGCTTGTCTCTGTGTGTTGTAGCAGTTCAGTACCTATGTAATATAGCATTGCTTTCTAGGAAGTTGTGTATCTTCTCAGCTTCAGAAAAAAATGTTACAGGATAGAAAGGCTTTTTGGGTAGATTCGCATATGTGGGTACTTCTGCTCTACAACAGTACAGGCAAGAGGAAGAAATAAATCTTGAGTTTGCGTCAGAAAGTGGTGATACACATGATGGTCCTTACTGCCTTGTGGTATTGCAACGCTCCTCAGCCATTGCTTTACCCTGATTATAGGGAATTCCATAATGTGCACGAGTGATGCTCTTAATTAGGATTGTGATGTGGATGCATGGCTGATTAATTCCGGGCTTGTGAGTTTAAGCTGCAAGCTGTTGTGAAGGTATGGGATTAAGTCTCCAACTTTTGTTGAGGCAGGTGGGTGGTAAGTGATGAGCTTCGTCTGTTTATGGTGGGTGCTGTGGGTAAGGAGACATGCAGTACGTGTGGGGTGCAGAGTGGATAGGCCAGTCCTTTTCTTCAGTCCTGTAAGTAGGAAAGTCAATAAATTAGCAAGGATAGAGAGTCTGTTACGTTTGAAGAGTCTGATTCCTTTTGCTTGCTATCGGGCTCTACTTTTCTGTCCCTAAACTTTATTTTTTCTTTCAGTGTACTCTTTCCTTCCTGTTCTGTGGTAGGAGCTGAGATGCGTATCTTCCTGTTGTTTAGAGGTTTGTTAATTTTGTCTCTTTCCCCATCCTCTCTTTCAGCCCAGGGCACAGAGACTCTGGCAGTTGTGCACATGCAGGATGTCTCCCCATTGACAACTGGATTGTTGGGAGCCTGTAGAAGGTTTCTGTTATCCGATGTGTGTGTGCATCTGCAGTTGTAGCTACTGTCCTGAAAGCAAACTGGGAATAGTATTAGTTGGACAGACAGTATGAGGAGGATGCACTTCCACGGCATGGGAGGAAGCTGCAGATGAAGGGGAAATGCTGCTCAAGGGGGAAACGAGGTGTTTTAGAGTGTAGGGGTCAATGGAGCATGGTGCTGTACCTCCTTTGAACCCAGTGTGCAGGAAACCAGTCTTCATGGGTTTTGTTACTTGTGGAGTGCTCTCACCTGCTAAAGTGTGAGTTTGGAGAGTGGTTTGTTGAACTTGACAATTTCCGTGTTGTACGTGTGGAACAGTGAGTAACTCAAGCATTTCTCTGTGCAGGACAGCATTTTAATTTTAGTTAAAGTATTAGAAATCTCTATGAAAAAATGGAAATTACCCCTTTCTGATCTGCTTACACTCTGGTTTATGTGATTTGCAGTGTGCTCTGCATTACTTGCAGAGGGGAAGAAACCCTTTTCCAGGTAATTTGAGTTATGGGAAATAGGTCTCCATTAGTTGCATAGCTACTGGTGAAATGCTTAACATAGTTGTGGGATTAGTCTAAAACATGGATGAGATGTACTGGGCTGTGCATTTGTGACACGATGAAGTCATCAAGCACTGGTCTAAGTATGCAGCTCTATGCTGTGTCATGTGTCAGCTCTTGAAGAATCCCGTGGGACAGCTTTGGTTCTGCCTTTCTGCCAGGAGTGTGCAGTTGGCTGTTTTGTGTGAGGTTCATTTGCAGTTGCTGATCATGGAGTGTGGGTTTGGGGATGTTCCTGCTGCTGAGCAAAACAATGTTTTGGGGGTTTTCTTATTCAAAACTGTTGGATACCACCGTGAGCTATTCTTTGGTAAACCAGTCATCTGTGATAAACTTTCTTTAAATCCATGCCAGATTTTACAATCAATAAACTGTAGTTACATGAAAAATTGAGTTAATGTTCACTTGAGGTAGAAAATGTGTGAGAATATATGCATATATGTGGACACAAAAAAGCTGTTAGAAAAATGATGTGAACTATGATCATTTATAAAAGTCACCTGAAACCTGTGGAATTAAAGACAAGGTTATATTTTTCAAGACAGAGATTGACATTTCTTTTAGTTTTCATTTTTGATTTTCTGTCACAGTGTTCACAAATGTAAGATTTTTTGCATTGGTCTCAGCTAAAGTACCTGAAGTGAGGGGTAGCTGGTTGTCTTGGGAGTAATGAGAGGGGCGAGGGGAAAGAACTTGTCCTTTCTTCAGGTGGTGGAGCCTTGAGGTAAGAGGTGGCCGATGAGCTTGGAGGCACCTCAAAACTTCCACGTTCTCCATTGCAGTGCCCTTGTTAGGGCATGGGTGGTTCTGCTGTGGGAGAAAAGATTTCTCTTTACTCTGCTGACCTGTAAATTACTTAATGCCTGTCATTGTTATTTCAGTCAGCAGTTGTTATTGCTGAAGCTGCCAAATATCTGTTTGGTTTTGTGACTTCTGGTAGAGTTGGTCGTAGTAATGTTGAGCCTGTTGTTTCCCGTTTTGGTGTGCTGCTGCACAGAGCGGGTGCTTGGGAGTGGAAATTTAGGATCTGGCTACTTGGGTGTTTTAACCATTTCTGGGAACTTTTTTTTTTTCTACAAACCAGATATCCAATCTGAACTCCTTAGACAAAATCACGCTCCAGTCTCAAGCCTGCAGGGAAGTTACTTTTAAAATGAACCGACTCTTGCAGTCAGGAAGAAAGTTTTGGAGTTGCTCAGATGCGTGTTAGTGTGTGTGAAGATAGATGATGAACGGTCTGAGAGCTCTGGAGCACAGAACGCACAAAAATATAAAAAATTGAGTGTAGTATTTCTATGCTTTATTTAGGCCAGGTTACACTACGTATGGTTAGGTAACTCAAGATGTGCACTGTTTAAGTATTGGCATTGCAACCTCGTCGCTTCAACCAAGACCATGTAGAGACTTCATTGTCAAGGTGTCTTTGCAACTCACATGACACATTTTTTGAAAAGACAAGACCTTGGGAAATATATATATATATATTTTTTTTTTTTTTTTGAAATTGTCACTCTTGGGATTGTAACCCCTGGCTGGGATTCTTGACTTGTGACTGCTCTCCTAAGGCAGCCCAGCCCTGGTGAAGGGACATGAGGGCACCTGAGTTGTTGGCAGGTAGTGCAAGCTGCAGTTCCCGCTGGGTCATTTGCCCAGGCAGTCGCTGCTGTGCTCTTGCATCTCACACAGCAACTAACTTGGCCTGTTAACTCCAGGAGTCCTCCGGATAACGTGAGCTGTACGCAGTAGTCCGAAAAAAAAAAAATAAAATCGTCGTTTGGAGGTTGAGTAGTGTTACAGGGGGGATTGGAATGGCTGCTGTAGGACGGGATGGGTGAATGAATGCTCTGGTGTCTCCCTGGCCACCCTGGAGGTAAGAGGAGAATCATTAACTCTCATGCTGCAGCTTTTCAGGAGGCCCTTGGGGGGTCCGTTGCTTCCTCTGGGTTGGGGAGGAGGTAACAGCATCTCTGATCCCTACTGCCCTTTTAAAGAGCCTTTCAGGGAGATTGGGGCTAACAGCTTCGGTAGTTGTCTCTATTTACAAAAGGCTAGCACCGCTAAACACCCATTCATCCTGGGACCGTCATGCTAATGTACTCATTGCAGAAGGTTGCCTGCATCGTGCCCAGGGGCTATGGGCGTTTGTCTCCAAACACCAATGAGCTGGGAAGTCTGGAGGGAAATGGTCTTAAATTTAGTAGATAGTCTTGGAAGGAATCCTTAGATCTGCATGCAAGGTCAGCACCCCAGGGTGGGTGACTGCGGCCGGGGAGGTGAATTCAGGCCTCTTTGTGCCTCACTTAAGGCTCACTTTGGCTTCTGGAGTATTGGGAGATAAAGTCCGAGTCCATTCAGGACTCTTGAGCTTCTGTTTCCTTACCTCTAAAAAGGAGTTTTTAAGCTTGGAGCTCAGTAGTACCAAATAATTTATATGGCACTCCTTGATGCTTCTCTGATTTTTTTTGAAGGCACTGCCTTGGGTAAAGAACTCATTTTCTTCCTGTAATTTAAGATGTTTATCCTGCTTGAAAATGGGAGTATTACTGACCTGCTTAGCTTACTTTATGGAGTTTTGTTGAGGGTATTCTAGGATAATATAAGCGTAAAAGACCAGGAAGTAGAGAAAAAGATAAGAGAGAGAGACTAACTATTGGTATTCTAAGTAAGTGGGCATTACTGTAAGCTGAGCTGGAGGGGAAGAGGAAAGATGGCGTATTGCCAGTGAGAAGTGGCTGGATTTTGATAAGAAGAGGTAGCAAGTAACAGTCGTGTGATCAAGTGAAAATAATCTGATCAGAGAGGGAAGAAAGATGACATGCTTTGCTTTCCAGGCTATCAGCAGAGCTCCTTCTCCCCCCCACAATGAGGAGTTTATTGCCTTCAGATTGCACTCATATATGTTCCTTATACTGGCATGGACTTTGTATTTCCTTGCTTAAAATCCTGGATTTAGTAGGAACATTTGAAATACTGCTTGTGCCAAGAAATGAATTTGGTATGGTGTCTCTAACAGGTACACATGTGAGGTTTTGATTCGATTTTTAGCAGTTCATATTTTAAAGAGTCTTTTTTCTTTTTGTCAGATTATGTCTACTTCGAAAATTCTTCAAGTAACCCATATTTGATACGAAGAATAGAAGAGCTTAATAAGGTAAACACATTTTTCCATCGAGTCTTTGAAGTTAATTTCATTTATGATCTGTTTGATTTGATTAAAATCAAAACAATTCTTTAGCAGTTCTCTGGTAATTAAAAGCTTAAAAATACTTCTGTTCTGGTAATTTTCTGGAATGCTTTCAGACCTGCTAGATTGTTCTCCTTTGGTATGAAAGGACAGAGAGTGTCAATGGTAGGTCATTCTGAATGTGATTGTGCCCACCTGTAGGGCAGGAGGTTTCTGCAGTTCTTCAATTCCCTGCCAGGATCATGCAATATGAAGATAATATACCAGTTTGCCTAGACGATGGAGAGCTATGTAATTTGATCTTTCTTGGGAGAGACTCTTGTTTGACAGGAAGGTTTGGAGCTATTATCTGCTTCCACAGACTTTGTCATTGCTGGTTGTCCTTTGGGCCAGTGTATTATTTCATCTGCCAAATTTCCCTGTTATTGGATCTAAAAGGGAGGCATGATAGCTTGTATGTGGGAAGCCGGCTGAAGTCTTTGATGCTGAAATTTTACCTAGTTGAGGAGGGAAGACCGTTCTGAAGCCGTTAGCTGTGTCCTAAGCATGCCATGAACGCAGGTTTAATACTGGTGTGTCCAATTGCAGCCCATACAGAAGGAATGTAACATCGCTGGTTTGGATTTGAATTTAAATTAACTGACTACAAGTAGGTCTTTTTCTTCAGCCACCAGTGATGGAAAAGCATGTCTTTCTCAAACAGTTACTTGGAAGAGAAAATTTATCAATGTAATGACAAATGAAGAATCTGAAGGCTAGGGCATCCTTGTAACCCCTTCTTTTTAGTGGAGGTCTTTTGCAGAAACACTTTGTCTCTCTTCCATTAATGAAACAAGAGTGAGTTCTTAAAATGTTCCCAGTGGGCAGGGGATCCATAGCCATGAGATATCAATAGCTGTATCGCATCAGATACAGGGTACAGATTTGTTGATCACTTTCCAGGAAAGTGGGTTTTTTTTTCCCCCCACTCTTTTCCCTCTTCATTTTCACCCCTCCCCCCCAGTTTCTCTAACCTACTCTTTGGAATGGATCTTTCAGATTGAAATGAATCGTGTATCTCGTGCTGCC
This sequence comes from Himantopus leucocephalus, assembly GCA_003993805.1. Lineage (NCBI taxonomy): Eukaryota > Metazoa > Chordata > Aves > Charadriiformes > Recurvirostridae > Himantopus > Himantopus leucocephalus. The sequence goes on from RSEF01000008.1 coordinate 5,010,000, forward strand.
TTTTTTCACTGAGTGTAAATAAAGCCTGGGCAGTTAAATGAAATAAATAATTCTACGTTGTAGCTGTCTGTGTTTTAACAAGATGGCTCCTGCCTTTGTATTTTAGTTCCTCAAAATTTAAAAGTTCTGAATTATTTAACAGAGAAGGATAGAAATTCTGCAGGCTCTATACCAAAACCTGGTAGGTTGCAAGGGGGAATATTTGTGCATGTATTTGTTGTCTGATTGTTTGTGTTGGAAAAACTGGTATTATAAAAGATTATACTTTTCTTCCATTCACATCTTAGCAACAAGCATGTGTATCAGTGTTTATTTAGTTTCCTTGTGGACAGATTGCTGGTCCACTACCTTTTTTTTTGGGGGGGGGGAATTTGTATCTCAGTCTTCTAGTTTCTTAAACTGTGTGCCATCATTATGGTTTTCAAGGACTCTTCAGTAGTAGGATACATCTCTCTTAAGTTACATTTTCATTATTTGTTTGTTTATTTTAGAGACATTAGATTGTCTGGGGCTGTTACAAACCAGTAGGTGTGTTTCCCCTAGAGTTTGTATAAAGCCAGTTTCACAATTTTGCAGGTGCCACCCTACAAGTGATTGATCACCTATCTCATTTTAAGCAAAAAAAAATAAAAATCCCAAACCTTTCAAAAATTCAGACTTTTTTGTCTGTTGTCACTGGTGTAGTGTTTAATGCCTGGTGCAGCTTCCTTGGTTCTCCTTTTGGAATGACTTTTTTGTGGTGGTCATTGTTCAGCTCCCCAGTGCTTTCAGAGAAAGAGAACTTTATGTGATTTCTTTTGTGAAAGTAATAATGGCTGTGTTCTTTCTTGCTTTCCTACTGTCCTACAGAGTTTGGAGAACAGCCTAATCCTGAATTCTGTTGTTTGTTTTATTTCACAGTTGTTATTATTAGGATTTTAAAGATACTTTTGAATTCTACTAAATGTAGGCATCTCCTGAAAAGTAGCAAAGTGGCTTGTTAATATGTTGTAACTGCAGGTAAGGTGTTTTTTTTTTCATCACCCCTTGAAACATCTGTAACTGCTAAAAATGGTGATCCTGCAGAAACAGGAGGGAAGGGCCAAACTCCCTACCCTGGAATGGATCACACCGGAGTTTGTGTGTTATCTAACGTGTGCAACTGGAAGGTGCTAAAAGGTGATGCTCTGTAGCGCTTGTGCAAAATTCCAAATTATTTATGAACTTTTCTAGTTGGATGCATACAGTTCAGTTCTTGATTTGTACTCAGTTGTTTTTTTTTCCTCTTGTTTCAGACTGCCAATGGAAATGTGGAAGCAAAGGTGGTATGTTTCTACAGAAGAAGAGACATATCAAGTACACTTATTGTATTGGCAGACAAACATGCAAGTAAGCTTGTTTGTGTTCAAATTGCTTCTACACAAAAGTGCTAAACTTGGATAGAACTTTGATATTGCAGTTACAAGTATCAATATTATTATTTTTAAATGTCCTTTTCCTGTACTCATCTTCAGCAAATTGTGTTACTTGTTTGTCTGACTTTTTCTTTCTTTCTCTTGCTCACTCCTTAAACATTTTAAAACCTCATTTGGTGTATGGTTTGGTTATCATGGTAGGGACAGGACAGAAGTTTTCAGTTAGGTCGGAATAAAGGCATCTTATCACTTCACAGAAGTTAATTTCTTAATTTTTGGGATGAGAGGAAGTATTCTCCTTGTCTCATATTACTTCTTATGAATTATTCGGTTTGGTTAACAGATTAAAAAAAACCCTCAAACTTTCTTTGAGTAAATCAAATAGTCTGATCATAGGAAACCGACTTGAAACTTGGCTAACAAGAATTATCTTTGAATTTCAATATTAGTAATATTTTTTTAGTAACATAACTTTTGTCTGAACATGCTCAGTAAATATGTCTTAAAAGCACTGAATTCGAGGACATCCTATCGCTATTTTAAATACTAAACATCCTTTTGTAAGGAAAAAAATGATGTCTAGGCTGAGAGGAGACTTGAAAACTATAACTTTTTTTTGAATATTGTACTTTCTGATTTAAAAAATAAACTTGAAGTTAAACTATAATAAAATTCAGGGCATTGTTCATGCTACCTTTACTTTGTTCTTCTTTGCATGTATGCATTGCATAGATAATTTCTTGATTTTTATTATTTTACAGTGTGTTGTATTAACTTATATTGGCATGTACTCCTCTGCCTAGGAGGTCAGAGGCATGTGAGATACCTGGCTGAGTAGAGATGGAAGCTTATTTCTAAACAAAAAATTATTGTTACAGTTCTCTTTCAATTACAGACACAGTTTTAAAATTCAAAAAAGTGCATGCAAAAAAAGAATTTAGTGTCAGTATAGATTAGATGTTTGCCTTTCTAAACCTGTAAGGCAAGATATTGCAAAAAAAGTTCAGATAGTTTAAAAAAAAAAAAAAGTAGGCAAAATAGCTGAGAAGCTGCTGTAGGTCTGAGCATTCTAAACTCAGAAGGGGGTGAGTGTGGTGGACGAGCTAGCTCTCCAGTGAAGTATCCATCTCCAGGGGAGAAATAGCGCAACATATTCCATGTCATTGGGCACTTTATCTGGGGTGCTTCCAGCCTGTTTGGCTCCATTCTAGTTGCCAGTGAGGATTAGATTTAGGTTCATTACACCTTCCTCTGCCAGTTCAGCATCTCTCTCCTCCCATCATTGCAAGGTGATGGATACAGTACTAACAAAACAGTTACCAAAACAGACATGTTGAAAGGGAGAAAGAGAGTAAGAAGGTGGAGTTACTAAACTGTTCTTACTTGTAAACAGTTAGGTATGTGAGATGTTGCTGTTAAGATTGCTTAAAATTTAGCAAAAAGCATGGACAGCCATATCCTTGTAATTCAAGGCTTTCCTGTAGGTGCATACATAAATGAAAAAGAAGCAATCAGATCTGGACATGTCAAAATGATGATTTAGCTGCCAAGCATCACTGTCTTTTAATGTGCTTCTTGGTGTAAATATGAATAGACTGTGATGTATATGTAATACAGTTCTACATAGTTGTACTGCATGGGGATTGATTAAATCGAATATTCAGTTTTAACAATGAATATAATGTCTTGTTGTGTTCTCAGTGCTGTAGTGCCATCGGGGAAAACATGCAGCAAAACTAGCCCCTTATTGATAAATTTGAATATTTTCTGTTGTAGATTCAAGTCCAAATAAGTCCCTCCATTGCAACTATATCTTGGGAAAAAAAGTCATGTTGCATTGAGATGAGATTTGGCTGTGTTGCAGAATTGTGGCAGCAGGCAAAGCTTTTTTGATATCTCTTCAGTGCAGCAGTAATCATTTTATCCAAAAATACTGAAGCTTAATAGGAGCTTCACCATAAACAACATGACTATTGATTCCTTCATCTGTGTTTCATTTCACTAGATTTAGCAAAGGAAGCAGGTACGAATGATTCAAAGAAACCATGTCTGAGGCTGAAAATGAAAAATATTTGAACCCATATAAATGCTCTTTGGACCCGCAAAGGCTGATTTCTTTTTGTGATAAGAAATTTAAGATCTTTTTTTTCTAATGCAAACAAATAATTCATTGTTTTCACATGTGTTTGAAAGACAGGAAAATTCCTCTATAGCACAATCCTATTAATAGAGCCACCAGAGACAACTAAGGCTGTCTCTTAGTGTAAATTTCATTAGTAACTAACATTTTTTCCAGTATGTTTCTTTCTGGTGCAGAATAAAATTGCTACTAAATGACTTCCATTTATTTAGATAGATGTGCTGTTGCGTGGCTTCCGTTCCCCTTAAGAAGGGAGAAGAGAGTAAAATTAAGCTTTTGGACAGCCTTTAGTTCTTTGCTCTGAAAAAAATATCATCTATATCCTGCATGATATAATGAAATTAAATTTTGTGGATGTTAAGATTCTAGTACAGATACTCAACACTGTCACTGACTTTGAGTTCATTTCCATAAAGTCTCCTGTTGCCTCATTTTGATGCATTTGCAGTAGATGTACGTATCTGCATCGCTGATCTTTTAACTGCCTTTGTTCAGCTGATTAATGGAGCTTTCTGACTGCAGACATTTCTGGATTCACACAGTCTTCTGTATAAGATGCCTCTATTTTAGACCTGCTGTTGAGATCAATGCAGTGGGAGCGCCAAATAATGGCAAGACATGGCCAGAACATGAATGGAAAAAATATATGTATATTTTGTAATATTTTTTCTCTTCCAATAAACGAAGGAAAAAATGTGATTGTGAAATGAATGTTGCAAAGTTTAAGAAAAATATATATCTATAAAAAACATGCTTTAGCTTGTATAATCCATCAGATACCTGAAACAGACAAGTCTGAGATATGCTGTCTTTTCTCATAACTCTTTATAAAAGAGAAATGAGTTGGAAGCACCTTACTCTGTAGTTGGTGACTGTAAATTAGTACCTGATGTATGCAACCTGATTTTTGGATTTGATCTGTGATATTTCTATTTTTATCATATGATATAAAGCTTGTCTGGGCTGTCCTATAAATCTTTCAGCCTTATAATGGCTTCCATACGTTGTTAGCACTTTTTATTCATAAGCCTCTTTAATCACCTCACAAATTATTCTTGGGAATTTCTCCACCTGTTTCTGAAATGAACCTGCTTCACCAGTAGGAGACTATTTCATGTTCTTGCCCAGAGACTTTGTAGTGGTTTAATATAGCATATTGTATGCAAGCAAGATTGCAGACAAAACTTGACAGAAGTGAGAAAGATAGTTTACTCCTCACACTACTGTTGGATGCTGTGACTATATATTTTCTCTATATATAGTTTCTATATAATGTCTTCTATAATTAAGTAAATATTTCTAACAGCAGGAACTCAGCTTCTGATCCTCCCTTCTAGCGATACAACCCCCACTATCTCCAGATACTTGTGATCTCTTTTATGGCCACAGGTTTCACTTAATTCAAAATGTTTATTCTCATTTGTAAAACAATGAGTGGCTAGTTGGTAGTGGTTGGAGAACTGACTAGTTAGTGCCGGCCAGTTTGGCAGGTTTATGGTGAGTTTTTGGCAGCTGGTGTTTGGGTGCCAGGCACACATGGCAGCATGGTTTTACAAGTGCCAAAGCTTCTAAAAAAATAAATGTCTTCCAGCGGTGAGGTGCCATTACTCAATCAGTCCATGAGTTGCATAAGACTTGTGTGCCTAAACAGGTGTGGGGAGTCTATTAAGTTTGTTTGTTTTGGTTTATTTTTTTTTTTAATTTTAGATAACACCAGTCTAAATGCAGTTTGACAGTAGCTTCACAAATGAGTTCTTTGTATTTTTATTTATTTCTTCCTTAATTTTATTTCCCCTTCTCCATTTTTGCCCAATACCACACATGCAGATTTAAGAGGAGTCAAATTCATTAATCCACTAATGACACCTTTAGCTCTGTTTTTATTGAGAGAGGAAACTGATCTTTTTTTTTTTTTTTTNCCCCCCCCACTTCTGGGGATGGTGTAATGAGGAAAGATATGCTAAGTGTCCAAAATAGTGTCTGTTTGCTCTGTGGCCGTGGCTTCAAAAGGTGATCACAGGAAGTTTTGCATGGGATCATAGCGGGATGTCTTGATAATGTGGCAAACTCCTTCTGAAGTGTCCAGGTTGTCCTGGTTCCAGTCGCGCTTGTATATTTCCTTATTGGTGTTACTGTTATTGTTGATCTCTTTCCTTTGCTGTTCTGTTAAACTGCCTTTATCTCAGCCCACAAGTTTTGCCTTTTTTTTCCAATTTTCCCCACAGCTGTGGGGCTTGAGCAAGCGGCCACGTGGTTCTGTGTTGCCGGCTGAGGCCAAACCACGACACCGGTATAAGGATTTCTGTTTGTTACAACTTTCACCGTATTTATGTAGCTATGAATTAATAGCTGCTTTTTGGTAGGGAGAAAATTAATAAGGCTGAGGCTTAATATGAATGATTTGAAACTAACCTGGGAGAAGGAATGTGGTGCTATATTGTTCATTTCTTCAAGTGCAACACTTCTCTCATGTCCTTTCAAGCAGCTTAATTGAGCTTTTAAAGTACCAAGAGTTTAAACTTCCTTCAGTACTGAAGGAACTGTTGTACAGGTCAATAGCATTGGCTTTACTGTGTTTCCTAATGCTTTGACCCCATTTTTCCCTTTTTCCTTTACATTTTGTTGTTAGTGATACCACGTTAACTAATTAGTAACAGTAGTTGACACGCCTGAGGGACAAGATGCCATCCAGAGGGACCTGGACAAGCTCAAGAAGTGGGC
>RSEF01000008.1:5016354-5063369 GCA_003993805.1 Himantopus leucocephalus
ATCTAGTTGAAGATGTCCCTGCTCATTGCAGGGGGAGGTTGGAATAGAAAGGGACCTTTAAAGGTCATCAACCCAAACCATTCTATGATTCTAATTCTCCTGTTACTACAGACTGTCTCCCAATCCTGACGGATATCCTGGTGTGGTCTCTAACCTAATTTCTGTATCTTGGTAGCTTTGTGCATTTCTGAATTCTGCTATGCAGCTACTTATATGACACTCGGAATGCAGAGGAAGGGCTGGTGCTTTCTACCTCTGATGTTGTAGAGAGCCCTATCTGATCTATAGCAAATTGCTATTCTTTCTAGTGTCTAGCAAATATTGATGTTTAATTTCACATCTCACACACCCAGTCATTTTAAATTACAATTACTTCCTCATGGGTTTCTCCTGCCAACTCAAAGTTTACTCTTTCTAATTACTTTTCCCCATGTATGTTATCTTTCACATGAGTCTTGCTGTTTGTGTCCAATCTGCCTGTCTCTTATTCCCAATATAAGTTGTCTTCAGGCTTTGTTAATGTGCTATTAATGATTCTGTCATCGAATATCAAATAATACTTAATCTAATACACTCCTTGCAGCATTCCACTGGCTACTTCTGCATAGCTGATATATTGCTGCTTGTATTAAGACTAAATGTTTAGTTTTAAATCTGCACGAGCACATCTATCAAGCAGAGAGATTAATTTTGAAGTAAGGCTTTATGAGAGCATTGAAGTCCCAATATACTGCACCTACTGTATTCCCATACCACTTATTCTGCAGTACTGTCATAAATGCAGGCAAGTCTTTCTGAATAGATTTTTATTTTTGTATGTAACTAAAAACATGGGGGTGTTTGTTGGTTTTGGTTTTTTTTAAGACTATGCTCCTTATTTCTCAGGGGCCACCATTCTCAAGGATGCAGTCTGCTTCACTTAGAGCTTTGAGTGCTTGAGCTATAGGAGGGTGAAGCGCAGATGTGTCGGTCAGGCTTGTCCTGGAACTTGAGGCTGGGCCAGCCCCTGTTGTGGTTTACAGTCTGACTTAAGCCTCTGCTGTCTGTGCAGAGGCGGTGAGGTGGTATTAGTTATGGTTTTTGTCAAAGCCACTTTTGCATGACTTCAGGGAGACGGAGAGGTTCCTGTGCTGGATCCAGCCGTGTATTCTCTTCTCCTTCCCTTGGTTCCGAATGCATTTGCCAAGTTCATTCTCTTTAGTACTAAATCGTGGCTGTGGAAAAGGAGGGAAGATGCTTGTGTAGATTTGTTTGTTATTTCTTGGAATATTCCTCCCTCTGTCTTCAGGAACTGTGACAATTTTACGGCTGGTGAGGGGGGGCGTTGTTTGTTACCTGTAGAAATGTCTGTCTTTAAAAAAAAAAAAGCGCCTTTTTATTTTGAAAGGCTGTGCATAAGATGAAAATATGTGCTTCCCACCTTCCTTATTTTGTTACAAAAGCTAGGCACATAAATAAACCACTAGTTGGAAGGTGAGCCTAGCTGAAGGGGTGTTTCCTGAGATGAGCTTGGTTGTGCTGGGTGGTTTCATTTTGTTTGTAGATTTGATTGGCGCATAGTGGTTAATATTTTTTTTTAAATTAATTTTTAAAAGCTCTAGGCTATTAAATACACTGAAAATATTAAGTATTTTNAAAAAAGTAATTTTTAAAAGCTCTAGGCTATTAAATACACTGAAGATATTAAGTATTTTAGGTTGCTTCTTACAGTATTTTTCCTGCATTACACAGTGCACTACTCATTCTCCAAAAACTGTTGTAAGTGNTAAATTAATTTTTAAAAGCTCTAGGCTATTAAATACACTGAAAATATTAAGTATTTTAGGTTGCTCCTTATAGTATTTTTCCTCCATTACACAGTGCACTACTCATTCTCCAAAAACTGTTGTAAGTGCAAGCATGAATGCCTTTTCATTTGTGCATCCTTGGGTTTTTAGTCAGGCTAGTTTGGAACTTGCTGACTTGTTTGTGGATTGCTGCTGGTATATTTATAGTGTAGGTCAGCAGCCACAATATTAATTTTCAACTAAAACAATCCACTTCAGTAAATAAATTGCAGAACCATGAAACTGTGGCACAAATGTAAATTTTGTGTTCTAGTTCCTAGGAAAATATTAAAATTTAAGTGCATGCTGCTGTATGCTTAACAGCTTATGTGGTATAAGAGCTATTGTATGTTGCAGTCTGGTTTAATTATGCTACTATTTTTTTTTTCCTTCCTTGCTGGAGCAGCTTACCTGAGGGGCATATAAACCACAGGTCTTTTTCCAGGACAGTAAAACAGTGATAAATTGTGGTGAACTTGAAGGGTACATAATTTCTTGTCACCCCCTTTGGGGTGGCCTATTTAAAACTAAATGCAATTTTAGTGTTTTATAAAATGGAGATCCCTCCTTTCTGTTTGCTTTATTTTGGGGGTAGCTATGAGGATTATAGTTAACTAATCTTAAGGGTATATAAATCATAGCTGCCTCTGTTTCTGACTAGAAATGTTTCTTGCAACAACTGTTGAATTAAGCTGCAGGCATAAGTCTGCTCTTTGAGGGTACTGCTGCTGTAAAATTAGAGTTTTACTATTTGTGTATGAGACTTTATAGCTCCTTCTACTATAGTCTGGGAAACTTTACTAGTGGTTATGGAAAATAGTTAACTGCCTTAATTTCTTAGGGAAGGAAAAAGTCTGTTTTCTTTCACAGTCCTTCATCATGGAGAAGGTTTACAGCGCTTTTTGGAGTATCTTGCCTTTTACAGCTTTATCTTGTGTAATTGACTGGAAACTTGAAGATGAACATACTAGTAATTTATTTCTTATGAGAGGGGTGCCTAGAGATGTTTTGGATCAGTTGTGTATCAGTGTGGATGTGATTTCATATATTTACTTTGGCATTCATTTACAAACTGGTTGAATGTAGATTGGATAGCTCAAAGCCAGAGATGGTGGATCCTGACTGACTCAGAATAAAGCAGCAGTATTGCCGACAGTCAAATGCGTGTGGTGTGGTAGGGTAGGACTGGTTACAAGACCGGCCTTAGGCACTTGGTTACATTCCAATTTTGTGACTGTGATCTATTGGCTGTGGTGGGGGTGAAGAGAATAAAGTACACTAAATAAACTAACCTTTTCAGTGGGCATTTCCTGCAAAAGCTGTTGAAGTTGGGATGGGACAGTCTGTGATATCCTGAAGAAAGAGTAGGGTCTAAGATAACTCATGCCTGACAAAGAGGAAAGACTTCGCTTTTACTGCCTCATTTATTGTGTGTCAGCTTCTTCCCAATGAGGCCAACGGTGCAGTGATGGTCTCCAAGAGCAGCTCTCTTCAGAGTTTGTCTGTTGGTAGCAAGTTTGTGACTTTTCAGCTTGGTGAGCCAGTGCGACCTGTGTGTACCTGGCACGCTTTGACCCCAGTGGTGAATAAATAACAATTCTTCACAGGCGTCATTTAAAGGATCTATACTAATTATCTAATTGTTCAGTTGGCTGAAATGTGAGGATTCAGATGAAGTTAGATTTCATCTAAATAATGCGTAATATTTAGCAAAGGTTTTGGAGCAGCTTATCCTGAATGGCTCAGAATCAATACTTGCACTGTTCTAGATGATCAATTTTGTCTCTTTATAACTAGGAGAAATGGAAGAAGAGATGGAAAATCCAGAAATGGTTGATTTACCTGAGAAACAGAAGCATCAGCTACGACATCGTGAGTTGTTTCTCTCGCGACAGCTGGAATCTCTGCCAGCCACACACATTAGGTAATGACTATTTTCTTCCAGTGCTTTTTATTAAAAAAACCCCACATGGCATTATTATTCTTCAAACATTCTTCAATGTAAGATTAAATTCTGTGTACAACTTCAGTAATACCATCTTGTGAATCACGTGAGCATTTAAGATGTTTTTTCATAAAATGTGTTTCTCTTTTTTTAGAGGCAAATGCAGCGTTACTCTGTTAAATGAGACAGAATCCCTTAAATCATATCTGGAACGGGAGGTATGAACCCATTTTGTGAATTGTCAAGCTTGAGCAGTTTATTCTGGCACAATTTAGGATTGGTGGCTTTTCACAAGATATCTAAAAAGAAGGTGGTTCTTTCATTTCTACATGTACTGTACGGGCATTGACAGTGGGAAGCTTTAGGCGCCATACAATTTTCATTCTGATGTAAAACTTCATGGATCTAGAAGCCAGAGCTGCTGTTTTCATCCTTGTGACAGTAGGCTGCCTCTCCTTCTGTAAAGAGAGCCCTATTTCCTCATCAGCCTGGCAGTCTGAAAGTTCAAACCTGGAGGCATGCCCCAGGTGAGACAGGGTAGGAGATGGAGTAAATGTGAAGAGGGAGCAAGCCAACAAACTGTATTTCTATATATTTGCTTTATCCTGAGATCTTACAGGTTTATGTTAACATGGTTTAAGCTTGATCTCACCTCAGATTTCTGAGGAGCTTAGTTCCCTGTTTTTTGGGTTCTCTGTTCACTGTTGTTTACCTGTAGTCTTCATATGCCAGCACAGACATTTAGATCCTTGAAAAACTACTTGTCAGTTAACTTCCGAGTCCTGCAGAAATTTTTACAATCTGGCTATTTAAAGGTACCTCAAACTGAACACTTGAAACTGAGTTGTGTTGCACTGTTAATCACAATTCAGCATATAAATCTTGGGTTTTACTTTTTCCAGGTATTCGGGGATTTTAAGAATTGCAATTCTTTTAAATATATTTATATATCTTTAATTGTGGCTAGACCTCTGGCTGCCAGTTGGGTAAGACAGTCTTGGAATTTGACAATCTGAGAGCTTTACTTTAGGAGATTAGCAAACAATTTCAGTATATTATTGTTTGAATACATCTGCAAGCATTACATTTGCATTTGAAAACACTGAAATGTTATACAAGAGAGGAAATCTTGTAATTAAAACCAGTAGGGTAACCGTCATTACCAGCCTTTAAGAAACAAGGAGAACACAGGTCATTTTTTGCGAGGAGCATTCTGTAGTCCATCTCATAGTTGAGCTTTCTTTTTAAATTTTTTTTTTAGCTTGCTTTAGTATTTATTTAAGCATAAGATTAATTTTAATCTGATACTCTAGTTTAAGAGAATTTTAAACAAAGCACAGGGATTAAATATTCGGGTTTCTTTTTGGAATGTGAAACCAAAAACACGTCGAGTCTGCTCAGGGCTGCCAAATGGCAGCGCATCAAACAAGGGCCGTTGTATTCAGAAATGCTTGTTACCAGCTAGCAGCCTGGGATATGCCAATTTGAAAGCAAAAGTTAATCAAACTGAAACTATTTTAGATTTACTAGTACCCAGCTTTTAAGTAGTATTCGTTCTCGATTGCTCCCAACGCATTTTTAATATCACTAATGTTACAGGTAGGTACGTTGAGACAGAGAAGGGAGCTGGCTTCCCCTGATCATGCAATTACTCAGTTGCAGATGTAGGAATAGAGATTTCTTTTTTTCATCCTTTTGAACTCTCAAAATGCAAGATGAATGATGTGGGTTATTTTTAAAAGTGAGCAGGCGCTTATAAATTTCACAGAATGAGAGAGTTCCCTGAATGTGTCCTGTCACTTAGCACGGTATTTTGCTGTGGTGCAAACTAACTTGGACAGATGGTAAAGAAATTAAAAGCTCAGGAACACAAATGTGCTTGGATGGAGGGTAAAGAGATTAAGAAAAGGAGATAGATGTTGCCTGGTGAATTCCTAGCACTGGATGGTATTGTTTTGAACTGTTTCTTCTCCTCCCCACCCCCTGTTCTTAATCCGTTCTTTGCTTTCAAAATGTTTTTTATTTATTTTTTTTTAATATGGCTTCTGTCAATAAAGCCTAAGCAGTTCTAGGGATTCTATTATTTGGGTTGTTGTATGTTGTGACCACTAAAAGTAGGTTTTCAGCCCAAGTCTACCTTGAAGGAGGTTAAACACGCAGTCAGAAATTTTAGGGAGATAGTAAGCATAGCAAAATTACATATGTGTTATCTCTGTTTTCCTCCTTCTACCCTCTCTCTGTCATCTTCCTCAGGAAGATTGCTCCATTATGCTCGAAGAGCAGGCTGAAGGGGGACCAGCATTGACATTTTTACTGTGCCTGGCAAAATTGGGTTTGTAGCAGGAGTGAGGAATAGGAGGAAAAAAAAAAAAGCAACCTGAATTTCCTGTAGATACTGAATTTCCAGGGGCATCAAGAGGACGGCATAGCCAGTTATGGCAAAAGCATTATCTTTCCCTGTTCTGCAGGAAACTGTTTCATATGTACCATCTATTTTACTGCGCTGCTAGGATATTTGCAGAGGCTTGTGTGAATTTTGCCTGCTGGGTAGATATCTGGCATTTTGGTACATTTTGGTACCCTCCTAAAAATAAAACGCTATACAGTTAAAATATGTTCCCCCTTCACCCTAACTGACTTAAAGTTAAGTTTGCAGGCTATAATGAACTAACCACTATTTCTGTACTGTACTTTCGCTTTGAGCCTGTTTTCTTTTTACAGTCCTTCTGCAGTTTCTTAGTGGCTTTGGTTCTTGGCTATAGCTACGGGTAGCTTAGGGGCTTGGGTAGGGAAGCTCTGAGCATATGTGTCTGCATAACACTTTAGAGAAGCAGAAAGTCATGGTTTAATTTTAACTCTTGGCAGGTCATTTTAATTTTTCCAAACATGTTGGGTGTTTTCTGTGATCTGAAATTAAAAGAGAAAACCCTTCTTTTTCTTTGCTGCTGCAAACTCGGCATACAGTTTTGACAGCTAAAATGAGCATGGAGGATTTTAAAGAGCCATGTTATTTGGTTGTGAACATCAACCTTCTCGTGAAACCCTTCTGAAAAATTGTTCCTATCATGTAGTGGTGATCAAGAGTTCACATGCACTTTCTTAGAGTATACAAGGATCTGCTTTGTTAGTTAGACCGTAGTTTGCATTGACACTAAACAGACATTTATTAATGTTTTCAGAAATCCCATTTAGTTTGCATGAGCTGAATTTCATGCTTTTGTGGGGGAAGATGGCAGTGGTATTGCATTACCTTTGAGGATTACAGTCTGTCTTGTAGTCACACTTGAGACCCCTAAACTTTCATCTTTCCTCTGTTGAGGAAGCTCTACCTGGGGAGAAGAGCCCAGAGGCTTTTGAACCTGCTTGATTCAAGACAAAACTGGACAAGACGTAAAAAGATGAGCTGAGACTGGTAGAGAAGGATGGGGTTTATTTTGTAGAGAAAATTCATAGTGATAATCAATAGAAGAGAAGCAATAGGGCATCTAAAGTCAAATACCATGGGAGAAAACCACTCCACAATGAATGACTCTCCCTGGCCAATAAAGACTGTGTTAAGAAATCACCTGTAGAATTAGCCTTCCTTGGGGCCCACTGTGTTGTTATACTACCGTGTTTGGTTTGCATATTTGCTGGGCAATGTGCCCGAAAAGCATTAATGTTGCACTGCATATGCTTTGTCCTACAGTTAAGTATTTTGGAGCTGGAGCAAATAAAACACTCACTAATTTATAACGTGGAAGCTTGTGAGACAAAAGCTTTTTCTACGTTTTATTTATGCAACAGTACATCCTCAAAATACTGTAGTGTCTCGAACTTTCTGTATGTCAGAGAGCAAAAGACCGAGATTTCTTTACACAGCTATAATATAAATAAGTTTTCATCTACTCTGAAGCTCCCTTCTGTCAGTGGGCTGATGTAAATTGACCCTGGTGCCTGTGGGAGTAGGAATCAATTCTGTCAAAAATGTCATTCGTTTAGGATGCAACCAAATCCCCCCACCCCAAACCCAATCACATACACCCCTTCCAGTTAACTTGGCTGGGTGTTAGAACAGCATTTTGCCAAGTGTTAGCTATGATTTTTATGCTGTTATCATGACATAACGTGAGGTTGTTCCTGCCCTTGGAGTTCATGCTTTTACAGTGGGGAAATGGCATGTTTTCTGCTGGAGGAGATCAGTGTGAATTCCTGTCTTGTCTTTTGTGCTGTGCTGCCTAGGTGATACCTTATTGTGCACTAGCTTTCTCGGATAGCAAAGCAGGTTTGGCTGGCTTGCCTGGCTCTTTTCCTCACTTCCATAGATGTTGATCTCTTCCCAGAAAAATGCTGATTTTTATTAAAATTGGAGCAGAAAATATGGAGCTACTCTTAAATTCTGTAATTGAATGTTGGATGCATTATACATGTAAAGAAAACATGGGAGAACTTACCTCTGTCACATCAATCTTAGATTAATACGTGTAATGCACAGAGCTGGGGAACAGAATTAGTATGTACCTTTGAAGCCCGAGCCCACAGAATTTTTGCCATGTTACTGGAGAGATTCACAGTGATTCTTCCTTTTTCGGCCTTGTATGACAGATTGGGGGGACTCTCTTTTCCCTTGCCACCTCTTCATGAAGATGAACAGGGCTTGAAACTGAATGCTGGTTTTGTCCTAATTTTTGTTGCATGCTGTTGACACATACAAATGTAGGGAAAGGGAAAATGAGGTGAGCATGAAATGAGATGTATTTAAACAGGGTGCCTACTATTGATACAGAAATATGGGGAAAGGGAAAATGAGCCAGAAACCTGAGATGTGAAAAATGGCACATCCTGTGTTTCTGTTCAGAAACACTTCTCTTTCCTGGTGATGGTGTTGCTGCGGACGGAGGTTACAAAAGGTCTGTTATTTCACGTCCTACCAGAACTCTCTTCCTGCCCAATATCCTGCACTATACTTTGATGGAGCGTACCTGTATTCCGATACATCACTCAATAGCTATACCTAAGTACTTATCCATGCAGAAAAGTTTAATTACTTATACTGTGCAGTTTTGAGTAGTTAAAATTTTGGCTGTTTTCCTTCTCCACCCTGGAGAAATTCTCATGCTCGTATGACTTTTTGCTTTAATTTTACGCACTCAGGTGACAGAAGCCAAGTTTTTATAGCCTTTTTCTCATCTACTTGAACAAAAGCAACAAATTAATGTAATGCCACATGCAGCTGATTACTGCTGCTGCCAAATCTGCTACCCTTCTCCCAATAACGAGCAGAAGGAGACATGGGGATTTAAGCCTAGGTGGTGGTGGACAAGAAGCTGGTCAGCAGTGCATCCCCGGGAAAAGGAAAGCCAACCACATCCTGGTCTATATTAGCAGGAGTGTAGCGAGCAGGTGGAGGGAAGGGATTAATGCCCTCTGTTCATCACTTGCAAGACCACTTCTGGAGTGCTGTGTCCAGCTTTGGGTCTCCCAGCATGAGAGAGACATTGACATACTGGAGCAAGTCCAGCAGAGGCCACAGAGGTTGTCTGGGTCTTTATATCTGTATGAGGTGTTTCCTTGATATAGCTGTAACACTCTGAAGTTATGCTTTAGTTTGTAAAAATATTTTTGGTGCAGATGAATCACTAGCATCTAGTTACTGTTATTTTGGTATATGGGAAAATGCAATTTTGTGTTCTGAAACGGCTGATATTACTAAGAATTATCTCCTTGCTCTTCTGACCCCTGTTTCTCCAAGAGGAGCTGTGTTCACTTCAACTGCAAAGAGTGTATATTCAGGGAACAGATGTTTTTGAGGAGACCTGTTACCCTTATAATACAGAAGAAAGTGGCAGCATTTAACATAGGGTTTTAAAACTGGTGGGTCATATATTGTTTGTTCACCCTATTTTAAAATCTGTACGTAGCAAACTTCAAATGTAAAAGCTTGCTAGTACATATGCAAAGCTGAAAGTAAAAGCTAATAATACTGTTTACTTTTTTGCTCTTGTTTTATTTTTAGGATTTCTTCTTTTATTCGCTAGTATATGATCCTCAACAAAAGACTCTACTCGCTGATAAAGGAGAGATTCGAGTCGGAAACAGATACCAGGCAGATATAACAGACTTATTAAAAGAGGGTAATTTCCATAATTTGTTGAAATTGCTAAGAGGCCATGTCGAATGTGGCCACTTTTATGCGTGCAGCCTGCATAGGTATGGGAGATGAAGGTTTCCACTGCCAGGTCATGCATACAACGATGGTCTGGTTTGTTAGTGACTGAAGCTGTTGCCCGCTGAATGCAATTAGTTATGTCTCAAACCAGTCTTTAAGTGGGCGTTTGTCCAAATCATAAAAGTTGTTGAAACAAATTGAATTAATTGGCTCTCTCAGAGCTTGTACTCTTTTTATTAAGAGATTTCAGAATGTCCATGGGAAGCACAAATTTCCATCGTGTCTGTAAAGCCTTTTGTGTTTTTAATCAAGCCTCACTTCCCTATAAGAGCCCCTCCCATATTACTGCCAATTAAATGCTGTCTCCCCTCATCAATTTGCCCATTATTGCTGGGTGCCTTTTCCTCGGAGCCCTCTCCCTGTCTGCAGTGTTGGCTGCCAGCCTAGACCTCTCACCTGCAGAACAGGCAGGAGGAAGAATTTGCTGGCCTGAACATGTTCTGGGACCTCAGCCCGCTTCCACTGTATCACGGAGCTGTAGGACCACAAGGACCTTGGCCCAGGGAAGAGGGTGTAGTAGCACTAACTGTTACTAGTTACCAAATAATAACTAACTTTAGATTTGTCTTTGGACTACTGTACAGATCCAGAAGTGGGTGGAAAACCTGAGAGGGATGGGGAGTGTTGGCATCTAATTGCTCCTTTCTGAGATCCATGTAATGCATGCGGAAAGGTCTGTCGGTATGCTCGTCCGCAGAGGTTGACCCAGACCGTCTCCAGACCGTATGGGCAGAGATGTGAAAGCAACAAGGCACTTCTGTCTTTGCTTAGGAGCTTTGCTGATACTGTTAGCCTCATGTTAGAACAGACAAACAAGTTGGTCAGGACTCTTGTTTAATTTGTCTATGAAACTGGTATTTATTCAGCAGCTGGGCAAGCCTCCTAAGTGAGGATGAACTAATTTGAAAGGCATTTTGTCTCCCTCAGCGGGCCAACATGGGGCTTCAGAGAAGGATAATCTCCAGATGTCATAAAGAGAACAGAAAAAAAAAAGGGCTTAGTAGCTCCTGTATTTTTCCAGGGTATTTTGGTTTGCGTAGTCAGGAAAATAGAAGCAAGACAGTCTGATGCCATGATTTCCCCCTTAGAAAGCAGCTGATGCTAGTTGAACCAGCTACTCTTTGCCTGCTCAGAGCAGCTGGGAGTATGTCTGTTTTCCTGGAACCTGCCGCAAGATAAAGCGGGAGAAAGAGAGAGAAGTTTGGGAGAGGGGCTGAAGAGAGACTGTCTAGTTGGGAGAAAGATGTACTGCGTTGCCCATTACACATGTCCTTTAAAACCAGTTCTTCAAAATCTGATTGCCGGATTCAGAAAGGTTGTGTGGCTGTGTCTGTGAAGCTAAAATTGTCACAGACAAATGGGTGAATGAAATTTTCACAGTGGCCTGTTAGGCAGAGTAACTGAGATGGGTTAGCAGTTAAATGATTGTGAGATTAAAAAAAAAATCTAGAAAATATTTTTATTTTAAAAGAGCCGCACCGAACATTTCTAATTTGTTTTTTGACCAGGTGAGGATGATGGAAGAGATCAGTCAAAACTTGAAACAAAAGTTTGGGAAGCATTTAACCCGCTGGTAGACAAGCAGATAGACCAGTTCCTGGTGGTAGCACGGTAAGAGCTTTTTACCTCTTCTTTGAATAAGTAAATGTTAGTAACTCTTCGAAGCACTTTTTACGTTCTTTTTGCTTTACTGGTATGAATGCTGGTTTTGGTTCCTTGATTCACTTGCTCCATTTTGAAATGATGGACATTTTACATGCCTTCCTGGGAATTGCATGACTTGAGGAACAGCTACTCAGGTTTACAACTTAGTTAATCACTTCCATAAAAGAAAAGTAAATGGCATGTAAAAACTCTCCTGTAATTGGTGAAGTTTTTCAAATACTTTGGCCAGCATGTAGAAGGCTTAGTGAACTAAATTCTTGACAGTTCATTACTCTGTCCATTTTCTCCCTTTTTCAAATCCAGTGACATTTTAACATCCATTAATAGTTTGCTAAGAAGTCTGGTAAAGTGTTTTTGATGGAGCGCGGATGCTTTCTAATGCCTAGATTTGAATAGGTAGGCATAATAAAGTAAAACCCTGCAAATCTGTACAGATGGTGAAATGTGTGCTTTTATTTAAGCCCAAAGCAATCTTTGTTGATCAACTTTTGCTTTTTAAAACGTTCTTGAACTTTTTCATTGGTATGCATTTATATGAACAGAAGCCTATACTAAATTTTAGGCTCTCATAGCAACTGGTGACTGAATAATTTTGGGGAAAAAAAAAAAGATAATACCTAGAAGACAGAATTTGGAGAGTAAGTTTGTAGGACTGTGTGGGAGGAAAGTGGTGTGAGTAGATGGATAGTTGGACCTTTTGGTGTTTTTAGTCAGTGGAGCAAGTTATCATTGGATATAGTTAGGAAGGAGCATGTGAAGTTACAAGCTGCTAGTAGCATCTGGTTTGCTAGTCTTGAGAGTTCTGCTCATTGGCCATGGTATCTGATAAACGTGGACTTTGACTCGCAGAGCTGCCTGCCTTGAGCTGTGGGCTTTAGCCCTGGAAAACTGAGTTATGCCTATGTTTCAGATTCTCTGTTGAGTTGGGCCCTGGTTCCCTCAGCCTTTTGGTTCTTGGTTTTTTTTCCCCTCTTGAGTTATCATGCTTTGAATTTCCTCCTGAACTTTTCTGAGTGTGGCATTGTGCTCATTGTAGGGTAAGTTTGTGGAATGCTCCCCAGAGAGGCAACGCTAGAGCTTGTGTGTAAAAATCTGCCTGGATGGGGCCCTCCAGTTCTGAATTGAAGCTCTTGAATGATGCAACGAGAGTGCATTTGTCAAACGTCATTCAACATGCTGAATGATTCAAGCTCAGGGAAATAACTGGGAGGAAAAAAAGGAATTGAGGAAAATGAGGGAGATGGTGAAATGCAGTGTTTTAAGTACGCAAGATGGGAAGTGTGTATACTCAGAAATAAACTCCCAAATCGATTTTTCTATGTACTTTGAAGCTAAAACTTGCCATTATTGTGAACTTCAGCCAAAATTTTAAAAAAAAAGGCTAATCTGAATGGCAGCACTTAAAAAACCTTTGCATGACTTCTTGGGCCTTGTGTGCAAGTCCAGTAACAGGGAGCCAAGAGTGAAACTACGTTCATGAAAAGAAAAAATTTTAACTGCAGTCCAGATTGAAGAAAATCTCACCGTTAGGAATCCATTAATACATTTTTGCCTTTGGTTAAGCATGTGGTTTTTGTTGTATAGACTTTTTTAAGATTCATAAAGTTCATAGTGTTCTGGCTACACTGAAGAATCACCTTAAAATTTAGGCTTTTGGAAGTTTCACTGTGCTGCTTACACGATAAATTATTTCCCTTGACCTGTGCCAAAAGTAAAGTCAAACTGGCTGAACTAAGTGATTTATGTGCAACAGATTAATTCTACTTGATCAGATGGACATAGGGAAATGGATGAAAGTGAGGAGAGGATAATCACCACAAGCAATGTGGAACAAACAGATGAAGGAGTGACGGGGAGAGCTGTGATATCTCCAGCAAAGGGTATTCCTGCTGCTTAAGGGACCCTTCTTGACAAGGCTGCAGTTTCACAGTTGCTTCCAATCTAGTGAAGTACAGGATACCACCAAAAAGCTAAGAACTTTGTTTTCTGGGTTAATTTTCAGCAGGATTGCTTCAAATTGCCACTTGGACACACAGTGGTCTGGTGTTGGTGTCAGAAAGACCCAGCAGGAAGCGAGAGGGTAGAAGTGTCCTGGTGGATGGGGGTTTTCACATGGGTTGGTTTAGAGTGACCACAGGGCTGTTTTGTGATGGGGGGTTCCACCTTGTGTAGGCTTTTGGTGGCGAAGCTGTTTTCAGTAGTTCTTTGTGGCTGTTTACTGCTGCCCACTGGGTTTGCCGATCCAGCTGCTTGAAGGTGTGCGCTGTAACAAGAATCACTGAAAGATCAGTATAAAAATTGCTTCTGTCCGGAATCAGCAAAGTGATGCAGTTTATAATTAGATGCCACACACACACACGCAAAAAGTATCAGTTCAGCTAAAGCTGGGGGCGGGGGAGTTGTGAAGCAGGGATGGGGATAGTGAGTGGGAGGCTGGGGAGAGGGTGAAGTGTGAATCGCCACAGAAACTTGGGTGGGGAAGGCTGTTCTGGATTTTGGCCAAAATTAGATATTTGATGACAACTACTGCTTAAGCATTTACCTTTCCTACTCCTGCACTGCTTGGCACTAGTTTGTTCCTCTGTGTGCTCAACTAGTATGGGGAAGTGATCTGAGTGGAGGAAAAAAAAGTAATTCCACCTTTTTTGTCGTCGTCGTTGCTCAGAGGAGTTCAGCTCCAGTTCACTGTGCAGGAGCACAAGCGTTTCGCACATGTGGTGTAGCAAGCAGTGAGGGGAGTAGGAATTGCTGGACCCAATGTGCCTGTTAAAGGTTTCTCCAACTAATTTCTTGAGGAATAAAACGAGGAACATGGGGTTGTGGCTGCAGATGCAGGAATGGCTGGCATTGGGAAGTATTCAAGAATTGCTGTATTCTTAGGCCAACTATACAGTATTAAGTTGTAAAATAAAAGATTTTTTTTTTTTTTTAAATTTTACTGAAACTTTTAGAAAAACACTTGCATTACTGTATTTTTTCTCTCTGGTCTTGGCATCTGTCTCTGTACCTTTGGACNATACAGTATTAAGTTGTAAAATAAAAGATTTTTTTTTTAATTTTACTGAAACTTTTAGAAAAACACTTGCATTACTGCATTTTTTCTCTCTGGTCTTGGCATCTGTCTCTGTACCTTTGGACAATGCAGCACCGCTCTCGCCATTGTGGAAGAGACTTGCCATTCATAAAGCTTGCTTGTGCTCAGTTTCTGTTAAATCTTAAGTCTGTTGAGAGATAAGGGATAAGAGAGCATTTCAAAACTCCCCATTTGTGATCCTTGAATTTTTCCCCTCCTACGCCTAAGCCTCTTTGGTCATATGAAGTAGAGTAAAGCTTTCATAACAACAAACCACATCTAAAGAGAATGGTCTCTGGCTCAGAACTAGCACCAAACCATGTAATGTTGTTACTGAGAAATTGAGTCTGCTGATCTCAAAAGTGTTGGTTGGGTGTTTATATTTATCCTTGTTTTGCATGCAAAGTTAATGCTCTGTTTAATTTCTTTCAGGTCTGTTGGTACGTTTGCCCGAGCACTAGATTGCAGTAGTTCTGTCAGACAGCCGAGTTTGCACATGAGTGCTGCAGCAGCCTCTAGGGACATCACGCTGGTAAGATTTTTGGGAGGACCTTAAGTTTTTGAGAGATGCAAAGTATTCACCTCAGCAATAACAGTTGGCAAAGAGAGAGGGGCAGATGGATTGTAATTGTGGCCTGCTGTGAAGCAGATCCTTTCTTTGTAAAGGAACCCTTTATTTACATATGAAGTAACTTTTTCTGGCCTTGTGCCTCCTATGATCCATCATGGATAATTCTATGAGATATTTTCATTGTTTTCTTTTATTAAAATGTTTTGATGACATGCTTCACAGCCCATCTCTTGCATGGGCTTAGTAGCTGTCTTGAGAAGAATGCAAATGATTGTTTGACTGTCTGCAATGTGATAATGCCAGAATGCCACTCCTCATCACTTCCCCAACACCAGAGTTGTCACTGGTGTCCTTGGGCAAGATTGTCTGGGGGAAAATCTTGTGGTCAGATAACAAATTGCAGTTGACCCATTTCTTCTCTTTGATGAGCTCCATTTTAGAGTACCTGGGGAGTGTTGACATTGTTAATATTTTATAATCATAAGTGATTTTGAGTAGATAGAGGAAAGGGAAAACTTGAACTTCTATGCCAGAGAAAGTTTAATGAAAATTTGAATAAAATTTATGAAGTCTCCAGGGAACTGTTATCAAAGTCTCACCTCATAACTGGAATAACGTGAAATCATATATGGAACAAATTCTAGGATAGAACACTGTAGATTAATTATGCACGTGCACAAAACTGGTATGATGAAAGGCAAATAACATCCTGATTAAAACTACAGAAATCAGGAAACAAAGCCAAGCTTTCATTTACTAATACCAATTCCTCCCTCGCAACATGTTCTCAGCCCTTGTAAATCACAAGTTACAGACAGTCGTAGCTCAGCTTTCTGAGGAGTAAATGCTCCTGGGAGTAATTCTTTTTTCCTGCTCAGCTATGCTCTGTGACTTGAATATTTTTGGGGATTTCTGGCCTTTAAAGGGAACTCTGTGTGTGTGTCACTGGTCTTAAATATTTTTCTTATATGCAATTTTTGTGGAGTATTTGACAAAGAATGTGCATGGCTAAGTTTTTTTAGAAAATATGCCCTCGGACCTCTATCTTCATGTCCCATCTGTGGATGGTACCTAACAGGGCTGCTCAGTCCTGGGGTGAGTGGGTCTCTATCCTCTTGTGTTTTCTTAAGAGTAGTGCCCCAGTGGTGGTGCTGGTGAGTAGCCAAGTAGGAATTATTGTTATGCAAGGGCTCGTGTTCCACAAACCCCACTATTCTTAGTGAACGTTAGACTTGTACGCTGACAATTACAGTGAATCTGAGGTTGGAACAAGTTTTTACTGACTTTGTGTTAGGTATAGAACACTGCACCCTGAAATCTTGGTGCAGATTTTTTGTCATTGCTGTTTTACTGTTGAATATTTTTTCCCCCTAGATCCTTGTCCTTACATTTATCTGTCTCTTTTACAACCATGTAGTTCCATGCTATGGACACTTTGCACAAAAATGTCTATGACATTTCCAAGGCAATTTCTGCGCTTGTACCACAAGGTGGGCCAGTCCTGTGCAGAGATGAGATGGAGGAGTGGTCTGCTTCAGAGGCAAACCTCTTTGAGGAAGCACTAGAAAAATATGGAAAAGATTTCACTGACATTCAGCAAGATTTTGTAAGTATAAAAAATGGGGGCCCACATGGTGATCAGTTCTGATCAGTGACAGAGCTGGTTTACAGCTTTTCTAAAGTATGTTGGTTTTTTTTGTGTTGAAGAGGGCTTTGAACTGGAGCATGTGTCTTGCTGTAAATTGGGTAAAGGCAGACTTCATACTGATGACAGGCTGTTGTACAGTCAGAATTTAAAATCACAGATGATAGCTTTTCCTTTAGAGACGTTAATTTAAAATCATCTGCTCCACTACAGCTGAGGGAGGATTTAGGAAAGTGTTGTGACAGCCTAGCTGCTGTAGATTAATTTGTGTTTGAAGGAGAGTAAGTACTTGGCCTTTTGAAAGATGAACGTTTAGTCACTTTTATAATGCTATTTCAGAAAGGGCCCTTTGAGAGTTGTAAAAAGGAATCTTGGGCATCCAATGGAAGTGTCCTGTAGTTTGGCCAAAGCTCCACCCTAGGTGCTCAGCCTGCAGATTGAATGGAGCACTGTAAAGAGAGCCAAGTTTCACTGTTCGAGTCTTCTGGAACAAAACAAGTAGTTTCAGTGTTGCTTGTCCCATGCTCTAATCTTTTAGACAGAGGGGCTTGGAAACAGCACAACACACTCTGTGGTCCTGCTGAAATCCTCGTGCTTCTCACGCAGAGAACAGAGCTGGCAGGGCACAATTCCATTAGTAGTTATTACTTTTTATTTTTTTTAATGGGCCAGCTCCGTGGAAGCCAAGCAAATCAGAACTGTGATACAGCAGTTGTGACTCTTGCTCAAGTCTTTGCTGCTCAAGCAGAGAGAGTCTGAGCCAGTGGGTTCCCTTCCACATTGT
Organism: Himantopus leucocephalus; assembly: GCA_003993805.1. NCBI lineage: Eukaryota > Metazoa > Chordata > Aves > Charadriiformes > Recurvirostridae > Himantopus > Himantopus leucocephalus. The sequence goes on from RSEF01000008.1 coordinate 5,034,072, forward strand.
GCCTTTCTTGGATGGTTTACTGTGGAGCCAATGCGGCATGAAGATTTACCTGTAACCTGCTCTACTTCTACACTGAAAGCACTAATTTTTGAAGGGGCATTTAATTTAACATGGATTCCATGTGCATCTAATGCCCTTAGGAGATTCAGACACTGACTGTTTTTGTTAGCAGAGTCTTGCAACTACTAACCCTCCTATAAACTGTCTGTCAAAGGAATCCTGTGAATTTCAGTGAGGCTGTTTGCCAGCTCCCTGCAATGACTGGTGCTTTTCCTTTATGTCCCTAGCTCCCATGGAAGTCCTTAACAAGCATAATAGAATATTACTATATGTGGAAAACTACAGACAGATACGTTCAGCAGGTAAGAGTTCGAATCACCTCTTTGATTCTAACAGAAGGGGTTTTTCTTGCCTTTGAAACCAAGCATGGTTGCTTTATTCTCGCTCTTGGGGTTCAGCCTTTCCAATAGGTGGGTTCTGTAATGATCTGAAGCACCGAAAAATCTCTCATCACTAAACTCATCAGCCGTTCTGTAGATAGTAACATGTAGCATTGGCACTTGTGCTTTTTTTTCATGTTTGCTGGTACTTTATCTGTTCGGAGCTTTCAAATGTCTGTTTTGGAACTCAGCAGTTTGAGGAAGGGACTAATTTCTGCCTGTAGAGTTCAAGGTCATCCTTGACTTCAGTTTTGACTTTTATGACGGGGTGGGCAGTTGCTGTACAACAGGCACCTATGCTAATTCTCCAGCTCTATCTGCCTGCCCATGACTTCAATTGCACATGCATGGAGTCTCCCCCATGTTAGCACTGCAAGTAAAGTGTTTGTCTGGGAAGCGTTGGTGGTGCAAATTCCCAGACTCGTTATACTTGAGAATCAACTTTGACTACTGTTTACAATCATTTTTATCTCTACTTGTTTAAATACGAAGGCTGCTTGGTCCCTTAAATAAAGCAAGCACAATGCAAGCAACATGCAAAATGTTGCAGAGTATCAGTTACTGAAAACTGCTTACAATATTTAATGGGAAAATTAATTAAAAGAAGGGAGAAATATGTAATGGATTTTTCATGATAATTATCAGTACTATGTTTAGGCATCCATTTGAAGTGTTAGAAAAAGTGGAGTTATGAAAATGTCCTGCCTTAACTTGCTTCATTGGAAATTCAGCCTGGGATAAAGACCAGATGCCTGAGGCATTGACCAATATTTGGCATGTGCTATATTTGGGCACCTTAGTCTGTAATGTGTGTTTTACCATTTTCTTTCTGTACAGAACACTGTTCAAATTAGAGGGATCCTCAGGACAAATGAGAACTCTTTTTTGCATCATTTCTGTATTACTTTTTAAAAAGATATTAAGCGCATCCTCATTCCAATGTTTCCCCAAGTTCATTCTTTGATCAAAACTTTTCCTTCTGGTAAGGAAATGAATGGTAGGAAAGTGGGATGGTGATGGAAGCTGGCACGGTGGGGAAAAAGGGTGCTGGAGAAATGAGGTCATGGTCTTTCCTTCCCCATTGAACTGTGTGTATTGTTGATATACTGAGTACTGCTGTACTGTCTGACTACAGCTGTTTAGAAGATGATAGCTGAGTGTACTCAGCCTGTACTGCGCTCAATATTTGCACCGAGAAGAATCCATTTATCATCTTCCCTGCATCTGTTATCTCACCTCACTTCTTTTAGTGATAAAAATCCATCTAGCAATATAGTAGGTATCAGAAGAAGCGAGGAAAGTTACTTTATCAGTCAGCGAAAACTAGAATCTTAGGCTGTTGCATGAAAATGTCACCTCTGTGCAGTCAGAACAGCAAACAGTAGTAAGAATTCTTGGGAAAGATTAAACCAGAAAGTATCTCTATACTGTTCAGAAAGACCACCATACATTTGCAATGGTGAAGTTCTGTTTCTGCCCATCTTGAGGTGTGTAACAGCAGCAGCGGGAATAAGGGGTAGGGACCGGTTCCATTGGTGTTCACTCTTGGATAGCATAGGAGATAGATCAGAATGGTGTCCCAGGCGTCTGCTTTCAGGCCTATGTGCTGGGAAGGAAAAACGACTGAAGAAACTATGCCTTGATTAGGAAGTGGTTACATACTTTTGCTTTTTCCACTTTCTTGAACTTTCTTATTACGTAGACAAAATTGCATAGAGGATAGTTGCGTTAAAGACTTTGATTATTTGTTTGTGCAGCAATTAAAAAACTTAACAAACCTACAGTTTCTCATACTCTTTTACTATATTCCTATGCAGTGGGTTTTCTATGAAGGTTATGCTGTACCTTACATGTGCGGCTCAGCAGCGTACCAGGGAGTGGGATTTGGGGAAAACTTCCAATTAGAGGCTCTGCACTTAGGAGACTGTATGAGTATAAGCCAAACAGGTAACAATTGCAGTACAGAGATATCACATCAATTAAGTCTGAACTTAGCTGAAGACCTCATCTCAAATTCCCAGCTTGTACAAGCAAATAATACTATTAAACATTTATAAAAAGCCTGGGAGAGCTATCTATATATAACCACAAAGAAAGCATAGGAAGTTGTAGTTGAATTAATGGTTTATTACATTTCTATGTCACTTGATGTTTGCAAAGTCTTTGGCAAGGCACATCCCTCACCACTTTTCCCATCTGTTTCTTCATCATGTTTTCACTGTGGAGATTCTGTGGAGAGTCTAATACCACAAAATGGCTCTGGGGCTAACAGCATTTTTTGTACGTAAAATGTTGAAAATGTGCTAAGTAAGGATATGAAAAGTGAGTGTCCTGAGTTGTTTCACTTTCATGTGCCCTCCTTCCAAGGGGATGATCAAATTATATTCCAAGGCTGTATGTTATTGTCTTTTAAAAAATATTGATAACTTTCTCATTCTTGTAGAATCTTTGGCTGAATGAACTTTAAAATGTTGATTTAAACTGTCTGTTTCTGTGATTTACACAATATAGTAATGAAGTTTTCTGTCGTCAGCCAATTGCCTGCTTTGATGAAAAACAGTTAGTTGGGAACTGTTTACATCCTTCTGAATTTCCTTTGAGATTTTCTTGGCGGAAGAAAGCACTGTCATAATCCTGAAGCAGAATCCATCTGTTTCTTGCCATTGAGGAAGCTGAATTTTCAGTTGACTTCAACTGAAGACCCTTTCTCAGAACTGAACAATAAGGTGTACTGATGCGTGGTATACCTAAGATCAAAAGGCTTAATACAGCGCTTCCTTGTCTTGTGAGTAGGATACTGTGATTGAGATACATGCAAATTGACTTGTTTTGGATCTCTTATCCAGTAATTTTTAATTGGCTTCAGACATATCATGCTTTTGAAAGTTACAGTGCAATTAGGAGACCAATCATTTCACGAGAAGGATTGACCCTCCAAGAACAGAACTGCTAGAAGTAGTAATTATACTGCAATGTCAACACAGAATTTGTGGTCTGATGTGGGCTCCTGAATGTCCGTCCAAAGCAATCCCAAGAGTTTTCCTGTCAAAAACATTCTTTCAGAGTTGTCCTGAAGAAAAAGAGAGAAATGCATTCCAAATTCAATATTCCGTGTCTCCTTTGAATGCATCCTTTTCTTGAGACACATTTTCTGCATCAGTTCACAAGAGGATATATTTCTGATTCAGAAAGGTTTGAAGTGGCATCCACTGAGTAGCTGCTGTTTGGTGGCTTCCCCCAGTCTTTGAGTTGATGTGATGTTGGGGTATGCCTACATTTTCATTCAAAATAAAGGTTGATTTCTTACGTGGTTGTGAATTCCAGGGTGGTTATTTTTTTTAAAAGATCTTTAAATGCTTCTGCTGTTTTGCATATCATAAGGGGAAGTCCTGAATACTTTAAAACATAACACTTTTCAGCTGTTGAGATGCAGTTGAGAAGAGCTTAGAACATGGCAGTGGCAGATGACTGAATTAGTGATGTGCTTTCTGAAACTTGAAGGCTTTAATTTCTTTTTTTGCATTTTTCTTTGTGCTTGAGGAGCGTGTAACTTCAAGACGAAGATCAAATAGTATGAATTTCTACTGTTCTATTTGTTTGTGCCATTAGAAAAGCAGAGGAGGAAGAGACAGAGAAAATAATTTTTAAGGTATGCCCAGTGTTGAGAAGATACCAGAGAAAGTGGAAGTGCCATTATATGTGGCTATATGAGGTAGGGAGCTTAAAGGAGGGAGCTCTGGGTAAAACTTGATGTAGATAGAAAACATCTTTGTTAAGGAAAGCAAACCTTCTTTGTACTTAGCCAAGAGCTGAGAGTGACATCTTAAAGTACTAGCCTTCATAAAGTACTGTGCGCTAGCAAAGTAGAAAGAACATCAAAGAAATGTTTTTCGGCATACAGAGGGCACTTTATCTCAAAACACCTCCTGTTAAGCCTACAGTAACGTGGAACTATGGCAGTTTTGGCAAGCAAGTGACAGAGACTGTAGGTACCACACATCAGTGCTGAGATGTGTTGCTGGAGCCCAAGCAGCTGGAAACACTTCTCCCAAATGCACTATGGACTAACTACCTTTTCTGTTCCATCCCTGCCCTCCTCTGCCTCCCAGCAGCACTTGTGAGTTCAGAGTTTTGAAAAAGAATAAACAGCGTGAAAGTTCTCTAAATCCAGAAAATGCGATTTAGAGACTATCTTCCCCATCATCAACTAATAAAGGCTTAATATTTGAGGATGTGTGAGGTGTCCCTGTGCTGTCTACCAGCCCAACTCTTGCATTATGGATCCTGAAATATCCCCTGCATTCCTGGATTACTTCTTTTATTTCCTCTTTATAAATGTTCACTCTTTAGAAAATGACAACAAACATTTGCTCTGATACATCATGTATTATAAAACTTTCAAGCTCAGTGTGTAGAAGGAAAGATGTCAGATCTAGGGAGAGGCTGTATAAAGGACAGATGTTTGCACCGACTCAAATGTACAGTGCTTAGTAGTTTAATCCCTTGGTCCCTGTGGGACAGACAAGTTGATAACATCTCTCTCTTATAGATGGGGAAAATATGCTGTAAATAAGAAGATACACTGAAGATGTGCATATATAAATAACTCAAAGACAAAAGATTTCATTTAGACCAAACTACTAGAAAAAGTTACAAATGTTCAGGGTTTGTTTTGTGGATGAGGACATTCATAACTACATCAGACAACATTAAGAATTTATAGCATAAATACGCTTCAGGCACAAATCAATAACTGGCAAAGGATCTAGCAAAGCACTTTCTCTGTGAAGGGATTATTCTGGATTGTGCATGACTACATTTCAGGCACCTGTCTTTTGTACCTTCTGGTATCAGTCACTGTCAGAAAATAGGAAACTCATCATATCTGGGCTATCGATTGTCCACAGCTGCAAGTACTTAGTGCAAAACCAACCTCTTCTTATCCAATACATTGTGGTACCTTCTGAAAACCTTCAGTTTTCTAGGTATACTAGTTTGTGATAAAGGTGTATGTATGCTCTATGTCGTGCTCTGCGCTGATCCCCAGGCAGCTGTAGGAGAGAATGGTATTGCTTGGTCCAGGTGACTTATGGCCGTTGTTGGCTCAGAGCTCTCACTATGGTCATCAGTCACAAAAAATATGTGGTGTGAGGCTAACATTCATCACCGGTTTACTAAAATATTGCTTAATGTTGCCTTGTCTCCAAGGCAAATGACTTTACATTGTGGATAGTAGAATGTTTCAGCTGCTGGTAATGCATTGTGTTTGCATGAAGCTTTTTCCATTCATAAAATTCCAAAACGGTCATAACATAATGACTCTAGATAGTCCCCTTGGGAGCTTTTGTCAAGAAAACTGCACCTTTTTTCCCCCAACAACTTAGGAATCTAGTGGATTTTTTTTTTAAAAAAAAAAAGTTCTCTAGCAGTGGAAGTTCTCTGAATTTCCTGCTTAGGTCTGAAGGAAATACAATTCTTGTACAAAGTTCATCAAGCAATATTTTAAGCTGTTTGTCAGTATCTGATATTGGACTTCCTTGTAATTCCTGCGGAGAATATGAGCTCTGTGATGGTTCGTCTGCTGACATAACTGCCCGTGGTAGTCGATGCCTGGGGAAAGGAGACCTGTTTTTCAGTCCAAGCTCTGGGTGTAACAGCCTTCAGTTCATGAGCAGAAATGCACCTTAGAGTGGTCATTTTGTTGAAGGATGATTTTTTTTGGGGGGGGTAGTGTCTCTCTGGAAGATAGAGGGAGTTTCTGATGCTGTTGGAGAACTATTGTCACAGCACTTTTTGAGGCCTATTGTTGGATGCTTTGGTTTTGTATATAAAAAGACTTGAGCAGGGTGTTTTGAAAATGTTCAACTTTGAATTTGTGGTTTGTATTCAGAGGGAGAACCTCTTTAGTTCCATCCCTGATTGCCAGCAAAATGTGTATTATTGATTCCTCCAAGTCTGTAGGATTGATAAGGATTGTCTCCAGGAAGTCTTCATTTGGGTTTTCTTGAGGACAGTTTCAAGGTAGCTGTCCTTGTCCTCAATGAACTTTAACAGAAGCAATCTGGGAAACTTGCCCACACCAGCAGAAAGGAGTCAGCTTTTGGATGCAGCTCTCTGAAGGTGTACGCATAGTCTCGGGATAACATTCAGAAGTTCTGTTTTCTCAGTCCTTGTTCTCTTGTCTGACAAATTCATTCTTTGATTTCGAAGATAGGTTGACTTTTATTTGCAGGAAAAGGGAAGAGGGGAATTCTTTAGGAACCTAGAGAGCTTTGGCAAGGAACTGTCAGGCTGTCAAATGGAAAACGGCTGCTTAAGACTGTCCCTCTGATCAAAGCAAGCTTTATGCTCTTGGGAAACTTTTATGTCTGTTTCTCTGTGTGTCCATCGTGTCCCTGTAAAAAGGATTTTTATGTTTGTCCGGTTCCTCAGTGACACACTCTTCAATTTTATTACATTTTCTGGTGCTTCCTGTGTCTATGAAGATGCTGACTTCAACTTTATAGTTACTTTCCTAGACTGTGCTTTGACGCTGCTGCATAGAAAATGTTAAGTTAATCCGTTTGTCTAGGATATCACAGTGCTGCTGGTTTGACTGGAAACCATTGTTGTGGCTTTATGGACACCGCCGTTACCAGCATGGATGTTAAAGAGCTTGGGCCCAGCTTTGAGCAGGAGGTTGGACTAGAGGCCTCCAGAGGTTCACCCTAAATTAATTTAGCTTATATAATAAAGAGAAAACTTGAACCTCAGAATGTAACTTTTACTTTCTAAAGGGTGTGAAGGTTTGAGTTATAAAAGGAATTCTTGGCCAGTTAGTACAGCTCATGCTAATTGCCTACCTCTGCCACGTTCTCGTGGGCTATCAGCAAGTTCACAGCTGTAGCAGAACAAAATAAAGGAGCAGTGCTATTCTGCGGGAATTTACTCCATATATCCCATTGAAGGGGTCCTCTAATCCATTTACTCCAGGAATGTGAACAGAAATTATTTGATGGTTTTACTGAAGTAGGGCCATATAAAGAGGCAAATGGTGTGTACTTCTATTTGTGCGTCCCCATGCTCTGAAAGTCTGCTTCACTGTTTTTTCCCTTAAACACATCTCTGTTATGTTCCTTAATATATCTCCTGGCAATGGTGTTTTTCATTAGGGGCTGGTTGTTTGGTCTAGTTCGCTTTTCCCTTTTTTACCCCCTTGATGGTCTTTTCCACCTGTCCCCTGACATTTGTACACGTGCCTGGGGTTTATTTCCTTTTTGTCTCAAAGCAGGATAAATGCGTAGTGCTTGTGTACCTAGAGCTTCTCACCCTTAGGAAGTGCAAATGTACAGGTCGCCCGTGGCTCATGTTTAGTCAGAAGTGATGACATACTATAATTAAAAAAATCTGTTGGGTAATTCTGCATAAGTTGAGCTCTTGGCCTTTTTAACTTATAAAGAAAATCTCCTGCATCGCTCAGTCCTCAATAGTGAGGACTATCAACAAAAAAGTCTTCCATCAAACTCTTTGAATTGGTTCAGCTGTTGAGGAATTATGACAGAGAAGGTGTGTTACTATGCCTGTTATTGTCCAGTTGATGAATATTATAGTGGAGAACAAACACAAACTAGTATGTCAGATCTTCCTCTGCAGGGGGAAAAAAAAGAGTTGTGGGATGAACAATGCATTAATTTGTATTGAAGTGAATGGGAATGAAAAGTTTGTCCTTATAAATGGTAGATTGTCATCTCTTCGACTTTTTTGAAAAGCTGTGTACACAGACATTTGATGCCTGCAATTGTTTTCAGTGGATATTTTCCTATTGCAAAAGGATTTTGTGGTAGCAGCTCAGTGAAAGGAAAACTTCATTGTTTGTTAGTAAGTGCCAAAGTTTTTACAGGTGTATTACTTGACTCCCAGGTGAAATAGTCCTTATTTTCTTTTTATTCTAACTTTTTTTTCCTTTTCTTTTTTTAAAGAAACGATTGAAAGCAGCAGAAGCAGAAAGCAAGCTAAAACAAGTGTATATACCCAACTAGTAAGTATCTTTTTGTGTTTTGTTTTCTATTTCATTGTAGAGGATCTGGTGTAGCAGTTTCCATGGCCTGCAAGTATTATGTATTTGCTTTAATTACATAATGAGAGACATAGTTGAGCAAACCTGTGAGAGAACTATTAAGCTAGGTTACCAATATAATGAACCTTCTGCTGATGCTTGAATTCCTTTGTATTTTATCTGAGTTAATGGTAACCACCCTGATGCTAATAAACAGCTAGGAGCCCTGTGGAAGAAAACATGATAGCTTTAGTAGTTCAATGCTGGCTAGAACAAAGCAGCACTCCTCCCAGTATGCTTATACTGCTGCTTATGAGTGTGTAAAAGACAAAGCTGTTCCCACACGCTGACCTTCCACTTCTGGAACACAGGGTATTTCCTCCATGGGCAGTCGAGGACTTTCCCTTTGGGGCTTTCCCGGTTAGGATGCTGTACTGTCATGTTGCTCATTTCTTTCATCCTGTATAATGTTCCCATCCTGAAGCGATCGTTACTTATCTTCTAATTTTTATTTTTATACGGGCTGGGAGTTGGGGACTTGGTAGCAGGTCAGCATGGTCATGAACAAAAGGGTAGCTAATTAACTACTCAATATTATATGTTTTTATTAATTTTTGTCATCAGTGGCTCACCAATGTGTGGTTATTTCCTCATGTCGATTAGATATATATAAGTTTATATTAAGATCTACATTAAAATTAATATATAATGGTATATATATTATGTATAAAAATATAAACGTATATAAAAATTCTTAGTAAAAATGTGTTTCTTCTCTTACATTTCCTCTGCATAACCTAGTCAACAGTTGTTATAGTGTAGAACTNGGAGATCTACATTAAAATTAATATATAATGGTGTGTATATATATAGTATGTATAAAAATATAAACATATATAAAAATTCTTAGTAAAAATGTGTTTCTTCTCTTACGTTTCCTCTGCATAACCTAGTCAACAGTTGTTATAGTGTAGAACTTTAAATATCCCATCCTTTCTTTTTTCAACTTCCACTCCCAGATATGTTCCCTTGTGTATTATCCCAAATAATAACTACTTTAGTCTTTTATGCTATCTCCTTTCAAGTATTTATGAACTTTCACCATGGGTTCTGTTACTTAAGGCAAAATGAAGTTTTACATATTTAGCTTGCAAGACAGTCCCTTATTTCTTTTTTACTTTGAAATGTGTTGATACCTCTCAGGTGAATTTACTAAAAACTCAGTGTAATATTCAGAGTGAAACCAAATATATTTCTTGTCATGCAATTTTTCAACAGTATAGCTTTTTGTGGATGGTATTACTCTGCAGGGGGACACTGGACATCAAATTAAACATGAATTCATAATGTGATAAGCTTGTAAAGCAAAAGCCAATGTAATTTAGACTGCGGATGCAAAAGGATATTGCAGACGAGAGAGCCTCTTAGTCTTGCTGTTGCTCTTGGATTATAATGTATGTAGGTAGGGCTTTGTATTTGAAAGGTTATGGTGCTTATTTGATAATGGCTGTCTGGAGTGATATCTTATCCCTCAACACTGTATCTCAGCAAGATAATTCTTGTTGCTATCTAGAGAATATAATCAAATCAGCAACTTACCTCTCTACTTCAGTAAAAGACTTCTGTCTCTACACGTGTGGTTGCTATTTTCATCTCTGGCTTTGATTTCCAGTCACGGTTGATTTCATGAGTGTTATACCTTAGCTTACATATTGTTTAATTGGTAAAATGGGTGTAAAGTTTTCCTCCTTCAATATCACTTCATGTGTATCAGGAAAAGTAGCAATTGCGTACGTTACTTACTTAATCCTATGTGAACGCTTATGCTGCTTTTTTTTGCTACTAATACCTCCAAATGTGGCAAGAATTAAGTGTTTCTGAGATTGTTTTGATTATTTCTACTGAAGTTTCAGTACAAGGTATGGCACATAGGGAATATATTGCATCTACATTATCTTATGACCTAGAAGAAGATTATGTTCTTGGCTTGTAGTAGCAATACATGGTGTAGGGATCTAAATATCAATGTTATTGATTTGTCCTTATCGTGTTACTGAGCCCATTCCTGTTTCGAGGCTTGAACCATAATGATCCACTTGTCACCTCAAAAATAAATTACTTGATATAGGCTGTCACAAGACCTATGCAGAAGCCTATCAGCTGATTTAATGAAACCTATTCTAACAATAACTGGTGTAAAATTGTTTGCAAAGAGAGACCCAGGAGGATATCAGACTCAAACCATTTTATCTTTTTTTTTTTTTTGTCTCTGGCTGTCTTCCACTGATAGGACTCTTGTTTGTTTCTGTGATGTTAATAGGAAAATCTGGGGAGAAGGGAGGAAAATAATAAGAAAAACAATAGGAGGCTGTCTTCAAAGGTTATTTCTCATGTCATATACATACTGTACAGTGAAAAATAACAGCTCTACAGAAAGCTTTAGAGTTGATATTTTTTCACTTAAGACTGTGCCCCAAATTTATAATGTAGGTAACTGATGTGAGGTTATCAAGTCCTAAACCAAAATGCTAGATATCAGAAAAACGTTTCTGTCCTAATAGACAAACATTTCTGTGCTCCTTCCAAGTATAGCCCTGGTTTTGGAACAGACATCTGTAGTTGATGTGACTGAACCCAATGTTTGCATGGATGGCTTTGTTATGCGTCCCTTAGGTTGAAAAGTGCTAATGTGCTTTACTAGTGAAAAGAAAAAGTATAAAATCAGTTAAATTCTGCATTCAGAAAATACTGAAAAAAGTCTTTTAGTTGTTTTCTGTAGCAATTCCTCTGTCAGTGGAAGTGGTATTAAATAAAGCAGTAGCAGAAGCCTGAATACACAGAGAAATTCCACATTCTTACACGCTTCATCCTGTCATCCGCCAGTGTGAACGCAGGGCTCGGAGACGTTTCTTGATGCAGATGTACTCTCAGTCTCTTTCTTCTAGTGTGTACCCAAACATACTCTTCAGGCTGTTGTGGAAGTCATATTCCGGTTTTACGAATCTTATGGGCATCATAAGTACTAGTTACTTGCTTCTTTTTGATGATGGTCTGGTTGTGTAGCTGGTGCTTTTTGGGGTTAGATAATCTGCAAATCATGAAAGCTGAGACATACAATTTTATGTGGCTTTTCTCTCTTTTGCTTTGATCTAAGTGATACCAGAAGAGGTAAGAACAGAAAGGGAAGAATAAAGTGCTCCATACAGTCCCCAGTCTCCAAAATACAAATTTTAAATTTATATCTGTAAATGTAAATTAATACATTCTGCTTACAGTATTTTATCTGAGAATCTCAAAGCACTTTTAAAGCTGCAAATGCTGCCTCACAAACACTTGTCAAGTAAGAAAATATTATTCTCCCTACAGTGCCTCTTTTGTTAAGCTAATAGGGAAACTGGAGGAATAGGCCAAAGCTTTGGATGACTACAAGGGGCGGCTGCTTAACAAGCTGAGGATAATTCCTTTACCTGTTTCTTAGTTGTCTTCTGCCTGAGGAACAAGGCTGTTTTTCGTCACTGTTAAATTGTGCAGACGTCCATTGCAGCATGGAAAAATTAAAAGTGTAATGCTGTTCTTTCTTTTGTAGCTGTACTTGTTAAAATGGTGATCTCCAGCATTTTGTTGGAGAAAGCTGCTCGTTTTCAAAAAGCATTGTTTAGCAGTCATTAGACCTGTTCTTAGAAGTGCGTATTTACAGTAGCCTGGAGAGTTGTGATGAGAGCTCACCTCACCTCTCTGTTGTCTGGATGAGGAATCCAGACACTTGCATTAGATGCCTAGAGGTAGGTGGCATAAACGTTCCTTACAAAGGATTAAAAGTTGTTCTTATTTCTGAGGCTTTATTTCTTAATTGTTCTCTTGCATCTAGCACCACCATGGTTTCCTGAATAACAGGAAACGTTCACTGATGGTATTAAGTTTATAGTTACTTTTAACTAAAATTTTCACTATGCTGTGGGTCAAATGCTAGTTAGTCACATAGTGAAGGGATTTCAGTGTTCTGCATGGCTCAGGGTTATCTTCAGGTTGGGTTTTTTGGGCAGGGGCTTCAGTCCGTGATGGCTGGCTTCCAGTGCCTTCTTTCTGCATGTGCTTTATCACCTTAATCTCTTTAGTAGAGACTAATCTGCAGAATACAGCACAGAAATCTGCACTTCGTGATGCCTGTTCTAGTATAACTGACTGCTGCAGCACAATTGAAACCCATTTGAAAGACTTCCATTCCTGATGTAAGAACTGGAAATGATAGTTTACCGTGCCATCAGTATTTTCACTACCTTATTTGCATCTTTCACTTCAGCTTCATTAATTGCCTAATGATTCATCCAGTTATTCATCTAATTCTCTTTTTAATAGCTGTAGCAGGCTTTGGTAATATCAAACAAGTTTAATTAACATCTCATCAACAATTAAGAGCTTTTTGCTTCTCATATGATGAAGACATTAGCTGCCTAAATTTTATTGTTGCTGCCCCTGTGAAACTTGCCCTTAGCTTTGGAGCGGCACACTTTCTGGTGCTTGTTGCAGCTACATTAATTGTAGTGTTCCAAAATCCTGAAGTGAAGTTATTGCCACAACTACAGTGTGACAATTTGGTGATCAGCTCTCACCCGCACATCCCTTTTGCTTGTGTTTGAAATACAAGTTTGATGAGGGTTGTAGAGAGGACAGCGGAGTCAGGCCATTGCCCTCCTTTCTGCACATGATCTCAGTACTTCAGATGTGCATGCCAATGAGTGCAGTCTTGTTCTCAACTTACCATTTACAACCAGACACATCAGGGCTTCCCGCCATGCTGCTCCCAAAACCCCAAACCTTTTTGTGTGCTTTACTGGTGGATTTAAGACTCGTTTACTGCATTTTTCAGAGGATGAATAAATGTATAGAAGGGAAGCAACGTGTCTGATGTTGAGCTGTAAGACCTGGAGTGGAACCTCAGTTTTCTTTACTTTGGTCTTTCGCTCTGTCTGTTGGGCAACACTGCTTGTAACAGCGTGCATCTGTGAGGACTGTTTGTTTTACAGCATCTTGGTAATGTTTGCACTTGGAGCTTGCTAGTGAATCATTGGCAAAAGTTCTTTTGCAGCAGGTTACTATAGTGACAACCCAGAGAAAATGCTGGGTAGCATGAATGCACCCTCTTTCAACTTCTCCTTTGTTAAATGTGTCTGCAGATCTCCTGCCATCTGTGGTGTCAGAACTTTGTGCCATTCTGATAAGCACCCTGAAACACTTTAATACTTGTAAGAGCCGGGCAAATTAATAAGCAAAAGGAGAAGAAAATCTAATCAGGCTTCTTAATCTAAACACTTTTATTTTTTTCTCTTCTCTGCTTCTTTTGGACTGTATACAGGCTCCTCAGTGTACTGAAGGAACGAACTATTTACAGTGTTTCGGTGCCATGTAGCCTCCTAATCCTTTCTGCAGAAAGGCCCTGAACTTTACAGTGAGGAGCACCATCAGAATGCTATCTGAAGTTTTTCTGAGAGTGGGCAAATACTGTCTTACCTCCTCGTGCAGCACGTGTGTGGTCCTTGTAGGTCATTCACAGCCAAATCTATTTTGTCTCCATAGAAATGGAGCTTTACTGAGCTCGGTATCTCAGTGACTGATCAGACATTTTCAGATGAGGAGAAGGATTACCTTCTAGCTTCCAGGGCAGTGTAAGCTTTCCAGTAGCATTTGGGTTTGTTCTGGAGCTGCAAGGGCCAGTTGTCTTCAGAATTCAGTCACTTGGAACTCCTTTGCTTTCAGGGGTCATTGCTGAGAATGTGAAACCTAATATTGGTGCCCCATTAGAAAGAAATTAATTTGGCCATATTCCCACAATGCTGCTGTTGCAGCACTAGCCAGGGTGAAAAGTAATAAGTATTCTGGGTCACTGAAATCACCATGACTCCTGTGTGCAACTGATGTGTGAGAAAATGTGTTTTCAGAAAGCCATTTTAAGATATTTCTGCTTGAATAAGTGGGTTCAAATCATGGGTTTATTAGTTGGAAATAAAAGGAATATGCCCACTCCCGTCGGCCTTCAGGTAAGGGAATATGAGGGAAATGTAGTCGGTACTACAATTTGGGCTTATGTTCAGAACTTGGCACCAAAGGCTGCCTGCTTTTTGTTGCTTCTATAAGTTGAACTCCTAACAGCACCTGGGGAGTCCTTGCGTGTTTTATAAGCTCCTTGTGTGTTCTTCTCTGAAGCTTCTTGTGTGACTTCTCCCATCTTCCCCCGTTCCCCAGAAGTCCTGCCCCTGCAATATCAGTTCTCTGTCTTCCTTGTTCCCTCCTATGCCAAGGGTTTTTTGAATGCCTCCTTCTCCCCCTCTGACACCTCTTCCTCTGCAGAGATTTTGTACTATTCCATACTGCTCTCTATGCCAAGGTTTTGTTTGCCCTTCCATTCTCAGCTTCTGCCAGTAGCTTTTTTTTTTTCTCCCGAGTCAACATTTTTAAGGGAGTTTAGGGATGAGCTGGGGTGATTCAGACGTTGTTATATTAGAATGTATTAGTGACAGCCATCAATGCATTTCTTGCTCTGCGGAAGTTAAGCTTTCAGACTTGTTCCATTTAGTAGAAACCTAAATGCTTTTTAGAAAAGTGCAGCTCATAGTTTAAGACTTGCCAGAAGGCTCATATTCATTAATATCTCTGCGTATACCCCATGTGCAAAGATTTTGTTCGATGTGTTGAGTGAGCTTGTGCGAATGGTGGCTACATGATGCAAACCTTTGTGGTAAGACAATGTGGAAATATTTGAGACTGCAGTCTAGGGTTGTCTTTCCCTGAATAAGGCAGAGGTTGATCTTTCTCCATCTACCTCTACTGCTCCTTCCCCCAGGCTTCTCTTTGGAGATTCAAGCAAAATTAAAATATCACTCATGTTGAGGATGGAGAGAGATCTGTAGATGAGATCTTTTTGTCACCTAGATTAGAATGTCTGGGATAGTGAGTACAATACCTACCGGGCCTCACTGGTTTATTGTATTTAAATGGTTTTGGACTCTTAAAAATGGCATCTAATTATTATTATTATAGTTAGATTTATTGTCGGCATTATTTAAAAATTATCGGAGACTGTGTTCACGGAAGTCAGATTGCTGGTAAGTACAGCTTGTTCTGGAAGCCACACGGTGAACGAAATTTAAATCTTCAAACATTTTGGGCCATATTTTTTTAAGTCACATAGGAAATTGCGTGCCTCAATTAATGTTTGTCCTCCTTTTTGCTTTGTGTTTTAAGTAACAAGCCAAACCCCAACCAGATCAATGTAAATAATGTCAAACCAGGAGTGGTAAATGGTACTGGAGTACAGGCACAGAACGCGGGAGCAGGACGGGCCTGTGAAAGCTGTTATAGTAAGTGACATACCAGTATGGCAGTTGTGCATAGAGAGTGTGAGTGCTGTGTTGCAAACAGTAAAGTAAAAGCTGCGTTGTGGTGGGGAGGTGGGAGAGAAGGCTTTGGAAGAGTTGGGGGACAGAATTTGACATAGCACCATTTAAGCAAAGTGGGTGGGTTTTGGTTTTTTTTTTCGGAGTTACCGGGTGTTACATTGGTAAATACAATTATGAAATATTTAAGGGGGAGTTAGTAAATGTCCTACATAATTGCAAGTAGCTATTGAGCAAAGACTTCAATCACTGAGGTGTGAAGTTGACAATTTTTTCACAGTTTTCTAGTAGATTTCAAAATATGTGATATCTTTGTATTTGATCTGCTGCCTGGTATTAATATACTGAGTTCTAATAGTTGTCTTCCTTTATGGGAAGCCTTTAGAGGTGCTCGTGTGTAGGACTGTGTGAGAAGTCAAATCACAGATTTATCTTACGTTCTTTAGTTGTCAAATTAATGTATGGGGAGTTCCTGAAGACAGTCTTCCCCTCCCTCTCCCATGGTCTGCAGAAATTGTTATCTACCCGTCTTGCAAAATGAGAGTTTTGTTTCATTGGCAGGAAATTTTCCCACCCTACTAGTTGTTATTTCTGTTCATATTTTAAAAGGTTTTATATGTGTAATTAATTTTGCTGAAATCACAAGTACATGTAACAGTGGGGATGACAGTGAAGTCATCAGCAGGTTTCTAAGACCTGTTATAGCTTTACACTGTCTTTGTGTGGGTTTTCTTTTGTGATGGTTCTAAAGAGAATAAGCTCTGAAAAGTGATCCTGTTTGAGGATATATATAATTTCCACCTTTGTTATCTCTAGCCACACAGTCTTACCAGTGGTATTCTTGGGGTCCCCCTAACATGCAGTGTCGCCTCTGTGCATCCTGTTGGACATACTGGAAGAAATACGGTGGCTTGAAAATGCCAACACGGTTAGATGGGGAGAGACCAGGACCAAACCGCAATAATTTGGTAGGTATCTTCAAAGCAGACTGCTCTGTGCTCTTGCCTGGAAAGCTAGACGCCATGATATCTAAATAATTGTTCACCATTCTTAAATATTTAACAACAAAAAGAATGCCTTCGGCCTCCATTGTTGTTTTTGGGTTTGGTATTTCATGTCTTGCAGAAGCTGGCATGTTAACTTCGGCTATAAGTAATTTGTTGCCAAGTACTGCCCTGAGAAAAAAAACCCAACATTTGTTTAGCAAACTAGCCATCAAATGCATGGGATAACTTAATGAAGACAGAAAAAACTGAAATGCCAGCAAGTGTTTCTGGTATTTGGTTTCCATGATTTTTGCTGTAGGGGGAAGAGGACTTTTTTTTTTCCTCCCATAAAGGAATTCATTATTTCCTGAAACCTGTTCCCTTTCCTGAGGCATTAGATACCTCGAATAGCTAGTGGCTTTTTATAGATCCCTTATCTTGTTTTTCTACTTCATCCTATTTTTTTTAATTAACCCTCATTCCTTTTGGATAGGTTTGAGTAAGCATTGTATGAGCTGCTTCTGTTTAATTTTTCCCCTTTTATTTAAAAAACTAAATTCTCAGAATTTTTCCGAATTTGGTGGAAGTTCAGTCTGGAAGCATCATACATTGAGCTGATTGTAAAAAGTAGCTCCATCACATGGACAAAAGGATAGTGCACACTGAACTTTGGTCTTAGATTAATTTCTTTCCTCTCTCCTAGACTTTGCTATCATTCCCTTTCTATTGTATTTCTTTTGCCTAGCCTCTGTCCTTTCCAGGCTTATGTTTGCTTTGTGAAGCTGCCTAATTGCTGAGATAACTGCCAGGTTTTATCAGCCTTATACCTCTTGTTTGTTAGTTAAAAAGTATGTAAATATTCAGAGAGGGGGAAGCCCTGTTCTCCCCAAACTGAAATTTCCTCTTATTTTTGAACTGTGGGCAGGTTTGAGATAGCAAGATACTACTTTCATTATTTTATTGGTTGGCTTAGTTGCTTTTCATGAAGAAGATACTGCTTTTGCTCTCTGTAGTAGATAAATGTCTTTCAGCATTGTTCTTTAATACACGCAGTGAATATTCCACAATACTGCAAATGGACTTATTGAGTTCAGAATAAGAATTAAAACAGAAATTCTTGCAACTTTGAGACAAAACCATTTTGAATGCTGTAAGTTTGCTTTGGGAATTGAGTTTGTGATGTATATTTTTAGCCATACAGCTACTTTCTGATTTTCCTCGCTCTCTTACAAATGCTTTGTTATAAGGAGTTTGCATTGTATATCCAGAGCAACTCTAAGCACCCAGAGTTTGAGAGTCTTTCTGTTGGCTCTTGTAAGCGCTAAATCATGTGATAGTATCAGGTAACTTCTTTAGGTCTGGCTTTTGGATCCCTATTTCAAAACTTGGGATGGCACAGAAATAAATACTTCCCTGTGAAGAGAAAATGTTTACCTTCGTTTTATCCTTTGAGATATTTTGGAAGAAAATTCCAAATGTTGGTGGGTAAGATTTGGGAAATGGGGAATAGCTGGGCTGAAAGTATTTTCATCTGTAATACTGTTTCTGTTCTTATGTCTGGGAATCAGTAGTTGAAAGTCATTTTATATGATATTCTTTCTCTTCTTTAAAACCAGACTTTCCAATAATTATTTTTTAGAAACCATATTTATTTTTCTTTCTTTCTAGAGTCCTCATGGTGTGCCAGTACGAAACAGTGGGAGCCCGAAGTTTGCTATGAAGACACGACAGGCTTTCTATCTCCATACAACAAAACTGACAAGAATTGCCAGACGTTTATGTCGAGATATCTTACGCCCTTGGCATGCTGCAAGACATCCCTATCTGCCTATTAACAGTGCAGCAATCAAAGCAGAATGTGAGTGGTGATGCAGCTGGGACCTACTTGTAAAGGAGGCCTTTGAAATTCCTTTCCTATAAAGTTTGCATTGCAACTTCTTGAGATACTCTCTTGCAAGTGGCTAGTGGTTTTACAAAATCTAGCTATACTTGGAGAGCGTTCTAGTGGATTGTAGGCTAGACAAATAACATTGAAAATTCTTGAGTTGTTTGTTTTAAAATATTCATGTTTGCTATTAGATTTAGCATTCTGCATTTGTGTCCTGTTGCCAAGACACGCTTGCAACCTGTAAAGTTCCTTTTGATTGGAAAGCTCTTTCAGGACACTCATTTAGTTTTTGCTATAATATCTAAGTGTCTTTACCCTCTAATTACTTTTCTTTATTTTACAGGCACAGCACGTTTACCTGAGGCATCAGAAAATCCATTGCTATTAAAGCAAGTGGTTCGAAAGCCTTTAGAAGCAGTACTCCGGTATTTAGGTATTGAAAACACCAAACGCAAAACCCAACAAAACAAGAAACCCTACTAGCTAATTCTGCTAACCATTTCTTTTTCCATTTGGTTCTGGATTTAGATGCTAGTTCTGGATCAAAAACCAAAACCTGAAAACCTTCCCATGAACTTGTCCTTTTTCCTTTTCCTACTTAATTTGTCAGACCTAGTGGCTCAGCAGTCCACTCTGGGCTCACAGAGCTATATCGGAAACTTTTTCAAGTGAAGGGAGGAATGTGTTTGCTGTGGCCTTCGATGTATGTGGGGACAAGTTACCATCTGCTAATGGAAGCACGAACATAATGTTTTGGGAACAATTGGTCAGTCCATTGTTCCAATTTTTGGGCTGTCTGGAGGCAGTTCTTACAGTTGGGTGCTCCAAGAAGCCTCTTGGGTTTAGGACAGCGCTGTATCCTACAGCTTGTGAATCAGTTGCTTGCTGTTCTGTGCTTAAGCTAGGCAAGGGGACTATGTTTCCATTCTTCACTTTCTTCTTGGTTTTTAGTTTGGGGTGGGTTTTTTTACGGTTTTCTTGAGGACTTGGACCTCGTCAGCAGATCTGTGCAGGAGTACTGAGTAGCTCTGTCCAGGACGTTGTTTTAAGTTGTAGGTGCTGGAAGAGGCCCACTACGTGACATGCCAGCTCTGACTGCAAATGAATGCAAAATCATTTTCCCTAGTGTTGCCAGTTGCTAGAGATACCCTGAAGACATGTCTCAGGTTGTTACAGCAGTCTAATGTGAGTCTAAACCACAGAAAGCTAGTTTGGACAGTGGTACTTTGAAGGCTTCCAGATTAACAAGGAAATTGATTGCCTTTTTACTCTGCTAAGAAATGCTGGAGTTGATTTGATGTTTCTTTGAACGCTTTTGTTGATTAAATATTGTAAGGCTCAGGGTTTATTAAATATTTACTGCTTCTCTGTTGAGTGTTGTACTTCTACTGTATACTAATGAGATACAAAGATTGAGAAACCTTTGGTTATGTATAGTGCAACCAAATAAAGGGAGAAGCTTTGCTGTTGGATAAAATCCTACTTTTAATAGTTGTACAGAATGTAGCAGCAGGTTTTGAGATTTCATTAGCACTATGTCAGGGTCTCCATTTGACTATTGGGCTGGGAGAAGAAAGTGAAAGAAATAGAGGGAGGCTGATGGACTGGTGAGAACGTATTTTTGGAGGTGTTGTGTACAGTGTGCTTTAACTTACATGTTACTTGGCTGTTGGGTCTGCAAGAGAAAAACTTGGTTGAAGCTCCTATTTGCTGTTGCTTGTAACTTTCTCAAAATCTTTTCAGTTGAACAGTGCGTGCTTGATCTCTGCCTCAGCCAGAAGTTTGAATTCAGACTCTCTGTGTGTTCTTTATGGTGGTGCTTTGAATCCTCGCTTGTTTGGCCAGTTTAGACATTATATTATTTTACAAACCTTGCAAAACTGGCAAATTTGTAATTTCCCCAGAGTTTAGGGGTGTTGCATGACTGCCCAAAGATGGCTTTTAATACAGAGCAGCCCCCCAAATGATCTTAAATTGTCAGAGAATAGTGTTTTGAAAATAGATACAAAGTGCTTGTGTTACCCACTCTTATTTTAGGATAATGATATGTTACAGTGAATATTATGACATCGGTTTTAACATCTTCTGTAGAGGGGAATTCCTAAATATACTTAAAATGCTTTATATAAATACTAATCTGCAGTCAAAATTATTGACTGAGATAGTTTGTATATAAGGGAGGTAGACTTGGTCACCTTGGAAGTTTGCAGGTTGTTTTCTGATTTATAATTCCAGTATCTTCACTAATTAAAAAAAAAAAAACCACCAACTTGCTTTTTCACAACAGAGTCTCATCCGTGTCCTCCGAAACCAGACCCTGCAAAGAGCTTGTCCAGTTCTCTCAACAATCTGACTCCTGCTAAGTTTACGCCTGTTATTAATAATGGGTCCCCAACTATCCTGGGAAAAAGAAGTTATGAACAACACAATGGAATGGATGGTAAATATTCGTCTGCAAAGTGTATATCATCTGTGTATTTTTCTTCTGTCCAAGGAGATTGTTTAGAATATAGCCCTTTATATAAATTCAAAGTTTCTTATTCTTGGGGGGTGGTGGTCCTGTTAATTTTTTCCTTTTGTAAAAGTTACTTGTTCCCATTTCTCCTTCTGGGTGTGACATGGGGTGTATACTGGGTGGTGCACGCACGTAAAGCTTCTGTGCGAGCGTAACTCTGCCTAGCTTTACCAACCTTGCAAATGGGACAGTGAGGGGGAAACTTCACTTCAATTTAGATGAGTAATATGAAGAAAACCTTAGTAGCTTTTCCCAGTGATGTTTTGTTTTTTCTTTTGAGGTTTACAGCTTTTTTTTAGCCTCTAGGTAGTAGCTGTGCAGTTCCCAGGTGGCTTCGTAACATGGGGATCACCTGACTTACAGCAAAGCTACCAGAGGCTGCATGCCATTGAGAGAGGCAGGCTTCTGCTTAGCTGAGGGAGGCAAACGTGCCAGATCTGGCATGGCATAAACCTGCTCCTGCCTTGCACAAAACCAGAGCATTCGCTTTTGTTGGCCCTGTCACTCAGCACCTCTGTACAGTGGAGTTTGGGCTTCATCTCCTCAAGAATAAAAGGCAAGGGGAAGGTGTTTGAAGTGGGAGATAGACACAGGATATTCCTGGCACAGACTCCAGGGCTCTATTCTGAAGAGTTGGTCTTGCCTGAGAGTGTTGGGGAAGAGAAAATGCAGTCTTTCTCTCAGATGAGGATAAAAGGGTCTGTTCAGATGGTCTTAACGGGAGTGAGAACATGGAGGGTAGTTCTCCTTGACAGGGGAAAGGAACAGTTGGTTTAACGGTGACTCTGAGCAGGGAGGGAGATCCAGAAAATCTTTCTTGTTTTTTTTACCTTTAATTTTAACTTTATATATGGCTTATCTGAAATATAATTACAAACATTTGATATCTTATTGTTTGTGGTTTAACATTAAGAACTTTTCAAACTGCTGCTGTTCAGGTTGCTGATGTGATGTTTTTCTCTTTTCTGTTCACTTGTGCTCTATCAGGCAACATGAAGAAGCGCCTGTTGATGCCTAGCAGGGGTAAGACCTTGAAGCTGCGCTCAGCTTATGCTAGGAGAGCAAATTTTAGTTTCATCTGCTGGCTTTTCTGTGCTTTGTGGCTAATGAGTCTGTGTGCACCTTCTGTGTTGATGTCTAAGTGTTCCTTGGGTCCATAACCATTTCCACCCATGGTTATGCTGCTCACCTTCCAGGCTTTTCACATGCAGATGACAAGTCGTACATCCGTACTGAAGAGATGAAGTGCCATGTTCAGAATTGATTACAAATTCCTCAAGTTGAGGATGTGATGGTTGGTTTGAAACTAGGTGGTGTTTCAGTGTTTGACTTTTAAGAAATCAAAGTTTCATACATCCTGAACTACTTTAAATTCACTTCAACCAAAAGAAAGAGAAGACAATATTCACATCGAGTACCAAGTTTAAGCCTCTATATTTTCCACTGTTAGTGGGCAGTCTCACTGGTGAGCGACTGTCTGCATGTTCTCTACTTGCAGTAGAAATGGTTTTCAAAATTTCCACAGGTTAAAAATTAATCTTTTCTGACTGCTGAATAGACCCCAGAAGCTTTAGTGGGTGATAATGCAGGAAACATACATATGATGTCACTTAAACAAATTCAATAGAACAGACCAATTTTGAATAGTTAGGATATACAACTGTGATGGTGAGACAGGCAAACGCAAAACCTTAAGCTTATGTGTTACCATGAAATGGCCCACACTGCATGCCCTGATGTTGAGCTTTGTGTTTAATGGCTGAGGCAGTGAATGACTGTTACCAATATTTACCTGCATGCATACATAAGTGCATGTGGAGAATACAATAAGAATGAGGACAGTGATTGTTCTACTGTCTTGCTCTCTTTGGGAATTTATACCTTGATATTGCATTGCTGAGTTTTTAATGTGCTGTTTTAACTTCTGTGTTTTGGGAAGAATAACAAAACCCTGCTAACTTGATCAGTTTGGCTTCCTCAGAAGCTTTGTCCAGTAATGAGGGATGTAGGTGCAGAGTAGCTCACTGAATTTCCACAGCTCCTAGTGACTACCTGCTTATGGGCATGCCTGCTGCTCTCCTGCTGTATGCCCTCCTCAGCAAGGGGACTGCTGAGTCACTCAGCAGATGACACACTTCTGAAGCTCAGAGATGTTGTGGCCCAAAGGAGGGAAGTGGAAGAATAACTGACCCTTCCCTCAGGCTCTCTCTGCGTAGAGCACTGGATTTGATAACCTGAGACCATTTCCTTACTTGAAATAAAGGATTCATGTTTTAGTGTTCTAAAACATCCGTCTGCTGGTATACATATTTGATTAGATACATTTCGGTCATAACTGTTGCTGGAACAGTTTGCAAAAAGAAGATTTTGGTGAAGTACCTGTTTGAACTGCTCAGAATACATGTTTCTCTGAAGCATACGTGCACAGTTGCGCAGGGGCTGGCTCTCACCAAGCGCCTGCTGCTTTATCTGCTCGGTCTGTTCTCAGCCAGCCACTGAAATACTTGTAGTAGTATTTGCTCCTATAACCGCTAGGTAGCGGAGTACGATTCAGTCCCAGAATCTGTTTACCTGCTGGGGTGGTGAGTGTTAACTGGATATTCTTGTGAGCAGTTCAGCTTAAACTTGTTTGACATCTGGAATATTTTCTGACCCTGGGTTGCTGGAAACTTTGCCGAGACAGAGAGGGAAGGGAACCACCTGCAAGGAGACAAGGTTTAAAGAACTTGGATCAAGATCTGCTGGGCACAGAGAAACAGATGGTGGAGTTCGGTGGATCTGTTTCTGGCCTGAAGACAGTTTGCGTGCCAGTCCCACTTAGCACTGGTTCCCAGTTGCCTTGCATGTGAGCTGGTAAGCTTTGCTGGCTCTAGGCATGGCTAATGCTGGTTTCCTGTGCTATGCCAGAACTGGGAACGTGGTTATGAGACTTCTCTCCTTGGCTCTGGATGGAGTCTTATTAGTGTGGGGGGCTGCTGGTGGGAAAGGAGAGGAGAGGCAGAGCACAAGTTGAAACCGTTGTGAAGAAGGGGTGAACGGCAGTGAGAGTGATGAAGCCTTGTGACCAGAATTAAGGAGCCAGTGAGTTAGTATAAAAGGACTGAAGTAAACCCGTCTATCCAGAATGACTGATTTATTTTATTATAACTGACCTAGAAAAGAAGAAAAAGATTAATAAGAGTAAAACCGAATTGTTATAACCAGTCAGATTCTTCATTTATGTAGTTCCTATAGATACTATGGGAAATTGTGGGGGTTTCTTTGTTGTTTTTGTTTTCCTCTCCCCTTAGTGATACATGGTGGCGTACTGGCTGGTTTAGGTCATTGTAGGAGTGTACTGTAAAGAAAAGCTGGTGTTAAGACGATGACTGCATGGAGAAGCTGAAAATATTATTTCTGCGCAAATTTAGGTACAGGAAGACTCTTTGTCCACCTCTGTTGAAATAGTTTTCAAGGAGATGTTGACCTACTGCAATGTTACATGAATTATCCAGGGTTTTTCTGCTTCCTGCTGATGTGCTGTGTTGGTGGCACCTGGAAGATATCTTACGGTTTGGACAAGTCACTATGTCAAAGTCTCTGACCTATGACACTGAACAGCTATTATGGTGGGCTTGAGCTGAAGTCTCTTTGCTGGTGATAAAAGCCTTTTGGTGCTGGGTTATTACTTCCAAACTCATGGGAGAAGTACGTAATACTGTAAATTATGGCCGGTAGCTGAGCTGATTGCATGTGATGAGTTTGTAAGGCTTTCCTCATGTCCAGATCATAAAGCAATATAAAATGAAGAGTTTGCTTTGCAAGGAATGAGCCAAGTAGCAGCTTGTATTTTGCTTAGTGTAAAGCATTAAGATCCATGTTTATACGTATATATAGGTGGTCAGATTTCTAAGGCATCATATTCCTATGGCACCTGCTGCCTTTGTTTAGAATTAGGCTGTTTAAACTTTGCTGAAAATTGAACTGCTCATATAGGTTTTTGGGTGTTCTTCAGGCAGCACTGCTGGAGGATTTTCATCGGAGTCTCCACCACCCCTTGGTATTTAGGACGATGGGTGGTCAGTAGTTAAAATTCAGCCCTCAGAAAAGTTAATCAGCAAAGTGCTTTGATGAATGTTTCTGGGTACGTAGAAACGCTGTTCCTAAATGTGTGCAAACAATGACTGAGAGTGGAGGGGTTGGAGATGGAAGACCACCTAGTCTGTGGGCGGATGTGGGTTGATCAGGTTGAACTCTGTGTGAGGAGAGGTAGTAATGGGAGGTAAGGAAAGGCTGGGAAAAGGGGAACCTTGGCTGTGAGAGATCAAGGAGGAAAAGAAAAAGAGGCTGCTGTTGGTGGGCTGTGGTCAGAACTAGTTAAAACTAATTATGGAAATGTTGGAAATTGCTGAACTTAAGAGTACTAAAGATTTTTCCTTTGGAATTTTGTTGTTTGTTTGTTTTTTTTCTCTTGCTACTTTAACTCCAGCTAAGTATCTCTAACTTTTCTTTTACTGAATCATCCCTGCTTAACCCTAGAGAGATGAACTTTTTCAAGCTTTGAATATGATTTGTCTGGCCAGGCATCTGGAGTTTCAACTGGTGCTTGAATTCCAAGAACAGGAAAATATTCTTAATCCCATATCTCCTCACTACCTCCACTCTATTTTATAAGAAGGGTGTAGTCCTTTCATCTGTTTTGTTTTCCTCTTCTTTAAATCACGTTGGAGGCATCATTAGGCATACAGTACCCTTCCCAGCTCTCCCTCATTATTAGATTAGCATGGACAAATTCCTGCAGAATCCTATTTTTGGAGCATGAAAAGTACATGGAGACTCATAAGCTGTCGGATACAGTGAGATGCTAAAAAATTATTACTTTATTGCATTTTCATTAGTGTCCTGGAGCCTGACTCACAATATTTGCCATGAAACCTCCTCTAGAGAGAATAGAGAACATGTTTTATGTTCTGGACCCTGTTTACGTTTTTCCTTACAGCTATCCAGTATGGGGTCTGTGTGATACTTGTCTATGCAAATTCCTACTGGGAGAAGGGAGGGAGCATTGTTAGGTTTTTATTTTTTTCCTCTCTCTTTTACACCATGTTAGCTTTCATCTAATCCAAATTTGTTTTTCAGGGTCATCACATGCACTCTAAAATTGGCAGAAAGAGAGAGAATGTGAATGAGTAGCTGAAATAAAGGGAAGGCTTTTCCCAGCAACAAACTTGCATTGATAAAATGGTAGCGGATCGAATGCTGAAAATTGGAGAGGGTTTATAGAAGAGCCATGAAAACGGTGAAGGGACTGGAAAACACGCTGTATAATGGAAAATGCTTTTATCAAAGTGGAAGTTGTAGATGTTTGTCTCTGCTGACAGGAGCAGCAGAAGTGTAATAATAGAGGGCTTTTTAGTCTAGCCGGGAATGGAATAATGAGCTGTAGTAGCCAGAAGGTACAGTAGAAAAACTTTGGCTGGAAACAAGCTGCAGATTTTTCAGTGAGGTTAATTAACTGTTGGAATACCTTGCTTCTGCTACTGGGGATTTCTAAACCAAAATGGAATGTCAATCTAATTTAACGTGTTCTGGTTCATTGTTTCTCACCTTTTGGGGAAATGTGGATGAACTCCTAGAACTGGAAGCATTCATCAGCCTAGTGTGGCATTAGTTTATCAAGAGATGAACATGAAAGTGGAAATACTGCTCTTGATCAAAAACGGCTGTCAAGGTGGGAATATAAGGAAGTTCTCTAGCATCGGCTGCGTAGGTGACCAGTCTTATCTGAAAGGGTTTTTTCTGTCTGACTTAGACCTTGCAGAAAATTTGGACTTATGTGTATGCATAAGTTGCATTAAAATTCTGCCTTTATCAGCAGTGGCCCTGGCTGCCCTTCCAAAGTTGAAGGTAACCAGCCAAAGAAAATCTGCCCATCCAGGAATGACTGTAAACAGCAGGGTGTATTGGTCCTTTAATGAATAATGTGATACATGGGGTACTGCAGAAAAGTCCTGGCTTTAGCTGTTGGTATCCGAACCAGTGTAATGCTGACTACTGTCAAGAGAGAAAATGTTCATTGCTTCTCAAAGGATTGACTGTTACTGGCCAGCAGCAGCGGCATAGCTGGGAAGAATGACAAGTCGCTTGAGATGCTTTTTGGAGACCCCAAGAACCATGTGCCTGTGAAACTTCCTTGCTTTAGATTATATGCCGAAAGTACAGATTATTTTTGAGAATTGTACTTAGGATTTGTTTTCAGATGTTAAGTAAAACTTTTTTCGCTGCCTTCAGCTTAGCTGTGACACTATCATTCTTTTGGTGTTTCAAAGAAAGATCTGGAAATGAACTCAGGAGATGGGCATTATGCTCTATGGATCAGCTAATGAAAACCATTTCCTTTATGAAGGATGGTATGGAGTCAGATGCAAATGTTGATTGGAGGGTGAGGAGAGTGTGTATCCCAAGGCAGTGGTAGGGAACAGGTGTAATTAATGTGAGAGGAAATGAATGCATAACAATGCAAGGGCAGAATTGCAAATGCCCCTGATAGTACAAAGCCTGAACTTGTAATTAAGTGGAATCTGCATGTGATACATATCATATATATATGCACACACACACGTATATATCTGTATGATATGTAATACTCCCAATTCTACAAACAGTGAATAATTCAGTGGTTTCTAGTTTACATAGTTTAGATCAGCAGATCCTAAAGCGGCGAGGTGCATGGGTTTTTTGCTGCTTCTTTTTAACCACTTAGTGTGTTACAGCCAGACCAGAATATACCATGATGCTCTTTTAGGAATGCGAGTGAATAGTATTTATTGACTCAACACCAAGATAGATAGCAGCTCCATTCTCAACATGTTTGTGCAAGGGTAGCTACTGACTCATTGTAGTTGGACGTCACTGCCCAGAAAGCGTTAGTAGGGTTCTTAAAGTACTCCTAGCAGAAGGTACAGCTTTGCATGAAAAAACACATCATCTGTGATGTCCAGTGAAGCAAATTAATGTGAAGTGTTAGACCAAGCATTTTAGGAAGTACTGTCCGAATCCAACGAGGTTAATGTGTGGGGTTAGTGGAAGGAGGTGGGTAATGAACCACTACCCACTCATACAAAATTAAAGCTCTTCTTTGTGGAATCTCTTATTTGGAGTTACTGTTTGTTTAATGTCGTCTTGGGTTTATCTGTCCAACAGAGAACTGTGATCACTTCTGTGTTTCATTACAACCAAAACAGTCTGTTTTTCTGTATTTGTTGCATGGGGCTGAGCTACTTGTATTCTGAACTATGTGAATCTTTCCTTTTTTTAACCTTAAATCTTTTTTTTCCTTTTCCTTTGCCAATCTTGGTAGGAACTTACTTAGGTAAGTAAATTGCAATTTTAACATTGTTTTTATGTACAACAGAATTTTAAGAAAATATTAGTCTAGGTGGTGTTTGGTACAATTTATGCTCTGTTCTGCTTGTTGCACTTGCATTTCTGAAAGTTTATAGCCTTTGATTGTCAGAAGGTGGGCACTCAATCTGCTCACAGTGGTAACACGCTCTTGGCAGTTTAAGAAAAAGACGGGTACTAAAGCATTCTTACAAGCTTGCAAAAACTGTATGTGTGTATATGTCAACACACAGAGACTACTTCAAGTGAACCAGTAACTTGGAAGTGAAATCCTTGTTCATCAAGCCTCATTCATGCATGCGTTTTTATATTTTTTTCTAGCTTGCTTAGAAATGTGGTACTGTTGATGTTTTTGTTGCTGCTGGGAAGGATGGAATTCCAGGAGGAGGATTACTTTTGGAGAAAGGAAAATGTGTATGAAGAGTGTATGGGGATTTGAAAGCAATGCATTTTAGTATAGTAAACCTGCTGGTTGTGGACGTGTGTGTTAAATTCTCTATGTTCATTGTGACTGAAGATATGCTTATGAATGTTACTGCATATTGCATGTTCTGCATGATACTTCTCTTTGGTAAACAGAAGTTAAAAACAAAATACCATCTGTGACTTAATTGCTTGATGTCCTGATTGGTTTTAAAAAAAAAAAAAAAAAAAAAAAAA
>RSEF01000008.1:5063379-5075642 GCA_003993805.1 Himantopus leucocephalus
AAAAAAAAAAAAAAAAGGAAAAGATGTATTATGTTAACATGAGATGAAGGACTCATATTTTTGTGTGTGGTGGATATGCTGAAGATTGGAGTTAGTAAGTTCGAATAAATACAAATATAACAACTCCAAGTTATGTCCAGTGGCTGAAAGCTGGGCTACTCTTCCTCCTTGGTACTAGAGTCAGCTCTGTACAGACTTCTTGTGCCAAACTATGAAATGGTCTAATATACAGGCAATGGTGTGTACGTTCAGGCGTGGAAAGGCACTGGAACATTTGTACCCAAGTAGAAAAGTGGCCATGGTTGGTGCTTATTCCGCAGCTTCTTGATGCTTGGTGTAGTAACTTCATGGAAATATTCCTGCATTCCAGTCTGTGTTGGGCACGTTGCTGAGGGTTTAGGCTCTCCTGCTTCTCAAAACGGCAGTTGTCTATTGCGTGGGGTTGGCAAAAAAGCAGGCTGAATTTGTGCGGTGGGAGTAATTTTTGAATGCTTCTATTCAGATGCTAAGGACCTCTCACTGGACTCGCAGGGAATGGGACTGGGACTGGATCAGCAAAGAGCATGCACGTCTACTCTCAGGCTTCCAGTGGGACCAGATGTGCTGGTTTGCTTCCCATCAGGGAAATTAGATTCCCCCACTCCACTCTGTGCTGTCGGGAGCCAACTATTTTCTACTCCCGCAGCATGCTCTTGGGGTGGTGCTCTAGTTGCTGCAGGAAGTTTATGTATTCTCTCATTTTAAATTTAACAAATCTGAATTCAAACCTAGATTCAAATGATATGAGATTGTTGGAAAAGAAACAGGTTGGTTGACTGAGATGGGGTTCCCTCCATCCCCAAAAGATAAAGCTGCAAAGTAACAGTAGTAACAGACTTGCATTTGCTGTTTGTGGTAGTCCTTCCCCACCTGCCTTTTTTTTTTTTTTTAATAAAGTATATTCATCTGCAGCTTTGATACTTGAAGAATGAAAGGATCATTAGGGCATAGTAACCTGCTGTGTCTGGTTTTGAGCCAGATTCTCAGTAATTGTGCTTATGCTTGAGGAACAGTTCTGAGGTCTTTGTCACTAAGGTGTGGGGAGTTGAGGCATGCTTTGAGGGTGTCAATCTCTGTGCTGTGATTAGTTGTTTTATTGCTATTTCAGTAGCAATGTAGAATTGTCTGTGGCAAAGGA
This sequence comes from Himantopus leucocephalus, assembly GCA_003993805.1. Taxonomy (NCBI): domain Eukaryota; kingdom Metazoa; phylum Chordata; class Aves; order Charadriiformes; family Recurvirostridae; genus Himantopus; species Himantopus leucocephalus. Next base: position 5,064,557 of record RSEF01000008.1, read on the forward strand.
CACCTATGCTTATCTGCAGATATACCTTCAATTTACTATGTCTATATTTTATCCTCTGGGACTTTTTTATTTCAATGTATAGAGGAGACTTTGGCAGGAGAAATTGAATGGGAAGAGGTTTTGTAGGGCTTTTTGTTTTTTCAGTGCTATGGAAAAAAACATTTAATTTTGAGTTTTCAGAATATATTTCAAGTTCTTTGGCTGCAGAAGAGTGGAAGATCTGCTTAGATTCAGCACTGTAGACCTTTACACTTCGTGGTTTTAAAGGTTTGGTCACTTCCTTTTTTGTGGGTTTTTTTTTTCCTTATTTGGAGGAGTTTAATGTTGTTTTTAATGTGGAGCTATGTAAATTCAACCAGTTGGACCTCAGATACTGTCAAAAGGAATATTCACACTTTCTACCCTGTGGCTTCTCTAGACATCCCTCCATAAAATAAAGACTTTTTTTCCCTGTAGAGGAGCTGTCAGAACCTTGTTGGATTTTGCTCCTGGTTTATATTCATATGCTGCCTTACTTTTTTAACCTGCTTGTGGATGCATGTCTGTGAGAAGTCTCTCTCAAACTTTGATATGTGAAAATGGAGCAAGTACCTCAGGGAGGACTAAGTTTCATATGGTGAGTTACTTGTCTGTACCACTCCTTACCCAGAGACGGAGGATTGGTTTAGTTCTTAGAGGTGCCTGTGTCGCAGACCTCATCTCTTGCACAGAAGCCACCAAAAACTTTTGGGTGAGAATCCATTGTTTCCAGTACAGATGCATCCTGTTGACTTGGCAGCTGTTTTGCAATGGGTTACAGATGTTACGCTGTCTCCCTGCATCTCTTTGGTGACCATGGCGGGTAAAAGTTGCTCATTTAATAGCAGTGCTTCAGCTGTACATATTTTAATGTGATTTTTATTGCAAACTGAAGCTAGTCTTTATAGTGTCTGTTTTCATTCTTTCAAACTCCAGTTATTGAAGTGTGACTAAAGGGAAAATTGACAGATAGCTAAGATTAATATGCTAATTGATACCTTATTACTGTGATAGCAAGAGTATAAATTGTATTGAAACTGTGCCTTTGTTTTGTGTCCTATTTTACTGGAGCAAAAAGTTGTCATGGGCAGCTTTATCCTAGAAATTATGGCTTAGGGGGTGAGGTGTGTCCCTGTTTTTAGCGCTGCTTCTTTGCTGTTTGAGGGCTCTGAAGCTTTGGGGCTCAGAGTAATTAGCAGTTCTGCTCAGCCTTTGCTCATTTTGTGTCAGTCTCAACATTTCTTGTCACCGTGGAACATTCTGGGTTAATTTTGGTGCTTGGGAATAACACTGTTTATTGTCGTCTTTATATCCAGCAATAGCCGTAGCATCAGCTGCTCCTGTAGGCCAGTCTTTTCTGGCATCAAGAATGTTCTTAATACAAGAAAAGAGATGATCTGGAACATGGTTAAAATTAAATGTATGGCTTCAATCCAGGGACTAGCATCAGTTGATTTACATCTCTTGGAGCTCCTGTGAATGGAGAAAATGTTATCTTTCTGTTATGGAAGAGGGAAGTAAAAACAAGTGCTAGAGCTTAGCTCTGAAGCCAACAGATTCAGGTTGCATCCTGCTGGCTGTGCTGTTTCCCAGCATCCGTGGAGCTCTTCATCCATCCATCTCAAACGGCTGCTCACAGCTGTGTTTTGGATGCGATTGCTGCTCCCATGTAAAAAGGAATGATTATCTGGCGCCTACATTGCCTTTGTCAACATGCAAAGGTTGTTACTGGTTTTCTTACTTGGTGGCTGGTACATCTGTTCTACAGATTTGATGGAAATCTTTCTGGCAACTATTTCTTCATCTTTGTGGATACTTATGCTCAAAAATGCTGCAAAAATTGAAAAGTTGCTAACAGCATACATGGAAAATACACTTGATCTAAACTGATGATTTTAATGTGGTGTCGTGATACTCGGTGCTCAGAAAATGTCCCCCGTTCCGCCTTCCTCCCTCCCGATGCATTGCTGTGCCATGTGTTTCCTGGCATACTTGCTATGAGTACATTGTGTTTGGTTTTACCAAGGAGAACCTCAAGGAATCTGTGGGAGTATGGACCTTGAGCTGTAAAAGTTCATTTTTGCTGGATTCGGTAAAAAGCTTTGTGGTTTCATCACAGCTTTAACTTGCTAGCAATGGGAAGTTTCAAAAGCCAAGCTGGGAAGCTTGCTATAAATGTGAAAGCAGAATTCACACTGCTAACTTCTACAGCCAGTGACAGCATTTGCTGATGCCTGTCGTGTAGTACCTGTTAGATTCGATGTACTGGTGTTTTGATTTTCAGCCAGAAGGGGCTGAGAAAGATGGTTCGGTGATGTTAATGCAGTGGTGTGATGCAGTGATGTTAATGAAACGGTGTTTTCTGGGAGCATGCATCTTAGAAAACTAAACGGTGCTAACAAAGTTTGTTAGGTCTCCGAGTCCATTCCGTGCCTTACCCTGCTGTCTTATAGCAACTCATCATTCTCTTATATCCCAAGACCTTTGTGTGTCCTACAAGGTCTCATATATGTAAAGTACAGTTCGGTACATACGCTATGGCAGCATGATAGGGTATCTGATAGTATAGCAAATAAGCTAGTAAAATCAAGCCATTGTCCTCGCTGCTTTATGGTGCTGTTTCTGTTACTGGGGAAGGGCTTTGTGTGATAGCTGGAGTCACTGTGCTGTGTGACTGATAGAGCTACTATGCCTGTGGAAGTATTTACTTGTGGGAGGTTCAGCAGATACAATCTGTTTGCTAACAGCTTGTAGCTAACGTCTGAGCTGAAGAGTCCCCTGGGGATCCAAGGATGATAGGAAAGATTTTATTTGTTGCTGTCTTGACAGTGTCTAATACCTTCCATTTTCTCCTTCTTGATGTCGGTAAATTCCTCCAAAACTCAAACAGAATGCCAGATTTTCCCCAAGACTTGAGGAAAACCTCCAATCTGAAAGACATAGTGTACTTTTAGTGGTAGTTTGAAGAAAGGTGTGAGTAAATGAAGAAAAGTCTGAGCAAATGGAACATGTTTTAACTTGGGGACTCTGCTCTTCAAACCATGTCATTAAAGAAGCTCTTTTCTCAGTTACCTTTCAAGGAGGGGAGAAGTTAGTTTGGTAGACAACTCTTGTTTTAGCAAAACAACACAGTTGCAATCATAGCTGCGTGTGTTTTGATTTTGTACTTTTTTCTGTCTTGGAAAAGCAATGGTCTTACCAGCTGTATTCTCTTTCCTGTTTGTTAGGTCTGCCTAACCACGGACAAACCAGACAAATGGTAAGAGAATGTTCATTTAACCAAAACAGGGAAAAGAAGAATTATTAACCCGCGCTAGATAGAACACCCTATTAAACCCTAGTGTTTCACTTCCATCTTTGCTGTTTGCAGCTGGTCATACTTCCCAATTAATTAAAAAGTTTTAAAAAAATAATTCTTTTGGGGCATACGAAACACTGAAGTGGTTAAATACAATTTAAACCTCAAATCTATCTATATATATAAATGAAATTCTGTTTTGAATGGAACATTTTGTTTCTGCTCATACAGAAACTGAGTGGCTGTTTATAGCAAAGTTCTGGGATGTGTTTCTAGGTGGAATGCGTTTCACTGAAGGAGGAAGGTTTAAATAATGGAAGGGTTTGTTTGGAAAACAGTTTCTTTTTATTACTGTTTTTAGGAAGTTGGTGTGCAAGTTGTCTGTTGAGAATGCTTGTTCTTTATGTTCTCTTTTTTTTTTTTTTGAGTGAAAATGATTCCTAGCCTTTCATCCATTATGCTGAGTTTTATCAAAGGACAGAAGCAAATAGCCAGTCTGATTGATGCGTCTCTGGCAAAATGCTTTCTCATGAAATTCACCTCAGTGTGAAGAGGCCAGCGCAAAGGCTGTGCATCACTTTCCCCCTTATGCATGGCTTATGGGAAACTCATGGGAGAGAACTACAAGCATAATTTTTTGTTTGAGGCTTTTTTTTTTTTCACCCCGCCCCAAAATGACCTTCTGGTGTTGATAAAGTGGAGCTTGCCTCATCAGGTGAACTGCCACGATATGTTAGCGTCAGTATAGTCACTGACATGGGTCAATCAGCAGCAGGTATGAATGATGGTCACTGAATGGTGATCTCAAGCATTATTAAGCCTAATAATGTTCTCGGATAGTGTGCAGTATCATGAGGGTAGGCTATAACTTGAGCATGCTAGTCTGCTTGTAATAACGAAGCATTCATTTGGTTTGTTACTTGAGCATCTGATACTAAGTGGTAAATTGTATTCCTCCATGAATTCAGCTTCATTTCTTGTCACTGAGGAGACTGGCTACTTGTTTGTGTCTGCTGTATAAACCCAACTCAGTGCAGTGGGAGAAATCTGTGATGACCTAACACTTTTTAGGCCTTTTAGAGTGAAACCCTTGAACTGCTCTGATTTCTGATTGCTTGATAAAGCGTGCTACTGAACTGAAAATTAAAGGTCCACGTTTCAGGATGTACTATTTGAAACAGACTGCTCTGTGCAGGTAGAGAAAAGGCAACCCTGAAGCACAGGGGTGCCCCTTCTAGGTATTTCCAAGAATTTTCTCCAGAGTTGTTCTGTGCATGTACGGAGAAAATATCCTTCACAACACTCACGAAAGGATTTTCTTGGAGAAATCTAGAGAGGGTAAAAAAAAACACCAGAAAAGCCTTTTCTTTGAAACCTTTTCCTTAATAAACCTCAAATATAAAAGCAATTCTTGAAGTATTTCAGTGGTCTGCTGTGGTGCCGAAGTTGTCTTGTATAACATGGAGCTGGGCAACTAAGAAATCAAATCTTTATTGCACTTGTATGTAACAGCTTTAAAGAGCTTAGGATTTTAAAAGGTGGGATTTTGTTTGTTTAGCTCTAAAACCCTAATTTTCTACAAGAAGGAGATCTTGCTAGCACAGTTGATTAAGGCTGGTCAAAAAAAAAGTCATTGATCATTTTTTGTTTTCTCCTCAGATAAAAATGCAATAGACTCAGGGTTTTGTTGTTGGGTTTTTTTCTTGGTTGACAGACTGAAGTCTTCCCTTTCTGAGTCAGTGTTAAAATTTGGTTGAGCTTTTGCCATAACCTGACACTTAAGGACTTGAGTGCCTCATGTCCCCACCTTTCTTTTTGAGGTGGATCTCCCAGGCCAGACATCCGTCATGTACACACTCAGTTTCCCATTTCGTGGGCAGAAAGGGAAGCCTTGGCACACCTGGGGAGATGGTCTGGCCTCAGAGGATGGCCCGTGAAATACCAGAATTAAATGCCTACTGGAATGTTTTCTGACCAGCTTTAATTTATTCATATGAAATTTTCTGGGCCCTGGTTTTGCATCTTTCCTGACTTGTCCAGTGTTACTGATTTCAGTGGGATTTCTCAATGTGTTAATCAGCAGGAAGAGGGGCAGCAGAACTGGACTTCAAATGATCAAGGACAGCTGCATTTGAGAAGCTTAATCCTTTGCTCCCTTGCATCTGCACCTCTCTTAATAACAGCTCATGTTTTTCCAGTTGAGTGGAAGGAGGCTACTGTGGGTCTGGAAAATTATACCTGTGTTGATTCGCACAGCAAATGTATTACATGTGGGAAATTTGTGGTGTTAAATGCTAAAAGGATTTTATGATGAAAGCTGCTAAGCTTTGTAGTTCTGGATTTGTTTTCAACACCATATTTAATATATCATTAAATATTAACCTTCCTAGAGCAAAAAGGATATGGGTAAGTTTGGTGCCCCAGAATAACTGTAAATTCAGATTTTTATATTTGATTTGCTGTGTAGCTAGATTTCCTTCCCTGAAATCAATAGGAGTTGTTCTAGATTTATGGTGGTAGCTGAAATCTAAGTCTTGTGCTTAATCTTTCAAACTTGATGTCATCTCTCAGACACAAGCAAGAGATTATTGGTAATGCCTTCCATTTTATTATCTGTCCTGTTGCTGGAGTATTGCTGTCCTATTGTGTATTAAAGGTGCCTAACTTCTATTGCTTGTGGACAATTGCTTTTATGTGAATTCTGTGTTCAGTCATGGGCAAGAGGGGAAATACTTACCATAAAATCTCAACAACTGATATGAAAACTTTAATTCTCTTTTCCTTTGACTGCTTATCACATGCTACTGCAGGTTTGTTGCAGTCCATAATTGTACTCTTTTATGTATCACGTTAGGGACCAAGCCGAAACTTGCTGCTCAATGGGAAATCATACCCAACAAAAGTCCGATTAATTCGTGGTGGATCCATGCCTCCAGTGAAAAGGAGGAGGATGAACTGGATTGATGCACCAGACGATGTTTTTTACATGGCCACTGAAGAAACCAGGTAGGAAACTTGGTCTTTCAGAGGATTTAAGGGGAGGTCTTTTGATTTGTGTTCCGTGTGGGTGCTGCAGCTGATTTTGTGGTTACACAGCAGATCTGTTGCTACAAACTGAACGCAAGGACCACTGCCGGTGTTGAGGTGGATAGAGGCTGTGATATACCTAATCATGTCTGATGTGCCTAATCATGTGCTTGCATTCCCGAGAAAGCAGATTATTATTCTTCCAGAGCAGCTGCTGTAGGACATGAGCAATAAGGGGAGGAAGGCTGAGGTGGGGTTTTCACCTGGTTCAGACCCGTAAATGCCTTTGGAGGTCCCACCGCAGTGTCTCAGTAACAGGATAGGGGCCTTCTGTCACATGGGTGATGCTGAGGAACAGAGCCTCCTATACATAAAGCTCTGCTTGCTGAAGTCTCTTGTATTACCTCTCAGAACGTCTCCTCGTGTGTCTGAGTACTGAAACCTGCAAGTGACACAGGTGGTTTCTGGGGGCTAAGTTGCCTTTGGTGGTTTATATTTGCCACTAGTAATGATGAGATTTCAACCCTGCAGTGTCAATCTTTCTCCTTTGGCAGTACTGCTTCTGCTAGTCCTCCTCGGTAGTCTGCCCACAGGATAAAAATTGTAAAAGAAACTTTCCTTGCATGAGTCTCACTTTGAACGCTGTTTGTAGGCTGCTGACAAGAGTGATAGAAGCTATGTGGCCTGATCACTAAAGCAAAGCTTTTGTGTGCATATTCCCAGTACTGTGTTGTTATTCCTGGAAAGGGAAGACTGCTCCTGGGTGTGGTGAACATGTGCTTGTGTGGTTTCTTCCAAAGAACTTGATGCCTGTCTTCCTGGGTAACCTCGAAGAAAGTCAGAGCAAAGCTGCAGCCCTTCTTTTCAGCCCTTTCTCAAGTAGAGGTGCTCTCTGGCTTTTGTCTGTGTCTGAAGCCTGGAGTTATCAACACTTTCAATATCAGTGCCCCAATAGGCATAGAAGCACTTGCCTTTCCCTCCAGTACCTAGCAGAGATGGACATGGGAATTACTGGACATATGAGCCCTTACAAGTGACCAAGGAGGTCAGGAGCTTTTTTCATCTCTTCTGATACTACTAAATTCGGTGCCACTCTGAGTATTCATTTGTTCAGCATGAAGTGCATAGTGCAGAGCCAGAGTCCTGACATCCCCAACCTCCTCCTTAGCCTGCAAAGCATTTCAAGTGTCAAGTGACTATTCTGTGGGCCTAGTATCAAAGATGGGCTTTGTAGACAAGCTGAGACTGGTAACATTCAAGTTACTAACCAATGATCTATTGGATCATCAGATTTCAGTGCAGGAAACCCCCCCATTAGAACTTAGAAGAAACATGAAATTAATTTCTTTGTCAGGCTTGTTGCTATGGACACGTCTAATGCAACTGTGCGTTTCACACCAGCTCGGATCTTTACCTTGTCTTTCACTTCTCCTTTCCTGTTCCTGTGAGATGCTGTGAAAGTAAGCGGTGGGATCGCGTATATAATTGAAACTACAGTGCGACAAGTATTTAATTTTCAGGGGAAGCAGTTCCTTCTTCCTGTTGTCTTCTTGCTCTGGTAAAGAGGTACTGGGATGCTGTTACAGACCTGCAGCTCTGGCAAATCACATGCCATTGTGGATGCAGGGTATAGTCTGTAATTCAGTCCTTAGATGCTCAAGGCTTATTTCATAATCCTGCATCTACAAAACACCTCTTGATATCTTTATCATCCAACCCACAAGAAATACTGCAGGTCTGTGGTAGTAATGTCTCAGTGCTACTACAAGGTCCTGCCCTTTGATCTGTACAGAACAGTGAGGACATTCACGAAGTGCGATGTTGGTCGTGAGAACAATTTACTGTAAATTGTCTGCTCATACAGAACCACTGACTGAGGCAGGAAAGATCAGTCCCACAGCAACCAGCACATCTCTAACACAGAAATCATAGCACAGTGATAGGCATCAGCTCAGTAAGACCTTATCTCTTCCATTCCAAAAAAAAAAAGGAACGGGCTGCTTTGTCTGACAGCATTGCTGCTTAGCTGACTGATGAGTGCTGAAAGGAGATGTTTGGCAGCCTGCTGAAAAGCAGGGAAGCCTGAGCGATGTAGCATTGTAAGCGGCACGGGTTTTCTGTCGGGCATTTCACCTCTAACTTTTCCTTGAACCATCTGCTGCATTCCAGTGTCAAGAATGTAAGACTTGTTTGTGAGCTCTGAAACAATTTGAGCTTTGTGTTGGCTCCAATCTAGCAGCAATATCTGCATATCATCCTCCAGCTGAGGGTCAGGCTGTGTTTTCAGTCACAGAAAGTAGGTTTTCCTAAAGTTTAACACACACACCCCCCCTCCTTCCCCTTTTGTGTGGCACTGTTGAGAACGGTGCTAGAAAACTGGATAGCTTTGAGGGAACAGTTTGAAAAGTTGGTCGATTGAAAGGAATAAGTTTTTGAATTCAAGCCTCACAGTAAGGAACTCAGCATTTATAATTTATGCAAGCGGAGGCAGCGAGTGACCTGATCAGAATCTAGAACTGCTACGAGACGTGTTTCTGATGGCAGCGTGTCTAATTGAGCATACGCGGATACTCTAAGAAGCTCCACTGGGTAAAAGTAGATCAACTTCAGCTAAAAAAAGCCTTGGAAAAATCAACGCATCAAGATTACTTTTTTCTTTTCCCCCACCATTTTTCCACCCCGTTCTCTCCTCTTCCTACCCTGTGCCCTTTCAACTTTAGAAGTCGCTGGAGAAATGGGGACACTGAGCAAACAAAAGATGTGTCTGTGTGTGTGTGAGCTCTATGTAGCAGGCTGCTTCTGCTCAGTGGGTAAAAAAAGAAAGCAAAGAGATGACCAAACCTGACCAGTGCTGATTCAAAATCTTCAGCTGAAGTTGTTGATTTGTCAGTGCTGGTGGTGGGGAGGGTAGAGAAGGGGGGTGGGACTATTTTGACTGGTTTCTTCTATGAATGCGTCTTGTCTTTTTTCTTCCTTTTTTTTTTTCTTCTTTCTTTTTTAAATGAAAAATTTGACCCAAACAATGTTGATTAACCAAAAATGTAAAAATTATTTTTGGGAGATAGATGGTTGAGTTGTGAACTGTAAAGCCATGTGGCTGCCCTTCCTCTAGTACAGTATTGTGTCTCTCGTGGTAAGTTAAAAAATGGTTAAGGTAGGAGCCTATAAGGATAGGCAGTGCTTCCTTATCAGACCCTCCTTGTTGCCCCAGTTCCTGAACTGAAGACTCTGTATAGTGGGTACCGGTAGACGACTCTTGTGAATATTTATCACTTTCCTTTCTAATCTCTATATGCCATTGACCACCACAACATCCTCTGGAAATGAATTCCTCATTTTAATTGCACAGAACATTTTTCATTGTTGCTGTTTTTTTTTTTTTCTTTTTTAGGATACTTCCTTTAGCTCCAAGCCTGGTATTGACAAAAGGAAATGTGTAGTCATTCTGTATTGTCTCTTCCTACCTTATTTTGCTAATTTTAAAACTTCAGTGTGTCCTTTCCATTCTTTCTCTTTTTTACTTTCTGTCAGTATGGGAAACACCCTCTTGCATCTGGTAAGACTTGCTGCTAGTCTTATATAGGGAAATTCTTAACAAATGCAAGACATGAATATTAGCCATTTCTGGGTCGGGCACACGCATTGTGGGAGACAAAAAGAGGGGGAGACACCTTGTCAGTGTTCCCACTGTGGGGGAAAGGCTCCAGTGTTGGTTCACTGGTTAGTGGCCATCGTGGAGCTCCCCTGCGGCAGCTCAGCCTTGAGACGTAGCTCCGTGGGAGACCGAGTGTAGCTGGCTTGTGCTGTGATGGGTTTCTTTTGAAGAGGCAGCTGTGTGCACCTGCTTGGGGCTGGGGAATGTCAGAGAGCTCTGTGAGAGATGGATTAACAGGCGGAGAAGTGACCAGTGCTGACAGAAGATGTTTGGTTGTAACTTGGCTCTGTAAATTCCCACAAAGCTGCCTGCAGCATGTCCAACCGATGCGTCTGTGTGCATCAAAATAAATTAGTGGTATGGGAACTGGCTGTCATAACTATTTCACGTGTTACATTTGCAGCAGTAGACCCAAGTCCTACGAGGCTGGACTAGAATGCCTTCTGCTCTGCAGGGGAAGGATTCTGGAACAGAGAATGCAATTTCCTCTTCATTGGTGGGTTTATAAATCAGAAAACAAAAGTTCCCCAGGGAGGACATTGCGAAAATACACAGTGTTAGCCCATCCCATCAGCAAGCAGCCTCTGTGTGTGCAGGCCTGGTTTCACTTGGAGAAACTTAGAAATTGCTTGGAGAAATTGAGAAACCTACAATGGCTTAGCGTCCGGTCTCTGTAATCTGTTCCTTTCTTCCTTACTGTCTGCAGGAAAATCCGCAAGCTGCTTTCCTCCTCTGAAGCCAAGCGAGCCGCCAGACGCCCTTACAAGCCTATTATCCTCCGGCCCATCCAGGCAGTGCAGCTACGCCAGCCCATGAATGATGAACCCATAATCATTGAGGATTAACACATGCTGAGCAGCTCTCCGGATGACGGTGGATCTGCCTGAAAGAATCTCTCCTCCAATATATACTTGAGTTTCTATGGCTACAGCATTGAACTAACTGTTGAAGAGAGGGAACTTTTGAGGAACTGTTTTGCATCTTTTAAACCCTTAAAAGGAACTCAGCCCCGTTCTGAGCCTCTGACCACAGACTGCTCTCTCTCTCGCGCGCGCTCTCTCCTTCTCTCTCCTTTCCTTTTTTTTTTT